>JAKUBP010000001.1:0-680055 GCA_030566955.1 [Candida] anutae | reverse complement strand
CGCCGCGTCCACAGTCACCTTGTCGTCCGTCTCGTCACGGTACTCAATGCCGAGGTCGTAGTAGCGGAGGTCCACGTTAAGGTAGGGGAGGATCAACTTGTCCTTGATGAACTGCCAAGCCTCTCCGCCCCTCCGCCACCGTAAATTGTGGTGCACACGACCCCAAGTAAGATTTGAACCCTGACAAACTTTTAGTTGGCCACCGGGCAGGGCGAGACACGCGGCGATAGTGCGAGACTGCGATAGTGCGAGACTGCGAGACTGTGAGAGGAACTGGTCTGTACGCGGTCCGACTACTTACTGGTACACACTGCGGCGCTAGCGGCTACAGGTTGAGCACAGCATTTGGCCGGTCAGGAGGCTATAATAATTTAGAATGCGGGCAGTCAAGGACGAGAGCGACGGTTACGAATCGGTGAACATAGATACGACGATGGAGCGGTCTCCGTTGACGGAGGGTGCTGGCGAGGACGAGGAGGTGGGGGACGGGGACGGGCACGGGCACTTTAAGCTTCTGCCGCAAGAGGCGGCGATAGCAGGGGGCTACGGGAGCGGCGCCAGCGGCGCCGCTCCCAGTGGGGGACGCGGAAACGAGCTGGCGCTGGTCCCGCGCAACGCCGAGAAGCTCAAGGCGTTTACTATTAAATACAAGCGGCCGCGGGGGAGTCGGGCGTGCACGGTGTGTCGCTCGCGGAAGGTGCGGTGCGACGCTGAGATTCATATTCCGTGCACCAACTGTATAACGTTTGGGTGCGACTGCGTGTTGCCGGAGGCGAAGAAGCGCGGGACGGCGAACGGAAACGAGTCCAAGGCGAAGCGGAAGCAGCTGGTGCTGCTTCCGGAGCGGGACTCGTTTGCGGACCGCAAGAGCGGTGCGGCGGCGAGTGCTGGCGGGGACCGGTTTGACTCTTTGGGTTTTGCCGCTGGCCGCGACCAGGGTCTTGCGAGCGCGAGCACGTCAGGGGGTTTGTCGCCTGGCGGGAACGGGAGCGCTGCGCTGAATGGGTACTACGGGTCGCGGCCAGCCTACCCGGCGATGCCAGCGCTGACGTCGGCGCTGGCGGTGGCGGAGGCCGCCAACAATAATGAGCCTATCCTCAATATCTCGCAGGTGAGCGTTCCGCCGTCCCTCACGTCAAACTACAAGACGCGGCCGGCGATTCACAAGCGCGAATTGCTTGCGTCTAAGGCACGCGCCTCCGTCACGTTTGTGGGGCCGTCGTCGGTGGCGTCGGTGGCCCAAAAAGTTGGAGAAAATCACCTCCAGCTCTCTGAAGACATTTTTGAATCTGGCGACCACGCGCTCGACTCGGTAGAACTCGAGATCTTGAAGCTTCGTGGAGCGTTCCTCTTGCCCCTGCGCGAGTTGTGCCTCGACCTCATCAATTCATACTTTGAGCACGTTCACCCGCTCATGCCTATAATCAACCGCACAGAGTTCATTTCCAAGTTTAATGACCCGGACGACAACCCGTCCTTGATGCTTTTGCAAGCTGTCTTGCTCTGCGGCTGTAGGGTTTCTAAAAACCCCTTGTTGTTGGACGCGCTGGGCTCCCCAAACTTGGCTGCCCTCACCTTCTTTCGGAGGGCCAAAGCCTTGTACGAAACCAGCTACGAGAGCGACCCGGTTTCTGTCTTGCAAACCCTTATCCTTATTGGATCGTACTGGGAAGGACCTGAGGACGTTACAAAGAATTCATTTTACTGGACTAGGGTGGCTGTTGGCTTGGCTCAAGGATTTGGCTTCCAGCGCGATATCTCTTCGGCAACAACAATAAGCTTGTCAACAAAGAAAATTTGGAAGCGTATCTGGTGGTGCCTTTTCGAAAAGGACCGCAATGTGGCTATCGCCTTTGGACGACCTACAGTTATTGACTTGAACGACTGTGACGTTCCGATGCTAACGATTGACGACTTTGACGAAAACGACCCTGAGGAGGGTGTGGTTTCGCCGTACCCTGTGAATGAGACGCAGGTATTGTACTTTATTCACTTGGTGAAATTGGCCGAGATCACAGGTATTATAATCAAGCACCAGTATTCAGTAAAGCTGGAGCAGTTGCGACACAAGGACAAGTTTTCGATAATTCAGCACTGCGATATGTTGATGGGTATTTGGTTTACCAACTTGCCACCTCAATTGGTGTTCTCGCTCCGGGAGCAACTGTCTCAAAACTTTTACAGTTGTCTCCTCAATGCCCAATACTATAATCGCTTATACTTGATTCACAGATCAAACTTACTCAGGATGACAAAGAATAACTCAACAAACCCCAACAACTATAAGTACCCTTCATGGGGTATTTCCTTTCAGGCTGCGCGGATGATTTCAATCGTTTCCAAGATTTTGCTTGAACGTGACCAAATAAAGTACTGCCCGGTGATATTCGTTTACATTGTGTTTAGCGCGTTGGTTATGTTGATCTACCATGTGGACTCGGCTAATAATCTAGTGGCCTCGACCGCCTCGGACTCACTTTTTGTTTCGAGATCGGTTCTCAGGAAGCTAGGCAAGTTTTGGCCCATTGCAGGCGTCTTGAGTCGTCTTTTTGACAAGTACGCCAATGATAAAATCAAGCGAGCTCGCGTAATTGAGAATAGTTCGCGTGTTGCTGATTATCAGTCCATGAACCTAAGCGAGAGGGCCCGGTCTGCTGAAGAAGAAAGCTTGGGACGTCGTGATTCTACACGTTTCGAAGAATCCCCAACCAATTTGGGTACAGATGATTACCCCTCTATGGCTAGTTCAACAGATGAGCGGACAAACCTCTTGAGAAAAATGCAAATCGATTCACCTGACCAGTCTGTTACTTCGGGGGTCTCTCCTCGTGGAAGTGTCTACCGTCACAATATTCAAGCTAATGCTAACGATGAACAGAGAAGGAGTGCCTTGAAGGCTGAGCTGAAGGAAGGTCTGGACCCCAAGTACGAGGACCCTAGTAGAAGTGATGGAATTGGTCCTGAAAAACTTTCTCTGGACCCATCGCCATCGTCTACTCTCTCTTTCCCTGAAGTTTCTTTGGTGACTGAAAATTTACCGACTAACCTGAATTTCTTTAAGAATTTTGAGCCTGTTCAGTTGTTTCCTGAAGCAAGATACAGTTTCCCAAGTACCCGGGTTCAAAGTCCTAATCCGGATGAAAAGATGATGCCGTCTTCGCTGTCTATTCTTGGAGGCAACGTTTTCGGCAACCATGACTCAAGTCTGAAGCAGGATTCATATGTCCCCACGACCCCTGGCGGAACTTTTAATACTAATTTCATGGACTCGACTTTCATCAATATGAATATGGACTCCGGGTTGGACAACAAATACTTAAATGATGATCTAGGGTCCCTATTTAACTTGCAAAATTAAGCGCGCTATGGCTTAACTTTCTGCAGCATGTATATTGAAATATTTATCAAAGAATCTCACCACAACTTTTTGGACTTTCCAGTTCTCGTTTTACTCATAGCCCCCATTATCTGGTCTCTTCTCATTTTCTGGCTATATCCTGTCATGCTCTGTACCACTGCCTCGTAAATCGCAAAATCGCTAGTTAACTCATTAAGGTGCTCTTTCCACACGCTAGCTAACCGAGTGAGTCCCTCGTAGTTTTCTCTAAACTCCTTCAACTTTGTTTCCAACACATCATCTTCCAGGGTTTCTAAGTACTGTCTAGAGCTATGGTTCAAGATTTCCGTTCCAATGCTAGTCAAGAGGGCTTCTGTGCCCTCGATCATCTTTGTTCTCTCTTCAGCATCAATACCCAATCCCTCAAACGGCGGTATTTCAAACTCGTCCAAATTCACCTTGGATGCTTTGGTAGTTTTCTGTACTCTTGCTGCCCGAAGTTCCACCTCCTCCTTTATGCCGCTGCTGGACAATTCGTCCAAGTTGATAGGAATACCCATCTTTATGAACAAATTGCGGCGTATCTTCAGCTTTGTCCAGTTCGGAGGCTTCAAGTGTGGCAATGTGGAAAGCTCTTTATATATTTCCTTGGATCTCGTCGTCAACAAGCTAGGTTCTGCAACCGCGGATGACGATACTGGTTTCAACTCTGAAAAAACCGTATCCATCACACGCAACAACATCTCACTGAATCTCTTCTCGTCCTCAAGTACTGTTTCGTCAAATTTGAGTATCGTGCTGCTGGGATCTGTATAATCTGTCTCATCGACATCTTCCAACGAGGCATCATCAAATGATCCAAAATCACTGTCGTCATCCTCAAAATCATCCTCCAAATCGCCCTCCGTGTTCTCTTGATGTACAACCTCCGCAATTCTTCCGCCGTCCTGGCTGTTGATGTTAGTGTGTGTCCTGGTATCTTCATTTTCCACCTCGGCCTCCTTCCGCTCTATTGTATGCTCTCCCCCAATATCCATATCCGTAGCACTGTTCGCGCCAGCAACGCTCAAACCGTGCATATGTTCTCCTGTATTCAAATTTCCCTCTGTAGTGTGCGGATCGGCTTCTTGGCTACTTAAACCAGCCCTCTGTTGGTCTGGTGTATCTGTTTCTGTCATTACAAACGTATCAAACTTGAGACGGTGTTTTTTCACTTGCAACAATCACAACTTCACCATGTCCGATGATGAACTACGGGTCCTTTTCTTCTCCATAGGAAATCCGGGACCAATCAGCCGTCACTCTACGGGACACATAATGCTCAGGCTTTTAATGGAGAATTTTGGCGTCCAGCCGTTGCTCAAGGCGGCCAAGAGCCGCTACTCAATCAGTAAATCAGATAACGCAAGCTTAGTATTTGCCCACTCAGACGCGTACATGAACGACTCTGGAGTTCCCTTCGAGCAGTTATTGAGAGGCGAGGGAGTTCGGCCTGGTTCCAACGCGCTAGTGTTGGTCTTGTACGACGATTTTGAGTCTGACTTTGGTAAAATCAAGCTCAGCAAGTTCAAAAAGTCTGAGTCGCATAATGGCCTCAAGAGCATCAATAGTCACCTCAGCAGTGAATATACCAAGGTCTATAAATTGGGAATAGGTATCGGGCCCAAGCCGTCTGGTGCGAGTCGTGACACTATTGCATCGTGGGTCCTATCCAGTTTTAGCGCTACAGAAATGGATCGCCTTGGCAATACAGTCGTGGATAGATTAATCTCGTATGTCCAGGAGATTGTGTCTTTAGAAGGAGAGGTGGGTGACTTGGGAAAGTTCAACGCGCGAATGACGCGACTCCAAAGGGAATAGCTCAAGAAAACTATTTATAATAGATTAATACTACATATATCCACTTTAATTTCGAGTTACACGGCAATTTTAATAATAATATCTAATGTACACCAACCATGCCCCTACATATCTCTAAACAAAACATCCGCAGTGACTTCTTCGTTTTTGTCACAGGCCAAGTAGACCTGGATGACTAACATACGCTCAAACCCCAACTCGCACAATCTGCTTACAGCACTCAGCTCCTCTTCGGACAAATTAACGAGCGCCTCTTGCGTAGCCTCTATTTCTTCAGCATCGCCAGCCTCCTCACCCTCAATCTCAAAACCCAAATCCTCACCTTCGCCACCCAAGAATGTTCTCAAGAACGCTTCTGGGTCCAGGTGAATCATTTGAGCAATCTGGGGGTTGGACTGTGCCAACTGCTCCAACAAGGGCTGTATCAATTCGGGGTTCGACTGCAAGGCGGTCCTCAACAAGTTCATTTGGTCGTCATCGCCCATCTCTGCACCCACTTCGGCGCCGCTCACGCCGCCTACCAGTCTTGACTGAGGTCCAGCGCCTCCGCTTTGGGCTGAGGCGGCTGCCGCTGCTGCTTCAAACAAGTTTTCGCCATGCGTAGCCTCCTCGTCGGCCTCATCCTCATCCTCTTGAAATGCCATCTCTTCGTCAGCGGTTTCGCCGCTAGCGACAGCGGCCTGTGGCACCTGTGGCTGCTGCAATGACTCTGGAATACCGGTCAAAAGATACTCGACCGCACGATGGGGGTTGTTAAAGGCAGCTCGCAACGCAGCCTCGACCTGGCTTCTTTCGTATCCCATCTCCATAATATTGACTATACTGGCTTCGCGCTCACCACCTTGCGCAAATGCTGATCCAGCGTCTCCGGATGGAGCAGCAGTTTCAACACCTACTGCTGCAGATGCAGATGCAGGTGCTGCGGAAGCAGTCTCCGCCGCAGGTTCTTTGCTCGGTTCAGACGCGCCAGTCGCATCAGAGACGCTGGCGCTAGCCGCAGCAGCGGGTGGCAGGACCTTCTTCTTGGAAATCATAAAAATTATCGAATCGCCTTCCTTGATCTTGGTCGACTCCAACGTCTTGTCATCCTGCAATACCTTTCCTGAGTATACGAGCTTTAATTGGCTTGCGTCGCACTCTTTCTCTGCAGCCAACTTCTCCTTCACGGATTGAACCTATGGGTTAGCTTTTTGATCCAAATCAAACGTAATAATAAAACGCAAAACATACCGTATCCAGCAATTCCACATCGATGGAGAGCTTCTGCTTCTTGAAATCCTTGAATATAACCTGCATTCCAAAGACCGTCCCGTACAAGCTTGGGCTAACTGGAACTGTTGGTGAGTGTATGCTAAAGTTCCAGTTTTTTTCATTTCGCGGGCGAATGTTTGCGTTGCGTTGTGGATGTTAGTTTACAATATTGCGTTGTGGATCTTTGGCTGACATTTGCAATCGTTAATCGATGTGGTCTGGGGCTTTGGGGTATAGCTGAGAAGATTGAGATTGAGCTTAGATTGAGCTTAGATTGAGCTTAGATTGAGCCGGTCGACAGTATTAGGAGAGTTCTTAGAGATATGCCACCGAAGCTAAAAAGAACTTCTGGAGTACGGGGTCCAAACTCGGCTCTTACTGAGTTCTTGCGAAATGAAGGCATCACAGACGCGTTTAGGAGGCGCCAGCGATCACTGGGCGGCAACAGAGAAGGATCTGCGGGTAGTGTAGACGATCAAGAAGAAGTTGAGGCTGAAGAAAGTGATGCTGTGATTGTGATTCTGGGAAGTACTGCTAGTGATGGCGACGAGATTAGCGGAACGAGAGCGACTACATCTGCCCGGCTGAGGGTGCAGGCCGCGTTAGCGGATGAAGAAGAGGAGGCTATACGCGCTGCTGGAGCGCGCAAGAGGCGGAGGGCTCGTGGTGGGTACCCGGAAGACAGTGACGACGACGACGATGATTTTGAGGCTAGCGATGAAGATACCCCTGCTAGCGACGACGAAATATTGAATGGCGACGGACTCAAGAAGTTTGGACTGGAGCATAAGTGTGCGGACTGTGATAGAGAGTTTACCTTATCGGTCTACTCTCGGTACGTTAAGCAGATATCGGGCTATATCTGTGAAGACTGTAACGACAAACTCAAGCAAAAGGAACGAGCCTTGAAAAAGAACCAACTCAATGCCCGCAAAAAGCGCAGTAAAGTCGCAAAGGCATTGTTAGATAAGTCGACAGTTAGTATCCCCAAGTTGCAGGATGTGTGTATTAAGCGCATCACTCAGAATATTGACGATGTTGATGTCTTGGGCGATATCGGCCAGGTGAATATGGCAAAAATCTCGCGTATCTTATCCAAAAACAGATCGCTAGATGACTCGACTATGAGTCTCTTCTTACATCCAAATCTTAAAACCCTAGAATTTTGGGACTGCTCCAATGTTGCGTCAGACTCATTCAACAAGATTGCTGCCTATTGCCCAACATTGGAGTCACTAACCCTATTTATGTGCGGTCAACTTCACAATGACAACTTGAAGTACTTTAATACCAACCTCCAATCTCTCAAGGAGCTCAGCCTAAATGGTCCATTTTTGATAAGTGATTCCATGTGGCTGCAATTCTTTGAAGACCTCGTTACTAGTTTAACTAAATTCGAAGTTCGCAACACACACAGATTTGGAAACGACGCTTTAATAAGTCTTTTGCTGTCTTGTGGTCTGACTTTGACGTCTCTCAAATTATCACGCTTGGATGGGATTAATGCTGCTTCTGTTTATGAGTTACTTCCGCACTATTTGCAACCTTCTCAAGTCACTCACTTGGAATTATCATACCCAGCTTCAGAAGAGCTCATTACTGACGATTTATTGATTAATTTACTTGCAATAATTGGGGAGTCATTAATTTCGTTAAATGTTGACGGATGTTTGGCTCTTACGGACAATTTCCTAGAAAATGGTGTATCCATGTTCTGCCCAAATTTAACTCACCTCTCGATGAGATTTCTTGACCAGGTTTCGGATGAAGGCTTTTCTCTGGCATTCGCAAAGTTCTCAAAAGTTAATGGCGGCTTAATAAGTGTTGATTTAACCAAATGTACACAGTTAAGCGACCAAGCTGTCTACTCGCTCTTGGCGCACTCTGGGAGTACATTGGTGGAGCTCAGCTTAAACTCAGTTAATAACTTGACAAAAGATTTGTTTTTTCAAACATTCACGACAGATGATCACCCATACAAGAGATCGCTCCGACAAAAACTTGAAAATGGACAGGCAGTAGCTGGTCAAGATTCCAATGAAGATGAAAGTTCTAATATAGAAGTCGTTAGGCATTACTCTCAACTCCGCTTTCCTTTGTTAACTACGTGGGATTTGGGATTTGTCAGAGCTATCGATGACGAAATCTTGTCCATTATCAGCGGAGAATGCACTAAATTATCAATCATAGAAGTGCATGGAAATAATCGATGCACCTTCAACTCAAAAGTTAGAAATGATCTATTGGTTATAGGAAGGCAAGCAGAAGAAGCATAATAATTTTGTATGTCATAGATTGAATTGATTAAACATTACTCTAAATAAGTCATTGGCATGTTTGCCTTCTCCACATTTTTAAACGTAGGAAGGGGTGGAACTTTAATGTCCTTTTCTAGTAAGCTAACCCCGTTGCCCTTCTTCAGGATAGGATTGGAGATTTCTGGAATTGCTTCAACGAGAATACCAGGATGGCCAGCATGTTTGCTTATCTGCTTAATAACTTTGTCAACCGTACCTTTTTCATTCATGCCTTTTATTAGGTAATTATTATTCATCATCCTTTGTCGGGCCCCTGCATTGAGCAGTAATGAGTTTGAGACCTGGTTGTCTTTTTCTAAAAGAAGCGTGACTGCGGATGGTTTGTTATATGCGTCGGATAAATTAGACATCATTATATCATGACTCTGGTCTAGCAATGCATCAATAATAGCCTTTGGTAACTGTGCATGCCGCACTATGGCTCGGGTAACTTCCTCTAAGTGTTGCATACTATGATGAACCAATCCTTCAAAGTTTACAAAAAACTTCCAAAAAGCTGGGGATTGCCTCATTTCAGGACTTGAATGATACTCGCTGTAAAAATTTCTAATCTTAACAGTAGATTCTGCACTTCCAGTGTTCAAAACTGACAAATATAACTGAGATATCACCGCAATGGCCTCGTTATTAAGAAGGGTTTCACACAAAAGGCCAACATACTTCGCAACTTTGCTGTTCTCTTCTTTCATGCTGTATTTACTATCTGTTTTTGGTTTCTTCGCAGGCTTCCTATTATCTGCCACCAAATAGTCTCTAATCATTTTCTCCAACAATGCAATGTACCGCTCACTTTCAATTTCAGTTTCCCAGATGGCAAATAACAACTTGATCGATTGCAAAAATTGTTCCTTGAGATAAACATTTGCATCGGAGCTTTTCCCGCTGTATACATCGATTAGGTTGTATAGGAAGTCGGCACCATCTTCAACCTCATCGTTGTACACGAGAAATTTGAAGTAACTATGCCTAATGACACTGTCTGAGAGCGGAGTAATACTCATTGCTCGGTTATAAACTTCCGACACGACCTCAATCATATTATCCGGTAAGCTCATTTTGTGAAGAAATGCCACATATTTTAGCCACAAGCTCGCGTTCAAGCAGTTTGGTATTAAGGCGCGTTCAAATATGTTAGTTACCAACTCGAACTGCCACCTATCCTTTGAATGCTCGGCCTTTTTGATCTCATTATTCAAGTACTTTATCCATTTACTAGTCTCTTGTTCAATGTCGTCAAGTTTGTGCAATGAAAAATTGAAATTTGTTATAGACGACTCAAACTCCCATAAATCAGTGACCGCCAGTTGGGTCCTGGTAAAAACAGTATAAAAGTAATCATCAATGACTTGGTGAGATTCAAGTACTGAAAAGTCCTCCACTGAATCTTTTCCAAAGCGCGTCAAGTACTCCAGCAACAGCTCTGCCGGCACTAAATCTACCAATGCAAAATCTTTGTTAATTTCCGTAAATTGCTTGTAATAAGATGCATACTGGTATAAAGGTATTTTGGTAGCCTCAAGGTACAATTCCAACAACTCCGACTTTCCTTTGGTAAGCGTTTCGAATTCGATAATCTTGTCCCACAAGGGGTGAGAGTTGAAGTGCCACCCAACAGCAGATATTGCTGTCTTATACTGAACCCTAATATGTTTTAATCCCTCGTCATTTCTTTCACTCATACTACTCTTCAGCATATCAAACTGAGATATCAATGCACTCAAATAGTCGGTCCATAATTCTAAAGAGTGCACAAATGTTCCAACCAGGTTCGCGAGCACATCTATCGAAGCTTGCGCTCCGTGAAGTTTGAACTCAAAAACCAGCCACGCTCTCCAGTATTCAGTCAAATAGGGAAATCTCTTAAGAAGATCTCGGTAGCTAGTGGATACAGCCTCCTTAAAGGCGAGAGAGTATCCATCTCCCTTGCCTTCTCCTTTGTAATTCTTGTCATAATGCTCCTTGAGCGACAAAAGTAGTAGGTCCCACGCCTCTATATTGAGCGGGTTTTGGTCCACCGCGAGTCGTTTCTCTAACCATGGACTCCCATCTCTGTCCAAATCTGCCATCGGAGTGCGCTACAAGTGTTGATACCAATTGACTATGAATTTTACATCCAAGCCGCTATTTGAAAACATCTCTCAACACCAACTTGGCTTGCAAGCTTTGTTCAGTCAAGGATGATAAGCGTGTCGGCGGGGGGCGAAGATGAGTTGAACGTTCTGAGAGTGCTGCCGTACGACGTTCCGCCAAGAGGATCCAGGCTGGGTCTCTTTTCAGTGTTGAAAGATGTTCCTCAGCCTGCTCAAGATGGGATGGGACCGGCTACGCGGTCCCTCGGCTGGACCATACCCATTTACAAGTCCGTTGACGTTTCAGAAAAGGTGAGGGCGAATAGTCTCAAGCTCTTACATAGCTCGAGCCTGAACGTGAGTCGTGGTATTGGTGCGAGCAATAGCGAGGGATTGGAACAGGATAATGAAGACGACCAAGGCGAGGAGATGCAGGAGGACGCGAGATTGTTTAAAAACGTCAATGACTTGCTACCTAGAACACTTGGTGATCAGGTGAGTACTGTGGTTATCCAAAACTTTCCCGATATTGGAGTACACGCAATCGAAAAGGTTCTAAGTCTCCTCTTGCATGCGCGTGTCGGTTTTACATGGACATTGGTCAACTATGACTTGATTGAAAACAAGCTAGTTTTCATCAAGTTTGAAAGCTTGAGCAAGCTCAAGGCATTTTCCAAAGTCTACCAAGATGGGACCGATAACTGTTTGGCCAATATACTAAGTTCGGATCGGTGCAGGTTAATAATCGATCTGCTACTTGAAGAAAACTCAGTTGGTATTGAACCTGGTGAATTGAGAGAGCCGGATAGTCAGATGCGATCCAAAATCGATGATGTTCTTAAAAGAGCAAAGTCTCACGGCAAATCTCGCTCCAAGAACACAGGGACCGAAGATCTAGACGAAGTTCTCAAGTACTACAGTCAGTACAAGGTTGATGATTCTGAGCTTGTTGATGTCCCGAACCACATGAAATCTACTATTGTACGAGACATCTTAAAGTTCAGATCAAGAGTATTGTTATTGGAACGAGATAATCGCAAAAAAGAGATTGAGCTTGAAAGGAGAAAGACCAAAGAGAGGTTGAAGCGAATTTTCCAAGGTATCTCGGAAACAAATGCGGAATTAAATGATGACGATGTTAATATTGCTAATGACGACGTTCTGATGAAAGATGCCGATGCTCCTGATGACGATTTAGATGATTTAAATGACGTGGAATATGCCGAATACTTGCAAATGGAGAAGGCTCAAGCCATTGAGAACGAGTACGCTAAGAAAGTTGAAAAATTCAAAGCCTTGGAAACTTCAGAAAGACTCAAGTTGTTGTCTAAACTTCAAGAACTCGAAAATTACGAAACAGATTTAATGGATAATAAAATAAAATTCATTGATGAGGCCAAAGCGTTCGCATCCAAATATGCTGATTCGGATGGTACGGTTACAAATATGTACTTTTCAGATCATTCAACCTACTTGAAGTTGAGAAGTCAAAGGCGAGCAGCGGAGGAGGCTCAAGACCTCAAAGACATTGAAGATGAAAGCAAAGAACAAAACTTGATTAACGAAGCGCTAAGCACCGTTCAAGCGTCGCGTGAAGAAATTAAGGAGGAAGCCGGAGCGCATAATGAAGACTCGATTGTTGCGAATTTGTCGCCAGAAGTTAAATCACAACTAGATGAAAAAATTATAAATTTGGTGGACGAGTACTTGGGCACGAAAGATGAATTTTTAATAGAAGTCATAACCAATAGTTTGAAAGAAATCAGCTCGCATAATCAGCAAAAAGGCCTAGTGGACGAATTAAAAGAGGTTCTAGATGACGATGCTGAAAACTTAGTTAAAGACTTATTCGTATATATTGCTACTTTAAATATCTAACCCATAAAGGCATAGTTGAAAGATTCTTATCAATATGTAAAGTTAAATATACAGAATTAAAAGTCACAAATAAAAATTCATGGGAATACATATTCAGTGATTTGCATGATCGGCCCAACCAAGTGAGTTAGACACATTGACCGGGCTCGAGATGGTGACGTTACGAGGAATCTCGTCGGATTCTCGAGGAAAGTTTTCAATATTCCTATGACGTCTGTTGAAAATCTCTGAAATGTCTGTGCCTCCACTATGGACAGTGGAGATTGTAGGTGCGTATCCCACGCTTGACTCCGTGTCTGAGGGTGGTAACTCAATAGGAGTCTTGTTCTTTCTAAGCTTTTTGAACAATAAAAATATCAAACTCATGTAAATGACGCACCCGGCTGCTGAACCAACGGCAATCAGAGCTGTCTGGCCCTTGTCAACCTTGGTGTTCGTCATTGGAGAACTGTCAATGGAACCAATGTTAGGTCTTGCGGCACCATTGTTCGAAGATCCACCCGATGCTGGTTCTGACGTAACAAGTCCGACCAAAGGAATTCTGGCATCAATCAAAGCTGCCAAATCATTTTGAAGAGGATCGGGGTTCTTGTAAAGTAACGAGTCAGGATTCACAATAAGCTTCAGAAGAGTGGAAACGGCGCCTGATGGGAAATAAACTTCAGCAACGGTAATGGTGTACGGAATATTGTTTGCAGAGAAGGGAACCAATCTTTTCACCGACACGTCTTTATATGATGCACTGTCAGCAAAAGGGTATGACAAAACTTGAGGCAAGAGTTGGAAAATTTGAGCTGATGATTCTGAGTGCTGAACGACAAAAGGGTAGTTCAAACTAGATTGGAATCCAATGTAAATCAACTGATAGTTCTTGCCTGGTGGTAACGGTGTGGTGGCAGGCGTAATAGCCTTTGGTAAGCCACTGGGAACAGGTGTGCTGGTTGCACTAGCGGCAGAGTCTCCATTCGATGCAGTAGCAGTCGATTCAACGACAAGACTCGATGGAAGCCAGTTACCGGCAGTCAGTTTTGCCGGGTCCTGGGCTGCAGTAGTAGCTTGCAGGGCCGATGGGTCAATAAGCTGGGTAAGCTTATTACCTGCATCTGAACTGTGCGCACTCTGAGTAGCAGCAGGAGGGTTAGCCTGCAAGGTAGGCGATCCCAGTTGAGTAGACTCGGTAGGAACTGCAATGGTGAGCCTGTTTGAACCTTGAGACGTTTCGGGCAACACACCAGATGCAATTCTTGTACTCTGAGAGAGACCACCTTCTTGTGTTGTCGCCGTCGTGCCAGCTGCCGAGCCCGAAGCAGGCACTGTGGGTGCACCGAGTGATCCCGAAGGGATTGGTGCATTGCTGCTTACGGGGAGCCCGGCGTCCGACTGAGCCGTAGTTGCAGCGATGCTTCCAATCGTTGCGGATGAAAGTACAGAGCCTGCACTAGACGGAGGCACGGCAACATTCGATAAAACTGGCGCTCCGCTTGGCACTGTGACTGGAGTCGTACTAGCTGGAGAACCGACCCCACTGGTGATGGAGGTAGTTTCCAGTCCCGTGTGTGCTGATGGCAAAACCAAGCTGGGAGAACCAGATGTGGGAATAGCCAAGGTACTCGCCTTAGGAATAGAATTCAAGGCATCTGATCCCAGAGGCCCGAGCACTATTGGGATAGAAGCGGTCGAGGTGGTGGCGGGATTCTCCGTTGGCAAAGTTGACACGGACCCTGTCAAGGTAGGCAAGGATGCCGGTGGTGCTGAGGGAGGTACTGCTGGTTCTGACGTCGGAATAGACTTGATCACTGATGGTGGTGCCGATGGTGGTGCCGATGGTGGAGCCGACGGCACAGTCGTTGTGGAACCTGCTGGAGGGACCACAGGCGTAGGTGCCACAGAACCAGATTCTTTACCAGTCAGAGCCGTTTCAGAAGGCACAACATTGGAAGGTGCTAAGACAGACTCCTGTGTCAGCGGCGATGCCGTCTGCGTGCTAGGCTTCACAAGGGAAGGGCCCGGCACTGACGGGTTTGGTTGCGCAGTTGGCGCCTCTGAGGACAAAGAGGTTGTACTTCTCTCTGTGAAATCTCCCGAGGAGGGCTGAACTAACGTCACAGTCGGCGACAGCGACCCTGGTCTCTCGGTAGTAGCCGAAGAGGTGGGAATAGCGTAGTCAGTGTCACTGCCCGACTTTGGAGGAATCGACAAGTCACTCGAAGAAGGGTAGTGAATCGTTGTGGCCCCAGTGGGGGTCAGAGTCAATGCGCTTGGCGACCTAGTATCAGGAATGACAATACCACTCACAGTGGAGTGTCCCAAAGAGTCGGTAGTAGTTACCAGCAAAGTCTGGACGGGTTCTGACTCAGTGTCTGGAGCGTAGCTGGAGCTTTCATGCACAGGTGGATTGCTCGGCTTGTCGGTGGCTACCAGCAGTGAAGGGGTTACCAATCCAGGCGCACTCGAGCTCCCTGAAGGAGCAATGCTGGAGTGGAGAGTATTAGTACTTGCACCAGAGGCCAACTTGGACTCTGATGTAGAGTCGGGTTCAGACGAGTGCTCTGAGCCTGACGGCAAAAACGTATCCTTCGAGCTCGACTTTGAGGGACCGGCCAGAGATTGTAAGCTAGGGCTGTTGCTCGTGTACGGCGTCTTCGAGTCCACAGACGTCGCGTCCGTAGTCTCAGATTCAAGGTGCGATACACTGGGCTTCACCGTGTCAGATCCTGACAGACTAGGCTTGACAGTATCAAAATCTGACAGAGGCTTCACCATATCGGAGCCTGACAGTCTAGGTGTAAGCGTGTCAGAGCCTGACAGGCTGTACTTGCCAGTGTCGTAGTCCGACAGACTGGGCTTGGCCGTTTCGTCGTCCGACACGCTAGGCTTGGCTGTCTCAACATCTGACAGACTGGGCTTGGCTGTCTCAACATCTGACAGACTGGGCTTGGCTGTCTCAACATCTGACAGACTGGGCTTAACCGTCTCAACATCTGACAGACTGGGCTTGGCTGTCTCAGCATCTGACAGACTGGGCTTGGCTGCCTCAACATCTGACAGACTTGGCTTGGCTGCCTCAACATCTGACAGACTAGGCTCAACAATCGATCTATCGATAGAAGAGCTTGGTGCGGCAGACAGCTCTGTAGTGCTGGCCTTTGTAGATTCCTCGTGGGTCAGGGGAGCCGCCAACGACGGCGACAGCTTGTCGCCTTCGTGACTTGGTGACACGAGTGGTTGTGCAGAGCTCAGAGATGGTACGTATTCTTCCTTGTGCGTCGGCGGCACACTCTCCGCGGTCGATGAGCTAGGCTCCTGTGGTATGCTGGGCACGGTCACCGAGTGGGACGTTGAGGTTTGCGGTTCATGTGGCAATGTAGGTGTACTCACGCTTGAGCTTGGCTCACCCAGCGGTGGGTGGCGCTCAGTCTCGGGGTTGCTCGCCGAGCTGTCTGTACGTGTCTCCGGTAACGTGAGCAGTACTGTAGGCGACCGATCCACCGACCCAGACTCGGTCTGCGGCAACTCTTTCAGAGTAAGCAGGCTGGACGCTCCTTCTGGACGCGATAACAGCGTGTCGGGAATAGTGTCGTTCGATGCTGCTAGTGCTCGCGCAACCGCGAGCACTAGCGCAAGGGCGTACTGTGTTCTCATGTAAACGATAGTGGTGGCAGTCTGCCGTGTGTGCGTTGGCTGTGGTAGCTTGCTTGGAACGCAGCCAAACGCAATGGACGCCTCGGTTCGTGAGTAGTAAGCTTTACCAGAGGCGGGCCGAGCAGTCGTACAATCGAGCTCTGACTAGCTCGTAGAAGGAATGTGTCGGTGCAGAGCGTACAACGTGGCGGACACACTGTCGATATATGCAAAAAATCAACTAGAATTCCGCGACGGCTGCCATTCCTATTTGAATCACCGATGCCGTTTGGGGGAAATGGGACACAAAGCGGGAAGATGTAACTCAAAGCCGAAAGAATACACGAAAAGCATAACACTGCATGCATGTCGGAAAAGAATTGGAAGGGATCAGAAACGCAGGGAGCAGGGGCAGGCGGCACCCAACTCCGGTAGTACGCTCATTGGGGCAGGGTACCGCAATGGCAAGAAACATTGAAGGCTAGTCTACATCACTTACCATGGCTACACCAGGCAATTGCCCAACGCTGGCGCTGTCCAGGAAACTGGGACGACCGCGTTTTGTGGCGCTCTAATTGCGGCCACGCACATGCGTTGGATCTAGACCGTACTGGCGATTGTTTTCAAAAAGAATCACAAAGAAAAAATTCTAAACACGCGTTAAGTCACGTGAAAATTAGTCTTGATTGGCTCAAAAAAAAAGGAGGTCCCCCTTGGGCACAGATTGTAGCCTAGGGGAGCGAGAAGCAGCTGGGCACAGGAGCGTAGTAGAGTATGAGGCACCGCAGTGTAGACAGGGCCGTGCTTCGGTCATCAGTGATGCTTGACACGGACGACCAGGTGCAGCTCGTGGACGAGCTTTCGGCGGAACAGGCCCGTGCATTTGCGCGCCACAGGCGCATGCTTGTTGTCCTCTGTCTCGTACAGTTGCCGGTCTTTGCCTACTTGCTGCGGCCGCGCACAGCGCGGTCTCAGCTGCCGGCTGGGACTGCGCTGGCGATACTATCCATCGTTCTATCACTCATTCTGCTACAGCGAGACGGGCGGCCGTGGACAGCTAGTACGAGCGACCTGAGTGGCCTTAACGCTCCCAGCCAGTCCAAGGCGTCTCGCGGGGTTTGGTTACGATCAGCACTATTGCGGCCAAACACCATCAATAGCTTTGTCTGTGTGGTGTGCTGCTATGTGGCGGTATCGTGGTTTTTGGCTGGCGACGTTGTGGCGGGCTTGCCGGCGGTGCTACCAGTAATCACCGCCGCGAGCGTCGCACTATTACAGGGTTGGGCCGTGGCGACGCGCGCAGACGTGGCGACGCTAAGGAGCATGACCTACAAGTACAAGACGGTTTAGCCCTGCTGCAGTTTCACTCACTTTGTTTGCCTCTCGCGCATGCGTACAATTGGAACGCGCTCGAAAGGGCGCTTATCCTTGAGCTATGCATTGTGTCTGCTGAGCCTACGACATTGTAACTGCTGAGCCGACATAATTGTGGTATTTTGCGGCCAGATTGGGGCTTTGTTTGCGAGAACTGCAGTGGTCTCGCACTCCTGTCTACGGAGATGTCGGCTCAGTGGATTTTCTGCTCGCGCCTAATCTACCGCGGAGCCGCGGGACGCGTTTCTGTATACGATCAGAATCTACAATACGAGAACAAGAGAAAGATAAGTGGGGTCTAGTAGACAGGTGGAGCACCTAGACAAGGTAGTATAGACAAGGGTGCAGACAAGGGTGTAGATAAGTCATGACTAGGCAAGCGGAGTGTGCAGGGTGTGCAGAGAGAGCAGACAGGGTGCAAAAGTGCATATAGGGAGAGAAGAAGAGACAAGTGGAGACAGTGGGCAAACAAGTGGAGACAAGTAGACAGCGGAGACAGAAACAAGAGAAGACAAGTAGACAGCGGAGACAAGTAGACAGTGGAGACAAGAATACCGACAAGAATACATACAAGACAACAAGACTACAGGCCACAAGGCGAGAAGAGTGCAAAAATTAATCGGATATGACCTTGCTGTAGCTATACGATTATGGGCTGTAGACGAAAAGCAGAACAAGAGGATGCCGAGGGTCATACGCAGAGGAAAAGCCAATTTGGGAAACATTTGCTACGCTTAATTGCTTGTCCAATTTTGCGAAATAGTATTCCTATTCACTGCCACAGCCCCTACATGCTCCACTGCGCTTCGTCAGGTCTGTGACGCCCTGTTCGCCCAATGCCTTCTGTGGCCGTCATCCATTCTACGCACCCTAAGCGCCATCATTCTACGACTTTACCATGCCAAACGTTATTCCAAAAACCAAGTTAAGCACTCAGTACCGCATTCCACCCCTACACCTAATTCTTGCCGACTAACCCTATTCTCTGCATCCCTGCGGGTCCCTCCTTCAGAAAGTGTATTTGTCCCTCTTGGTTCGAGATTTCACAAGCAATTTTTGATTGTTCGTTTCCGCCTCTGTGAGGATCAGAAAAGTACGGCGCAAGATTGCCTTGTTTTTGGTCTATAGAAAACAAAGTTAGAGGACAAAGCCTTCGCAAGCACTTACAAGCCGCTGTAATTAGACCGTTTCAGGAAAATACCATATCTTAAACCCGGGCTACTACATTGGTGATCGGTATTGATACAAAGGAAAAAGCGAAGGCGCATAGAACATGCTACGGCCGGTGAAACGCAAGGGTTTGAAATGGCTGGGATCGAGTCGCGTAAACTCGAATGATGGGCCGGCGGCGCCGGATCGTTTCGTTTCTGACTCAACCCTTCGCTCGTCTTTCGTTACGCTTTAGCCCCTTCATTTCTACACTTGCTCTGGTTCATTTCCACTTTTGCTCCCCTTCGTTTCGAGCCTTGCTCCCATTTATCACAGACATTTTTTCCCATCTCACACCCCTTTACTGATTTCAGACCCGTCACTCCCTTCACATTCTTGCCCTCGTCGTGAATCGACCCGTACTCCGCACACTTGCTAACCAAAAATTCCTTCTCTGCACCTTAACCGTTTTTGCATTGCGGCAATTCCTTCTGAACTGGTTCTGTGGCCGCGTTCTCCCGCTCCCCTCCGCTCTGCCTCAATACGCTATCTGTACGCTCTCTGCACTCTGTACACGCTACACACTCTCTACACTCGACAGACTCTACGCTCTCCACATTCTCCGCACTCTAAATTCTCCCCGTCTCCTCACGCTCTCCTTCCAACACGTTTCCATGATCTCGCCTACACTCGTTCCCAGTTTCTCTCTACATGTGCTTGTGGCAGTTCTACACCGCGCACAGATGGCTAGAATTTTGGCCCACGTTCAATCTGCACAGGCACGAATGCAGTCTAATGTGCATAATATTATACAGCGGAATAGCATGCTGCAACAAATGGCCGGCTATGTACAAAGGACGTTTGATGCGCACCGACTAGGGATGAGACGGATGGTGAGACGGGTGAATGACGGAGGGGAGAGACCCGTGGTGGGGTACGTGTGCGGCACGGGGATTGAGTTTAAGATGAGAACCGTGACTAAATACGGAGAATGCAGGCATGAGTGTGGAGAAATTCCGGTAGGGACGTGAGAGCAGGGGGAATTGGAGGCGACAATTAGAATTGACGGGAGAATAGATTGGTGGCGATCGGCTTGCCTCTCCTAAACATGAATTGTTGTCCAGGAAGAGTGCCCAGCAGTCCCAAAGAGCATGTTTGTGCTGTGTACCTATAAAAGCTGATTGTTATCATCAGGGGATCGCGCGCAACTTACGCACGAAAGCACGCAGTCTGTGAGCACAGACGCGGCCGTGTGATCAAAAGCAGCCGTGTTGACGCATCAGTAAGCACATTCGCCTCCACGGCGAATCGTCTAGACTGATTGTAAACCCGCATAATAATAATTGGTGATTACGCGCGCGGAATTTCAGTAATACATCTACAAGCCATTTCTTGTCAGCATTCGTAGAATTCACGGGTGATTGCCGAGCGATCTCAAAGGCTAATTATAAATGGGGGGGGTCATCCTTATCGATTTGAGGCGTTCGATTTCGCCTCACTTTCTCGACACTGGTTTAACCCCTCTGATTTAACTAAATCCACCCCTTGTCATAAATTCTGCTTCCAAACTCCTTCTTAAATTCTGCTTCTTAATTCTTTGGCCTATGCAATTTCATCATTATGGCTTTTTCAAGCTTTGCTTGGTAGCACTCTCGGCATACAGCGCTAAAAGTCCAGACCCCTACTCAGCGATTCATAGCGCTTAACGCAATTTTGCTGGCTAAGCTCTCACTAGAGTCTCCTGCAAGGGCTATATAAACTCATGAACTCATAAGTATGGACTGAGGAAACATTGAAGAGTTCATACAGACTATAGGCATGAACTATCAATTAACTGAATTAGGTGCGTTGATAAGCACTCAATTAACTCGCTGGCTTACTATTAGTGCCCAGTCCCACATCTAATAATGGTTAACGCACAACTATTGATGTGTTTTACTCCACACTACCTCCAACTCAGATAATCCTGCACATTGTCTCCAATACATTACGTCATCTACACTAGTCGAAGCTAGCTCCTCTCCGCTCCTCCACGCCAAGTCATGTACACTCCTCTACGCCAATCACCTTCACTACCTCCTCAACCAACTCCACACTCCTCCTCTACGCCAATCATCGTCACTATCTCCTTAACCAACTCCACACTCCTCCTCCACACCAAGTTATGTACACTGCTCTACGCCAAATCATCTACACTACCTCCTTAACCAACTCCACACTCCTCCTGCACAACCTCTCCTCCTGCACAACTTCTCCTCCTGCACAACCTCTCCTCTACGCCACCTCGTGCCCGTCTCACTTATCTATCTTACATCTTCACTGATAATGGCCAAACCAGTTCTCTCTCGCTCACTTCCGTTAGATACTCCCTCCTCCTTGGGGAGTAGTCAAGAGGTGACATGTCCCGGGCTTTGTCTTCTTGTTTTATGAAACCCTTCGACCTCTGTTGCCTGGAGCCCAAGGCACTGCACGTGTGTTTCCTAGCCTGTTGGCAGTTTCCCCTCCTACTAATTTTCAATAAAACGCAGTAGATCCTCAGTAATTCTCCACACTTTTAACTTCTACACAGTAATTAACACAGTTGTGAACACAGTAAACTTCCGAACTGTGGCTTCCGCACTGTAGCTCCGCATTGTAGCTTCCGCATTGTAGCTTCCGCACTGTATTCTCTCTGTAAACATGCGACTTTACAAATTGTATCCACGCGAAACTAGTGGGCATTTAAGCTTTTTTACTTTTTCAGTACCTCCACTTTACAGAACTATCCAGCCATCCACTTCTAATCTCCCCCTATTCCTCCACACGCACCTTATTGCTCCCTCATTTCGGCACGATAGCACATATTATCATTCTTTCCCCTCTTGCTCTACAGATCCCCTCTCGCTCCACTACCCCCCTCTCGCTGCTCGTCTCCTCCACTCACTCGTCCCCATGTCCCCTCTCGCTTAGCTCTTTCTACTTAAGCTTGTCCGTTTAGGCCACCGTGCTCCCGCACCTGTCTCTTCTACTCCCTGTTTCACCTCGTATCCCTCGCCAAAACGAATCCTCATCCCTGGATTTTCTGCCATTCTAGGTAAATGCTCAAGATGAGTGGCGTTCGCCAATTCATGCCAACCGTGCCCGTGCCCCACATTTGACACCCCATCTACTCTTTGTAGCTTTCGACTAACGCGACCCGGATAATCAACACTAACGCTTAGACATCCGCTAGTCTGACACTATGCTTTCCGCTACCAGCGTAGCGGTGCTGTCTCCACATGCATCCCCATTTCGTGACGGGTGTGCTTGCCGCTTTTGATATTCAGTCCCCAATACGGGGTATCGCCAGCGTCAAAATTTTCCCTCTGCTATTGGGAGGGATCCCATTCCTGGTCTATTCTACATCATGACAGTGCTATGTGTGTCTGTTCTATGTGTGACAGTGCCACATTTGGTATTTAGGATGCATTGTGGTGGCGTAGTGTAGACAGACCACTCGTGGCACCATATGATTCGTCGCCAGAGGCAGGTTTGTGCGAGACTACTTTAAGGATGCAAGATTCTCCACAACTACCCTTCGCCATCGCGTTTCAACGTCTTTTTTTTGTTACAATCCTTTGTTGTGTTTTCTTTTTTTTTGAGTTCATGCGCTGCTTTTGAACTGAAGGTTTTTGCTCCAATCTCCTGTTTAGGGAGGTCAAGTCTAAGGACGCTAACCAGTTTCAGGTCAAAAGTGCGATACAGGCTAGTACTGTATTCTAGCAGGGTGTTGGGCAAGAGAATAAGTGGCGCAGCACCCGCAATTACATCTAAGCGGATGAGCGGTAGTTGCGGTGCAGGATGCACCTTATCATAGCCCCATATCCGCGGTGTTTAGCTTAGCCGCACAAGCGCCTTCCTCAACTTGCTTCATTGGGTTGAATTGAAGGCCGCTGCCACGTCCGGACCGGTTCTAGTCTGTTTTGTTGGCTACATTGAAACAGTTTTGTTTCTCGTAAAAGTCACGTGTAATTGTAAAGTTTGAGAGTTATGACATGGCGTGAGGCGTGGGTGATTGACCGCAGGCTCAACGATGGCTTGCATCAGGGATGAATGCTACCCTGTATTTAGGAAGGGGTGTGGGGTGGAGTGCGTACATGCCGGAGTGCGTGCCAGCGGGATTCGCGGCACCACAGGAGGCCCAGCGGAAAAGATTCGGAAATAGCGTAGTGTATACACTACATCACGTGTAGAGTGCATTTTACTTTGTCACCCGTGGGGGTGCATGCTGGGCCCGTGAGACGCTGGGACGCCAGGAAGCTCCCATTTGGACGCTAGAATGCTTCTGCTGAAATGCTTCTGCTGAAATGCTTCTGCTGAGATGCTTCCGCCTGGTTCTGCAGACACAGCGGCCTCCCCGGGCCGATTGCAAAACACGCTAGTTTTGCCCAGCCGGTTGCTGTTCCAACAAGAAAAAGTGCGCTGCGCAAGCGATTCCCCTCCCATGTGGGGTAAGCACGTGTCTATACCCCGTCACGTGGACCCAACGTGGCCCTTAAGGAAGTAGAAGATCACATCGTAGAAGAGGACCAGGGCCACACTCCTTGCAACAAGGATCAGGAAGGACCCGCTCTTCCCGATGCTCTGACCGGCCCACCTCCGCGCTTGTCCGTGTCGGCACCCAGTCATGTCTTTCCTGCCTGTTTAGAGAGGTGTGTGTGTTTTTTTTTGGGAAAAGCGTATTTTCGACAATGCATAGAATAAAGAATTTGCAGCGCAAGCCACACGTTCTAGACAGAAAGCGATATGCGACACGATGTGGAAATCCATTTAAATACCACGCTGCGCCATTAGCTTCAACACTATCGACTAGAGTCCGTCCCCGTCTATAGCACGATCGAGTACCATCACAATGTCTGACTTGGCGTTTAACAACTACTGCTTAACGTGTGACCAGTTGTGCTCGCAGCACCTGGTGTACTGCTCCGACGAGTGCAGAGCTCGCGACGAAGATGAAGGCCTGGTTGTACTGCTCCACCTGCGAGAGTACATTGAAGACGAGTGTCCACAGCTCGGTGCACAGGGCCAGCCGACACAGGCGGTGGAGATGCTCTCCCCCTTGTTGGCGCCCGCGCTCCACGTTCACCCGTTGGTTGCGCTGCCTAGCGTCCACGCTACAAACTATTGCATTGGCGAAGAGGAGTTTTCTGACTTTAGCCTAAACTACACAGTGGCATTGAGTCATTCGTACGCGGTCACTGTGTCTAGCGTGCCGTCGACGTCGCACAATTATCGGAAATGGTTGACGGCGTTCTTGTAAGAAAATGGGTTGGGTTTGGGTATATATATTTGCATAGGTGTCTCTTTGAGCATTAATAGATTGACGTTGCACGTTGACACGGGAAATGTTTTGTAGAGGTTGTGTGTAGCGCTGATGGGAGGTTGATTGTGCCGAGAGGCTGGGTATAGATGAGATGAGCTCGTGGTATGGGGAAGAGGAAAGCTGGGGCGGTACAGGGAGACGCTCTCAGAGAAACACAAGTTCGAGGCCCTAAACAGAGGACCTACGGTCGCGACGCGCTTGTTTGCTGTCACTTGTCTCGAGCCGTAGTGTGGCGTAGGCGCCAGCACGCTTCGGCACTGGGCCGCACACGTGTGAACCAACGTGGTGGCTGTTTGTCCTGTTACCAGAGGTGGCAGCGGCAGCTGGATGGGGGGCAAAAGGGACCGAAAATTTTTACCCTGTGTCTGCACAGCCTGCACCTGAGTACCACCGGCAAGTCCGGGATCCGAACGAAACCCTCCTACAACTGCTCGGCGCCAACAGCAATCACAGCGCAAGCTGAGGCAGTGCTAGCTGCGGGTGTTGGCGCAGTAGGTTGACGGTATCTCTGACTCACTTACCCAATTAGGAGAAACGTTAATTTACGCTTTGTAGCCGCATGGATCTGGGACATCCGACTGTAGGAACCTAGGCCTGTAGGAACCTTGTGCTGTAAGATCCGGCTACCGCGGCTAGGGTGCCTCGGCCTCCTTCCTCACAGGGTCAGGAAAATACCCGCAAATGGGTAGGTTGCTGCTAGTGTGGTGAATACGAGCGATAGGTGCTACTGCGCCTGGGCGTGGCGCAGGGTGGAATACCAAGACCGGACTTAGCCTGATTGCCGTCTCACGTAGCGCCCAGACTCCTGTTCCAGGTATTCTTGGGGTTGGCGAATGCTCTTGGTATGTCACGTGGTTTGGAACATTGATTGTACGGAAGGCGTCAAGTCATCAGGGTATGACAGGGAGGAGAATGTTGGGTAGGTTGGGCAATGCGGAGAGTACAGAGGCATAGATAGTGAGAGGATGCTTCAATCAAGAGCCTATGACCGCGAGGGAGCATAACGCATTGGGGTGACAGTAGATGAGTAGGGACTTGGAGGATGAGATGTTTGTTTTGCAATTTAGACAAAAGTTGGGGTAAATTTTGTAGTAAATATTTACAGAATCTGTACATTTATCCATTTGTTTGCATACTTGCCGCCGTCCCGCATGCCACTCCGCTGAATTCTCAGAGAAACCTGGGCATCAATGCACAGTTGAGCGCAGTTTGTAGCTATTGGTATGTTTCCTGTATGGCAAACCTTTTCAAGGTTCCAGCAACTGTTTGGGGTGATGTATCTATTGGCCTCCTAACGAATCCTGGCATTTTAGCCTTGCAGGTTGGCAAGCGTCTCCCTTACCTGATTTTAAAGTTGCGGCGTGGATGTTAAAAATGTGTGAAAAAAAAGATACCAAAGTCGTTGCCGTCAGCACAGCGGCAGCACCAGAGTCTCCATCATGTTTGGCGCATTCAGGGCCAGTATGACGTTGAGCGGAGGCTACTTGTGGAAGACTGCACCACGTATGTCGCAGCCGCAAAAGTACAGATTGAGACAGCGCATGAAGGACGTGGACGCCAACGTGGATGTCTTGTACAAATCCATCATTGGGTTGCAGAATAAGCAGGAAGGCGAGAGCACTGGCTACAAGAAGATTGACCACTTGCACTTCAACATGCCCAAGGAGCACGAGATGAAGCCCAAAGACAAGTACACGACCTTTTCTAAGAATGCCAAGCAGTACAGGATTGATCTTCACAGGGTACCCAAGTGGACGAAGAAGTCGTTTAGAGAGAACCCCAAGTTCTTTTAATGTAAATAGGATGAAAAATGACCAAGCCGGAGAGTGTTTGATTTTAAAGAATGAGAGACACTGGGCGATTGCATAGATAGTTGAAGGAAAATAATCGGTGTAAAAATTGATGAAGTGGTGTAATGGATTCGATAAAGATTTCAATAATAAACCAGCGGCATAAATAGAAAATCCACGCTAGGTAATAAACGATCTACGCTAGGCAACAGATGATTCGCGTTGGGTAATAGAAGATCTACGCTAGTTAAGTTTAATATACGATTAACTCCAGGTTTATATAGTAATACAATAGTGAATAAGTCCTCTATACCTCTTTTCAATGATTATCCAAAGGCAGAAGGGCCCCATAAAATGTGGACGACGGATGGGACCAACAGTAAGGACACAGCCCGGCTGGTTTGTTGATGCAAATGTGTTAGGAGTAACCCTCCAAGCGCTCCCATATATAGTTGGAAACAAAGTAGTCGCTGTACTTGTCTTCAACCTTGAGTACGCTCGACAGGTCTGTCTCCTTATTATACATGACTAGGCGGTCTTGCCCATTTAGCTGCTCCACGTAGACTCCTAAGTTGCGGTATAAGTTTAGCTTTAGAATTAACGAGTCGCGGTTTTGCTGGGGCTCATTCCCGTCTTCGATACGCGGACGCTCAACAAACACCTCAGCAAGCTCCAGTCGCACTCGCTCGCTCTCACGCACCGCAGTAGCGTTAGTGAGCTTGAGAGTGTTGATGGAGCTCTCCAAGTCCGCCAAATTCTTTGCTACCGCAACCTTGATATTGTCCATCTCAATTGACGTGCGGTTCAAGGCTCGAAATGTATTGTCATCACGCAGTATCTCACGCTCAAAGCCCTTAACGCGATTCAAATTGCTTACAAGCTCGTAGTTATAGTCGCTCAAGCTCGTCATGAGCTGTACCTCGTTGGTGAGGGCCAGAACTGTTTGTTCCAATTGTTGATTCTGCCTCTGGAGCTGCTCAATCTTGTTGCTCCGCAACATCTGCGTCGCCTTGATCGTGTCCTCAATTCTCTCCAACGTCAAAAGCTCCGGCTCAATCTCGATGCTATCTATCGACTGCTGGATCACATCCTCCGGCGTTCCTTGCATCATTGCAGCTTTGGCTCTTCTTTAAAGCTCTAAATGTATTTCCTTTTGATACAAATAAACACTATAAACACGTGACGAACATAAGGCCTAATTTTCAGCTGGTGACGGAGCTAGTCCAGCAGGATGGCCAAGAAGACCTTTGACGATGTGGGGGACATGCCCACGAACCCGAACTTGCCGGTGTGGATGATCACGCCGAAGGAGGAGAAGATGATCTTTGCGCGGTGGCGTAAGAAAACGTTTGCGAGGTGCGATGAGCACATCAAAAACTACGTGGCGTGCACCAACTACTTTAAGAACCCGGTCGAGGCCCAGATTGAGTGCAAGAATGTGTTTAAAGTCTTTAACGACTGCGTGTCGCTGTATCAGAAGCAAAAGTACCTCGACGACGAGCGTGACATCTTGGTGAAGGAAAAGTTAGCCAAGAAGCGCAAGGCTAGCGAGTAGCAAGGCTAGGTGACTAGAGAGGGAATAGGGAAGCTCTCGTTTTCTCGGACCACTATTACGCCACGACTGATGTGCGCTGGGTAGCGGAAAGGGTGACGTGTCCAGCAGACGCTCCGGACCTGTGACAGCTTGGCACGTCGCGTATCACTGGCGGACACACGCACCCGACACCAGGAGGGGTGTCGGGCACATACAGAGACTGTAAATACAAACCATCAATTAAAATACATATCGTACACCAGAGACCAGCCTAGTCCGAGAAGTTGTCGTTCTCAAAAACGGCGTGGCTAGCCATGAACAAGCTAGCGTGCAGCTTGCCCAACCGCTCTATCGCCTTGTACTGGGCGCACGTGGTGCCAATCAACTCGTTGAAGTCGGACAAGTTGGCGTGCAACTGCGCCATCTGCGAGTTGAGGTGGCTGAGCTGTCTCTGCTTGATCGAGCCCGTGCTGGCGTTTGGCGTGCTCATCGCTGCTGACGTTGTTTACGAAGCCGAAGCCCCACAAATATCCGCTGCACCGTAAAAAAGATCCGGACCGCGGAAAAGTGTGCACCAGATTTGACTCTGTTGCTCGCTTCACCGGTTTCAGCAGCAGGATACGAGCAAGCGGACTTTGAGCGAGGCGGAAGAGCAGCGCGGGCGACTCTGGAGACACTAGAAACATACCGACCCTTTTCTTCCTATTTTAGAGCTTGATCTAAGTGTGTTTGGTACATGTGCTTGTAACCCAGACGCATCTCTATTCTACACGCAAACGACGCCAGACATGGTGCTGTCAGTTTCTACAACGAGGTACGATGGGCGAATACCGCCGCCAGAAAAAGATAGTGGCCTACTGCTGCGGGAAAAGGCCGCCGGGGCGGTCCAGCTGCTGATAAAGAGTGGGTTGGCACTGCTGCAAACCAAAAGGGGTGTGCTGGTACAGCCGGTGAGCAAGACGGGGGGCGTGGTCCCGATGCAGCCGAAGAGCGGGGGCATCGCTCCCGTGCAAGTCAAGAATGGGGGCATGAGTCCGGTACAAATAAATAGTGGGAGCATGGCTCCCGCTCAGGTTAAAAATAAGAGTCTAGCGCCGGTACAATTGAGAAATGGGGGGTTACCGTCGGCACAGGTGACAACGATGGTACAGCCTGGTGTGGGTAAGGGGGGCTCTGGCGATGCTGCTGTGTCCCATCACACCCAGCCGCACCCTGTCGCGCCTAGGTATGCAAAGATCCAACCGATTCTCACTCAAAAGCCAGTTGCGGTTCTTCCCAAACCGGCCTTTGGAGACGGCGGATTCGGAGTGGAAGGAGCGGGACTTTCTGGCGGAATGACTCCGTCATTGCATATTAATACCTCGAAGCGGTGGGTGCTACCACCGAGGCCACGGCCCGGCCGGAAACTGACTGCGGACGAATTGAAGGTGAAGGCGAGTAAGGCTCTGGCTGCTACAGCCTCGGCCGGCCACACAGACACATGCGTGTTCACGGGCGTGGGAACAGGCATGGCTTCAGGTTCCGGAACTAGCACGGCGCCTGGAGGCGGCAACAAGTACGCAGGCGTCAAGAAGAGGGCACGGGTCCCTAAAAAGACTGTAGAGGTCAGAGTGGCACCGGCCGCGGGCGTGCCGGTAGAAGTGATTGGTTTAGCTCCCCAGGCACCAAATTTTGCACAGGTTGAGCAAAACTGTGATGCGGCAAAGGGAATGGGCCTAGTTGCTGCACAGGGAAACGCACCTTCTGCCAGAGATGGGGCCTTTACAAGCATCGTGCCCAAGAACATGCCCAAAATTAAATCAGAGGAGCTATTAGTTGAGCGGAAACTAGCCTCGAAAATGAACTTGGAGAGCAATACTGAAGTTAGTCTGAAGCTTGCCCCAAAACCGACCTTGGTACCTAACGCTGACACAGAGAAGATCACGGAATTGAAACAAACGTACTTATCCTGTTTGAAAGAACAAGAGCTTATTTGCAACTATATGGACGTAATCACCAAGCAGATCAAAGAGTTGAGCTTTGTTCAGAACGGAGTAATCACGTTTGACGCCTTGAGAAATACCGGGGGCCTGGCGAACAATAGTTTGAAGCAAACAAACACATTTAAAATAGGCGGCAGCGGCTCTCCTACCTTATCCTCAGTGGGTAACCCACTGCATACAGTACGGACTCACGACCAGCTTGAGTCGATCAACAATTTGAATGACTTGAATATGTTTTTGGGATATGCTGGGAAGTCTTCGAGTGTTATTCATTCGGCTACCAAGCAAAAAAAGAAGAGTTTAACCAAAGACGAAGCTTTGAATAGCCAACTTGATCATTACGTCGAGGTCCGTAAGAGGTTTAACGAGATCAAGGAAAAAGAAGCCAGTCAAAAGAAGGGATCAACCTCGAAGGGAAGTAACAAAGCCGCTAGACGAATTAATAGCATAGGAATTGATAAGGATCTCAACACGTTGAAGCCCAGTACAATCTTATCGGAATGGGGTGGTGGAATTGGGCCTGGTTCGTCCTCCTTGGCATCAACCCCAGCACCTGCCCCGCAAGAAGCGCTGCGGAAAAAGCTGGATTCCTTAACGTTCCGGCCAAATCTCTTGAGGCCACTTAGTGCCGTAAACTTGTTCAATCAAGATGATGACATGTTCCTAATGTCAGAAGGAGGACCTTATTTTCGAGATGGGATGGCCGTTGGCGAGTCTTTGTTGATTGAGGACGATACCAACATGTTTGGCGTTCTGAAGTTACATTATGAACAGTCGGCAGTGCCAGAGAGTTTACCAGAGAGTATACCCGTGGAATTACCAGAGGGTATACTGCTAAATGTACCTGAAATGATGGTCCCAGACAGTGCTGCGTTGGATCCAGATGTTCTCGTACGAGGCGGTGCACCAGAAAACGTGCAACAGAGCGCTGAGTTTCTGTCTGAGATGATGAGCAGTACTGCAATATTTAGTTTGCCGTGGCCTAAGGTTCTGGCGGACAAGGAGACTCTAGTGCCATCTGACCTGGTGGACAAGCGACGTAAAAAGTATAATTGCGGATTTTGTACTAATAGTACTCCATGCCTCTGCATGGAATCGGATATGGAAATTGCCAACCTCGCCAAGAGGATATGAGAATAAACATTACATACGATATAACGAACGATGACAATATATATTTTAGATTTTGGCGGTGATTTGTAGATGGGTCTCCCCAGAGTTCTACAGCGCAACCTTTGAAGGGTCCATATGCGCTTCTAAGTCATTTTAACCTCTCCAATAGGCTTTTTTACCTTCTACAAATACACCACAGCAACAATATCTTGATAAATAAACGTATGATATGCAATAACTAGCCTTATTTAAAAAAAGGTCAAGTATGTGCCAAAAACAGCAGTAACTGCGAGCACGGCGTAGCCTGTTCTGTACACTCCCTTCAAAGTCAACTCTTTACCAAAGTCCCAGATCAAGTGTCTCACGCCGTTCGCCGAGTGCATGACGAATGGAAATGCCATCAAGCCCTTGGCAACAAATTTGAGAGCAACAGGCAACACAGCAAACGCACTAACTAAAGTAGCCGAATCAAAAGGGATGTTCAAAAGAGATGTTGCAGCGTAACCGCAGGTCAACGCATAGAAGGCACCAGCCATGGCAACACCAGTAATTCTGTGGAAAGAGGACAAGATCCAAGTCAACTGGGGCTCGTAAATAGTCAAGTGAGGCGAAGAGGGGCGGTTCTTGCGCTGGGCAACCAAAATCTCTTGCTCTTGCTCATGAGATGCTTTCACAGTTGACACCAGGCGCGCACCCACTAAGATGAGACGCGAGGCAGGAAGTCTCGCTGGCGCAACGAAGCGCATTGTCGCTGCTAAGCATATCTAGTTAGTATCGCCACAAACTATAGGTAGGTAGATATACGTACGTCTTAAGAGACCCAATCCAGAACGAGCAAACATAACAGTATTACACCTGTGGTTCAGCTTGCACTAGGTCTAGCAGTGACCAAGTGTTTCCCGGGGAATCTGCTCGATTTTCAACGGGAACCGCCGGGACAACGGATAATCACGTGCACCAATCAAAAGTCGCGAAAATGTAAGAAATGCTAAAATCAGCGTAAACTGCAATATTCTATCTATACAATTTACACAACATATGAAAGTTATGTATGAAATGTATTTTATTTCCACTACCCATGAACTTAGCTTGCCATCTCTTTCGCACTAGCTGTAATTGCCTTTTACAATTCTGCTGTATCTTGCATAGCCTTTTCCAAAGGGTAGAACAACAACCTAAAATATCGATTACTGAATCAAGACTGAATAATTCAAAGCCTTACATAATAAAAGGGCACAAGTAGACAAATAATATCACGTGATACTATATGCTGGTCACAAGACATGTGACCGAGCGGGTGTACTGCCGCATATCAACCCCCCGGCGGCTACAGCGAGGGTCAGACAGGTAGCGGTACTTCTGTGTGGAAGCACTAAGCACTTGTGCGCGAAGAGGCAGAAACACTTTGTGCTTCACTGTGTGGCTGCGTGATCTCGTTTAACATCTTGTTTGTGCATAGACGTCGCGATGGACCTATCAGTGCTGATGACACGAGCGCGGGAGGAGCCTTTGCACCGCGTGCGTCCGATGGGAGGCGTAAAGTTTGAGACTGGCGGCGACTTTAATGAGGAAGGAGAAGAAGGTGAAGACCACAGCGGTGCGATCGAGGGAACGGCAAGGCTGTATTCACCGTCTTCTCTGGGGAGGAATGTTGGACGACCTGGCCGAGAAGGAGACGAGAATCTGGGGCAGTCTGCTGCCTCAGAAACGGTAAAGCGGGAGAGAGTAGGAATTACGGACTTGGAAAGGTCACCCGAAGTTGCACCGAAAGTGCTAAAGCAGACACCGAGCATTTTGAAGTTAGCCGACAGAGCAAAGGGCGAAAACGATGCCAACCGCCTTGAAAATCGAAACAGGAATAGCAAGATTCATTTCGAGGATGAGAGAATAGGTGGAGGTAGTCTGAACAGTGAGGTGTCCCCAAAGCAGGCAGTTGAACACACTAGCGAGCTGAGTAGAGGGAATGGAGGGAGTACCGACAGGGTCAGTCACTCACGGGATGATAATAGCGAAAATTCGCAGAATACTAATGAGGAGTATTCACGGAATGATGGTGAGGATTTAAGAGATGGTAGGGAGAGTGAGTTGCCCGATGAAAAGAACCACCAAAGTGAGCACTCGCTGGAATTGGGTGAGACATGGCCTTCAATGAAGGAGAGGCCTGAGCTTGCATCTGACCTTTCGTTTAAGAAGAAAGATGTGGTGAAGCCAAGAACACTGTCATTTCAGTCCGTTCTCTCGTCGGCATCGCTAAAGTCATTAAAACAAAATTATTACAACATGTCTAACCGCAATAATAGCATAGTTTCAGGCAACGCAGGAGGCAACCCGAATAACGCCAATACTAATGCACCTCCAAGTGGTCACACAAGCAACTCAATGAGTACAAAAAGCTTTCAATCGTACATACAGGCGCCAATTCTCTCAAGCATCACTAATCTCAAAAATGACTCTGACGTTGAGATTGGTCAACAGCTACCATTTAACGACCTCAAAGAACTGCAAGGTAAGAGAGCCAACGGAAATAAGTCTCCTGTGGATACAGATGGCAGGCAAGGCTCGTCTGAAAATAGTGACGATGCTTATGACGACCAGGATACAATTGTACAACAACAGAAACTTACCCTTAATGCGCTCAAAAAGTTGAGTCTTTCACCAATGCCTATTATTAATGTTGATGAGCGCTCTTCCGCTTCCGTACGCAAGCCATCTATGTTGACGAAGCCAAGGTCCAGTGATGGGTCTGCAAAGGAGAATGAGCCGTACCAACCTGCAGAGGTAGATTTGTCCTCCTTTGCAAGCTTGACTCGACAGCCTAAATTGGCAACTGTTCCGCAGAATACAATTGGAACTCAAGAAAACACCCTGGCCAAACGCACTAGCGTAAGCTCTGGACCTGAGCCTGTATTAACATCGACGAATGGAGGCAGCCGCGGTGACAGCATAACACGCGAAAACAGTATCACAGCGCAGTCACCAAAAGGTGCAGAGAATACGCTGCCGACTCGGACATTGCCTGTGCTCGAGGAAAATAAATCGACGTCTCAAGACGACATCAGCATGGCTCAGAAACGATACCACAACGATTTGCGTCTCTATCAGCTGAGTAGCATGCTACGATCAAACCAATCCCAAGCTACGCAAAAGATACCACCAGCGGTTATTCCCTCACAAGACATGAATAAGAGGAGAAGTTCACCGAATTTTAATATGCCTCTGCTAATTCCGACTCTGACATCGCATGGAACTCAATCACAGCATACACACGGGCAATCGTTGTACTTAAATCAGAATGTACCTAGGCCACACTCACCTCTTCAGTGCCAGCATGGGAAAACGCCAGCGCATCTCCAACAAATAAAGAGCCTTCGCAACCCGATGTATGTCCCCGCAGTATTACGAATGTCTATTAAAGGTGGATGCCAAACTGCGTGGAATGGCGACAGGCCGTCGTCAAACGTAAGCACGCCTGACGAACGCCTGCTGAGCCCAGTTTTAACTTTACCAAAGAGCAAAATCCAATCAACAGAACAAACCAACCATACGATTGGAAATGACTTGGCCCCCACTGTGAGTGTATCTTCAACAAAGTCGGCAGATTCAAATATTTCAACAGAATCAAATAATCTGTCAAGTGGAAAAACTCAGTTTCTTCGGGTATCACGCAGGAGCTATGATGAAATATTGAGATCAGCGCCGACAAGGAAGCACTGGCTCAAGGATGACACTGTAATGAAGTGTGGAATTAGTGGATGCACAAAGATTTTCAACTTTTTCGAAAGGAGGCATCATTGCCGCAAGTGTGGCGGGATTTATTGTAAGGAGCATACATCACATTACCTTTACATCAATTACATGGCTCAGTTTACCACCGGTGGTCGTGGAACTTTATCCAAAGTGTGCAACAATTGTATCGAAGAGTACAATGAATTTATCAAACATGTTTTTGGCGTGACAGTTTCTAATAACTCAGGACTTAAGTCCAAATCACCTAGCCCCACTGAAGAGGTGGATGTTTCTGTCGAAGGTGACTCATACTACGGTGGTAAAATGGCACACCTATCTCGCATCGGCAATATCGGTCAGGGCCCAGTAGGCAGTTCTCATTCAGTTGTTTCTGCGCCAGATAAGACTCTGGTCAACCCAAAGATGCATATCAATTCAACACAGAAGACGAGCACAGGGAGACATGATCTGGTTGTTGGTAGTGTCCCCGCCAACTGGAGCTGGAGCTCGTTTTAGGACCGATACATTTTTTCATTTTTTACAGTAACTATTCATATTCATTTCTTCGTTTTGCTTAAATATGTTATTACGGATATTTAAACCTTGAGATAATACACAAATATTGAACCGAAGTGGAGTAATCGGTACTGTCCGTAAAGGATGATGGGTATGTACAGCGAGTAGCGATAAAGTCACATGACCAAAACCACGTGACAAATAGAATGTAAAAAACGTGTCAAATGTCGGCCGGCGAAAGCTCGTGCTATAACCGGAGCTGTGCCTTACAAGCTTTACAGGTCACTCAATCGCCACTATATTGATAGAGCCTACGATAGTTTGGCTTCAAATACCGGCTTGCGATTGGTGATTCAAGAAAAATGAGCGATGGCAAGGCACAATTGAAGGTCTTGGGCATTAGGCTTGAGACTATTCAATTATTCTTGAAGGTTGTCATATTCATCTCTATTGCTGGTGCAGCTATCCTGTCTAGATTGTTTTCGGTGATTCGGTTTGAGAGTATGATTCACGAATTCGACCCTTGGTTTAACTTTCGTGCAACTAAGTACTTGGTTACCCACTCCTTTTACGAATTCTTGAATTGGTTCGACGATCGGACCTGGTACCCCTTAGGTAGAGTTACGGGAGGTACACTTTACCCGGGATTAATGGTAACATCAGGTGTGATTTGGCATGCATTGAGAAATATTTTCGGCATGCCTGTGGACATTCGCAACATTTGTGTCCTTTTAGCCCCAGCTTTCTCTGGGTTGACTGCTATCTCAACGTACTTTTTGACCTCGGAAATGAAGGATTCTAATGCTGGATTATTGGCTGCACTTTTTATGGGAATTGCGCCGGGCTATATTTCAAGATCAGTGGCCGGATCATACGATAACGAGGCTATCGCTATTACTTTGTTAATGGCTACCTTTTACTTCTGGATCAAGGCAATGAAGTTGGGCTCTGTATTTCACGGTACATTGACGGCTTTGTTGTACTTTTACATGGTCTCAGCGTGGGGTGGATATGTGTTCATCACTAACTTAATTCCATTGCACGTCTTTGTTTTGATCTTAATGGGCCGCTACAACCATAGATTGTACACTGCATACAATTCTTGGTATGCCATTGGTACGGTAGCTTCTATGCAGATCCCTTTTGTGGGGTACTTACCTATGAGAGGTAATGACCACATGGCCGCCTTAGGTGTTTTTGGATTGTTACAATTAGTAGCCTTTGGCGACTACGTCAGATCAAAGACACCTGCCAAACAGTTCAAGTCTTTCTTAATTGTGTCTTTGACTGTGGTAACCATTTTGGGTATCGCAGGTATTACTGCGTTGACTTCCTTTGGCTTGATTGCTCCTTGGACCGGTCGTTTATATTCTTTGTGGGATACCAACTATGCAAAGGTCCATCTTCCTCTTATTGCCTCAGTTTCAGAACACCAACCTACAGCCTGGCCTTCTTTCTTTTTTGACACCAGCATGTTGATCTGGTTGTTCCCTGCAGGTATTTACATGTGCTTCCAAGAGATGAGGGATGAACACGTCTTTGTCATCATTTACAGTGTGTTATGTTCATATTTTGCTGGTGTAATGGTGAGATTGATCTTGACTTTGACCCCTATCATCTGTGTTGCTGCTGCCATCGCCTTGTCAAAATTGTTCGACGTATACTTAGACATCTCAGATCTTCTCAAGTCAGAAACCTCTGTGTCAACTGAAAAGGGAAAGAAAGTCAAGACCAACAGTAAGAATTCGACAGTGTTTCTGTTGCTCTCGAAATTTGTGGTCATTGCATCTTTCACATTTTATCTCGTTTACTTTGTTCTTCACTGCACATGGGTTACATCCAACGCTTATTCATCGCCATCAGTCGTTTTGTCTTCTACAAACCCAGATGGCTCACAGAACATTATTGATGACTACAGAGAGGCGTATTATTGGTTGAGAATGAACACTCCGGAAGACGCTAAGGTCTTGGCGTGGTGGGACTACGGCTATCAAATTGGTGGAATGGCAGACCGTACTACCTTAGTTGACAACAATACTTGGAACAACACTCACATTGCGACTGTTGGTAAGGCTTTTGCGTCCTCGGAAGAAAAGGCCTACGAAATTTTGAAGAAGCATGACGTAGATTACGTCCTTGTTATATTCGGAGGGTTGTTGGGTTACTCCGGTGACGATCTCAACAAGTTCTTGTGGATGATAAGAATCTCAGAGGGTATTTGGCCTGAAGATATCACAGAAAGGGACTTCTTCTCGGACAGAGGTGAATATAAAGTAGACAAGGAAGCCTCGCCAACAATGAAAAACTCGTTAATGTACAAGTTGTCCTACTACAGGTTCAATGAGTTGTTCAATGGAAGAGATGGTCACGACAGAGTGAGAGGCCAAACAATTCCTATTGAAAATTCTCCAACTTTACATGTCGTAGACGAGGCATTCACCTCAGAGAACTGGATGGTGAGGATTTACAAGGTTAAGGACTTCGATAACTTTGGTAGAGATTTGAACACTGCTGCCACTTTTACATCTTCTACAAAGGAAGAATCCAAAACTAGAAAGCGTCTTTTGAAGAGGCCTAACCTTGACCCTAGAGAATAATTCTAGCCTCGGGATGCAAATTTGTGTAATAATTTTTGTCCGTCTGTATACAAAACATAAAATTATTAACTACGTAAGCAATTGTGATCTGATTTGTCGCCTGCTTTCCCTGTGCGCAGGAAAAATAAGGGAAGTATAGTTGTAAAGCGGGGATAGCTTCCAATCGATTACCTATAAACATCTACAATTAAGAATGGGAAGAATATTTGACCTTGAGGGACATTTGGCTTTTTACAGATCATATCATGTCAATCATGTAAATGTATCTATCCATTTGTTCTGTATTCCTGCTATTATTTCAACGGCCATATGTCTCTTGAGTACATTGCACCCGTTAGGAAATGACCACCCCTATGTGAATCTTGGATCAATATTGGCCTGGAGTTATGGTTTGTATTACACCATATTGGACTGGCAGGTTGGCATTCCAAGTTTCTTGGCTTTGACCACATTCTCCTTTGTCTCAAAGTATTTCTATCTTACATTAGACGAGTCTGCCCAGGGTTTCTTTGTCAATATGGCTCTGACATTGCAGGTACTTGCCTGGATTGCTCAATTCTATGGTCACGGCGTTCACGAAAAGAGATCACCAGCCTTAGTGGACAATGTTTTACAAGCTTTGGTTTTAGCACCATTTTTTGTTTCGTTTGAAGTTGCGTTTGCGTTAGGACTCAAGAAAGATGTTGAAAAAAGAATGAATAACAATGCCGGTGCCTTAAGGATGAAACATCGTACGATACAGAAGGCTCAAAATGTCGACTAATTAAATTCTGTTGAGGCCATTTTTTTCAACTTTCCTTCAATGCAAACCCCGGGCTGCGCGGTCTATATCTGAAGACTTAGATAGATACTCCTTGTATCTATGCTTAACATCGCTTTCGCAAATCGATGTCTCATCCAACTGATTTCCAATTGTGAACCAACCGGGTCGAGTATTGTGATCGCGTCCAAATATCTCTAGTTTGCGCGAATGTGTACCTACAATCCGCTCCACAATTTCATATATTTGATCAGGTTTGCGCAGTGTTTGACGGGTATCCCCAACCACGATATCAATGTCAATTTTTGTATTCAACCAGTACGGTAGTCCCTTTAACCCCACTAATAAATGTTCCTTTGAATGATTCAACCAATGCCCGGTCCTTCCAGTAACAATAGTCCTCTTGAGTTGGTTTAGTTTCACCCACACAACTTCGTCAGAGATCGTATAACCCCATTTCAGTAAAGCTTTACGTCCAATTTCGATCGATCTACCGGTAACCCAGAGCATTATTATACCTTCATCTTGAAGCTCATGCATCGGAAGTGACAATAGCTCAACATCTTTACATGTACCATATGGTAAGGACATGTGAATATCCCAGGCAGGGTCGGAGATTATCGCTGCAAATTTACCCAAAACAGAAAAGGGCAAGTATCTGACATCGCAATTTATCCATTGGGCTGGCAATACTTCTCTATAATTTTCTGAGAAGCAATCTCCTATGGTATAGTCGAAGGCTGATAGATCTTCATGTCTCACAGTGTATCCATTGGTAGTATTTGTCTCCGCACTAGGAGGATTTAAAGTAAAATAATGCAAGTACCGACAAGACTTCAATTTGTGACAGGTATCCAAGTAGGAGCAATCCCCTAAATTCATGTCAGTGTGGCTATTGATAAGAGGTATAAAATGTACCTTTGTGAGTGAGCACTGATAGACCCCTTGCGGTATCGCGCCTTTTGCAGAATGAAGTCTGGCATACAAGTTTTTTGCACCACTCAGTGTTTGCGTAGAAGGAAACGACAGATGATTTGACCTATCACGTTTGTTAAAAAGGAACTCTGAGAGGGTATTATTGTGACTAACTTCTGAGCATATCTCGTAGAAGGGCTTGTTTACTACTTTCAACGCTGCCCTTTTCCTTGATAAAAACTTTTGAGCTGTAGGCTTGCGAATCATCGAATCTAATAAGGCATAATCCGCATGAAAGAGACTGTTAAGATCCGACAGGGGAGATGATTTAACTTGAATGCTTGTGAAAAGTTCCCCCTCCAAGAGTAATGTTAGCTTTTCGGCCTCAGAAGTGAGGTGACTGGCACTTCTAGGACTGTAAAACTCTAAGAATCTTCCTCCATGGCTTTTATTCTTTGAAGTATCAGACAAGGAATCTGTTGAGAAAATTCTAGAGACTGAATTCTGTAATAGTAGTAAGTTTGAAAAGTTTATCCACATGATCCGCGGGACTATGGTTAAGTATCCCCGACCAAGCCCACTTTCAATGGTTAGGATACCCCCACTGACCTTGTTTAGTTTGTTGACATACTCCATAAACATTCCAAATTCTGCAACGATTTCTTCCAAACCTGCTGTTTCGAGTTCAGCAATAACAAATTGCAGAAAGAGAACCCACACCAAGCGGCAGTCACCTCGGAGAGGCTCCTGGAGAAGGGTAAAGTTTTTACTTGCAATGAACTTCAAAATGGGCCCGAATTTGAACATATTCGCAGGAGAAGTACTCATTCTTAAGAAAAGTATGGTAGTTAGCAGCGAGGAATAAGACGACCTACTTGCGACTTTTAAGAGATTGAATTTGTGTGGGATAATTGGCTGCAAATGTGTTGCTTCACACTTGTTTTGAAACACGCACGACTTTTATAATTCCAAGGTTCTTAAGCCCACGCATACGAGGCATTGGCTTGAAATCCTTCTAGGCGAGCAATATAAAAGGATGCTAGAAAATTGACATTCGTATTGATTTTACTAGTTTATATAAAGCTAGTAAATCCGGCTAGAATCCAAATGGATTGTCTGGAGTAGCGGCCAGAAGGTTGGCTCTAGTGCGTCCGGTTTGCTGCGGTTGTAAAGAAGAAGGCGCGTTACCGAACCCGGCGCCAGTGGGCTGTGGCTGAAGGGAATTCGAGTTAAACCCTTCAAACTGTGGCTGTTGTTGACCAAATGTGAGTGGAAACTGTTGCTGGTTACCCTGATGAAGTTGTCCAGGCGAAGAAACAGTAGTGTTTTGGAAAATGTCAGACAATTGGTTCATGCTGCCTCCAAAATTTTGCTGCTGAGCTTGAGGTTGAGAAAAGTTTCCAAAGTTTGTTTGAGGTTGCCCATTGACCTGTCCAAAGGGCCCGGTTGGCTGACCAAAAGTGTTTGGCTGAGGTTGAACTCCAAACTGTGACTGGAATCCTGTAGCTTGCGGCCCTCCATATTGGGATTGATATCCCGTAGACTGTCCAAATTGAGGAGCTCCGAATTGAGGTTGAGCTCCAAACTGAGGTTGAGCACCAAATTGAGGTTGAGCACCAAATTGAGGTTGAGCACCAAATTGGGGTTGCTGGGTTCCTGTAGGCTGCCCAGCAAAGGAAGTTTGTATGGGATTGGATAAAGGTTGCTGGAATCCACCTCCAGTTGCTTGCCCATTCACCATTGGACCTCCAGTCATCTGCTGCAGAAAGCTTGTCGGGGGAAACCCATCACTTACATGTTGCTGACCAATTAAGCCCCCAGTGATCTGCTGTCCAAATGTAGACTGCGGCACGAACCCTCCTGTGATTTGCGCCCCTCCGGTTCGTTGCATAGGCATATTCTGCCCAAAACTTGTTTGAGGCATTGTGACAGTCCCGCCGGTTTGTAATGGAACAAATGTCGGTTGGAATTGTTGAACTTGCCCAAAAGTTGTAGGTGGTGCTCCTTGAGGTCCAGTTTTTTGCTGGGTAAATATAACTCCTCCAGTTTGAAGTGGGATAATACCAAAAGTATACTGAGGCTGAAGTCCTCCTGTCTGTTGAATCGGCATAAAACCAGTTGGTTGAGCGGTGATAGGGTTGAAACCAGTTGGCTGAACAGGAATCAATCCACCTGTAGTAACAGGTACTAAGCCGCCAGTTGGAACAGGTATTAAACTGCCAGTTTGATAGGGCGATTGACCTGTACGCTGGAGTGGCAAGGCATTAGTAGTGCCAGACTGCACCGAGTCCTGTTGACTTGGCTGGGCCAAAGTACCCGTCTTCAAGGGCGCCAAAGTAGGAGCAGATGGAACCACATCACTAGGCAACTCAGGGTGAGGCTTGTCCAATCTTGATGTGGTGTTGGCCTCCAACGGTTTAATGTTCACCAAATCTTGTAAAGCACCAGTGTATTGAGGAGTGGCAGTATTAGCGATGTCATCAGTTGAACGGGCCGCCGGCTTAACAGCCCATGCATCGTCATCAAATTTCATAGCTTGCTGGTTTGGCTTCACAGGCAGGCTAATACCCGATGCGGAGGGTAAAGATTGAGCCGAGATTTTATGAACCTCACTGGTGGAATTGTTTCTTAACGCACCCGTTGGTTCTGTAAACAAACCACCGGTAGGGGTTGTGACGGGAGCTTCTGCATTTTTCCGGTCAAACTTATTATCCAAATACTTCATGACTCTCAAAATATCACCCTCTCTCAAGCCCAAAGTTCGTAATAATGACGGTGTAATGTCTTCTAGGATATTTTCATCCATCTTTTCACGACTGAAGTTAAGCGTATAGCGCTGGCAATTACCAACATCTACACCACAAGCAAGGAAGAAATCGAACCAGTCATAGTCGCTTTCATTGCTGGTAGTAATCGCAGTTGTGGCACTTGACTTCGAGGGCTGAGCGGGTGAAACATCATTTATAACTGCTGTGGCAGACGGGCGGGAGGAAACGCCACTTCCTTTAGTTGACTTGTTTCTAGCACTTCTGATAGCTTCAGGTTTGTAAGCGTCTAATGAGGTACCTGTGACCTTTTCGGCATACTCCAAGTCTTCCAACGAAAGTTTAGACGCTGCAACTGCAATCTTAACACCATTGGTTTTATGTAAATGAATCTTTCCTTCGACACAACCCAAAAATTCAGCTTCAACCTTAAAGGAGCCCGAACTATCAATCCAAGTTCTAACCCTGTGATAATTTGGCATCGGTTTGTCACTTTGCTCACGAGGAGCATGTGTGTCTCTGCGGCTTCTATCCTTATCTCTGATTTTTTCACGCTCATCGCGACTCCGATGACGCAGGCGCGAGGAAGTGGTATTTCCATCAATAACCCGTCCCTTTGAAGAGCTCACTGATTTCTGTCTCTGAGGACGGTCAGTCAATTTCGCTAAATTGGATGTTCCAATCACTTCAAGGTATGACGTTGGAATAACGCCTCTCTTTTTATCAGAGTCTTCGCACATCCACCATTCTTTTGATTTTGAATCATCAATGATATAAACTTCATCACCCTCTTTAGCTGTCAACTCATCTCTGCTTTGAGCATCAAAATCATACATAACTGTCGCAATCTTTCTATTTTGAGCACCCGTAGAAGTCGTAGATGCACGTGCGACTTCTCTCAATCCGGTGTCGGATTCTGAACCTTTCAATCCCGCAAGAATGGATACAATAGCTTCGGCTACATCTTTTGATCCTGTGTGTAATTCGATTGAAGCAGACGGGTTTTTAAGTTCCAAAAACAAATGCTTCTTCTCGGTGCTGAAGCTTGTCATATCTCTGACTTTCCACTGGTTGTCCAATGACGAGGAGCTCTTTAATTTTAATCTTTTTGGATTGCTTGTATTGGGCTTTAACATAATAAGACCTTGTCCGATGGAGAGAATTACAGATCTCTTCTTACGGCCCTCGATCTCATCAATGTACCAAGTAAAGTATTCACCATCAAAGCCATGTTCTTGCTTTGTGGAAGCCTTTTCATCGTATGAACCAGGAGCTGAAACCTGAGACGTTGCTCTATGGCGCATCAGTTCATTGCCCAGCACATCGGCAATAGGCCTCGACGGCATTGGAGGAGGAGCTTCCTCCTCTTCTTCAGTTTCGTTGCTGCCATTGACATCTTGGATCACCTGCTTTTTCTGTGGAGAAGGAGGTTCCAGGATCGGCTTGTGAGCGAGTGATGGATGGACCGGAGGCGGTGCTATTTGAGTCTGTACAACACCATAAGATTTGCTTGCTCCAGCAGAAGTTGGGACACCTGCTGGTGGCGCCGAAACTGAAAGATTGTCAAGCTCAATGTAGTTAGCTGGTATAAAGCCAAAATTTTCAGCCAGATTATCACCAACTAATAACCAGTCAGGATCGTTTAGATCGTATACATTGAATTTATCACCTTCTTTGAAAGATACTTCTTCTTCAGTTTGCTTAGTGTAGTCATATAATGCACTGGCAGTCTTGACCACTGGTGCCTGTCATGTTTGTTAGTACGACCACAGTATCTACATCTGTAAGAAAAACGTACTGGTTCAATATAAGTCGAAGGAACTAATCCAACTGGCTCATCCACTTCTTCATCGCCTACCGGCAATACTCTTTTCTTTACTTTCCACCAATCATCTACTGTCGACTTCTCTAACAAGTATAGCAAATCCCCCAGGGTAGTTGATAACTCTTCCTTCGCCTGGGCTGTGTAATCGTACAACGCCTTGTAGACCCCAATGTACAACGACAGCATAACTGAATATAATTATACGTTAACTGTTTCAGTAGCCGTCCGCCTAAACGCGCCCTCTATCAGATCCAGGACTAGCAATGTCGACGCGAATTGGAAGGTCAACGTCTCCCAATTGATCCCGTAGCAATAATTTGGTAAAACCACGACCCTACTTTTTAAGGAGTGAAATTTGGTGCTTTATATAGCTAGAGCCACTTACCGCTTACATCTCTTACCGACTTCTACAATTGAGGTGCACTCTTCTATTCTGCAATCACTGCCGAAGCTTGTGTTTTCCGCCGAATCTCCCAGCTCCACCGGATGAATGACAAAATCGTTAATATCCAGTGCTAGATCTTTTGGATCGAATGACTGCAAGTCATAAACCTGACTCAAGGAATGCAAAAAATTCAAAGCCTGCATGTCACAGGATGGAGGAATTGCCAGATTAGTTATTGATCGTTGTATCTCCGAGAATGCAGCTTTGAATTTAGAGTAGCACCTATCGCTAGACGCTTGTATAGGTAAATGATTGTTTGCTAGACGCAGCAAAACCGGGTATTGAACGTGCTTTTGGCTCCAGAATTTCATTAATTGGGGACCATATTCCTTAAGGTGGTATTCAGATGAGTTAGAAAATCCAATCTCGCTAGCTGAGTATGCCTCATAGCTATAGCATTCTTTTGCATCATTCCCCAGACAATCAAACATTTGCATAATCATCTCGTCAACATTACCTGTTGAATCTGATGGCTCATTATTGGTCTCCAGCTTTGTAAAAGATGAACGCTGGATCAATGATCCAACATGTTGGTTAATTTGATTAATGCTGGTTTCATTCAAGAACCTCTTCGTTGAAGGATGAAGGTACCCGGCCAAAGTTAATCCAATTTTCTTTTCGGACTCACTATGGTAAGACTCTAGGCCACTCAAAAGAGTTAGCATAGGCTGCTTGATATTTACTGAAAGCAAAATTGGTCGTTCCTTTAGAGAAACGTTAACGTGGAGTATTAGTAACTTCAACCATTTGAGAATCATGTGAGCAATTGGATGAGGTTGATCTACCCAGTTGTTGCAACTGTGGACTACCTGATGAAACAACCCTGTCATATTTGAAGCAAACAATAGAAGGTCCCAGTCATCCTCTGTAATATTCGAGTTATTCGCATTCCTGTCTCTATCTTTACTTAGCTGCCTTCTGATTTGCTGCTGGTACATTCTCACACCAAGAATAAATTCGAGTGCAAACGGTATTTGGTTTCGAGTATGCCTCTGGGACAAAATCTCATAGCAGTGGTTATCACGATCTTCGGGTAGGACCGCTATCTCAGATGTATTTATCACTGTAAACTTCTCATATACAGGGCCCAAAAAGCGATATATTATTTGAGAGAGAGGTTGTTTAGCAGTAGATATTTCAGTATGCTCGCTCAATTCACGATCAGTAAGCTTGAGTAAATCCGAGATGCATACAAAAAAGCTCTTGAGCAACTGGGTCAATCGTGCGGGTACACAACAAAATATCTTGTCTTCTATAGAGTCATCATCTGTCACAAATTTGAGAATATCAAGACTCTTGTCATCGAGTACAAAGTTAGTAGTAATAAAACTAAGCTTATTTTTCAAATTATCGAGCAAAGTATCTCGAACTAGAAAATTGGAGAAGTTCGCCTCAGTGAATTCAAACAAGCTTACGCTCAACTCACACAAGCGGTGCTGTTCATTAATATAGTGAGCATTTACCAAAATGTAAGGACGAATTTCGTTATCTGGTTGCCATTGATGGCACGTTAATGCCACTTTTAAATTCGGCCTCGAATCAAAGTAGTGTTTAAAATATTGTTGGTACGTTATGTACACCTCGCTAGTTTTGTGCATCAATACCTCGGAGTCAGGCAAGAAACGAACGCAATCTTCGCTGGTAACTGAACTCGAGAGTAAGCGCCTAAAGTAAAGTTTGTCTACCTGGTCATATGGAATGAGGTTTTCAATAACGAAGTATAGCACAATCTCAGTGTACTCCTCTGCCGTAAGAATCGGAGCCTTGGCCATCTTCCTCTTCAGACCTCTTTTGCTTTCTGAAGAATATTTGGAGAACATGATATGTGTCCTAAGTTATTGTAGATTTTTCGATTTCAGGGTGAGCGCCAAATTTGCAGCCAAGCGTAACATCCACAACGCAATACAAAATCAATCTTAACTAATGTAGTATTCTATATGTACAAATTAATAACCAACTAGACCGATAAACATCTAAATAAAGCCTTTTCCAAGAGGATATTAGTTGACCCTAGTGATAGCGTCTGATTTCTTTCCCAACACATTTTCGATATTCTGCAACGCAACGGTGGCAGTATGTTCAAACAATTCTGTAGTGGACGAGCCAATGTGGGGCGACAAACTTACGTCAGATCTTCCAAGCAAGCCAGGGTGGATACGAGGCTCTTCTTCAAACACATCCAAGGCAGCAAATGAAACTTTTCCAGATTTCAAACATTCAACTAAGTCAGCCTCGTTAACCACAATTCCTCTGCCAATATTAATGATCCTAATAGTCTTGGCCATTCCGTTAATCACCTTAGAGTTGATCAAGTGTCTCGTAGCAGGCGAGCCGGGACAGCAAACGACAATCAAGTCCGCGACATCCAGAGTCGACTCGACGTTAGGGTGGTACGTCACGGGAAAATTCAAGCTCGCCTCCTCTTCAGCAGAGAGACGGGTTCTCTTAACGTAGTGAATGTTCATACCAATGACACTCAATCTTTCTGCTACTAAGTGGCCAATTCTGCCAAAGCCTACAATAACTGCATTGTGGCCACGAGGAGAAAGATTTTTGCGGCCATAAAAGGAGCTTCCAAAGCCCGCACCCTTTACCGGAGTCAAGGCGGTAGTACCAGTTTCCTGATCAAACAAACCGTGAATAAGAGAGTTCCTCCAGAGGTTCAGGTTCAGGTTGTCAAAGTAGGGTGTGACGCTTCTGTCGACAAACTTAAAGTTTCTAAACGAAGCCAAGGAATTGTATAAAACCAAATCAGCAACAGCTTCAAAAGCAAGCGGAGTAGGCACATTGGTAAGAACAATTCCTTTCTTTGCCATTCCTGGAGCATCAAACTCGTCGTACCCAATCTGGCAAATTGCTATAATTTTAAGATTCTTGGGAGCAGCATCCAACACTTTTCCACGGAACCCGCCGCAAGCCATAAAGCCTCCCCAACTTCCATAAATAGCCTCGATGTTGCTCAAAGAGTTACTGAAGTCATATACAAGTTTCTCCTCAGATGTGACCGTGTAGTGAATGCAGTCAAACTGCGACAGAAACTTCTGGTACTCTTCAGAGGACTTGTCCAAATTACCAAGGATAACGACCTGAGACTTCTTCATTTTCACACACTAGCAGATTATCTACCCCCTAACGAGAAGAGCAGCTATGACCGTTTATTTATACATGCCCAGCTTAGAGGAGACCCTTGCGAAACACGGGTATAAGCGGCACAGCAGAATAAAAAAATCCGCCGAAAACCGTCAATAGCCGCACTTGTTCAAACTCCGAGCCGTAGCGTTAAGCGGCTCTACACCCATTGACGTCAACAAAGGTTCGGTCAGGAATGTGGAGGCAATACAGCAGGCACTTACAGGTCATCGCTGTTGGAGGGAGACATCCATGGGGTGCCGCGATGACTTGTGTGTTATTTGTTGTGGCGGCCGGTGGAAAATTTCCAAACAATAGTATGGCCAGATGAACTTTATTGGGCTTAGCAAGCATTGATCGGCTGCGAATACGTTATTGAGGTACCGTGGCTAGGGGGCATCACATATTGGCTGTTATAATATAAACCTTGTGTTTGCAGAGAGAGTAATTGTGAGGAGGGAGAATTGCCTCCACCTTACATCATTGTTGGGTGTAGTCCGCGTATGTGGAGCCAAAGAAGCGAACATTACTCACCTAGACCACGCATGCTATTCAGCAATGAAAATGCGACGCTAGTAAGAGGTACTCGAGACTGTGACGAAGTAAACTCTGCTTGTTGAGCAGCCAACTCAAGAGACATAGTGTGTGAAGGACTGGAAAGCGGATGTGAAGTACTGGTTAGGGGGAAGTAGTGTAGACGAAGAATACGATTGTGGGTGAAAGTATTATAGATGGGGGGAAGTATTGAAGATGATAGTGAGCGTCATCGTGAATTTTCAGGTATTAGATTCTATGGCAGAAGACTGTGACTGGCGAGAAAATATTAGTTGAAGAGAATTGGACTAGCACACCGTGACTATATCGGCGAAGCATAAAAGTATCAACCACATCGAGAGGCAGAAACCGTACAGAGGCCAAAACATCAATTATGCTCGCTCACAACTGACAAGTTGAGGGCTTTGCTCCATGTCGCGTCGACCTTAAGGCAGATATCACGCATCTGTCCTAACGCCTGGAACTAATCTACATTACTTATGCACAAGGAAGGTGCCTTGTGTAATAAAACTGTTTCAATCATCTCGAAAAGGTGAGCAATGCAACGGGACCCCTTCACCTACAAGCAAGTTCCAAAGCCACGAACTATAGTGTAGCAGTAAACTGTATTTTTAAAGCATGTGGATGATAACCAAGCAATGCAACTTTATCTAAAAACTAGTAGCAAGGTTCACAGGAGTAAGGAAATGAGGCGAGGGTACAGTTGAAAGAAACCAGTCTGGCGCTTAGTGGTTCATGCCGGGCTCACCCAAGTACTTCGCCTTAACAACCGTACCACATTCCCAGCATCTGCCGTTATGGCCAACCTCAACCTTCATCCAGTACGGGTTGTGTTCGTTACCATCCTTACCCTTGCATCCAACATAACGGTAACCGATATACGTAGGAACCAAGTAGGGGTCCTCAGGGGTACCGCTACCTTCGGTAATTGGGTTCTCCATGTCAAAGGCGTCAACACCCTCCATCTTTCCCAAGAACTCGAATCTCTCCAAACCAGTAGCCTGGTCCCAGTCAGTGGGGATAGTACCAGGCTGGGCTCCGGCACCAATCAAGGAACCATCAGGACCAGTGATTTCCAGCAACTTGGTCGCGGTTTTAGTGACAAGAGGAGCTGCGGGCTTGTTGAACAACACTCTAGAGGTGGAAAGAAGTCTCGATGACTGTCTCGCGACACGACAAGTACGGGCAAACATTACTGGTAAATTGTTAATATCAAGTCGGAATTATCCAATTGCAGGAAACCTCGAAGGACTTCGGGTGCACTAGTATTCGGCAGTATATACCTTCCGATATAGCAGCCGTTGAATACCTTCGAAAACTGTTCCGAAGTTAGGCTATTATGCCATAACAGCAAACCCCGTGGGTGATGCAATGAGCTACTGGTCAGTGGTATTAAAGCAGTCCACGAAGACTTCGCAATCCTGCAAAACAATACCGATGCATTCACGAGACCAACATGTTTGGCATAACACTAAGTATCCTCTCTAAATTGAAACGTACCGGTTATTGTGCGGTGTCTGGTAGACGTGGTGTGAGTTGAGTGGCTCCCTGTTTGCTTGAAAACAGCCTGAACCAAAGCCCAAATGATGACCAGTGATTGGCCAAAAGCTCAAATTGGCACGTGATAATACATCACATGACCAATCATGTGCAACAGGGCAAAAGCCCTAACTCACATGATCCAAAATATAAAATTCACGTGAACAAATATACGCCAAATACACACATCATCTATACCAGAATACACACGTGATTCACAGTGTCCCGGAAATGGAGTTCCGGAGCATGCCGGCTGAATCTCTCATAGTCGAAAAAAATTTTCCACTCACAACTCTCTTAGCTTCTTCCTCATACTAATAGGATAATACGTACGTACCGATTGCAACACAGTACAGTGTTGAGCAACTGGTTCTGGGATGGAATGGATAGGAGCAACCCTCTCCAGAAGGACAGGGATTTAACGGAGTGAGATCGGCGCGTAAGCGTCAGTACCATTGATATTGTATTATACATTCCGTCACAGACCAGAAGGATATGTGTCTACGAGTTTAGTATACTAACTGTATCCAGTGCAATATGCCTAAAAAGAGAGCTTCCAACGGTAGAAACAAGAAGGGTAGAGGCCACGTCAAGCCCGTCAGATGCTTGAACTGTGCCAGATGTGTCCCCAAGGACAAGGCCATCAAGAGAGTCACCATCAGAAACATGGTTGAGTCCGCTGCTCTCAGAGACTTGTCTGAGGCCTCTGTGTACCCCGAGTACGCTTTGCCTAAATTGTACAACAAGTTGCACTACTGTGTTTCTTGCGCCATTCACGCCAGAATTGTCAGAGTCAGATCGAGAGTTAACAGAAGAATCAGAGCTCCCCCTGTCCGCAAGAGATTCACTGCCGACAGAAAGGTGACTCCCCAGGATGTCGCCAAGAAGGTTGTCGCCTAAATATGGCATGAATTAAATGCAAACAAGCCAAGGAATGAAGATTGAGAGCGAGGCATGGAATGCCCGCGTGGACCCGAGAGATACCCCATATCATTACAGGGGCGCCCGTTTTCGTGCTGGCTATCCCAGCCTTGTTTTTTAAGTACTCTAGTGTTTGCTTAGTTTTTGTACAAAAAGAACCATACTATAAAGCTCAAAGGCTCTCGTGCCTCCCATGTATCTGCACTCTCGAAGCCGAAGGTTAAACTACGGACTACTGCTTGTGAAGTCTGATGGAACTTACGATGTTGTAAATGTAGAAATTAGTTGCGGCACGGATGAGATTCGTAGGAAGTTGTGGGCGGACACGACTTTTTTCGGGTAGCAAGAATCTGGGAGTGGATTGGTTGGGGAGGAACACAACCGCCAACGGCGACGACGCACGAATTCTTCTGAGTCCGCCTGCTTGACTCGTTTCTACACCAGCGAGACCGGTAGCCGTACAAAACGAGCAACAAATTACCATCAGTGCTGGTATTCTGTTAGACGGCCGATTGACCTTTCAGAACGGACCAGCGACGTTTCGCCGCTGTATTCTCCGATCAAGCCCACTAATCAATCTGACAGAGATTGCGCTGTCAATACACTCAAACTTGGATCGTGACCTGGCCTTTGCTTGCTCGCTGTTGGTGAATTGATCAACCGACCCAACGTACTTTAATGGTGCAGAGCTGCTACACGGACTTACCCACTATTAGTTACTTGGAACTTTGAACATGTCATCAAATTCTGACGAAAACTGGAAGTTTTCACAATGCTTTGGCGACAAGGGAGATATCGAGAATATCACTGAGGCCGACATAATCTCCACTGTTGAGTTTGACCACACGGGCGACTTTTTGGCCACTGGTGACAAGGGTGGACGTGTCGTTTTGTTTGAGCGTAACCAGGCGAAGAAGAAACAGAGTTGCGAATACAAATTCTTTACAGAATTCCAGAGTCATGATGCTGAGTTTGACTACCTCAAGTCGTTGGAGATTGAAGAGAAGATTAACAAAATCAAATGGTTGAGAAGCTCTAACAACTCACTCTTTTTATTGTCCACCAATGACAAGACTATAAAGTTGTGGAAGGTTATGGAGCGCCAAATCAAGTTGGTTAGCGAGAACAACCTCAATGGTCTTAGCCTGGGTCCTGTATCCGGCTTATCACTTTCGGAGCTCAGATTGCCTCAGTTGCTGGTCCACGACAAGTTGATCTCCGCCCAGCCAAAGAAGGTGTACTCAAATGCACACGCGTACCACATTAACTCTATTTCCGTTAACTCAGACCAGGAAACCTACCTTTCGTCAGACGATTTACGAATCAATTTATGGAATTTGGGAATTGCCGACCAGTCATTCAACATTGTGGATATTAAACCTGCAAACATGGAAGAGCTCACTGAGGTTATCACTAGTGCCGAATTCCACCCCCAGTTCTGCAATCTTTTCATGTACTCGTCTTCCAAGGGTACAATCAAGTTGTCTGATATGAGGTCAAATTCACTCTGTGATTCGCACGCTAAGATTTTTGAAGAGTATTTGGACCCAGCATCACACAACTTCTTCACTGAGATAACGTCGTCTATTTCGGACGTCAAGTTCAGTCAGGATGGGCGGTACATTGTGTCGAGAGACTATATGACTGTAAAGATTTGGGACTTGGCCATGGAATCGCGGCCAGTCAAAACAATCAATGTGCATGAGCACTTGAGAGAAAGACTCTGTGATACGTATGAAAATGATGCCATATTTGACAAGTTTGAGGTGCAGTTTAGCAGCGACAACAAGTCAGTCATGACGGGCTCGTACAATAATAACTTCATGATTTACCCCAACGCTGTTCAAACTGGCTCTACAGGTAGCGGTGCAAGCGAGCCTGGTACATCGGCTGCAAAGTTACCCGCATTCAATACTTCCTCCTTCTCGAAGAAGAAGGCTGGCAGCAGTCGCCGCGCGCCTGAAGGAAGTACTGGAGACGGAGGTAACGGCAGAAACAACGATGGGGATGATGACGATGAGTCACAAGATGAAGATGCTGTGTATGAATCTCCTCCTATGATTAGTGATACCTATCCCCACTCGCCCAGTGCGCATCAGGATGATGAAGATCAAGAGGAGATTATTTTGCAGGCAGACAAATCTGCATTCAAGTCTAAGAAATCTGGTCACAATCCCATGAGACGCAGAATGATGAGCGGTGTTGGTACTAGCGGCGTAGGACTTGGACTGAATGGCGATTTGGACGACGTTGACTTCAAAAAGAGCATTTTGCATTTGTCGTGGCATCCCAGAGAGAATTCAGTTGCTATTGCCGCAACCAACAATTTGTACATCTTTTCAACGTTGTAGTTTGTTACCTAATAAGTCAAGAAACAGTATTTCCATATCTTTGGCGGTCTTCCGCTTATAGAGCAAGTAGATGATAGCATTTGTATCCTTTTGCATTTTCTAGTAGAGTAAAAACAAAAAGTTTATCTCTTAGACCTTCTTGTAGAGTAAAAGACTACATTCCCATCTCGTTGGTAAAGCACACGTAGCGCAGATGCTCTCTTCCCCTTATCCCACCGGCGCAACACCAGAAGCGTTCAAATTTGGTTCGCGATCTTTATTTACCTTCCCGTGTAAATAAATTACTTCTCCAAAACTACCTCACTCACTTCAGCCCAGGATCCAGGACGTAGTGGCTATGGTCGTAGTGACTACGCTCGCTCAAGGTAGTGACTACTGTCTCATTGTAAGCTTTTGTGCATTCATATAAAAATAAACACCTACTGCAATGCCATCTAGAAAGTGATCTCTAGACTAAGCACCCACATTCCGGTTGACATCCGAGTTCCAGAACAAGGTTTTGTCGCCATCGCCCCAGAAGAACTTCTTGGTTCTGATGTTCATGTAGTCGTACTGAACGGGCCACTCGTCATCCGAAAGGTGTCTCAAGTGCTCTCTGTGCTTCGCGTGCTTGAACTCGATGTTGGCAATGGGGATAGCAGCCAAGAAGATGACGGGAAATGCAACAAAGTAGGTGAGCTTCTTCCACGTCTCGGTGATGCCCTCAGAGTGGTGCACCTTCTCCTTCTCAGCCTTGATGAAAGCCTCACCAAGCTGCTTGTTGATTTTGCCCACAAAGGCGTTCTCGTTGATCAAGGGAGAAACACCGTAGCTGGGGCCGTGGCTCGCAAACCGTCTGAACGAAAACTGCTGTGCTCTCTTGAACATTGTGCTGACGGGTCAAGAGGTGTAGTGGCTGTTCCAAGCTTCAATTGGCCTTTTTTTCTCCCTCAGCCTCATTGGCCAGAATATTCACGTGACAACTTTTCATTTACGTACAAACTCTACAGCACCAGGCTCCAGCTCAAACGTCAGCGGCGGGTTCTAGTTAATTACCAGGTTTAGTCTTTTGACTCGTCAGACAAGCGATCGTATTCCTCGATGCTTTTCTGGACCTGTGCAACTTTGTCCAAGTACAGGTAGTTTGATTGCAGGGCCGAGTGCAAGAACAAGTCAGGCATGAGTACTGTGGGCTTTACAATAAGGGCTCCGTCCTTGTCAAAGAAAATGCCACGGGTAGATCCAGTGTCCCAGTACGAGAGAAGTTCATAGTCGTGCAATTCGGTGGCGTTTGTGCTGCGCAAGTAGTAGTCCAAGTTTAAGGGGTTTTCTTGCAACAACTGGATGTAATCCTCATTTTTAAAGTATGCAGTTGAGTATTCGTCATCCTCGACATAGATGTTAGGGACGCCTGACATCTTCTTGTGGAAAATGAACAGGTGGACAGACGTCGTACGTATCCAGGTACGCAAAAATGGTAAAAACGTGTAATCCTGGTATGCCTCGTTGGTCATGGAACGTTCTGTGTACTCGCGACTGAGTGACGCTTCAAAGTCAGCAGGAACATACGCAAAGCTGCCCTCGTACGAGGTAAGGATCATGGGAGACAAGTCCTCTAAGCGGTTAAAGTGGTAGTTGCGACAGTTGTACACATGCATTTGGTTATTGCGCTCAAAGCTCGAATGGAATTCCTCCTCCATTTCTTCTTGAATGAGAGAATCGTAACGGGCGGGAGCGGGAATATTGGAAACAGCCAATGCGGTAATATCAATATAGAGACCAGTGTCCATGTCAATCAAGCGCGCATCGATATTGTTATTGCCGTTTCCGCGGTCTCTGTGACTGAGAAAGGAACAAACATCGAGAATATAGCGGCCAAAGCGAGGCCCGCCATTATCGTCGTCCTCTCCCATGTCCACAATAATTGTTTGGTTATACTTGCGAGCCAACTCGTGCAAGTCAGCAATAGGCATTTGCACGTCCGCATCACTCTCCCAAGGAAATTGCATCGCGTTCCAGTGCCACGAGAGCAAAGTTCCATGTGCGATCCAGGTGTGGTATCCTTTGAGGTTTGTGAATTTAAGCCAGGCACGCATGAGACCGTACAATGAGAGGTTAACCATTTCCTCAGGAACAACCCCGTTAAAGAATCGCCAGTCCATGTGATCCCCCAGAACCAGGCGATCCGTTAACCTCGCTTCAGAAAAGTACTTTGGTGGGTCAGTCGTTGCGAGAGAGTACTGAAGCGAGTCCATATAGAGGGTTTCCGCGTACGAAAGCTCCTCCCGCTCCTCTAAGACCTTGAGCACCTCCTCCAGTGGGTCCACAAACTGAGCATGCTCGAGATGCTTCTCGTACGGAAAATCTATCTTGGACTTGTCGCCGAGACGCTGCAGCAACTCATGCAACTCCAGTTTAATGTCTATCACCACTGGTCCACTGCGTACAAAGTCGTTCAACAAGCTGGTATTGTACAAGCGCACCTTAGACTCTAAAGCGTCCTGGTTGATGCCTGCAGTGATTACTGAATCGCCCGGTAACAAGATGTTGAGCAGAAGCGGCTGCGGCATAAAGTCATTTAAGTACAGCTTGCCCAGGACGATTTTTGCTGGTATAGCCCCCCGCCCTGGCGATGCAAAGACATGAAACTGTGCCAGGTAGCCGCCGGCCTGATCAGAGAGGAGACGCGCCAAGTATGTCACCATCTGCGGGCTCTGTGACGACCGCATCATCTCGTCGATTTCGTGATCTTCAATGCAAAACTCTCGCGGATCACGAAAGTCCTCGCGCTGGTTGCGCGCCGGCAGCTGTGTCCGGAAGTCAAACATAGCACATCCTTGTTTCATGGGATCAAACCAGTGGTTTCCCAAAGCGCCAAGGTCAACATAGTCGGCCCAGTGAAAGAACGGGAGTGTCAACGGCTCACCCTCAGATGCCTGTTTTGCAAAGTGGTGTAAAACCAAACCCATGGTGAAGCGCGGGTCATATTGCATGTACTTTGGCACTGATCCCTCGGCATCAGGATTCGTCAAAAATTCTGGAAGTTCAAGGGACGTCGCAGCCGTGTCCTGTTTAATACTATGGTTGGCCGTCAATTCCCGATTGAACTTGCCATACAAGGTATCCGCCTTTTCCGGCTCCTGTGTTTCCTCCTTCGCTCCCGCCCCTTTGGCCCAGCCTAAAAGTCTCCCTTGCTCTTCCTCCAAAGGATCGGCGGGAGTGCTGAGTCGTCGCATAGCAAACATCACCAATGTATGCAAACACAAGACTAGCACAACGAGGACCAACACGCGCAAAGAGCGGTACATCTTATTCATGATGCCCGTAAGTGCGAGCGGAGCCGCCGCAGAAGTAGGAACCTATATAAAGCCTGACCTGAAAAAGAAATTCTTATCACGGTACCTGTATCTTTTCGGGTTGTTGTCAGAAGACACTTAATCTTACGCAGGAGAAATAGCAATACTTTCCTCGCGCGTCTTGTCCCGTTTCAGCAGGTTCTGCTGGCATGACATACATCCGACCGCACTATGCTGAGCTGTTCTACATGGCCAGCTCAAACATATCTACAGCACCAGCGGCGGTATGGTGAGTTTGCTCGACACTACAAAATACCGTCTCAGGAAATACTAAAAATATGTCTCAAATCTGCACATGAACTAGGTAATTTTCTTTCGTCGCTTTGACACATCACGTGATCCAATGGATTGTTTGACTTAGACCTTTTTCCCCTTTTGATTAGTCCCTTGTGTTTGCGGCTCTGCCTCAGACGCCTAATCGGCGATGTACAGGAACGCGCATGGCGCCTCCGGCCCCAATACGGCATGTCTGGAGTTGAGGCTGAGTCTTGTGGTCGGCAATAGCGGCAAAGCAGAGAAATTTATCGGGGATTCTTGGAATGAATAGGATGGTTAGTGAAACACTAGTGAAACATCTAAAAATTAGGAAGCAATTATAGTCAAGAGAGACAAATGAGTCTAAAAAAACGTCGGATAAAGTAGTAGGGTGGCGAACAAGAACAGCAAGATAAGTGTTGTAAGAGTATGGGGTAGGCGTGACTACGCAGAATATTAGAACCGGTTTGAAGCACGCCTTGAGAGCTACCACCTTGATGCGGGATGCCTCGGAAGAACACAGGCGATACTCTGGATAATTGCTGCGGCATCTGAAACGCGTGTAAAATGAACTTTAGAAATACTGCGAATAATCAAAGCGAAGAACGTGAAACAGCGTAGCGATCAAGCATGAGACAAGGTGTGAGCCACGCCAGTTAGTGATCAGGCGATGAGGCACTGGGGGTGCGGGTGTGCAAAGACCTATCATACCAGATTCTGATCTGTCGGACAGGTAGAGTACGAGGTTACATGAATTGTCCGCATTATTTTTTTGCTCTGACCAGATAGGCAGTCGGTGGCGACAGTGAAGAGATTATGCTTTTGCCAGAGGCGGGCACAACAGCAAGCGATAGCCAAAGAGAGGGTGACCAGTTTTACGAAGATCCGCACAGTGGGTTAAGTATAAGCAGTGACACAGGTGTGATTCTGGAGTGATACTGATGTAATATTAAGCCGCCCTTCGATTTTATTCCGGTGAGACGCAGATGTGATTAGTTGATTAGTGATTCTGAAATATTATTATCGAAGGCTGAAGGCATATCTAGGCAGACTCTTGGTACTATCCAGTTAGCAGTGTTCCTGCTATCGAGCACTTTATGGCCCGGATCTATACAAGAGATGCTTGGTCAGAATTTTACTGCCTGGAACGCGGCAACTGTGCTGATATCTGCTGTACAAAGGCTAGCTTTTTGCCGCCTGGAATTGCGGCTGTAGAAAACTGCCGCATGACCTTTCTAGAGACGCGCTAACCGATGGTGCGGCATCCTTCGTTGGCGATCGGTCGCGTTCCTGTGTTCCGATTGAAGAACGAGTGCAGCCTAAGAGGGTCTGACGTCTGTCGAATGCATGTGTAATCTGTGGAGGTGATCCGTCTCCGGAGGCGGCCCGTCTTCGCAGGTCGGACCGACCGGTTATCCGAGAGTCATTTGTTGGTGACCACTGAGCCAAAAGGGGGTGACTATTGAAGTCAAAAGGGGTGACTATTAGAGACAAAAGAGCTGACTAATGAAATCGAAAAGAGGGAAGCTGGTATCCTCAGATCAGAGACCGGTATGACCAGGCTAGAGACGACATACTAAGGATGCTCATCAATAGAGCCACAAGGTAAGGCGATCGGCAATAACCACCAGACGGGCCTGGGCTGAAGCAGGCCAGACCGAACGTTACATAATAAATTACATAACAAAACATACAAGATTCATATTGGAATCTTGTTAGCACCGCAGCAGTATGAAGCTTCGTGTGGCTCTCGTACAGGTCGCACCTGTCCTCGGAGAGGTTGAGGCGAACATTGCGAAGATCCATCGCATGGTGCAGAGTATTACCGCGCCAATAGACCTCCTTGTGCTTCCCGAGCTTGCGGTGACTGGTTACAACTTTCCTTCACCAACAGCCATACGACCGTTTCTCGAGACTCCGGCGCTGGGTCCGAGTCCAACGCTCGGTCTTTTGCGTACGCTCAGCAAAGCACACGGATGCTACGCAATTGCGGGATATCCCGAGCTTGAAGCCCAGAGTGGCAATGTGTACAACTCCGCCATGGTGGTGAGTCCTGCTGGCGGTGTTGTACATAATTACCGCAAGACGCACCTATACCTGGCAGACGAAACGTGGGGCTGCTCAGAAAATCCGGTAAAGGACTTTCCCTCATTCACGCTATCATTTAAGCGCGATGGGAAGACAGTGGACGTGCGCACGCTGATTGGAATATGTATGGACTTGAACCCGTACCAGTTTACTGCGCCGTTTTCCGAGTTTGAGTTCTCACAGGCATGTTACGCACAAGAGACACAGTTGATCGTGTTTCCCATGGCCTGGCTCTCGCCGGAATCGCCATCTATTGACGAACTGCTTCCGACCGCGTCCAAAGCGCCTGCGGCCGCCTCGTGGTTTGCTGAGCATGCCGGAGCTGGGACGCCGCCCAATGGGCGTACCATAGACTACTGGATCCTACGTTTCTTTCCCTTTCTCACACACCCGATGAGTTTTGCGCCCAAGTACTTTAAGAAAGTGCCAGTGTTGGCGTGCAACCGCAGTGGCGTGGAGAGCGACGTTGTGTATGGCGGCTCGAGCTCTGTGCTCCAATTCACTGCACGTGCGGGAACAGACGCTACTGGTAGTAGCAATCCGAGCGTAAGTGTGGCTGGTTCCCTCGGTGAGACGGAAGAGGGGGTATTGGTGCGGGAAGTTGAAGTGGATGTGTAGGTGAAGTGAGCGTAGATATAGTAGGGTCTGGAGAGATACCGGTGTCTGTGACTACTCGTGCTGGAAGGATCATGGCTGTGAATCAAAATGAGCTAGAGGCTCTACAAGCAATTGGGGGCCTCCCTCGCGGGCCTGAGTGGGGCTTCTATGCGAGGGGCGTGTGGGGAAGAGGGGCGTTCCGGGGAATTACAAGTGCCGCGTTGAGCGTAAGGATAGCCATCGGACGCATGATCGGATAATAAATAGTTTGTACACAATCAACATGGCGCGGAGATCGATTCTTTACAATAGTAACTGCTGCAAAGAGCCAGCGATGACAACAACGGGATAAGGCGGTATGTCTGGAGGAAATGTGGTGGAGCAGAAGTGGAAAAGAGAAGAGGAGGAGGAGCAGTAGGGGAGAGGACGGAGGAATAGTAGGGGAGAGGGAGGAGGAGCGGTAGGGGAAAATGAGGAGGAGCAGTAGGGGAAAAGGAGGAGCAATGGGGAAAAGGAGGAGGAGCAGTAGGGGAGGAAGAAGAGAAAATGAGAGGTGTAGATCAGGGGTTGAACGTGTTGAGATGGAGCAGGGAGGTTGTTATTGGTGGGAGGCAAAAACACAAGAGATAGCCCCTATAGTGTAGGAGCATGTAGGAAGGTACCAGCGGAATACGTGATCAAACCCATGGGATAATTGCAGATACCTTATGTAAAACGTGTTGTCCATCGACGTTTGTGACCTCTCTGTAAACGTGATTGTGGCGGAGCACCAATGTGAGCCGATGGACCGCGGCGCGGAGTTTTGACCGGGGCTGTGTAAAGCACGCAACTGGCAGCGCGGCCTCCGAAACTCGGTGAAATGACAGGGCTGGATGTACGCACAGCACGAGCGTCAACCAAAACAGCGCCATGTTTCTGAGCAGCAGATACGCGTACCCGCAGCATAGCCTGACCGCAGCGCGGGAGTATACGTCGATGTAGGCGTGTGCTACAACCTTCGTTCAACGCCGCAAACTCTGTCACTACAACGCGACACAATATCGCGACGCCGTTGTCCGGCCCGATTTCGCCCGTTCGGCTAATTGCAAACAAGGTTTGCTTGCCTCGGGGCGAAACGATGGCGGGTTGCCAATGCAGGAGGAAAAGGGGGTGGGCGGGGCAGGTGGGGCAGCTTCGTGCGGTCCCTGAGCAAGAGTTAGAGAGATGAGCGGTCTAGAACACGATGCAGGGTGAGTGGGGCAAGAGGGGCGATACAGGGGTGGGGGTGGTGTTGAGAGTGGGCAGATCACCAGCACACAGCAAGCAAGGTCTACAAGTGCTTATGTGAGGTTGACGAAATGTTGGGACGACACAAGACAGCAAGCAAGTAGCATTTAGCAGGCAGAATAGACATACAAAATAGACAGAATAGACAGAATAAGGAAGAACGAGAAGGAACCAGAGAAAAACAAGACAGAAACAAATAGAATCCAGAGACATGAGATGCCGATTGAGACAGAAAAAGGCCAATAAAGGTTAATTAGATAGAAAGCAAGATTAAGAGGGTGACGCGAAAAGAATTCTAGTAGCAGAACAGGTAACAGAATAGGAGTAGTCCAGGGGGCGCATCAGGCACCGAGACACATTGGGCGAGGATAGAGGAACAGGGGAAGAAAGAGCGATACGAAGGGGGAGAGGAAAGAGGGCCAGGCGAGGAAGTTAGTTAACGAACTTTGAAACTCGGGAAAGGGGATGAATGTCTTTCAGGCACTAGAACCACGCTGCGACACGCGGAGCAAGGAGAACAAGACAGAACAAGAAAAGAACAAAGCGGGCGAAGCGGAAGAAGCCTACAACACCTAAAAGGCGCATGGCAGGAGAGATTGCTAGAGCAAGTCTCGGGCGCGATATAACAAAGGAACGCGTAAAGCGTACAATTACATAATCCTCACACCAGGGTCGCGTCTCACTGCCGCTGGGGGTGTAGTAGGCAGGCGGTACGAGTATCACAATGCAGGGGATACTACGCAAGACCGTCGCGGTCGAGCCGATAGGATTCCTATTGTATGTTAGAAACGCGTGACACTGTAACGCATATGACTGCTACGCGTAGCGCGAACCGTTCTGGGAGCAATTATGTGAGTAATTGATTGTACTTGTTAGTTGGAGCACTTGAGCGGAGGAAGTGGGTGGGAGTGGACGTGGGAGCAAGCGTCCACTGCTAAAGCAGGTTGGAGTAGAGGGTAGTTGAGTTGAAGTAATGGGTAGGTGGGTTGGAGTAGAGAGACAACGTAGCAAGTCTGCGCAAGGATTAGTCTATGTAAGTCAGTGTGGGCTGTCAATGCGCGCTTAGGCTTTGAATAAGTTTTGTGAGACAACGAGTTTCAGCGCGACTTTATTTGGCTCTGCGCGGTCTATGATCGATCTACGGTCTATGTCGTCTATGTGAACTTTGTATGAAAGTGTAGGCGGGCGATGGCATACAATCGGTGGGTACAAAGCTGAGATAGCAAAGGATATCGAGCAGTGTACACAACGCGAGTCACCACCCGCAGATGCGCCTCAGCAGTTACAGCCAAGACCCGTTGCATCGGCGGTTTACTGGCTAGGCGTAGTCCGCATGCACAACCCAAATTCTCTACCCCTGGTGGCGAGCTGCAACGGTGCCACATGTCGGCTAGTCTCAGACCCACCGTCCCAGTCCCACGTCCATACCCGCGGAACTCCGTACTCTGCTAGTAGGTGGTGGCGAAGCATTATGCTTGACGAAACCATGCGGGTCAGCCAAAGCAACCAGGCTGTGTTCAGGGTCGCCCTTATCGCTCGCCCTGCTCTCTGAACAAAAGCAACGCGGCGCAAAGTTCCCCAATCACGCCTCGCGCAAAAAGCAATGTGACACAAAACCCAAAAGCCAATTGCCCGAAAACAAACGCACAATCTCTCCCTGTTCCACATGCCCAGACTTGCCACCGTCCCAGTCTGGTAAAACACCCATCTTTCGGGAACTGGGCCGTGTGCAGGCCACACGCGTTCCGTACAGTATATATACCGCTCTCGTCTCGCCTCCTTCTCGATACAGCACCACACTATGCAATTCAAGTCTGTCGTTATCGCCCTCGCCGCCACCTCTGTCGTTTCCGCCGCTAACGCGTCGAACTCGACCTCTTCCAAGAACGCCGCCGTGCCTGTCTCCGGTGCCAACCTCGTTGGTGTCGCTGCCATTGCCGCCGCCGGTGTCTCGTTGTTGTTTTAATTGGAGAGCTATATAGAAGCTACGAGCACCCTATACGCCCCTGGCGAACTGCCCCTAGGCGGGTTGGTTTATGTATAATCTAATTAATACTAATAATGTGGACTGACTGTAGGTTGTTACTGCAACTGTAGGCTGCAGACTGGCGGCTTCCACCCCACGTTGCCGATCCTTTACTCCCCCACGTAGCCTGTGCAGTACTACCCTCTGAAACCCGTGCTCTGTAACCGCGCCTCACCTTCCCATGCTCTGTAACCATGCTACACATGCTCTTCTCTAGCGGCGATCTACACTCCTGTGCAGGCTGTGCTCTACACTCTCTGCAGCCTGTACAGCCTCTGCAAGTTGGGCTCTCCACTCCATACCATGCTGCGCTCTTTCTGCAGCTCGTGCTCTACACTCGCTGCAACGTATGCTTTTCACTTCACACCTCCAGTCTGCAATCGACTGTCTCCACCTCCCCGATCTTATCCCGCCTCCCAAACACCCTAGCACACCACCCCTAGCACCCCTCGCCTGCGAATTTCACCATGCAGCCCGAGGTGTCATCTCGAGAAAATATATAAGCCTGCCAAATGCGGCGAGAGCACCGCAACCTGCACCGCGCCACAACCACGCCACCCAGACCCGTTCGCGCCCACACACAGCATGAGCTCGCCGGAAGACGCTGCTGGGCGCAAGAAGGCGGTCAAGTCGTCCGGCTTGACCGATGAGCAAAAGAAGGTATGTCGGCACCGCCCTGCACCGCCACCACTAACATCCAGGCCCACCACATCGCATCCGAACAGAAGCGGCGCGAGAACATCCGCTCCGAGTTTGACCGCATCGTCTCGCTCACCCCTACGCTCACCGATCTGGAACGTCGCTCGGAGCTCAACATACTCAACAAAAGCGCAGACTTTATAGACGCCTTGAAGGACGAGAACTCAAAGCTCATCGACTTGTGTCGCGCCAAGGGCATCTACGTACCGCCAGAGTTGATCTACACGGGACCAGCCAGCGATGGAAGCGAGATCACAAAGTAGTCGCCGAGCGATATTATTAATGTAACATACGCCTCGCCGTGCAGGCAGGGACAGTGCTATAGCCTATGTACTAATGGACAGCCCTTTACGAGTAACACTGAGGATTAGCAAACCTCGGTACGTGTGTAGGATTTGGTTGGAGTGTTTAGAGGCTGTTTGGGGTAAGCTGGGACTGCTGGGACTTGGTTGGAGTGTCGGGATTTTGTAGGGATTTATGGGATTAGTTGGGGTGTCTGGGGTTGGCGCACAGGGTGAGTTGGTACCTGCGCCAATCTCTTGCTATAACGAGTCGCACAAACCAGATGATTCAAGAGTAGCGGCACGCATAATGTGTGTTCGGGGATACATACAAGTGGCGGTGCGGTGCGTCACATGTGTTTTGTCTGGTAGATAAAGTTAAGACTTTGGACTAGGTTGGTTGACAGCGAATATAAAGTTGACTGTCTCAATTACGCATGTGAATTGGTTGGTCGAAGGGTTCAAACTTAATTGTACAGTGCCTCGCCGAGACTGAAAGTACGTATATCTTGCGTTACTAGAATACTGTCAGCGTTACAATGATTGGGTGAGAGGCTCAGCGTGTATCCGCACAACTGCACAGTACATGGCGCTGGCACCAAGGTGATCTTGTACGGCTGTTACCGGGGTCGTCTCCATGCTGCGAGCGGATCCAATCTGTGCTAGAGCGTGTGGCTCGGCAAGAACCTGAATATGCACGTTACAGCCTTGAGGGTTTTCAACAAGAGCGCTGAGCAGGGCCATTTCAGTGGGAGAATCAACAAAGAGGGTGATAATATGCAATGCCAACTTTCCAGCCGACACCGTAGTGTGACGTTCAAACCCGCGCTCAATAGAGCTCACAAGTGCGAGCATCGACGCGTCGGCTGCTGGAGCTTCTTCGTCGTCCAAGTCGTCATACATGCCTATAACGTCCTGGTACCCGACACCAGCCCATTCAATGTTGGCATCGCGGGGAAGGCGGCTCACGCAGACAATCGCCAACACACCTGACGGTACTCCACTCTCCTCTGCATAGGCGTTCCATACCAGGCTCGCAACCGGTACAGAGCTCAAACTTGTAACGAAGCAAAGAGCGTGCGCTAAACCATCGACTCCAATAATACGCCTCACCCGTGCAAGGTGCTGGAGAGACAAGACAGAAGTGTATCCCGCGTCACCCGAACTCAATGCCATTGTGCTGGGAACCAACGGTATCTGGCCCGAAAGGGTGGCCAACTTGTAGGCGCTACGCTCCTCGACGATAGCCTGCGAGTACGGCCCTATATTCTGCGGCGCCCAGTATGAGCGCGAGCGGATGTGAACTCCCGTCTTGCGCGAGCCAGCATCCAAGATTAATGCAGTACATGAAAGTTGCACCCGACTGATAATGTTGGTCTCGACACAGACCCGCGACGGCGGCAAAAAGTCCGAAAAATGCTGAGAGTAGAGACGGTTCACCTCTGAAAAGTCGCTCATGTCCTGTAACAAGAGTGTGACATGCTGAATGGCTTTAAACTCAATACCATTTTCACTTAGGATATCCGTGAGCTGTCTAAACACGCTTAGAGTCTCCTCCACAGTACTAGTGGATTTAGCCCCTGTCAAGTTGGAAATGTATAGTCTCTCAGAAGTCTCAAAAATGGTCGCACGTACCTGCTCTTCTTCTGATCTTTCTTTTTCACGCGAAGTGGCAGTTTGAGAAGATGTACCGCTTGTCTTGATCAGCTCGTAAATTTCGGTAAAGATAGGCTCCAACTCAGATGGAGGAGATATCATGAGAATTGGCGACTCTTCTTTATCAGTCAAAGCAACCTTTAACAGTAAGTACGACACATCGTCGTTAGAATGAGTAACTACCAGACTTTCCGTAACTTTTAGGCACTTTGTTTGAAATAAGGGAGAGTCCAAAACTATAGTTTCAAACTCTCCGCCTTCACCGCAAATATGGACCTCGTACATTCCACTCAACTTGACAAGGTATGGGAATAACTCTTGAATCGATTTACCTAACTGTGGCAGACCAAGTCCTATAGCTGCTACCTTGATTATGCGCGCATCCATACCTGATCCACACATCTCCTGCATCAAGTCGTGCTGGTCTCTCTGCCAAAGATAGGTCAACGATGTTAACCCGAGTCTGTCGCAAACATGTTCGACCCGCGTTCGCTGATAGTGTGACAAAATAGCTCCGCAGCTAACACCCTCAATGTCTGGATGGGCCAACTTTACCAGCAATATGAGCTCATACAAGTCTTCAATTTCATCGGCAGAAGTGGTGACGTACTCCAAGTCCTGATTTACAGATCCTCCCTCTATGGCTCGTCTATAAAGTGGTGTATCTAGGCACTTGCTATAATTCTCAATCAAGTCATGGCCCACAGTTTGAAACATAAACGAGTCGATTTCATCTCTATGGCTTTGCTTGGGGTGCAAGTTGGCTAATGCAACTAACTCATGACCTTGCGAAACGCAGTTGTGAATGTTGTAAAATGAATCTTTACCACCGGAAAGCAATGCCACAAACTTCATTCTGCGCGCGCAGCAAGAGTACAAGTTGAAGCCTATGCCCCGTGGTGATGATCATCTAGTCGAGTACTTAAGATGTACTTTTAAAATGCACAAACAAACTGTAACTATACAATGCAGCTTATGGGTTAAAGGTCTGACAATTACACATGAGAAATTATCAGAACAGGAGAAAAATTTGAAAAGTTTTTTCTGAAAAGTTTTCGAGAGTATAAATTGGATGAGTGCCTTGAAAAATTTCATTCTCCTCATCTAATAGAAAGTCAACATGCCTCGTATGTACAGATTACTTCAACACTAACACTTGGTAAACAGCACTTCAACAGCGAATAGAAGCACAGGGTAACAACTTAGTCTCTTTCGCTTGAGGTTCGGGTCCTCGATTCTTGGATATCCAAGAATCACTTTTTTTAATTGAGACTGAATCCCCGACACTTCAGTCTCAAGCCTTTTATTCTCACGCTGGGTACAGTATGGTTCTATAAACAATGCTATCACCAAGCGTGAGAATGTAAGGTTTAAAATTTTGACCAAGTTTATCTTGTGTATTGCGTTTATTTGCGAACACAGTCTAACATTGTTTTAGGCGCTCCCAGAACTTACTCCAAGACCTACTCCGTCCCCAAGACTCCCTACGATGCTGCCCGTTTGGACGCTGAGTTGAAGCTTGCCGGTGAGTACGGATTGAAGAACAAGAGAGAAATCTACAGAATTGGTTTCCAATTGTCTAAGATCAGAAGAGCTGCTCGTGACCTTTTGACTAGAGACGAGAAGGACCCCAAGCGTTTGTTTGAGGGTAACGCCTTGATCAGAAGATTGGTCAGAGTTGGTGTTCTTTCTGAGGACAAGATGAAGTTGGATTACGTCTTGGCCTTGAGAATTGAGGACTTCTTGGAGAGAAGATTGCAGACCCAGGTTTTCAAGTTGGGTTTGGCCAGATCTATTCACCACGCCAGAGTGTTGATCTCGCAGAGACACATTGCCGTTGGTAAGCAGATTGTCAACATTCCTTCTTTCACTGTCAGATTGGACTCCCAGAAGCACATTGACTTTGCCCACAACTCCCCTTACGGTGGTGGCAGAGCTGGTCGTGTGCAGAGAAAGAACCAGAACAAGGGTGGTGACGAAGGTGCCGAGGATGAAGAGTAAGCTTTGCAGCCCTCTTTAACTTGTATTTACCTTTTAAATCAGCATTGACTAATACACACATTGGTTTTTATTTCATTTCCAATTATATCTAATTCAAAATCACCTTTATGTAGCTACAATACGACAGCAAAACCGTTAACACATATTAAGTAACTTATTAACTAACTGAACACGGTACGTTGCTATCTGGCGTCCTTCGTTGCCGGAAGATGTGAGCTGACGGTGCACTCAATTCGTGTCCCATATAAATACACGTGATCAATCACGCTATAAAATTCAACTAGGGCTCAAACCCTAGTATACGAATATGCAGGAAATTACATTTTGAAAAATTCTGAAAATTTTCTCAGGTGCGCCTGGGTTGGGTTCGGTTCGTTGGGTATACAGACTGAGGAGGTCTTTTTGAAAGATTTTTAGCTTCCTGAATAGTAGACCAAATTAATCAAAGATGGGTAAATCGTACGTGATATCAAAGAGAGGACAAGCTTGGCTACATGGTACTGCAGTGGAGAGACACTACTAGTGTGGGAGTGCTATTCTTGCTAGGCTAGCGTTGTTGCAAAGGTGTTACTTTTGGGTAATACAGCTCAAGGTTAGATGAGCTGCTTGCACAGTGGTGAAAAGTTTTCCAACGCAGCCTGCGCAACATCACTCAACACAGTGTCAACGCTCTGGTGCATATCTACTCTGCAAAGTGTCTACTTTGCAGAAGTCAGCTTGATGAACACCTGGACTCTTACTAACTTATTTCTAGTCGTGGTTACAGATCCGGTACTCGTTATGCGTTCCAGCGCGACTTTAAGAAGCATGGTGCCATTCCCTTGTCCACCTACATGAAGATCTACAAGGTTGGTGACATTGTTGACATTAAGGCTAACGGTTCCATCCAAAAGGGTATGCCCCACAAATACTACCACGGTAAGACTGGTATCGTTTACAACGTCACCAAGTCCGCTGTTGGTGTTATTATCAACAAGGTTGTCGGTAACAGATACATCGAGAAGAGAGTTAACTTGAGAGTCGAGCACGTCATCCACTCCGCCTGTCGCCAGGAGTTCTTGAACAGAGTCAAGTCCAACGCCGCCGCCAAGTTGGAGGCTAAGGCCAAGGGTGAGTCTGTCTACTTGAAGAGACAGCCCGCCAAGCCCAGAGGATTCAGAGTTATCACCACCGAGGGTAACGTTCCTCAGACCTTGGCTCCCGTCCCTTACGAGACCTTCATTTAAATTGTATCATTCCTATTACATATATTTCTATGAAAGGAAAGGCTATAGCGCTTGGGCGGTTCATGCCGCCTTTGCTTCAATATACAAACTCTGTAACCATCCGATGTAGACTGGACGTGCATGGACCAGAAACAATGCCTGATTTTTAAACTACACGTCTACTGCTCCGCATTCGTCGCTGGAACGGACACTTCTGGACTGAATCTGCGGGTCTTCGTCAGATAGTGCTAGTCCTGTAAGATCGCCACAGTGTTAATTCAATGGCCGAAACAAACGGTGTTGGTGGTATGTCGGCCGCTCTGGCCGACATCAAGGTGCCGCTGGAGATTGTGTCTGGTTCGTTACCGGTCCCTACCCAAAAATCGACACTGTTTGGGCATGCCTTGCAGACATGGTCGGAGATCGACTTGCCATCATTACAAAAGAAACTTGACAAAGAGGGCTTGGAGTTGAAGGACGAGCAAAAGTCCTCGCTTTTGAGTCGCAAGAACTTGGCTGCTAAAACCAAAGAGTTCAAGAAATTGGACGACGAAGCAAAGTTGAACGAGTTCAAAGTATTGTTGAAGCTCTACCAGAAGGAGATTGATACACTCACGAACAGGAAGAAGATTGTAGAGGGTTACTTCTTTGGAATTTACAGGGTAATAGCAGAGGCGCCCGACCCTAAACCGTTATTGGAATTATCGTTGGATGCTGTTGCGGACTCTTCGGAGGCTCAGGAGTTAAAGGTGCAGGTTGAAAAGTTGAACAGCGAATTAGCCAAGAAAGCTGACTATGACCAGGTCAAGCTGAGATTATTACGCAGTGAACAAAAGTCAGCTGAAATGTTGAGCTCAAAGTTGAATGCCAAAGACTTGGAGTTTAAAGCATTGTTGGAGGAGAAGGAGAACAATTGGTTCGAAACTGAGAGGCAGTTACAGCGTCAGGTGAGTGAGGCACGTAAGAAGATTGAGGAACTTAGGACGAACAATGAGGTTACTCAGTTGCAATTATCGTCCAACTCCGAGTCGATAAACTACGAGGCTTCCCCTGCATCAATTTTGGCAGAGTTGGACATAGCCACGAGAGATGCGGAGTCATTACGTTTGCGCATTTACGAGTTGGAGAAAAGGAACGAACTGTTGCGTGGAAACTTGTCCAAGTTTGAAAACGATACCCACACTCAAGAAGCCGAGCAAAAGCACACCGCACAAGTTTCTGAGCTTGAGGGAGAAAACGCATTGTTGGCCGCAAGCTTAGACCAGTTGAGGAAAAAGATGGAGACTGCCGTTAAACAGAGAGATAGTAAGCTCGAACAGATTAGCCGCGATGCAAGTCTGTTGGGAATAGAAGTGAAGAGCTTGAAGGCACGCTTAGAAAACACTACCGACTATGACGAAATTAAGCACGAGTTACTATTATTGAGACAGATTGAGTTTGGCCAGCATGATGGGTCTGATCTGGAAGCTGATGAAGCCGATGAAGACAAGGGTATCTCCAATGGACGCGCACCAAAAACCATAGACTCTATTTTGGTGGAGCGGAACAAGATCTTGACTAACCAGTTAGCCGAGCACAGATCCAAGTTTGATGGCATGCAGATGAAGATTTCCAGTCTTGAATCGAGCGTAGAAGCGTCCGCCCAGGAGTTGGCCAAGGTTCAGCAGTTAAACCAGCGTTTAGAGAACGACATGATGGATCTCCAGGAAGCCAAGAGTGGCAATTTCAACGATACCGCTAGTATGATATCCGGCGTGAGCAGAATGCCGCGCTTTGGAGCTCGAAGATCCAGTGCGGCTTCATCCAACCCGCTCCAGCTGCCCTCAAATACCATCTCGGAGGAAAACTCAATCCTTCCGATCATCACCAAACAGCGAGACCGCTTTAGAGACCGAAACGCTGAATTAGAGGATGAGATAAAGAAGCAGCAATTGACCATTGGTGAGTCCAAGAGACAGATTAACGCGCTCAAGAAGGATAACGAGGAGCTCTATGAGCGAACTCGCTACATGGCATCGTTCAAGGATGCCGCTCAGGCCGACTCGTCGAACTTGGCATCACGCAAGAACCGCTTCTACCCACGCTCAAATGTGGCAAAATCGGCGGACTTGGAAAGCAACCTGGCTACTAGCGCGTACCAACAAACTTACGAGTCGAGACTACACCCTATTGAACAATTTAGAGCCAGAGAACAGGAGAGAATCAGTTCCCGTTTATCGCCGGTAGAGAGGCTATTCATCACATTCACACGCGCCGTGTTGGCAACGAAAACAACGCGAATGTTCTTTATGATGTACTGCGTCGGATTACACTGCGTTGTCATGTTCATTACAGTCTACGTCATGTCGTTGGACCGCAGCATGATTGCCGAAGTGGGATTAAACACCAGTACCGGCGGAATTGCAGGGGGCCTCTCTTCCGGCGCCCAGAACGAAGCACAGCATTGGTAGGCGACCCGCGTAGGCAAACGAGAGAGCCTGACCAGAAGCACAACCTGGCTGGACGAACGGACGCTTTGGACCGCGAACGGTGGCCCTGGCGCAGCTCGGATTGCAGTAACCCCATATACAGTACTGTTAGTTCACGCCGCAATTTCGATAACCCCCCGTAGCAACTCTGAACAAAAGGGGTCATTTGCCACTGAGATTTATTGTTGGCGGCACCGGAGTATATATAGGTATGCACCCTGCCATAAGTGTCAAGTCTATAGTAGTTTTCCTTACGGTATACTTTGCATACACAGTTTACGGATCAACATTTAAAATGGGAGAGGAGAAGAAAACACAGGAGCAGCTTGACAAGGAGTACTTTGATGTTAACAACTTGGTAGTCAACATTGGTGGAAGACTGGTCCCTTTCTCGGAGGTTAACAAGCCGCACCACCGCGTCCTTGATCCCAGCGTGCACAAACCTGAGGTCAATGCGGCGACCTTCCCCGACATTGAGCCAGAGGCCAAGGCGAGGGAGGCAAAGATTGAGGCGGGAGCTAACAAGCCGCACAACCATGTCCTTGATCCCAGCGTGCACAAACCTGAGATCAATGCGGCGACCTTCCCCGACATTGAGCCTGAGGCCAAGGCGAGGGAGGCAAAGATTGAGGCCGGAGCTAACAAGCCGCACAACCATGTCCTTGATCCCAGCGTGCACAAACCTCAGATCAATGCGGCGACCTTCCCCGACATTGAGCCTGAGGCCAAGGCGAGGGAGGCAAAGATAGAGGCCGCCGCAAAGGCCAGCGCAAGCGAGAAGAAGGCTTAAAAGCTGCCAACTGAGACTACAGGATGGCGACTTGAGCTGGAACAGATTAGAAAAGCCAATAGCCTCGTGAAGGTCGTAGAAAAGGGATTCGCACTTTGAGACGGGCTGGGTTCCTGCACTGTGTGTAAACTTTACGTATTAGATGAATGAAATCAAACTATTCACAAAGCTGTAGCGTGCGTAACCGTTATTCCTGTTTCATGGTAAGGTTTCAGACAGGGACGATTGTCTTGGGCAACCAGACCAAACTCACGTGACACGCGTCTAGTCTCGCGTACGACAACTAACTGACCATTATTCACGGAGCGAACAGCTACGTGGCGCCACCGTGAGCGAGCCTAATATTTATTGAATGTGGATGCTTCCTAAACGCTTATTGCGTCACTTGTCGATATTTGTTAGCGTTGGACTACTGCTTCTTGTGTTGACGTTATTAGCCAACAAGCACAATTACATTCAGCTCCCTGGCTTCATTCCTTTGAACTTTGCGCCTAGCTTCTTTCAACCGCCGTCGGGACTCTTTGTGGTTGATGTGTTTATCGGCAGTTGCTTTCGTCGTCTGAAAGACACCAAGTGTGCTCTTCCATTGCCAAAGAGTGGTGTTATGGGCGATCTCCAGAATGTTGGTGGATGGAACCGCGTGGAGAAGGATTTGACATTGGGCAAGCTGTGGTTCAAGAAGCAGCATTTATTTTACAAGACTGTTAGTTCAGAGTACTTGAATGGGCGCGAGACGCTCGACGGAGTTGCTGCTTCTCAAGCGAAGCCTGACGGACAGGTTGTAGTTGATATTGCCATTAGTGCGCCATCGAAAGACGGCGAGATTGAAGGCAACAACGTCCGCTTGATACCGAGACAGATATTGCGGGAGTTTTTTATACAGTCTTTGTTTGAGGGGGATGAGGTAGACACTCTGGTGTCAGATGGCAAGAAAAAAGGGACAAAGACAGGTAATGAAAGCCCAGACTACAACAACGAAGATACGGCAAGTAGCGAGTTTGTACAAGACGAGGGAGGCACGGAATCTGTTCAAGAACCCGCCAAGAAGCCCTTAAAGCTGGAACCGCATAATTACGATGCCGAATTGCCAGAAGCGGAGCGCCAGAAGGAAGCCAACTCCGAAGAACCCTTGACCAATGAAAAGGTTGAGGAAGAATTTTTGAATGAGGATGATGAAGATCAAAATGATAAGAGTCAAAATGATGACAAGCCGTCCAAAAGGGTTGTACTTTCAAAAAAGAGCATGTTTTCCAATGCGATTCCTTTACCTTCGGACGAAGAGATAGCGTCTAATGGTTGGGTTCAGAGATCGAATGGTATATGGCTCAAATATGGTCCTTACTCCTTGGATAAGGCAATCTCAGCAATCGACGTTTTGTTTGGGATGGACGCGGTGGACCCTCGGCCAAATTGGAAGTTAAAAGATGATCCTTTGCTCAATACATATACCCCAGAAGGTCTCGAAGCTTACATCACTTTACGCAGAGGACCAAAGGTTGATTACTCTGCAAAACAGTACCAACCTGCGTTGAAGGTGAACCTGAAGGGAAAGTTTAAAATCTTGCAAGTGGCAGACTTGCATTTTTCTACAGGATACGGTAAATGCCGTGACCCAGAACCCAAGGAGAGAGGAGGAAGTACTTGCCGTGCAGATGAAGTAACGTTGGAGTTTTTGGACAAAGTCTTGGACTTAGAAAAGCCAGACTTTGTGGTCTTAACGGGTGACCAGATTTTTGGCGACGAATCTCCAGATTCTGAAACGGCTCTCTTTAAGGCTCTTCATCCGTTTATATCTCGGAAGATACCGTATGCTGTAACTCTCGGCAACCACGACGATGAAGGATCTTTGAACCGTAATGAGATAATGGAACTTTCTTCAAGTCTTCCTTATTCTTTTGCCGAAAGTGGCCCACTGGATATTGATGGTGTGGGCAATTATGCGGTCAGTATCATGAGTAATACGGCTCCTAACAAGATTGCATTCTCGATGCTCTTTCTCGACACGCACAAGTACTCTCCAAACCCCAAGGTTAATCCAGGATACGACTGGATTAAGGAGTCCCAGCTTGAATGGCTTAAGCTGAAGGCATCAGAATTAGAAATGGAAAAGGAGGATGCCAGGCACGAGCATAGCTTGGATATGGCTTTCTTTCATATTCCTCTTCCCGAATACAGAAACCTTAACAATCAGCAGTCAATAGGACTTTACCGCGAAGGAGTTACCGCACCCCAATACAACACTGGTACAAGGCACATACTCGGATCGTTAGGAGTTAAAGTTGCCAGCGTTGGGCACGATCATTGCAACGACTACTGCTTGCGTGATGTGCAGGACGATGGTACGCCTGATGAAAATGCAATGTGGCTATGCTATGGTGGTGGATCAGGAGAAGGCGGATATGGTGGCTATGGTGGCTACATTAGAAGGCTCAGGACATTTGAGGTGGATACCTCTATACATAGAGTGTCTACCTGGAAAAGGTCTCAAGACGACCCCTTAGAGGTCTTTGATTTCCACGCATTGGTTGGCCACGATAATCGGTAGCTGACATCAGAACTAATGTAGTAGTGTAGTCTCTGCTGTATATTAATTTAGACATAGTGTACATTCTCTGGTGCAACGTCTGTGCCAGTACCAAATCGAGAGTACCGACATGTAGACGCTCGTATACCGGTCATAGAAAAACTAAAAACCGCGTTTCCACTACAAGTTGAGACTTATAACTCCATGGTTGATTCGGAAGGCTCGGTAACAAGGCTGGCGAGTTCTGGTGGCCTGAGTGGTGCTAGTGGCGGACATGCCAATAGAAGCGATCTGAAGGAGTTTAAACTTTGGTTGGCAAAATCTAATTGCCAGCAATACTACACGAAGTTCGCAGAGAATGGCATTACGTTCGACCTTTTGCCGGAATGTGATACTGCAACATTGAAAGAGATAGGCGTGGTAAAGGTAGGAGATAGACTCCGGCTAGAATTGGCGATAGCCTCCCTAAAAGGCGAGGTTATGATGAACAAAGTACTGGTGGAGGACCTCTTGACACTCTTGAATAAGCAGTTGACAAGCTCCAAGCTGAGCATCAAAAGGAAACCAACGAATGGAAGTGGAACTGAGTACTCACCAAGATCACCGCTAAGGTTGGCGCATGGCGGTACAGAGTTACATTCGAAGGATTCGAACAAAAATGTTTCTTTCATATTACCCGACGGTTCTGTCAAGAAGGTGAATGTGACTGGTTGTTTTAACGCCCAGTCTATAAAGAGAAAGGTAATGAGAAAGTTAGGCTACAAACAAAATGAAGTTGTAGCTTATGACACTTATATTCATACTCCTCTTGCCCCCGGGAGCGTCCCTGATGAGAAGACCAGTAATGGTCTTATTGCGGGGGTGAGCCTCTTGTTTGACGTTGAGCTTGTCACCATATGTTACTCACCAGATCGCTATGAAAAGCATAGGATAATTTTCTGTCCTAAGTCTGATGTACCTACTGAGGAGGCTATTGAAACTTCTACGAGGATGTTCAACAAGTATGAAAAACCGCTTAAAAACCACCTTTCCTTTCAATCACGGAATACGGATAACCTGCCTAACAGGCAAAGATTGAATGAGTACAAGACAAAACCGATGCGTAGCGTATTTGGACAGCGGCCAACGAGTGAGTTAATCTCTTCAAATTTGGCAGAGTACTTTCCTGATACAGACCAGAAGGCACTCGAGGCGACAGTCCGCAATTCGGTGAGATATAGCGTTCGGTGGTCGCGCAAGATGAATGACCATGTTATTGGAGGGCACTCACCGGCACCTAGTGTTGCTCAGGAGAGTGATGGCATGTTAGGGGCGTCAGGTCCACGACCCGGTTCTATTTGGAGCAACTATACTGTTGGACGTGGCTCTTTATCATCGAGCGGTGACCAGGTGAGTGCCTTGAGTCATGTTAAACGTCTGACCGCAAGGACTATTGGTGACGTCATGGTCACAAGCATTAATGCAATTGACGAAGCTGTTGGTGTGAGTGATAATCACAGCAGTTACAGCAAGCAACATTCTATTTACTCCAGTGGGAAGGAGAGCTTACACAGTATCCTGAACGGCAGTGAATTTAAGTCAATTGGTTCAGAGTCTGTGAAGTCCAAGAAACACCGCATTTCTATCGCGACTAGCGACAGAAGCGGTGCAGGGAGCCGCTACTCCCGGATAGAATTGTTGAATATTGATTCGGACTCTGATGACGCAGAGGTTGCAGATGATATTCTCACGCAGTTCGACGATTCCAGCAATTCGCCAATGTGTTCACAAGACGGGCCCAAACATTGGCTCAAAGGTGCCAGAATTGGTGCTGGTAGCTTTGGAACTGTCTATTTGGGCATGAATCCTCTTACGGGCGAGTTAATGGCTGTCAAGCAGATAGTCTTGCCGACCGAAAGTACTAGCAGCGACATCGAGCGATCCCTTCTAGAACAGCAGAGAGAAATGCTCTTGCTCAAGGAGTTGAATCACGAGAACATTGTTCGCTACTATGGAGCATCTACTGACGACGGTCTTTTAAACATTTTCTTGGAGTATGTCCCTGGCGGACTGGTTCTGTCCATGCTTTCTTCCTATGGTCCGTTTGAGGAGCCTCTCATTCGTAATTTTATCAGACAGGTGCTCATTGGGCTTAACTATTTGCATGGCGAAGACATTATTCACCGCGATATAAAAGGTGCTAATATCTTGATTGACATCAAGGGTACAGTCAAGATTGGAGACTTCGGGATTTCCAAACGGGTCAGCGGGATTGATGAGAAGGACGAGGACGAGGCGCAAAAGAAAACGCGTAGAAGGGCGAGTTTACAAGGCTCTGTTTACTGGATGGCCCCTGAAGTTGTGAAGCAAACAGCGTATACCAAAAAAGCTGATATTTGGTCAGTGGGATGCTTGATTGTCGAGATGTTTACAGGAAAACACCCATTTCCAGAGTTTAGCCAAATGCAGGCCATTTTCAAAATTGGAACACACATATGTCCCCAGATCCCAGAATGGTGCACATCGGACGCGCAGCAGTTTTTAGGTAGAACCTTTGAACTCGACTACGAGAAACGCCCAGATGCTTCGGACTTACTTTCCCACACCTTCTTGAACCCGCTTATTCTTCCAAAACTGTAATCCTGAAGGTTTTTATCTGGAATAAATTATCTACATAAGCCGTTCTACTTCAAACATTATTGGAAACAGCTTCGCCAACAATTATGGCCTCGCCAGTCCCAACCAACACGTTCTGTAGACTCTATTCTTATTGTAGCCGCATCAGCCACCGTGCAGAAATAATACGCAGGATTATATGGGGAAATATCCTGATCCTGTATATAAACATCTCCTCACTTTAGCGGAGCATGCCGAAGAGCACACTGGGTGGGCGACCAGCATATTTCGGCCTAAGACGCCACCTAGTTGAGAAAGCAAGCATTGCACACAAACGCACAGATATCGAAGCGCTTCAAAGACTAGATGGATATCCCGTTGAAGTCCAAGCCCAAAGTTTCCACTGTTAATCTTCTTGATGACTCAAAATTTGCAATCCCTCAGCCGACAATGGCTAACATGGCGACCTCGACGGGCCATCATGGAGATATAAATTCAGAGAGTCAGACATACGGTGATCCTACACGTATACAGGAGAAACCTACTTTTATATTAAGGGACACTGATGAAGAGCACGACTCCAAGCCCAGATTCGATCCCCAAAAGACGTATTATGACGAAGGGGCCAACAGAGACCCGAGCCCATCTCGGAACTATAAGCTTACGAGAAGGTATTCAGAAACGGAAGCTAATAATTTTGACCAGGAGACTGGGCATCGACTCTATGATGATGGAAAGATTAGGCCCCTGGTCTTGAGGGATGCTTCCGATGCAGATGTCGTTTTCCAAGACACGAAGGCATACAACTACAATGTGGATATTCGAACCTTGTATGCACGTGGTACTGCAAATGAAGATATTGCTGGAGACCGAGGTGACTCAACAGATGCCAGTGCCTCAATTCTCAACAGAAAGTCCGGTACCGTACCTCCGTCGTCTTTCACTATCTACTCTAGGTCACACAGAGACTTTGCAGGGTTTCAAGATGATGGTCTAGTTGGCCTCGAAGATGAGTATATTCCTGGGTTGGACTTTGGAGACTTGGTATCTCGCTGGAATCAAAGCACATCTGACCACAATATCTCAAGAAGGGAGTCTAAGTATTTTAATGGCTACAAAGGAGAAAGCCGTGCGACTAACTATTCTAGCACATCTACCAGCATCTCGAATACGCCTACCAGTCGGGATGCTTCCTATTTGGATTTGAACCTCTTGCATGCAAAGGTGGCGCCTCAACCTATTCGCTTTAGAGGACCGGGCCAGGGAAACAAATACTCATTCACAAAGCTTCAAAATTTTATGAAGTTAAGACAGTCAAACCCTAGTGGCGATGGAAGTAAAGATCCCTCTGATGAGAAAATCAGCCAAAGCACGTTAGTGTTGAATCCTAACGAGCCAGAAGCCAACAAGCCAATCGATAGGTCAGAAATTAGTCAGGATAGCATAGAAGCCAATGATTCCCACAAGAATAAGCGTCAAAAGTCTGCTACGGATGAACAAGACCCTGCCAGTGTTAATTATGAGTGGATTCTCAGCAGTTTACCTGCAAATTTTATTGACTTGCCTTATTCTCAACGAAAGAGAATGGTGAATTCATTTTCTGACACTGTCGACTACTCGCAGTTTTCTGTGTTCGCGAAGAATTATTTGAATGAAAAGTATGGTAGTTCAAATAGTTCTGGTCGTACTCCAGGCAGTGGAATAGGTTCAAATAATGGTAGTTTCGTCAACCGTCGTTCAAGGCGAGGGAGTGTCAATACTATTGCGGGAAGGTTGTTAGCATTATCTTCAACTACCGATCTAAAGAAAATGGAGGAGACTAAGCAAAAACACAATGTTGATGAGAAAGGAGCGTTAGTAGCAGAGCACGAATTAGGCAAGGTTATCGGTTTTGGTGCTTGGGGTACTATCCGAGAATGTACTGATAGGCATGGCACCGTTCGTGCAATCAAAATTGTCAAGTCGAGTCGGACTGGCGACTCGACATCCAACCTGCCTTCCTCCCGCCAGAATCTCAAAGTGCTTCAAGTTTTTAGAAAAGAGATAACAATATGGAAGGAGTTGCATCATGAAAACATAATCCCTCTTCTTAAACATGTGGAAACCGATGGCACTATTTTTTGCATAATGGATAGGATTTATGGTGGTACCCTATTTGAGTTAGTATCGAATTGGGGACTTTTTAAGGCAAATTTGTTGACAACTTCTGGTCCTATTACATTTTCAATAGAAGACCACCGGAAGCGGTTATGTCGGGTTGCTGAGTGCGCTCGTCAAATTATTCTGGCACTCGAGTACATGCATACGGACAAAGGGATTGTTCACGGTGATTTAAAATTAGAAAATGTATTGGTAAAGGAGGAGCCTGGCAATAAGTTCAAAATGATTCTTTGTGACTTTGGCATGTCGCGCATATACACGCAAAGGCTAAGTCGAAATCCCTCTCTCACTATTCCCCATGGAGAGCACGAGGAAACGGCCAGGAGCAGGTCTTCGAACACTTTCCAGAGAAAACCATTACAAGGAATGGATTCTTCAATGTCCCAATTATACTTTCAAGATGACTCGATAATTGGAATTTCAAACTACTTAAAGTCACATGGGCCGTCCATGCAGTCGACCGATTTAACTCCAACTCAATCGCAGTCGCAATCGCTAAACAATTCTCAAACTTCTCTTGTTGACTACAAAAGAAAAGATTTAATGCCTGAAAAGAGAGAAGGTATTGACTCCGACTTACCTCACTCGCACATTGGTTCCCTTCCATATGCGTCACCTGAATTATTGTCCCCTTCGCCTCCGCCATTGGGCCCGCTGGCCGATATTTGGGCATTGGGTGTTATGATGTATACCATGGCGGTGGGACGTCTTCCATTCCAACACCAGTACGAACCTCGATTGCGTGCAATTATCGCCGCAGGAAAGTATAACCAAGAGGACTTGGCCAAGGCGTGTCTCTTGAAATGGATAGTTCAGGATGAAAAAAAATCTGACGATCAAACATCGAAGAATATGATGATTGACTCTTCAGCTATGGTGGACGAACAGCGAGCTAAGGACTTGGCAGCTCTTCGTAAGAAGTGGCATGAACTGGAACTCAAACGAGAGTTTGCGTGGCTAAATGATCTGGTCAAAGGTTGCTTGGAATTGAACATCACTAAACGTTGGCACCTTGATGCGATTTACGAATCAGTGGCAAGCTACAGGGAGAATTAGTATACCATTAAATTTCATCCTATGACCATATTGCTACTTTACTTCTCTTATATTGTCGTTCTTGTAATTCTTTAGGTAGATAGATTAAGTTAATACATCTACAGTTTTGACTTGTGGCTGCGACGAACTTGGATGATGACCAACGTTTCATTTCTTTGAAAGAGGGCCACCGTCAAATAATTTCAATTCAATTGATTGTTTTTGCGTTTAAGTGTACGAGAATTGAAAAAAAAAAATAGTTGGGTAAATGTTGGATACTCCCTTACATCTCTCTAATAATAAACAAAACATTCCTTCGCCCCCTTCGCCTAAACTTTGGATAGTAAACAAGCCAATGCTCCAGATTAACCTAGAAACCTTCTTTTCACGGAGTTGACAGCACAACCACCAAAATCCACGTGACCTGAATCAGAACTTAAACTTCTCCACAAGTTAGGGAGCGTGTATAACACGTATCAACACCACGATTTGTACAGAATAGCATAGAGCAAGATGTTCGACTTCCAGGACTTTTTCTCGATACAGATATTCTTTATTATTCTTCGAGAGACCTTGGAGACTGCAATTATTATATCTGTGCTCTTGAGTTTTATTGATCAGAGGGCACCTCCATCTGCGACGTCGCACAGCAGCGACGATACCACAGTTAAGGCATCGGTTGCGGACGACGATGCTAAAGTCATAGATTCATTTACCAAGTCTCAACGCCAGCTTAAGGTACAAGTGTGGGCGGGTGCAATTTTAGGACTAGTAATTTGTTGTTTGATTGGTCTTGTATTCATTGGATGCTTTTACTTAATAGGCAAAGACTACTGGTCGTACGCAGAACGCATATGGGAAGGAGTGTTTTCCCTTTTATCGAGTGCAATAATTACAGTTATGGGTATTGGACTCTTGAGAATCAATAAGGTGATGAAGGTGAAGTGGTGGATCAAGTTGGGCGATGCCGTTAATGATGATTATAACGGGCCAGAAGACTTACCTCTTCGAGAATCATTAGATAGTAGATCGCCTCTTGATCCTATTTTATCAACGGGCAGTTCTAGCAATACTATCCAAAGATCTCGTCGTGGCAAGAGTCCAGGTTTGACCAAGCGCTACTTTTTGGCTATTTTACCATTAGTGACGACTTTACGTGAAGGTTTGGAAGCAGTGGTGTTTATTGGTGGAATTGGTATGTCACAACCAAAGTCCTCATTGCCTTTATCAATCTTTGGTGGTATTTTTTTCGGATCTATTATTGGCTACATGTTGTACCGCGGCGGTAACAAGTTATCATTACAGTACTTCTTGATCGTGTCAACTTGTATCCTCTATGTCGTAAGTGCGGGTTTGGTTAGCAGAGGAGTATGGTTTTTGGAATTGGAGCGCTATGTTCGCAAATGCGGTGGCTTAGACGTCGGTGAGACTGGAAGTGGTCCAGGATCATATGACATTTCTACAAGCGTTTGGCATGTAAACTGTTGTAACGGTTTGAAGGATGGATGGTGGATGGTATTCAATGCAGTATTTGGATGGACGAATTCGGCAACTTATGGGAGTATCATATCCTACATTGGATACTGGATCCTTGTTGTTGCATGGCTTGAATTGAAATTATACGAAGAACGGAACGGTGTATTGCCATTGGTACCTATTAGATGGCAATTAAAAAGAATAAGGAAAAAAGTCAATATTTATGAGGCAAGGCTTAAAACTATAGAAAATGAGCAAGAGTCATCTCAAGGACCCCGTCCCACAATGTCATCTGATGTTTCCAGAGATGCAGAGAGTGACGCATTGTTATCGTCATGATATTAACGTGATTAACTTTTTTTACAACTCATATATGCATAGCTATACTATTGTTCGCTTTTTTATACACGCAAAATAATCCATCTGGATTATTAGGATTTCTCATTCGAATATTAATATACTACCCGCATAAGCGTAGCAAGACTAACTAGTCATTTTAATTGCGAGGGTTTTCCAAAGCAAAATAGCGGGGTTCATCGAAAACATGGTAGCGATGTCCACGAATTCCGTCAGCTTTGAAGATGTCTGGCATTCTTAAGCTTGGATCTATTTGATCCTCGGAAACAAAGTTGTTTCCGTACAAGAAAGACTTATCATCTTCGTCTCTTTCCTCATCACTCAAGAGTCTGAACTTTGCTAATTGTAATTCAGTATCAGTAATGGTTGATCTTGAAATTCTGGCATATGCCACTTTCTTTAACCCTCTGAATAAGATGTATTCACACCATCTATCCCAGTCTGTGCTATCAATGTCATAAACATTTGAAGCTTCACTGACATAGGTATTGTAGTTCCCTTCCAAGGGTACAGTTACTAAGTAACTTAATAAAATTAAAGGATTGCTAGACGAGCCCATAAGGTTTTGCAAATACAAACTTTGCAAACGTCTGTCTTCTTCATCTTCTTCTTGGCCAGAGTGGAATACAACGACATCAACATTTTGACCATAAATATCCAAAGTGGCAAGGATGGCTGGTGCAAGCTCTCCAACTGGAGATGGCAACAAGTGGTGACTTGATTTCAATATTGGGAACTTGGACAATAAAGCTGCACCCCAAGTATGCTTAGTGGGGCCTGGTCCGTAATCAACATACATACCCAACTCTTCTGCAACAGTTTGGGTAAAGTCACGATATCCTCCGATCATTCGTTGCGTATCGGTCTCTAATAATCCAATAATGTCAAGCTCAGAGTCACTGATCAAATCAGTGATTCTCGTATCTGATGCCCACATATCATTGTCTAAACCGAAGTGTATACACCAAATTCCTGCGTTAAAAGATCCAGAATCAGCGTTGTAAGGTGTGAAAGAGGTAGGTGGATATCTTTTGATAAAAACCGACGAGCTTAATGCTAAGAGTACCACTAAGAACGTCCATGTTTGCGACCACAAGCGCCTACCCGAAAGATGAATTCTTGTTATGTGCGAGTTGTAGATGCGCAAATTGTAGTTCAAAATGCCTGCGAAAATAAAAACCATCGTTCCTGCTAACACAAGATCAGACCGTTCTCTCAACATAGGTCCGCCTGGAACAAAAGCATATGCCACAGTCCAGACATCTGCAAATATGAACAAGACATAGGAGAAGAAACCGAGGAAGAAAACAAGACCAGGGTTGTATCCAACCATACCAGCGAAAATTAATGGAGTGATCGACGCTAAGTAAAACACGTGTGCAAGCGCTCCAGCATACGCATACCATCCCTCTAAATAGAAGAGAGTTAAGGACGAGCCTATTCCGAACAAGGCGTTGTAGAATTTACCGCTCAAAGCATTAGGGTGAAACTTTGCAGCAGTCAAGATTCCGAATATGAAAGCACAAAAAAAAGGCATAGCCCCTGTAATAGGAGTAGGTCCTGTCACTGGAAAACCATTCCAGATCCACATCGATAAAGTAGCAGAATCACTTAAGCGTGACTGAATAGAGTATAGATAACCTCCAAATCCAAACGCGGCCAAAAAAATCGAACCGCCTGTTCTAGTGCTAGGCGTTTGAATCAAGGAGGTTAAAGACGGGGTGAAAAACGCACCCAATAAGCCCAAAAATATACCAACAGAATTGAAACCTCCATTAGATGCATTCATAGTGGGCCAAACAGGATTATTCGAGTAGCAAGCAAACTTAGAAACTGCTGTGGCGAGCAAGCCAGAAATCGTTGCAATGGAAAAAGAGGTGAGCTTCTTGGGCTGCACAGAGAGCGCTGAGAATTCCGACACGAAAGAAAGAACACCGGCTGCAACACCAACTGTTACCACCATAAGCTTGATTTCAGGCAGCTCAAATCTGTAAGCGCCCAAACCAAAAATAACCGTTAAAGATCTAGTAAAGAAGGGGAATTTTGCAAATAAGCGGCGAATAAAGCCCAAGGATAGTAAAATAGGAGCCACAAAGAATATGAGGCCTGCGGCTTCGTAACCGGAAATACCCATGTGCCATAACGGAAAGTACCATACCATCATCAATAAGGAAGTTACCACCAGCCAAAATATCGAAGCATTGATGAGATTAGCTGAAAACTCAAAGTTGTTGAATTCGTCAACTGGCAATGGGGTAGATGTCGTCCTCGAGACAGGCTTCTCTTTGATCGAAAGAGACACACCATTTCCCATAATTACCACATCAATATCCTTTAAGTCGCAGATAGACCACGCATCAAAAGCCACATCTTCTAAAACCAAGCCCCACTCCAAAAATGCGTAAATTGTGTACGCACCTGGGCGGTCGTGAACTTTATGCTGCACAAACCAGTAGACGAGTGGAAAGATGGTTCCAAAAAAAAATAGAGCAGTATAGAAACGGCCCTTACGCACACATGAACCTTTGGGAGATAAGCAAGTCACGCCGACTGTCCAAGGAATGGTCAAAATCATGTAGCTGATCATGAAAATATCGTGCCAGTCGTGGTCATCTGTCAGGGTGATGTATACCCAGCCACCGCACGTAAAGGTGCGAGCAATGCCTGAAAGTAAAGTCACATATTGAAGCCGGGACAGGGGCAGGTACAACTTGATAAAGTTGAACAACAAGAGGAGGAACCGAGGTCCTGCGGTTAACGCGATGCACACCTGGAATATCGACCTCTCGGGGTACCGGTCCCCAATAGTCGCTGATACACTCGGAAACCATTCAATGGGATAACCGTACAGTGAATTCTGAACTATCTTCTGATAGTGTAGCGAGCACCCAACGATCAAGGCGAGTACAAACGCGGTGTATGCGCAGATTGTATGTGCATAAGCAATATAACTTGCATTGAACAGAAGAACGCGTGTCTGGGAAGAGCTAGCTGCCACAGGAAAGGTCTCCACATGTTTGGAATCCACGCTTTTGGACTCTACTCTCTTCGACGTTTCCGTCATCGGTACCGTCCCTGTGGTAGGCGCAGTTTTGCGGGCGCGCTTTTGAGTCCAAAATTACATAAGCAAACACAAGCACGTGAATTCCATGTGACGAGCGCCGAATAGCGATTGAGCAATAGCATCGACTGAAAAGCAGATTACAGAGTTTACGAATAAACGACAGCGCGATGGGTACGTTTTCAAGGATGTTCGCACGGAACAAGTACTAACCAATACAGCCCTTGACAACTATGAGGACCACCAGAGACCAAAATTGGTTTCGTTTGACGACGTGGACTATGAAAAGTTTCCCGATGTGCAAGACGCCAGAAAGTCCATGATGCGGGAGCAGTGGATAAGGAACTCCGCATTGAAGATCACCCACGATGCCTTGGTAAAGTGCAAGAAGTACCATATGGAGGATGCCCAGAAGAACTGCAGGCCATTAATCTTGAAGTACATGAAAATGATAGAAACCCACCCGTTGGAAGGATACTTGGGATACCAAAAGAACGATCCAAGCAAGTAGACGTCGGCGCAACCTTACCCATTAGCAGAGAAGCGTCAGGAGTGTACAACTTAAACTGCTTCGTAACCTGCGCTGCGGCGTCCTGAGTCCGGCAACTGTCGAGCCGACTACCCGCACACCACATGTCATAATTTCAAAACACGATGCAGACCAGCGGAGAACTTTGACCAACTGGTAGCATTCTCTGTTTCATACTGCCTATATATACAAGCACTAGACCCATCAGTAGCCCGTTAGTTAGTCTTACTCGATTACAGTGGTCGTGTAAATGTTCAAAACATCTGACCAATGAGAACGTGTTTTGAGGTTGAGCCGAAACCCGCCAACAAAAGCAGTGAAAATTGCTTGGACACTAACACCATACCTCCAGGAATAGCTTCAATTAGGATGTTTCGTTTAGGTGCTACTCAGGCTGTTCGTGCCAGCGGTGCAAGGTACGTGCTCATGAATTCTACGGTTAATTGAGTAGACTGAGGTACTAACTTTAATAGGAACTATGCCACCTTGCGTGAGATTGAGATGCGTCTTAAGTCGATCAAGAACATTGAGAAGATCACGAAGACCATGAAGATTGTCGCTTCTACGCGTTTGGGTAAGGCTCAGAGAGCTATGACCGCTTCGAGAGTGTTCAATAAGAGTGACACTGAGTTTTACGCCAACGCAGAGCCTGAGAAGGTCGAGGCTGAGAAGACCTTGTTAGTTGTTGTCTCGTCCGACAAGGGATTGTGTGGCTCTATCCACACCCAGATTGCTAAGGCCACGAGAAGAAGAGCTGCCGAATTGAACGGTGCTGTTGACCTTGTCACCATTGGTGACAAGGTTAGAGCTCAGTTGCAGAGAACACACGCCAAAGACCTTAAGTTGTCCTTCAATGGTGTTGGTAAGGATGCTCCCACCTTTAACGAGGTTGCCTTGATTTCCGACGAGATCAGAAACTTAGGCAAGTACGAAAATGTTGAGATTCTTTACAACAAGTTCGTGTCTGGTGTTTCGTTTGAGCCCTCTAAATTCTCTGTCTTTGCTGCTGAGGCTATTGAGAAGGCCCCTGGTTTGTCCAAGTACGAGTTGGAGTCTGAGGAGATCACTGAGACCTTGGCTGAGTTCTCCTTGGCTAACTCCATCTTGTCTGCCATGGCTGAAGGATACGCTTCTGAGATTTCTGCCAGAAGAAACGCTATGGACAATGCCTCCAAGAACGCCGGTGATATGATTACCTCGTACTCCATCTTGTACAACAGAACTAGACAGGCTGTCATCACCAACGAGTTGGTGGACATCATTACTGGTGCTTCTTCTTTGGACTAAGTATTTTAGTAGTCCTATTTACATCGAAAGTAAGTAAAAAATTAAGACTTCACGTACTAAGAGGCGTAACAGAAGCCAAGCCTTTATCGAGCTTTTGCATCAGTAGTATAGCCGTCTTCCTGAGCATGGGCATCTCTGTAACGTAAAGTATATTAGATTCTATTTTAAACGGAAGAAAATTACAGATTAATGAATAATTATAGATGGACTAATCCCTCTTGACGCTTGAATACAATTTTTGGGTAAAGGCCACTCCTGTCAAAACTCCGATGGCCCCACCCGCCAATCCTATCAAGATACACGCCAATGCCATGTAGCTGAAAAAGAACCAAATGCTAACAAAATCACGTACTTTCAAGTACATGAAAAAATAGTATGCTGAGTAGGCGTATATGTACCATGCCACACTGGAGCCGATTCTGAACGAAAGCCAGTGCCATTTAGGATTGGACAACACTGATAGTGATATGTAAATCGCAACTATAGTTGACTCTGCAATCACGATTACCAACATGACAGTGGTAAATAGTAAGAAACCGTACTTATAGTAGAAAGTTGTCTTCTCCAACCATACCGAATTGAAAATAAACAGCAATTCGACATAGCAGATTCCAAACGGTATAATTCCAAATATAAGACCGTTAGAAAAGGGGTTGAAGATCCAGCTAAACTGAGTATCGCCCAGGTTCTCATCAACTGACCCAAGCTGTTCAAGGGGGGCATCTCCTTTCTCAGTGGGAAGGTCAGTTGAGTTAAAATTCAAGCGAATATTATTCGCCCACACACCACCAGCAATGCCCAAAGGTAATTCAATGATGAAGAATAACAATAGCAATATTATGATGGTTAGAAAGGGTAGTGCACCTGAAGACTCCTGGGCCCAAACAAAAAAGTTCGTGAACAACATTACCGACAAAGTCAAACTAGGCAAAAAGCCACTAAAGATTAACGATAACCCAACTAACCGTTTACTTGATAGTTTGGTGACGAGATGGCGCCCCCCCATAATGACTTTGTATAGTAAAATTCCAAAAAATGATGACACCAATCCAGAGCATACCAAGCAAAACAAGGATATTGAGTATAGAGCTCCTTGATGATTATCAAAAAGGGTAGAGTTTGATTTATTCTTGTGTACACCAAATTGGGTATTCACAACGAAAATTATCAATACCCCCCAAGCAGCCAAGAATAAATGCAACCCACCAGATACAAAAGTCGTGAGGAGCAAGACGGCTTTTGGTGATTGAAGCACGTCATCTTGCATGTTCTTCCAGGACACAGCATCAGCATCTCCCCCAAAAGTTGAGGCCTGTGAAATTCCTTGCACGTCTTTCTTGAGAACCCTCACCAAAACAATTGCCACCACCAAAGACACAAGGATTACTAAAATGAAAGAGTTCATTATAGAAATCCAATGAACCTTTTGACTAGAGTCGTTCAGCTCATTTTTATAGTACAAGGACCACCTAGCTGCATGTTCAGTAGACGAATCTTCTCTCCAGTACACTGAGTATGTGTAGGGAATGACAAACTTGTCTTCCAAATTCTCTTCGGTCTCCACAGAATGATGCGGCAAAGCAAAATTTTGGTAGTTCTTGGAATTACCAGGGCAAGTTTCATCGATAACGCTCTTGGGGTAAACCTCGAAGCCCACAATGGTGTGAGCATCAACTTCAATCTCCCGGTGATATCTGACAACGATCATTACGTGATTGTAAAGGTACGAAACGTCCTTCTCGACAAAACCCAAAGGAAAGCCCGCGGCATAGTATTTTGCCTTTGCATTTGCAGAGACAAATGTTGTTGCTCCCGGCAAATCATCTAAGTTCCAATGCACAAAGTATCCCTTTTTAATTAATGAGCTTGCCTTGCGTAGGTTTCGACGTTTTATCCGGACATCACAAAGTCGCGCACAAGGCTGATCTCTCCCGAACCGTAATTCATAGTTACTCTCCCATAACCGGTCACCTCGGAGGATTTCTCCGAGTGATAAATGAACGGGTCGCTTGTCTTCTCCAGGTGGACATACGAAAGGTAAGTCAGAATAACTGTAGGGTAATTGTGTTTGATCTGACTCGATTTTGTTGACTAATATCTGAACTTTATCGTCAAACTGATAGTAGTTGGGAGTGGTTCCAAAATCTAGGAACTTAGCCTGAGCTAAGGCTGAGATAAGTACTATCCCGAACCAACGGACCATCATACAGACAATTCTAGGATATCGCTGCAAGGAGGATAGTGTTTTCCAACTTAAACCGTTACCTGATATCAATAGAAACTCTTGGGCAAATCACGTGAGAGCCGCATGATAGCCGTATTATACTTCTAACAACATTAAAACGCGCATTTTTACGTGAAATCGAGCATACAATCTTTCAACTTTACGCATTACTGAGTTTACAACAACCAAGATTTGGCCAGGATTGGTTACTGAAGTCGCGACACGAATTCTAGAGGACCACAACGTGTACATACGTGACAGATTTGATGAAATAGTCTCTACATCACGTGATACTATAATAAGCGAATTATGGAGTGCATTGCCAAGGATTCCGTCACAACGGTTGTGGGCTACATCCAATAGAAAAAATATTCCGTAAACATACTAATTCGAAAGACAACGATATTGAATGTGTTTGGGTTTGACTGAGTGTCACACTACAACAAACGTCTTATTTACTGCTTTGTAGCGACTCCATGGCTTCTCGAATCAAGTAGTTACCTTTCGGATCCAAGTTAAGTGCAATCGTAAATTCTCTTATTGCCTGAAATTTGTTGTTTTGAATATTGTACAACTGGCCCAAGAGGAAGTGAACGGATGCTTCGTCGGGTGCAAGCTTCTTAAGTATCTCAAAGTGCTTCAATGCCTGTGGAAATTGTTGCATCGAGAAGAGCAATTGCGCCTTCTTGAAAAGGGGCAACGGATTGAGGGGCTGGAGCTTGTTCGCTAGTTCAAATTGACGTAATGCCAAGTTTTGTTTTCCGAGCTTTTCCAAAACCATACCAACGCAGCAAATCAAGATGATGTTAATAGGATTAATGGAGACTGCTTTGCGAAAGTGGTAATTAGCCTTGGCATAATCTCCTAAGTTGATATATACCATTCCAATTCCATACAAGGCATTATAGTGTCTTGAATCAAGGAGTAAGCTTAGACGAAAGTTTTCCAATGCCATCTCGTAGTTGTCATTTCCAAAATACTCGTGACCCTTGAGTGTATGCGCATAAGTAAACTTTTCGTCAAGATTCGTAGCTTTTGTGAAGCATCTTATTGCTTCATCGGGCTCTCGAGTGAGGGAGAACAAATTTCCAATCGCACACCATGTGATTGGCGACTGTGGGTCCAAGTCGTGCAACTCATTCGCTAAAAACGTTAGCTCTACTTTTCGGTGTAAATGCCACAAAAGGGTTGAATAGTACTCCATGTCCTCCAAACGCGTGCGGTCCAACTTTCTCAACTTGACATAAAAATGTTCAGATTGCTTATAGTTGACAATTTCGTAGTGAAGTCTTCCCAACTTGCTTAAGACCCAAGGGGTTTCTTTCTCGCATTCAGGAAGTGATTCAAGGAGCCGAATAGCTTTATAGCAGTCATACTTGCTCATGGACTTGAAAGCCTTCGCAAATACCAGGTATAACTGCAAAAGTTCATGCTCGCCCTGTTCAATCTCCTTTTTAGTAACAGCCAAAAGGGATGCATTTGCCTGACCACTTTGGTCTCCATTTATCGGTGATACGATATTGCTTGAGCTACTTCGCTTCAATCTAGCTCGTACATTTCCTCCCTTTAAATCATGGATTTTGCCAGCTGTTGTAGATGAACCAGAAGTCACATTAGTGCTGTTGCTGGCGATCCCATTGCTAGTTCCACCTCCATTTTTGTTACTAACTTCAGGATTGATATTTGGTTGTAGTATCAAGCGGGATGTAATTTTTGAAAAGGCCTCTCGCTTTGGTTTTTTGTCGATAGCTGAGACATCGATGGGGAAATTTGGTTTGGTGAATTCAAAGTGGTTGGTTGCGTTACTAGTATTTGGGTTAGACTTTCTCAATGGCGCGTCAGGAACCAATGCTGTTTTTATTCGGGGAGTCAAAAGTGTGTTGTTATACCCTCCAGCTGCATTATGGCCTGAAACAACCATATTATTTGTTGAAGCGCCTGCTTTTGTACTTTCATCAATAGAAAGATTTGCCTGTATATGATCTAAGCCATGCAAGCCCGTCGATGCAGACTGTGTCGATAGCCCAACATTTGAAAACGGGTTTGTTATTGCTTCACTATTGTAGGCAGTCGTGTGCCGCAGATTGTTGTAAGTTCCTTGACCATTGACCAACCCACCTAGAGGACGTTGTGGGGCATCTTCGTAGATACTCTTCAGCATCAGATACATAGACAAGCCTCCCAATTCATTGGGCAGTGAGAACTTGTAAATAGACTTGACCCGAACATTTACGCCTAGTTTGCATAATTTTTGCAATGCATCAAAATCAAACTGGTTGTGCTTAACAGCTTGCGAATAGTTAAGAGCACTATTTTTGATATCATTCACTCCCTTATGCAAATCACCCAAAAGGTGGTATACAGTGGCAACATCTGGTAAAACACATCTTCTGAACTCATAGAAATGCCTTTGTTGGGGTGTGCTGAATCCAAAAACAGACAGAGCCAGCTCCTCTCCGGTTTCATCCACCTCGCCACTAGGTAACTTATGTTTGTACAAATAATCAACCTTGGTCATTTGATAAATACCTTCCTTGTGACGTTCTAATTTCAAACAGCTATATGCGAACAAATACGAACACCCTAAGTGATTTTGAGACAAAACATTAATCAACTTGTTGTAGCAGGATTTGTAGTTTCCCTTACGGAATAACATAAGACAGTATAAGTAGACGGATTCAAGATTGTTTACATCAATTGATAAGAGCCTCTCGCACGCAAATTCAGCATTAGCATAGTTGAAGTTGTCCAAAGAGTGTATGATTATGGAACGAAGGTGTTGCTGTACATACAGCGAGTCAAGTCCCCTATCCAGGTTAAGGCCCCTTGTTTGACCTTGTTGAAACGACATTATAGACGTCTATCTGCCGGAAGGCCGCTCTCCAACCTGTTGTACTAGTTACTTTTGGGTACCCAAAACGTTTTAATACCCAAACAGCGTAACGGATATACTATACAGTCCTGAATTTATTTATGCTAAATATGAAATCACGAGGACAGTCACGTGCAACATTAGTTATATAAAGCAAAACACTGCTATTAAGATCATAGTTTGACACAGGCTACTTCTTAGCTTTGATCGTGAAAGAGTGAGTTCCAGACCCATCATTGGTGTATGCCAACATTTTCTCTGATTTCTTTCTGCTTCCACTTACAATGCGGGATGTGCTTTTCGAAAGAAATGTTGATCTTGGAGGAGTACTCGTATTGTCACTCGAATCTCCATCCGGGAAGTCTTCATTGACTGCAATCTTCAGATTCGTATTAGAATTTGATGGCGGTGTTCCAGAAGTTGACTCGGTCAAACTCTGGCCCAGTTTAGGAGAAAGTAACCCGGACGCGAGCAAATACGGCGAGGCAAATCCACTCTGAGGCTGGGCGTGGGACTGATTACTATTCTGCGTTGGCGTGCCCAAGAGAGGGGTGGAAGGACTTCTGCTATTCCTAGAGGAGTATGATGTATCCACACTCAACTTAGGCGGTTTCGGTTGCTTCGTAGGATCAAAGGTAGCAATGACAGAATCATTATCTTCATTTGTGCTTGAAGTATCTTTTCCCAGTACTGACATAGTGGTAGTATCAAACGAAGTTGGTGGGTTTGATGAATTATTTGGCGACAATTCTCCACCGCCATATGCATCTCTCAAATATCCCATAGACAAAAGCTCCTGATCTTTCATCTTCGTTTCTTCTCTTGCTTTAGCAAGTAACTCTTGCGCCTTGCTTAAACTAACTGTTGGAGTCGAGCAGCTACTTACCACAGGAACGGAGTCATCTATATCAATCGTCGCAGTCATTAAGGCCTTGATCCATCCCCGCATGTCATCCTCTGAATCGACTGCGAAGTAATGAGTCTTCGGTTGAGTGAACATTAAGCCTTTCTTAAAACCGGGAGCAGGTGGTACAATCTTAAAGCAGTATCTGCCAAAACCGGTAGATGACGCGTACATTGCGATGTACTTGTCATTGCTTCCGGACGAAGACACGTCTTCCAGATTAACAGGCATAACCTTATGGGCAGTGATATCGATTAATCCTTTCTCCTTCTTGTCCTTTAATGACTGAAAGTAGGATAATCTTGTACCATGAAGTGTAAAATAACGAGATCTCCAGCTCAATGTGTTGCCCGACTTTTTAGACATCCATCCGCTGAAATTAGCGGATTTAATAGCATCATCCGGCGTAACGTCTCTGATTCCTTCTTGGAATGCAGATGTCTTCAGCTTTTTCGAGGTTGTAAAGTTCCTGAAGTTCTGAGTTGACGTAGTTCTCAAAGTTTTCAAACGGGAAATAGATGTTCCTTGAGACTGAGTCTCCGTCCCGTTCTTTTTATCATCATGAAGATCAGTAGAACCTTTACGATAAGAAGTCGATTTAAATTCTCCCTTAGGCGATTCCAACAGTATTTGCGACAGGCGGTGCTTGGGGGAAACCATCTGATGATTCGGATCTTTTTTAGAGGAAAACAGATCATTGAAAGCTTGTTGAAGTTCTCCAACCGTAGAGTCTTCAGCACTGGTTTCGCTAGTAGGCTCTTTATAAATGTTATTGGACTGAAGTTTAGCTGCGTTCGTTGCTGCTTGCAGTCCTCCGGGTTTTTCCTCATTTCCAGAAAAGAAAGAGAATAGAGACGAATGTCTTCGGTGCAGGTTCAGAGCACGGTTGTTTGCCAGGGAAGAATTTCTCCGGTGATGGTTTGTTGATTGTGATCCGTTGCGGACGTGGCTTACAACCGAAGGCTCATAGACCGACGAGGCTGGTCTGCTCAAGCCTAAACCAACAGCGGAAGCATTTGAACGGGTCACGTACATTCCATTTCCACCTTGACCTGGAGAAAGATTTTCATAAGGCAGATCGCCAAACCGATAGGGACTACCAACAGCAGTCTGACGCGTAGGGGGAGTGGGGGCTTTTCGAGGAGACGAAAAGTCAGGAGTTCCAACTTTATTTGTTTGAGAATTACGTGAGTTGTAACCGTTCAGAGGAGCATTTGGGTTCGCAACAACACCCGACACGTCTGTCATCAGTTTCGATTGCCTCCGCATAGTTTTGCTCGACTTACGCAGAGTTGCAGTAGTACTTTCCCCTGGAAGGGTGCTGCGATATGAATTACCCGAATCGCTGTGGCTGGGCGGTAGTATCGAGTCTTCCGATGTAGGTTGCAACACGCCGTTCGTCGATGGTGGCGTGATGTAATCGGCATGACTCTTAGGCGAGATATGCAGGGATCCGTCTCGCATCTTCTGACTCTTGGGTGCATCTTCTGGGAAGGCTGGTGCCAAAGAATTCGAATTTTGTTGCACTAGATTCTGCGTTAACTGCTGCAACTTTTTGACTTCTCTATGAACCTCGAAACGCGTGCCAAAAGTGTCAAAGTCCAACTCTTTCAAGTGGGTCAAATCCAACTCTAGAAGCGTTGCACCTGTGATTTTATGACGCGTGAACTTAGCCGCAACATCCATATCGAATCCGAGCACCAGAGCAAAATACGAGGTTACTTGCTGCGGAGTCCACAGCTGTACCTTTAAAGGGTTTAAGTCTTCCGAAGGAGACGGACTGTGCCGAGGCGGCTTCAGCTCAGGTACCGCACTTACGGCGTGTCCGGCATTCGGCCCCTTTGCAACACCATGCGCTTGCCCCTGAGAGTGAGCATGTATCGCCCCTGGAACTGAGGGAACGCCCTGTGACAGCCCAGAAGATATACGCGTCAGTTCCATATTGATAAAAGACTCTGATTGTAACTCTCCTAGAGCTTTGTCTATGACACTCATCGTAAAATTGGACAGGTCCTCCTCTTCGCCACGCGTTGGTGTTCTAGGGTGACCACTGTTCATTACACGCCTGGATCTTGAGCGGAGAAGAGTCAGACTATCAGCGGGTTGTGCAAGAGCCTGTGTGAAAGACTTGGGGTATAACCCTACTTCACCTGTCAAAACATTCTTGCCCATGAACCATCCATCGTTGTACTCAGAGTCATCAGCCAAAACATGAACCTTATCTCCAACCTTGAGCGAAAGTTCATCCCCAAGTCTTGCGTTGAACTGCTTAATACATATGTATACCAGACTCTCCATCGTTGATACACTGCTTTGAGTTGTAGAAGTTGCCGTGTGGAAACGAAGTACCTGTTAGTTTTTTATTGTTCAAACCGCGGTTGTTGCAAGGGAGGTACGGGTCTAACGCCGTGAACAGCAAACAACAACAAAAACAGCACTAAATACAGCAGACAGTACTCAGAAAGGCAGACAAGACTCAACAACAACAGCGTCGTCTAAGAGATACGGATTCCACGTACACCTCTGTCTCTTCCTAACGAGCAGGGTAGTGTGTTTACCGTTTAGTATTTTTTAATTCACGTGATCCAATGAACTACGGGGCTTATTGCTGTGGACCATAACAAGACACGACGCCATCAGCAGTGTGCTCTAAGTCCAGATTGCGAGATCGGGCTTTCTTGTGTTTCTATAACATTGCCTCAGCGGCACGTACCGCCAAGTCGTACTATACTCCGCCCGTACCTTACAGACCATATCTATTACATAATACAACAGTGCACAATATTTTGAAACAGGGACGTAGGAGGTGGAACTTTCTCATACTGGCGACGAGCAGCATGCCTTGTGACTTATTCATGGGCGGCGATCGACTCTCGTGTGTGCTCCTGCTTTCTTGCCATTGGAATTGTCCAATTCAGGCGCTCGTGCTTGGTCGGTGATGCCATTTGGCGCGTTAGATAAGAACACGACATAGCTTATGTAACAACATACTACTGTACCACCACGTGATTTTAAATAAAACTTGGGCAACATACCTATATAGGGAACGAGACTAAGAAGTTGCTAGACTAGCTGGGACAGAGAACCAAGCTGGTGCTTGAGAGGGATTCACAAATAAATATAGCGAAGCTGGACAGATATATCGTACAAGAAGGAAAACTGTGGTTTCCGAGAGATTTGGCGAATACTCCTTAACGCTATGGACTCGAACCTAAGGACTGAAGTGGACCTGAACAACCCGGAGAACACGAGCTCGTCGTTCCCACTTCGATTTGGTTCAAGATTAAATGCGTTGAATGTTGTATCACGTCATTTATTCCTGACTTCGCGAAGTGATTCAGAAGGGTTCCCACTGATGGCAAGAGCAGGATTGGGAATTAGGCTCCACCCCTTTTTCCACGGAGACTTACATCCGGGTCCATTTGATGCTAACAACCGAGAGTTATTCTCAGCATTTGAAGTACTATTCAGTGACCCGCAGTACCTGCAAATGAGCGGTAGTGAATTGATTCGTGAAGTGCGGCTAGCTCGCAGGATGGCGCTGTTGCGCGAAAATATGTCGACTCGAGATCAGGCCGGAGTCGAAGCGCGTAGTGGTCCTATAGATGAAGCAAGTGGTCAAGATGCTTCTGTTCATCGCCTTGTCCGCTTCTCCGCATATCCACATCTCGAAACAGATACTACGAGGGGCTCTGGCGGAGAAGAGCTTGTAAGCGATGAACATTTCCGATTTGTTTCTGCAACAGAATCGTATCAGCATGCTGCTGCACAAGGATATGATGTGAATGCGTTGCTGCTACGTCGTCAGAATGCCATTCGTCTACGCCGCAGTCGCGATGACAATAATGAAGTCGAGCTTCTGTGTGTCAGACACGACTGCGAAGATAGGCCAAGTGATAGTGATCGAGATTTGGCAGCAGAAACCAATACTCTTCGATGGGAGTTAGCACATTTAGCACGACGCTTTGCAAATGCTAAACAACTGCCATTGTTTCAGCGTGAATACGCACCAGACGTTCAAAAGTTTAAGAGTATATTCCAGTCTCGGATTGATGTGACAAAGTCTGATTCTTCAGCAGTAGACTTGGACACAAGGATGAATACCTTTTTGAAACTCAGGCGTAGTGCGAGAGATACGCCCAGTAGTCGGCCTAGAGATGGCCTGCTCAAGCGTGAGGCGAGCGAGAATACCCTGCTGGACTGTCACAAAAAACAGCGCGTGTTTGCTGAAGTATCCAACGAGAAGTCTAACCACCTAAATAATCCTTTTTGTGGATTATCTCGCTCAGAATGGTTTCTGCTTTCATGCGCCCAGTTCTCTTCATTATTCCAATCTGGCTCATGCTTTAATGTCAAAATACCAAAATCTCAAAATAGTGAAAGTGACTTGATTTTCACTAATGTTGACTATAAGAACAAGACTTTAGAAGGCTTGTTCCATCTATATAATGCTTCCGATACAGAATATGGTAAAACTTCTTTGATGCATAAATTACTGGAGTTTAAGTCTTTTTTGTTTGGATTCAAGGACGACAACTGTGGATTTTCCAAGAGCCCCGTCTTAGCTCGAAAGTTAATAATCCTCGAAGGAATAAGTAGCGATGATCGGTTAAATTTTAAGAAGGGCAACTTAATGACTTCAATGAAGGTACCAATTTCTGGAAAAATCGTGGACTTTGATCTTTACGACTTACGATTTTTACCGCCAGCCGGTGAAAATTGCGTTCTTACAAGTTCTCTGTTGGCAAAAAACAAATCGAATAGAATACGACTTCAACTCTTAGAATGGATGCGATTACATCCATTTAAGCAGTTCAAAGAGTCTTATTTCTTAACATATTTACGAGAGTTGAGCAAAAACTTAGAAGAGATTGATGTTAGCGACACGGATACTTTGCAAAAGAAAGAGGCGATACACAACGCCCGTGAACTTAAGTCTAATTTGACGGAATTGACGAGAGATTTTTCATTTGTATCTCAAACCGAAGGCACTTCAAAGGAATTACCAAAAAAGACGAAAATTAGAAGCTATCGTGATTATTACTTAGACGAATGGGAACGTTCAATGTGTCAATCACTTAGTGACCAGTTGAATGATACAAATTCAAACACCTTGGTGAACATCCAATTGAACTACATTCTATTCACTTTGCAGATAAATTTGTCAAAATTCTTGGACCAGCAAATTAATTGGATACTAGACCAAGTTGAGGTGACTCCAGATAATGGAATTATAATTGAAAATTATAAAAAAGTTTTAAAACGTGTTCTTGCCGATGAATTGAGCAATGAAGATGAAGAACTAACAGAATCCACCTTGATAGGTTCCATTAACAGAAAGAGTGGCGAATTGGAATTGCATAATACCCTACCATTTTCTTATTTCAAGAATGCAACCTCGAAGAGAATGTTTGGGTTGGTAAACACTCGTGCTGCTCGAAACATTATTGATATTGGTGCTGCTATTAACCGGATTAGAATAATTTCTAACAGCGATTTTGAAGCATTTTCCCAGAATAATGAAGACAATCATATTGGTATTGACAGTAGCGTTAGATATCCTGATACCTGTCTTCCTTATTTAAACCCATACGAACATGATGTTGTTACTGAGATGTATGGCACAGTGCGAAAAGAACAAGGGAGATTTTCCTTGGGGGGTGAAAACCAGACATGCAGCACCGTCTAGGCGTATGAAGTGACTCATGCGATACCGAGTAAATTTGACTTTTTGGGGTGGATACTAATGGCCTTGCTGGCATGACCATATGAATTTGATTGTTTTTATATATACAGAGTGTGGTAGATAGCCCGCCTACTCAATAACAGTGCATCGTTAATAATTAATCAGTAGAAACCCCAACCACCTTTTCCCAGCATCTTATCTTTCTTTTTTTGCTTGAAGAAGTCGTCTTTGCACTCTTTATACGCGTCGAAGAAGTTTTGACAGACGAGTCTGTCTTCGGGGTTTCTCAAAACACAGTCCATGGAGGCTCGTCTACTCTCTTCGCAAGGATCGTAAAACTTGGATGGTTCTTTGTGAGTCCATCTATATTTGTGTCGGTGGTTGTCAGGGTTGTCAGGATAGAACTTGAGCTTATTCCCTTTAGTGAAGTCGACTTCGGATGTCTTTGTGATGACTTCGTCAGAGCCCAAGTCATTAGAATTTTCGGGAACGACAGTTATGGGCTGAGACACCACCTCATTACCCAGGGGTACTTCTTTAAGATTATCAGACAGTCCCATGACTCCTGAACAAATACTCATAGAATCATCCAGAGACATTCAAATGATTTGAATGTTTACAGTTTAGAAAAATGTAGATTTTTAGTGCTAATTAAACACTCATCGACATCTCAATAAGTATCTCGTGCACCGCGCATTGACTATTACAATGAACTCCGGTCCCCCCATACTGTATATTGAAATAGATGAAACCGAACCGACTGTGTGCCAGAGGTGTAAGGAAGAACCAGCAAAATTGATTTCCCGCCGAGAGAAGCTCTGCCATACTTGTTTTATTCGATTCATCCGGGGTAAACAGAGAAAGCTGATGCAAGATGACAAGTACAAGGTCAAGTATAGTCAACACGGTCAAGACCAGACTCAAGAGTTAGGAAAAGTTTTACTAGCATTCTCGGGAGGTGTTTCTTCGTTGGTACTTTTTGATGTGATTGCATCTCTCTTACAAGAACAAGGGGCTGCACACCAAGGCAAGCAAGGATTCAAACTCGTTATTTTGCATATAGATGAGTTTGAATTTCAACGATTGAACAAGGATGTTAAAGTTGACATTCTTCCGGCCTTATGCAAGATGTATACCCCCATACAAATCGAATATAGAGTCGTTTCTCTAGACTCGTTTATTGTGGATCAGAAATTGTTGGAAACAATAACGCTCAACAAGTCCTTTTCTGGGTTTTCGAATGCATTGGAAGTGTGCGACGTTTTCCCTTCATTAAACGACTTACTTGGAAATTGCCCCAATAAGTCGTCAGCCGAAGATCTTCTCACAATTGTCAAACACAGTTTGGTGAGGCGGACAGCCGCCACTGAAAATTGTCATACAATTTTGTACGGGCACAGCATGACTAGACTAGCAAATGAAACACTTGCTCTTACTGTAAAGGGACGAGGCCAAGAAATTCACGAGACAGTTACAGATCACAGTATTTTACAGGGTCGAAAGGTAATTCGAGTCATATTTCCGTTGCGCGATATATTACAGGCTGAGGTTGAAGCATACTCCAAATTTGCCGAATTAGAGGCCTTTTCAGTGACAGCTAAAGTTACCAAATCTACGATCACAAAAAACTTGACTATACGAGACTTGTGCACCGCGTATTTTAGCCTGTTGGACCAAACGGGATACTCTTCTATTGCATCCACTGTCGTAAAAACAGGCGAGAAACTAGACAAACCTTGCTCAACACATGGCTCCAACCAACAGTGCAAAGTCTGCAATACTCCAATATTTCTGGATCCGCGCACCTGGCTCCAGCGCATCACAGTTACGGAACCCCTGCCGGCAGATTCGTCAGAAGAAAAAGAGAATTACGAGATGTATTTAAGGCTCGGCGCGATCGAAACTGAAGCTCAAGGTGATCCAATCGATTTGTGTTATGGTTGTATAGTTTCTTTGGGCGGAGTGAAGCAAGACACAGGGTTTGTGTGGCCCATATTGCACAGTGACACTTTGGGTAGCACTACATACATCGCGACCCTGTCGATGACAAGCGAAACGAGACAGGATGCATCGCATGACACATCTGAGTACAGCAGAGTCATAGATGAGTTTGTGTTAACAGATGAAGAATGATTGTAATTATATACATGCGGTGAGGGAAGTCCGCGTGTAGACTAAAAATTTAAAATACACGAGACAACTTTAAAACCGCTACCATCGGCATGTATTCGCCCCTGTTGTTTGGGAATGACTTATTTGGGCTTTGGAATCATCAAGTAGACAGCGAGAGTCTACCAGAAGACCCACTGAATGCATCTATGAGTTCGCAGCACCACTTGTCGCGTAGGGATTCTCTGACGGACAGCTTTGAGGCTACTGAGCAACAGCGCAAACACTTACGGCTGTTGTTCGCGCCTCCTCTTCTAGCATACTCGGCAGAGATTCCCGGTGCAAGTGCACCACAGATGGATTACACGATGCAATCTGCGAGTGTACTTCCCGGCCTTCAGCGGTACAAGCACAAATTTCAAGATGGTTCGCGAGAAACCACATCACCCTTGACACAGCTAAAGATTGATCAGCTTGACAGAATACGTAGCTATGGGTACTCCCGTATTCGGCCAATAGGAATTGGCAAGACGATGGAGGAAGTTTTGTGCGAAGAGGGCCGCCAGCACGCTGGTTCGTTTGTGGCTGGAGACAACTCTCTGATGAACTATACAGTAGAGAATACGCGGGGCGATGGGGATGGCACGGATACGGGAGCAGGAAACTTGTCTGGATCAGGAATTAGTTTGGGACTAGGAATAGTTTCACAATATGTGGACTTGGATGAAGATGTGCTAAATGCGGACGATTTACGTAACGACATGGATGATTTTGACGAGCTGGATGCAAGCTCAGTGCATGAAACCAGGCAAGAACCAGATGAGATAGTTTCAGGACTCGGTCTACGGACTGTACCAACGTTCCGTGCAAGTCTCGTTGACGAGGGATTTATGGCAGACGACGTAGAGTATCAGCAGGATCATTCACTGGGTCTGACAAACACACGTGGGACACACACTGCTCATCATGGAGTGTTGATGAACAGTCCTACTGTACCAGACTCTGCAGAAACCCATTCGGAACACTATATGTCAGCAATCAGCGCCTCTACGCAAGCTACCTCAATGGCAAGTGCGCTGGAACCAAGACGCAACATAGCATGTGCAAACGATGAAAACCAACGAGACCAAGAAAATAATCACCTTGTTGATCATCTGGAGTATAACGAGAACCTAAATGTTGAGTATAGCGAGACTGACGAGAATGACGAAAACAACGTGAATAATGAAAACGTTGCAGGACAAGAACACGAAACATCCGATATGGATATGGTAATAGAAGACTAAGAATATGCCGTTAAAATTTACAAGAATGTGCCTTCGTGTGAGATCTAGGAATAATTTGGAACCATGTTTCATTCTCATGTCTGAGCCATATTTTGTACTCGAATGGCTTACAGCATCAATTTTTGAGTCGAGTCCAGCTGGCCCGCAACCAGTTGAATGATTGCTTCAAGATACATAAATTAAGCCAAGCTGAAGCTAACCAGATACAGATACGTAGCTGTGAACAATAGAAAGTTGCTTAATTCTAGTATTCCCCTTGTAGTCAAATGATGGCACTTGAAAGGCTTCTCTAGCATCGTATTTTTACATATATCAAATAAATAATAGTCTATATTGTCTGCAATTAACCTATTTTTCAACGTGAATATTAAATAAATTTTTAATTTATATGCCATGATAAGTTGAAAACTAGATTGAATCCATGTTGTTCGTATTCATGGCCTTTTTTCGTAACCTAGCTATTATTTTATGAGACGATTTTGTAGCAAGACATTAATTCGCAAAATAAATACAGTTTACTTTAAGGAATATTTTTCTTCCAATCTGTTTGACGGTGTCGTGTTTATTCTAATGTCACAAAAGAAGGATAAGCGCCCGGCCAAACTCGTGGAGGGATTTAAAAGAAGTTGATGCCTGACTAACACCAGCACTGCTGAGAAGTGTATCCTTGGGCAGCATCAAATAATTGGTAATGTCAGTCGTAGAATTACATGCTAAATATATCAAATACTGAGTTAGGAAACCGCAGATTTGAGCAGATTTTGATTTTGCCTCAAGCGGTCCACCTTTGCAGACTGGATATGTAAGTCTGGAACCATCCATTTGCCGCACGAGCAGCGCAGACCCTTCCAGCTGTATCCACCGACCTTTGACAGGCACTTGGGACATGCAAATTTACCTTCAACAAGGCTGCGCTCCAACTCTGGCTGCATCCATGCAACGGGTTCACGCAAAAAGTGGTGCAGGCACACCAGACTACCCTCCTCGCTGTGTACGACGCGCCGCGAGTTGTGCGCAGTCTTGACGAAACGCGCGTGCGCCAGCAGCCGCTCCGGGGGCTCGTGTACCTCGATTTCGCTATCCCCCGCCAAGACGGTGCGGCACTTTTTGCAGCGGAGGTGGAACGGTACCTCCGCCAAAGCCAGATTCACCCCACTTTCACCACAATCAGCAGTCTCAGCAGTCTCAGCAGTCTCAAAAATTTCAGCGCCCCCCACACTATCCCCTACATAGAGCTCACGCACATCATCTGCTTCTCGTACCCACCCCGCCAGGACCGCGTACTTTTTGTACGCCACACTATTGGTGTCCACTACACAGTGCCACGCCCTGAAAGTGTGGAGCTGTTGCATGAAACCATCATTTGGTAGCGCCCCAGGAACACGTGCCTGAACAGCGCAAAGGGCACGGTCCACAGTTAAGCCGTGGCGACGCACAAGCCATGCCACTGCGACTGCTACCAGGCGCAGCTGGCCCTGTGCGCAGTGTACCAAAACCCCGTGCTCGGCTCCGAGAGCAACTGCCTTATCAATAAAGTCCAAGCACTCATTCAAGTGCTGCAAGAGGTTGCTCTCTGGTGTGTCTGTAAGAGCGGCTTGGAGGCGCTCATAGCGTCCGTACGGCGCGCCGAGAGGCGGTCCCGGCACTACCGAGAGGATATGGGTGATACCATGAGCACCGCGCAAGTCTGTACCGGCAGCTAGCGGCTCGTACAGGGATACCCACACAGTTCCCACAAGCCTGTGCATGTGTCGTGCCTTATGCTCATCCCGTGGATCCAGCTTACATCACTTTTTACATATGGTAGCGCCACAAGAACCGCGCGGATGTGGCCGTGCAGCACGCGCACTTTACCGTGGTCAGAGCACCGTAGTAGGAATACAGCATCTACAGGCATGAGGTACGTGCTGCCTACTACCCGTGGCTAGCTTCCAGCACAGTTGCAAACTCAGAACGTCATGTTGCGCAACAAGCCCCACTCGACCCCACACTAAGGCCGACTCGGACGCTCGGTACCAGGGTCGTTTTCCGCAACGTTTCCGCGCGCCTCCGTCGCCGTCCGTCCGCAACGTCAGTGCTTCTCTGCAGTACATTTTATTAATATACAGGAACCTCCGATAAACCGCGGGCTGCGATTGGCCATCGGCGTGCGAGGATTGGAAGCTATACTTTTGAGCATGCACGACCTGTAGTACTTGTGCTGTGTATATATAGCGGTGCGTCGGCGGTGTTGCTGTGCGGTAAATGTCTCTTAGATCATTACAGCGCAGTGCTGTGTTTGCCCGCAGGGCTGTGAGTGCACGTGGTTATGCCACCGCGGAGCCTGTATGTTTATTCTGGTATGGAATGCAATCTCAATTACTAACACGAGCAGACGTTGAAGGCCCGCCTTGCGGAGATTTTACCGGAGAAGGCTGAGGAGGTGCGTCAATTGAAGAAGGAATACGGTAAGACGGTATGTATAAGTTTTTTTAAGCGTATCTTTTGGGGACAGAACTAATGTTTAGGTTATCGGTGAGGTTCTTTTGGAGCAGGCATATGGTGGTATGCGCGGTATCAAGGGATTGGTGTGGGAAGGATCCGTTTTGGACCCAATTGAGGGAATTCGTTTCCGTGGCCGCACCATCCCTGATATTCAGAAGGAGTTGCCCAAGGCTCCTGGTGGCAACGAGCCCCTTCCTGAGGCCCTCTTTTGGTTGTTGTTGACTGGCGAGGTTCCCACTGTTGGTCAGACTAAGGCGTTGCTGGAGGAGTTTGCCGCGCGTCTGTCTCTTCCCAAGCACGTTGAGGAGTTGATTGACCGCTCCCCCCTGCACCTTCACCCCATGGCACAGTTCTCTATTGCCGTTACCGCTTTGGAGTCTGAGTCTCAATTCGCAAAGGCCTACGCCAAGGGTGTTAACAAGCTGGAGTACTGGAAGCACACCTACGAGGACCTGATTGAGTTGTTGGCCAAGTTGCCAACCATTGCCGCCAAGATTTACCGCAACGTTTTCCACGATGGCCGTCTCCCTGCCCAGATTGACCCCTCGCTCGACTACGGTGCCAACTTGGCGAGCATGCTCGGTTACGGCGACAATGCCGAATTTGTCGAGTTGATGCGTCTTTATTTGACTATCCACTCTGACCACGAAGGTGGTAACGTCAGTGCCCACACCACTCATTTGGTGGGCTCTGCTCTTTCCTCCCCTTTCCTCTCTCTCGCTGCAGGATTGAACGGTTTAGCCGGTCCCTTGCACGGCCGTGCTAACCAGGAGGTTTTGGAGTGGCTCTTCAAGTTGAAGGAGGAGTTGGGAGGTGACATCTCTAAGGAGGCTATTGAGAAGTACCTCTGGGAGACTCTTAACGCTGGCAGAGTTGTGCCCGGTTATGGCCACGCTGTGTTGCGTAAGACTGACCCCCGTTACACCGCCCAGCGTGAGTTCGCCCTCAAGCACATGCCCGACTACGACCTCTTTAAGTTGGTTTCCAACATTTACGAAGTTGCCCCAGGTGTCTTGACCAAGCACGGTAAGACCAAGAACCCCTGGCCCAATGTGGACTCCCACTCTGGTGTCCTCTTGCAGTACTACGGCTTAAAGGAGGAGTCATTCTACACCGTCTTGTTCGGTGTATCACGTGCCTTTGGTGTGTTGCCCCAGTTGATCTTGGACCGCGGGCTCGGTATGGCCATTGAGAGACCTAAGTCCTTCTCTACCGAAAAGTACATTGAGTTGGTTAAGGGACTCAAGGGTTGAGTGCTGGGCAAAATCCGCTCAGGAATGAACCCGTTTTTTATTCTGCCCGCAGATATCAATGATCGATGATGTACAAAATGACAGCAGGCACGCAGACGGCGTGTGTGTGCGAACCGTAGACGCCTCGCCTCGTGTCTTGGTTGTATTATGAATTATTTATTCCTTATTTAACGATTTATTGAAGGGCCATTTTGTAGCCAGCTGAAAAATTTAGACACCATAATGCGAGTGAGCCAGGCGCGGCGTGTCGCGCGCTTAACACGCACACTATCGTTGTCAAGTCTACGTAGTGGCCATGCCGCTCTGTCTCAAGTTGCTACTGCGCCCAAGTCGTTTCAGGGAACTCTACACCTTCCTAAAACTGCGTTTGGTCCCAAGATTCCTACTGGACTGGAGCGCCAGGACTTGATTCAAGTGTCGTCACAAGCACTATTTGATTGGCAACACGCCCTCAAGGATAGAAGATCTTTTACACTTCATGATGGGCCACCGTATGCGAATGGCGACTTGCATTTGGGCCATGCGTTGAACAAGATTCTCAAGGATATCATAAATCGGTCTGCCCTTTTGCACCGCGATGCACGAGTGGAGTACACCCCAGGTTGGGACTGCCACGGATTGCCAATCGAGATGAAAGCAACGGGATTGGAGGCCCAGATTGCCGCAGAAATGAAAAAGAAGGTCAAAGGGAGCGTGAAGCAAGATTCTTCGAACAATAACACTGCAGTTACAGCTCTGCCAACACAAATTAGACAGGCTTGTCGAGAACTCGCGCTGAAAATGATAGACCTGCAGCGCACCCAATTTAAAGAGTTTGCTATAATGGCAAATTTTGATAAGCCATACGTTACAATGGATCATGACTACGAGGTGCGCCAGTTGCGCGTGTTCCAAAAGCTCATGGAAAATGGCCTCCTCTCACGACAGCTTAAGCCAGTATGGTGGGGATGCGAGACACAGACAGCATTGGCCGAGGCTGAGTTAGAGTACAATCCGACTCACAAGTCCACTGCAATATATGTCAAATTTCCTGTTGTTTCTCCAGACTTGTATGAGGAAGTTTCTAAGGTTTTGGGATCTGATGTGGAGATTGGTTCATTGAAGTTACTTGTTTGGACATCGACAGCATGGACTATTCCCGCAAATAAGGCAATCTGTGTACATGAAAACCTTAAGTACACTATACTATACAATATAGGGACAGGTGAACGGTTGATTGTTGGACTTAGCCGGCATACCGACTTGATTAGGCTTGGCGAAGAGGGCCAATGGATCAAGCTCGAGGTGGAATTTTTCGGCAGAGATTTGATAGGAGCAAGGTACCATAATCCAGCTGCTAATAGCTCAGAGCAGTTCCCGGTGTTGCATGGTGACCATGTTGTTGACACGGCAGGGTCAGGTTTGGTGCATACAGCACCAGCTCATGGTACCGATGATTGCTTGGTTGGAAAAAAACATGGTCTTTTCATTGCTTCGTGTATTAACGGGGCTGGGAGGTATATCAAAGAGAATATTCCCATCGGATTCGCCCTGTTGCAAAATGACAAAGTTACCAGCAATGCGACAGTAGTCAAGTGTATTGCTTTGTTGGAGCAACATAACATGATATTCAACGTGGATAAACTGTTCCGCCACTCATACCCTTATGACTGGCGTTCAAAAACGCCTGTTGTACAGAGAGCTACCCCCCAGTGGTTTGTGAATGTAGAAAAGATTAGAGAGGCAAGCTTGGAAGCTATTGGAAAGGTCAAATTTTATCCGGACCTGGGTAAAAACAGACTTCCACTGTTCATAAAAGGGAGAACGGAGTGGTGCATTTCGAGGCAGAGAGTATGGGGAGTGCCATTACCTATTGTGTATAAGAGTGCTACTGACGAAGCTTTGGACAGTATTGAAATTGTGGCGCACGTTATAAAGCGTTTGGGTGAGTTAGGAACTGACGAGTGGTTTGTTGATGAAAAAGATGTGAGTCGCTGGCTTCCAGAAGGCTATGATGGCACTTTGTATCACAAAGGCAAAGACACGATGGATGTGTGGTTTGACTCGGGTACTTCTTGGACCTCTTTATCGCTGAATATTGAAGATGCTTTAGGAGCAGACCAACCTCTCGCGGATTTGTACTTGGAAGGAAGTGATCAACATCGTGGATGGTTCCAGTCCTCGCTCCTCAACAAAATCATCGCTTCGGGTACTGATGGACAAGATTTTCGCCCCGTGGCCCCGTTTCGAGAGATTATTACTCATGGGTTTACTTTGGACGCCAAAAATGCCAAAATGTCCAAGTCTAAGGGCAATCTCATTCTGCCAAAGCATGTTATAGAGGGCGGCCAAAAACCACTTTCTCCGGCATTAGGCACGGATGGGTTACGCTTATGGGTAGCGTCATGTAATTATATGGCGGATGTAAACATTACCAGCGAAGTTTTGACGCGTGTTGGGGATACTGCTCGTAAATTGCGAGTTACATTCAAGTTTATGTTGGGAAATTTGAACGACTTTACAGAACCGGTACCCTATAATGAGTTGGGTGATCTCGACAAGTATGTCTTGTCGACTCTTTTCAAATTACAGAAACGGTGTTTAGACTTTTACGCAGAGCACAACTTTCTGCGTGTTGTGTCAGAGATAAACTACCATATGAATACCACCTTGAGTGCCGTCTACTTTGACATCAGCAAAGGCTGTCTCTATACTGACGAAAAGGCATCCCTCCGCAGGAGAGGAATTCAAACCGTCTTGAAAGATATAGTACGCACGTATATCAGCGTTCTTGCACCGATTCAACCTTTGTTGACTCAAGAGGTTTGGAAAGAGTATGCGGCGCTATTTAAACACCCACAACCAAGTCCGTTTATGGTGCCGTCGTTTGATGCCTTTTACAGACTCCCAGATCACTATGATAATGAGATTGCCGAAGAAGAATTTACTAGCATAAGAGCACTTCGGGATGAGGTGAATAGACATTTGGAAACACTCAGGCTCGCGCATGCGTACAAGAACAGATTAGAGATGCAGGTCAAATTTCATTTAGCCAAAGAAAGCAGATTACTGGCATTATTACAGAGACACGGAGAATTCTTGGAAGATTACTTTTTGGTCTCACTGGCAACTGTACATAATAATAGGGCGTCGGTTGATGCGCAACTTACTGGGGTCGAGACAACTGAGGTACTCGGTGAACGTATTGGTATCGAAATCACACCACTGTCACATAAAAAGTGTCCCCGCTGCTGGAAGTATACGGCAACTTTAGCTGACCAGCTCTGTGGACCTTGCAACACTGTACTACAGGCATAGACTGTGCACTCAGTAAAACATGTATGTATTTGGGTGCAAATGCAGTCGTGCAGAGCACAAACAATTTAGTTATTTCCAGTCTGTAGAGTCGCCCACCAACTTGCTTGCCCACAGGAGCAGCGTACCGCAGCCATGTCCCTGAGTAGGAGGTTGATAAAGTATGAAGAGAGGCGTGAAGATGTGGTAGCCATGTACCATGCACTACGTGATAAGTATCGAGCTTTGGATATTAAAGACGGTGCAAACTATGAGCGCGTATATTTGTTGTTGTTGCAATTAGATGAGGTGTTGTATGAATTCATTGCAGTGAAGACTTTCATTGATGTTTCGAAACAGTTACTCTCACCAATAGAAGTCCAAATGTACGAGAAATCTGAGTTAGGAATGGCGAATATGGAGAGGATGTTGCCATTGCCTCAGCTTATTCGTCGTGTTCCTACATTGGCTATTGTTCGGCGGGAGTACCTAGATAATGCACGCGAGGCTGGACGGTTAATGTACCAGCAGAACACAGAGCGACTGAGTCTGAGACCGCCCTTAAAGCGAATCAAAAAACTGCCACCTGTAACAGCTCTTACTCGCTGGTCGCCGGGGTGTGTTCAATGTATCTTAGATGTTGCTTCAGGCAATAATGAAGACAAAATTTCGAGATTACAATCATTATTTGCACTGCGCTTACAGGTACATTTACCGGAGACACTTGCAGAGTACTCGTTGAGGCACTATGGCATTGACGGATCGTTTCTGGAAGTAGCCATGTCGGAGTTTGACAAAGCATTTAGCATGTATCTTAAAATGAGCCCAGAAAAAAGCACATCATCAATAGCATCCTACCTTAAAGAAGTTGGCATTGACATGCTGCAACTGTGCATTGAAGGAGGTAAGAGATACCGTGAATTGTTAACGCAGTCGTTTGGATCATTACGTGAACCTCTTGACAATATCGCAGGGACACAATTTTCAGCAAGAAGACATAACTCGTCATCTGGGTATTTCGAGTACCAGGTGAAGACAAAAGATAAAACTGCCACAGAAATCAGTTCAGAGATTGCCAAAGTGGCATCAGATGAGACTAGTTTTTCGGCCAGTAAAGAGCTCTCCCCAACAAAAGTTGTTGACTTTGAATCTTCAGACGAGCCAACAATAATAAGCGTTGAAGATAATCCTCCAAAGAATTCAAGAAGGTCCAATGCAAAGGGAAAACTGATGAAAAATGCAACAAGTACCCAACGCGAAAGCGTTAAGTCTAAGATGCGGGAAAATGTCGAGGGCCAAAACCTTCTTGTTACTTCCAACTCACATAATAATCCACCTATTTTAAACAGGGAAGAGACGTTACGAACACAATCAAATGAAGCGATAGCACCTAAAAATGGGGCAGAATCGATTAGTACGATTGCGCATGCAACATTACGAGACCCGTCCTTGTATCCCAGCGAGGTTGATTCGAATACTCAGAACGAAACATTCTCTACGTCAACAAGGAGCAATACTGATATCGATCCTTCATTATCATCCATTAATAGTAAGCCCGGTGACACAAACGGTTTAATTCTGCTCCACCAAATACCCGAAAGGAGTGGTAATGGGAATCTAAACGGAAACAGTAAGCCGAACACCCTGCATACCATTGTGAACATAAAAAATCATCCTACTATTCAATCTGTGTCACCGGCAGAAGAGCCTATTTATGTCGAGTCAGCTGAGGCAACCAGGGCAAGCGCCACAAAATCAGGGATAGAATCAAATTCTTCTCTTGTTAGTGGAATTAGGTTGAAGCAAGAAGAAGAAGATAATAATAGCGTAATCTCGGGCTTCATTGTGCCCAAATCCACGTCTTGGCTTAAAAAACCTATCGCACCGCCTACAATGAGTACCGATTCCCTACAGGACTCAAACAATCGAACTCAAGAAAATCAATTATTGCCTGACTCCAATTTTCCTCTCATACATGACCTGTATCATATCAGTAATTTAATCCCGTCGCATGAAATGGATGATGAGAAACCAAAACAGTCGCACAACCAAGGAAAAGAGCGAACTAAAAAGCGTCCAAGGGGCCACGCAGCAACTAATAAAGGGCCATATTCCAAGAGTAACGCATCGAATGGTTCAAATGAGAAAACACAAGGAGAATCTTTAGTCGATGCTAATGAACTAGATTTACAGAGTGGATTAGGCTTTAGCTCCAAGAGAAATGGAGTTATATCTAATGTCGAAGCAATGAGAGATGGGCCTATCTCGTTGATGAAAGAACAATTTGGAAGTGATGAAAGTAGGCAAAAGTGGATTGAACCAGTACAAAGTACGATTAATGTATCAGAAAATTCAACTGCTAACTCGGCATCGCCTGGTCTGAACGTAATCTCGGAGAGTTCTGATATTGGGTCAAATCAACGGAAAGCTATGGCAAATAAGATAATATCCAAAATGCCAACCGAAAAGATCGAGCGGAAAAAACGAGCAAGAAAAGAAGTGGACGAAGTTATAAGTCGTTTCGATAGGCTAATTTATGAAATGAAGATTTCAGCTGGAACCGACGACAAATACAGGCGCAGATTTGAGAATTTAAGTAAAAGCGCCTACTGGGTATTTCGTTTGAACTTGATATTGACAACTACAATTGATTTTTTGAGTCAAAAAGATAAAACAGGCGATTTATTCGAATTAGGGAGGTCGCTGATTATTTCGATCATAAGCTTAAGACTTTTAAGAGAAGCCAAGATGAACGTGAGCTCGCATTTGATCAGAAATAGGTTGTACTCGATGATGGAGAGTGACGTTTTTGGAAACACAGCATGTGATATGATAAATAAGTACATTTCATGAAACCTATTCTTTAAATTATGGTCAAAGTTAGTACAACTTGAGAAATAAGACATCAATATATATTTATAAACTGATTTAAATCAGTAGATTTCAATTGCAACTAACTGTCGCAAACACCGCATCCTAATCCGGAAACTGTAAAAGTATTAACTATCATGCTCTTAACGCTTTCCACTCATAAGTTGAGTCAAGAGTTGAGAGCTGGTAGATGGGTTTGTAGAATTAGCTGCATGTGATCCAGTGCCTTTGTCATTTGACCCATACAGAGCTGTGGAAGCTTGCAATTGAACTTGTGTCGCATGTGTAGATCCTGGCGCAGCACCCGCAGTAAACAAACCCGGCGGGGGAGGCGTCGCAGTACTAGCTCTGTCACTGGTCCTCAACATATTTATTTGACCCAGATTGACCTGGCTCTGTGACTGTTGTTGGAGGGACTGTTGCTGTTGCTGCAGTTGTTGAAGATGCAACTGTAAGAGTTGTTGCTGGGCTTGCAATAATTGCTGACGTGACGCATCGTCTCCATGTGGTTGAGATTGCGTTTGCAACAACCTCTTCTGCTGCTCAGCATGTAACTGTTGCAATTGCACGGTCTGAACTGCCGTTGCTGGTTGTTGACGCTGCTGCTGCTGCTGCTGCTGCTGCTGCTGCTGCTGCTGTAAGCGGGCCTGTATTAATGATTGTTGCTGCGTAATGGGATGATTCTGGTATGCCAAGTGGTAGTTTTTGATCGGTCTCAACATAAACCGTTCAATAAACTGCCGGGATAACGTAGCTTCGTCTTCAAGTTTTGTATCGCTTGGAAAGGACACGTTGGCGTTGAATGCAAACAAGGGCAATCTTTTATTTGTACCTGTATTGAAAGTCAGTGGCTTAAAATTTAAACTCAACGGAGTAGTTTGATTCTTGAGAGCACTCAATAATTCCGAAGAAACTTCCACGAAACTGACAGCTGAATCATCATCAATATCAATGTCGTCCGGTATCAATGTACCCATATCCTTAAGCAGTTTGGCATGACGGAGCTTCTGCTTGGGGGGACCTTCTCGTTTCTGTTGCAGCTGCTTCTGGTCCCGAAAAATTTCACCCAAGGTTGGAAACGCCGCAGCATTAGCTAAAGGCATATTATTTGTTGGGAGTGGCGAGGCACCAGCGGAATTTGATACATCTGTTGCCCAGTGAGCAGTAGCAGGAAGAATAGGTCCATTACTGGCAGCGGGCTTTGCAGAGTTTCCACCAGGCACATGCACTGAATGGTCTCCATCTTCCTCCGACTCTTGAGTCTCCTCATTGTAATCTTCATCTTCCACATAAGCTTGGGAATTAGCGGCTTGGGCATTCTGTTGTGAATTGGAGGTCTGACCTTGTCCAGTAGCCACTCTTGAACCCGAGTTTCCGGAAAATCCGATCATACCCATCTTAATACCTTGTTGGGTCAGCAAATCTTTGCGTGTATAAGAGTCAGCTTCTTCACCAGGCTCATGTAAGAACATACAATTGGGGTTAGGGCAGGGATGGCCACGCAAGTACGACGAACAGTACTTCGTAGTACCATGAGCCGCCCGTAAAATTCTCCCGTCGCATAAAGTTCCGTCTAAATCATTAATACACCTGAGTGCATCCTCCTTACGAGTGAAGGTGACGTAAACAACCAACCCAGCTGGCAGGTTAGGTTGCAGCTGATGTGGTTGCAGCAGTGGCTGTTGGGGGTTCTTTTTGTTAATTACAATCTTCAGAATCTTACCATACTGCCCAAAATATTTCTCAGAGCGTAATACAGAGTGCAAATCGTCTGGGTTGCAAGGTGGATTTAAACCAGTGACATACACCAAATTCTTTTGCACTACTCTTAAACCTGCCAAGTGCTTTTTGTTAGCCATTTCAGTTTCCTTCTTCTCCTTCTCCCTCTGCTTCTTCTCCCGCTCGCGTTTTTCTTTGCGAACCTGCTGCATCTTGTATTCCTCTGCAGAAATCGATTTGTATTCTACCGACTCATCATCGTAAAGCCTTCTGCAACCAGGGCAACGGCCATTGAGCTCAGGATTCTGCCTGATATTATTGTAACAGAACTGGCATATCTGATATCCACAGGGGCATGGCTTGAAGTTTTTGTCAGATATATCCATATCCTCAACACATAACGGGCTGGTCTGTTAGTATCATAACTGAACGAAAACTATAGAATAAATCAATCAAACATACCAGTACTCCTCCTCATCATCGCTGATAAATGTATCGTCGAGAGCAACCATTGTTCACCTCTGCTATCTCCCTCTCCACTGCGTTGAATCCACTGATGTGGTGCTGTAATTTCTAATGACAACTTCAAGTTTTTTGAACGACGAGCACGTGATATTGTCAAGATGTTCACGTGATGATCCTATCCAATTCTCGCAAGCACCTTCAATCACTACGTGACATCACCACAAGATAGCGATCTGATAGTATCAATTATATAGCTTATCGCTAGTTGCTGACTGAGAGTTTTTTGAGCCTCTCTGTATCTCAAATTAGACGGTTGAAGCGTGATTTGCAAATAGTAAATAGAGGAATAATAAAAGAGAAGAAACCAGATCATATAATCACACTTCTCTCATATTAGTCTCAAGAGGAAATGATAGGCCATTATGTAGTTAAGTGGCAGTAGGTATTTATTGCATTAATAGCCTTTATTCGTGTATATCACGTGACCATTCAGAGACTGAAAAGCTGAAACATCGACGGCCATTAAACATTAATCTGCACAAATGTCATTCTTTGTGGAATTATGGGACTCGATCCTTACTCCAGGGACTAACCCGGCGTTAATAACTGCAACACATGGATCATTTATAATGCTTTTGATCTCCTTGGTCTGGTTAATCTATGTCACTCGATCAATCCACTTCGTGAACTTGTTCGTGATTGCAGTATTACTTTATGCAGCCGTAATCTGGTTCATCAACGAGTTAAAGCAGGCCAAGCTTCAAACAAACGAAGAGCTACTTCAAGGTTCAGAAAAGTCAAAATCAGAAGCTGCATTAGAGGAAAATGACAAAACCGCTGAACTGAGCGCGACCACAAGTGCGACGCCAATTCTGCAATCTCCAAGAAAAAGAAAAACTTAGACTTATCACTTTGTTAATTTACTACCGGGTAATCTAGCATTATCCTAATTTTTGGGTGGAAAGGCAGATCACACATTGAAAAGTATTAATCTAGAAATACAATAACAACAACAGACACCGAACAACTTCTCAACGTAATAAAATCACTTACATTTTTCTATTCGCCAAGAATACCATGACGATAAAAGCTAGAGAATTATGCTGCATCTTTACAGTTTGAAAACGCTCTTTGTTGATTCCAATAATCTTTACTCTAACCACAAGCGGGAGTGTGTAGTCGAAGACGATGCTTATGGTTCACCAATTGTAACTTGGATATTTGCTGGTAATTTAAGAGTTTTTTTTAGTAAATTCTTTGCAAAATGAACTGTACAGTTTTGAATCAATCTTGGACCACCAAAGATTCAAGTATCGGATATGTAAGCTCTTGGATCTCCAAAGGATTCTCTGAAGACAGCTGGTTCTTATTTTGCAGTCAAAAACACGTGATTTCTTATATAAGCAGACGAAAATTTTTCTATATAAATCCCTAGAAAATCTGTTCTCTCCTGCTGGTAGAGTACAGTTTTTAAATGGTGGAGGGCGTGAAAGTGAAACACCAGGGGGTGAGCCTTATTGGGCCCTTCACCTTTTAAATGCGTTGGAAATTATCACCGCATGCATGCCATTTCATCTAGATATATGCGGTAAACGACTTCCATACAATAATCACCAGACCTATCTGCAGAAGAACTGACACCATTCCTATGTGTTAAATTCTTTTGATGATGGTTCACATTCTAATTATTCCGTAGCCACAAAATTATCGAGTATAGTACCTACTAGCCTCATATCTCCTATCTCTGGTTCTGTTGCTATTATGCACTTTCTCTTGAAGGGACAGTAGACGCAAGAATTCAAGTCTTGTGTAGGTTCTGGGAGCCTCGTCCCATTCCAGAAGCTAGATGCATCGCGGAGTGCTGACTCTAACATTCTATCGTCATATGAGTACAGTATCTTTTCAAAGCAAGACTTTGTCTTGCTATTATGATATTCCACAGAGGTTTCTTCACTCAAAATATTGGCCATTAACCCGTACGACTGCGATGCACGAGCAGCAAAATACCTAAGTGTTGGTGGATGCTTCCACAATCGAAGTAATTCCTTGCTAAATACTTTACCGCATTCAAAGCTACCCTCTGGGTCAGACCTTTCGTCTAGCATGACAGATTGGCCATTTGAATCTTGCAAGAAGTCACCAAATCTGTACCCTTCGTAATTTGAGATTTGTGCATGACTGTCATATAGATGATGTCCTATTTCTTCACCTTTTGAAAGCCGAATAAAATCTGAATAAAATAGTTTATGATGCTTCCGCAATATCAACAAAATTGTTTTGATGTTAATCGGTTGATCGACGTCCAAGCCGCGAAGTCTGGCATTTTCTAATAAACATTCGTAGGCAAAATGAGCATTACTGAGATTTTCTAGCATTTTCCGGTAGTAAAAGGTCTGTAATTTTGCAGCATTCACGACGGAAGTTTGGTGAGGAATAGTATTAGTAGATCTCGTTTTGACATCGCAAACTATAATTTTTCCTGATTCACCTTCTGAAGCTATTTCGCTCATCTCTCTAAAGTATTTGGATAAATCAATGACCGCTTGGCCGCTTTCCTCACATGATTCTAAGGATTTAGAGCTATGCGGACGTAATTCTAAGTAATCAATGATTCCACTTACCAAGACTTTACTGCCCAGCTGTAGTTGTTCAGAATTAGTTAATAATACCCCTGTATCAAGGTCAATATACCCATGAACCAAAACTTCTCTCGCTTCTGACTTAGTCATTAGACTGAACGAACGTGACAATATTTGGTCACTCCATTGCAGAGCGAGTTCGCTACCTAACGGGTTACCTTCAAATTGACTTTTGCAAATTAACTTTTCATCTGGATCAAAATCTTTAAACCTCTCCATAAAGGCGTTCAAAAGTGAATCTGAGATTGTCTGAATGGCTGTAACATCCACCGGAATGTGTAGATTTTCTTCTAATCGAACGTGTTGCTTCAAACCGGCGTCCATGGCTTTTGTTGGTACCAAAAATGGAGAATTGGCGAAGACGTTGTAATACTCTCGAAGTTCACACCAAGTCTTTGTAAGAAGTTTGGTAACCAGTAGTCGGGGGACGTTCAAGTATGAACTATTTTCATTTGATATTGAGTGAAATGCATATGGTGAGTACTTTGTTGGATTGAGAATAGGAAGCAGATGCTTGGGATCGGAATTCCAGTTCGCATAGATTGCAGACAAGTGTTTGTTGCTTGATACTGTGACGTTAGTATCATTCTCAGGACTATTCATGTTTGAAGGATTAGGTAGAATAAACTGCCGAAGAAGGTTATCAATCTTTGCGCGTTCAACATTATTACTCAGATGTACCAATTTATCCCGGGGTAGCCTCAAAGTTGGCCGCATGTAACTATCAGATACAAATAAAGCACGTCTACTTCTACTTTAAATGTGTGTGTTTTTTAGATTGTGAGATGGTAGCACCGCACTATATATATGTAACTGGTCGACTACAAACTTGACAAGGGGGATTATTATTTATAAAAGAATTGAACAAAAGATTAACTTTAAGTAAATTGCTCAAGCTGCGTGGTCACTGACCTAATGTATTCCTCTTTTCATCTTGAGGGAGTCTCTTTTCTTCTCGCTCAAGCTTAACAGAGAAGGTACATTGATGCGTGCTGGATCACTAGGTGGTACGAATTCAGTAGAATTTACAACGCTAGTGGATTCAACATTTTGATCCTCGTTTTGTGATGGGGAATGGCTTGTTCCTGAATTTGACAGTTGCACTTGACTGAAGCCATTGGAGAAATATCCAACATCATCCGAAGGGGTATGGGTACCCAGTAAGAAAGGTGAATCTAGTGTCATTCCTTCGTTGCTAGCATTGTAATTCAGTTTTCCCTGTTCTGGCCTTGGAGTTCCATTCAACTCATTTAAAGTTTGTTGATAGGCATGCTCAGTGTTGATGGAGAGATTGTGCGAGTTGAAACCACGTGTATTGCTCTGCTGTGGGGTTTGTTGCTGTTGCAGCTGTTGCTGTAAGCTATAGAACGAGAAGTCGGGATAATCGGGGGTATCAATCAGCATGCTTTGCAAAGCACTTCCAGGAGGTGTCACACAGGTTGAAAATGAGCTTTTGTTGGAGGACGGTGGGGTATAAGACTGGAAATCAATCATCATTGCATTATATTGCGGAAGCTGATTCAGTTGCAGGTGGTTCCCAGGAGGTAGAAACGATTGAGCCCCCAGTGGTATCACTGGCGGGGGACCCGGAGCTGCAGATCGGTTGATGTAGGCTTGGGGCACATAGTCTTGCATTGAATGAAGTGAATCTGTTGACGTGCTGAAGAGAGGGTTGCCCGATGTATTTGGTCTTATGTTGTTAATATTTCCCACATGCAACCAGCTTGAACTGCTATAGGAATTATTTCTGGTGAGCGACTGTTTGCGCAAGTTCATAGACGAGGAACGCAGTCGGGGACATAAATCAGAGCTGGATCCGGAAGCTGAGGTGGCACTATTCGAAGCCAGGGACAGAAAGTTATTCCTTTGTGCAGCTTTATAGCCATTGATGTTCGAGTCACTCAAAGAGAGTGTAGAAATAGAGGACTGACGAGGTGGAACACCAGCATTGGCAAATGTTGAAGTATTAATGGAAGACTGCGACCCACCACTCCCCGATTGTGACCTTAACTGTACTGTGGTCGATTCAGGTAATGTACTTATCAGCAGTGCATGCGACTCGCATAATTCGATCAAACGCTTGCGAATAAGCTGCGAGAAGATAGGCTGGTAGAACGCACTACAAAGGTACTCGCGGGTGATAATACGGTTGACATCGTACAATGGGATATCATTCCCCTCTTTTTCTGCTTCAGTGGTCGCATTTATCATAGCATTCATAGTCTCGTGTGCCACTCTACCCACCAATCCACTCGGTGGCATGCTTCCTGCGAATGGCGTGGTTGTGGGATAAGATACAATTGAATCATAAATTCCCAACACCAACCTATCAAATGCAGATGTGAAAGAAACAGTATATGTCTTCATACTCCTTTGCCCTGTAGCGATTGTTGGCTCGTCAATGTCAGTCAAAATATCATCCGACTGATTAAACTGCGCGTTTGAGTACACAGAACTATTGAACACCGATGCCCCCGAGATACCAGGAAGTGGAGTCGCATGTGGGACTCCCAGTTCTTTTTCTCTGTTGAGTAAATTGTCCACATTTCCGAGCTGATGAGTCGGCCCTGGCTGCATTGTTGGGGTACTCACGGTTTGCTCAATAGGCGTGAACGGAGCATCCATATTGAGGTTCGTCAATGACTTGTTGAAGGAAAGACTCATGCCAAAAGGCGCCCTAGACTTGGGCATATTGCGAGTAAGACGTGTCGATTATAAGTCCTGGAACTCAATCGAAGGAAACCGCTAGTATGAGCGCGTCGCGTCTTAAAGCACAAAGAAAATGTGATAATAAGATCGCTAAAAGTATGACTAGGTCCGGAACGCAACGAGTGAATTACCCTTAGCAGCCAAGAACAGTACCTGACTTTAATAGATCTGTTAAGTATGGCCGTGTGAAAGCAATTAAGTTGGGCGGTAAAAAATGAAGATACGCGTCCTCCCCTTTTTTCCGAATACGATCATGTGATGTAAATGTGCATCTTACAGTTCGTCCCCAGACCAGATCGACGACTGGCGCGGCGAGACCACAAAGGCTCGGCCTTCGGGCGGAACTGTCGGGATGCATGCAGAAAACATGCATATATGCCGTGCTAGGGTGAAAGGGAACTCGAAAATCAACTATGCTGCCTTCAACGGTGGCGAGAGCCAAATAGTGCAGACAAAGGAAATGACCCCACGTAGCCAAGCCATTTCGCACTACGCCTTGTGTCCTAGATTTAGTGATGACCACAAACACTAAGAATTGTCGCAACTTTTTATTGTAGAGAATTATGACGTATTATTTTAAGCCCTACTGCAGAATAACTAGGGCGTCTTGCTAGCAGTCAACAGGATGGAGGGTTTCGAAGACCGTAGCAAGAATAAGCCGGCTACCATAAATTAAACGCCTATGCAGTTACTACAAAGATGAGACAATTTAGCTAACGGAGCAGATTACTCTGTGGCAGCAATGGTTGGTGGCTCCACCTATTTTGAAGCAGTTGTGTCCTCTTGGATATCTGCACCAGACCCATGTTTCGCTTGAGTGCCCCTTTCTACGGTTTCTGCATCATAATTTTGTTCGTGAACGGGATTGTGATCGATGCAGTTCAATTGTTCTTCTTCGACGTCGGGTTGTGCAAAATTTGTTCGCGTATCGCTACTGTGTATCAGCGTATTGTCTTCATTCGTAGGACCAATCACTTGTGAGGCCTCAAACGTTTTGTTGTTTGTCGCGGTTTTCGTGTCATCAGTAGCAGTCGCGGTATTACCTAATTCATGCTGCACTTCGGGATGCACTTCTCCCTCTTGAGTGGTGGTGGAAACATCAGCACCAGGCCTGTCGGGCACTGCAACATCCGTAACCTGTTCTACTTTAGAGTCTAATTCTTTAATCTCGCGGTACTGCTTTTCTGCAAAATCAATGAACTGATCTAGGCTATCATCAAGAAGCAGCAGCTGATACCGAATATTATAAGGTAATACCAGGAGCAAGCTGGGCGATGGTTTCACCTGCCGGGGGGTGTCATCTTGATCATCATTATTACCCAATATTCCCAGTCGTTCTTCAGACTCCTCATCTTCAATATCCAACACAAGATAGTCGTGTTTATTGACGTTGTTAATATACTTAACAAACTGCAGCTCACTACCATGCTCATTCCCTTCATCGTCCTTTTTCACCATCTCCGGGTGAAACTTTTTATTCTCTTGAAAGCGAAGAAACTCTTCGATTAAAGAGGAATTTACAAACTTCAGCCCCTGGCCAAGCTTCATATCCTTCTCAATCAAGTAGTTGAGCCACCGTAGCTTGTCACCATCAGTTAATTCGTCATCTTCATCTCTTCCATCATCATCACCAATTCCCGCCATATCTGTCACACCAGTCAGATGAAACATGGTATTGTAGAAATCTTGGCGCTCTTTGTACTTTCGCTTCTTCCGCTCCAGATCTGTTGCTCCATCGTCCAAGTCTAGTTTGCGCTTTTCAATCAAATTATTAATCAACGCCGGTGGGAGAGAATTAAGCTGTCGAGATATGCGATAGACATCGCTGTACTTGACCCAACTGACGAAAGACTCTAAGGAACTAGTATTGTATTCATGCTTTGGAATATTTGTTAAGTGGTTTTGTTCAGAAGGGTTTTGCCGGTCTTGATCTCCACTGATTAAGATATTATCAGGTTTTATGGCCAGTGTAAGAATGAGGGCTTGGAACACATCCTGAATCTCAGCTTGCTTGCTTGTGCGTATTCGTAACTGAGCACACTTTGCGGACTCATGTACTAGATTCTTCAAGTACTGGATGTAAACATCGGTTAATGTATTGAGCACTGAAGGTTTGCATTTGTCAAACCCCGTGGCCTTGAGTATCTGCGCTATTGATATGCGTAGTAGCCCAAAGTGGAACGATTCTTCCATCTGTCCTTGGAGCTATCAGAGCTTCCTTTTGAATTGGTGTGCGATCAAATATTCGGGTCGTGTACGAGACATAAAACTATACAAATCTACATAACCAGTGATTTAATACTGTGTGCCGCTTTTGCCAACATGTAGGTAATCTGAGCCTTGATGAGTGGTACCCTGCGGATTTGGTCAAGGACAGGTAATTTTCTGGCAAGTTTTTGTTAATAGAAAATCTTCGTTACAAACCCTGCTGCAATCTCTCTCCAATCTTCTTAGATGCAAATGATAAAGCATTGAAGAAGCTCAGTTCGTTCATTTCCACATTCACGCTGAAGCTTTCCCTAGGAGCACTCGTTACCCTGCTGGCAATAACTTCTGCGTCAATCTCAATGATGATTCCATCGTCAATAGTCTCGTCGACAGCCAAACTTACCACATCGTACATTTTGATAATCGTGGAGCGATCAACTGTGTCTTGCAACAAGGTGCCTATAGCCTCATACAAGTTTGCCACGACAGAGTAGATCAAAGATTCGTTTTCGTTAATTTTGGCCACGATTGCAATTAAGACATCATTGACCTGCTTATAAGCAATTAAGTGGTTGTCATACAACAAAATATCCTGATTGACCTTGTAAATCTTCTTGAATACAGCCTTTTCAAAGCTTAACTGCTGAGCTTGGGTCAGGAATTGCGACTGGGACAAGCCATCCGCTACCGCACCATTCAGTGCTTTGTTGGTCGCTATCTGAGTGGGTTGTTTGTAGTACTTAGCAAACAAGCGAGATCCCTCATTATCTAGTATCAAGGTAGCTGCCACTGTATACAAAGTCAAGTTCAACGACATGGTGCACTAATACGGGATCGAGTGATACCAGCTTACGTCGTCAATTCTGTTTTGGCTAGCGTGTTCGCTTTCAATTTGTGTGCAGGTACAAACGAATCTACAGAATTTGAGGTCGGAAAATGAAACGAACTACTGTAACTTTAGATTATATATTCTGACTCTCAGTTCACGAAGGAGCTAACGTACTGGTGGACTTGCTTGTGCAATTTGTTCTTCTCGTAGAACTCATCCGAGTAGTCTAACTCTAAGCTCTTCCAACCAAAAGTAAAGTTGACAATAAGCGTAAGGCACAAAACCGCAGCAACAATTAAAGGACCAACAACGTTGTCCAAGTGTCTTCCAGAACGCTCCATGATAATTTCTCTTCTCTTGATGAAAATATAGTATCCCCAAACACCCGAGAAAAGGGTTAGTCCAAAGTAGAAGTACGCAATATAGTCCAGCAATTCGGAGAAATTGGACTTTTTACTAGACGAGTAAATGGTGAAGGTCAAAGTCGACAAGAGAGTGGTAACGTGTAACCAACGAGTGAAAGTTCTCTCGTTGGCCATCCACACCTTAGGCTCAACTTTAAGGGGCCCGGCATTCTTAATCCAGGAATCTGGCTTTCTTACTCCTTCTGGTAACTCAATCTCCTCATCCTCCGAGTCGACGTCAACTAGTTTTGATAACTGAGAAGGCAAATTTAAAATTCTTGACAAGGCATTTCTGTTAGTATTGGCCCTTGTAACGTCGTTCTCATCATCATCGTCGAAGTCCGATGATTGGTCGTCGGTCAAACCAGCAGCACCGCCTTGCGATAAGTGACCCTCTCCTCCCTCGGAAACTTCTTCGATAGTAGTAGGCACGCCATTGTGCAGCTGTTTGTTTTGCGCATCAAAATCAAGTAAGATGGACCCAGAAAAAGAAGCCGAACGAGGCTGGAACGTTGATGACCTGTTATTCAGAACCATCGACTTGAATTTAGACAAATTATCTTCATTCGTAATACTGTCCTTCGCATCTGCACCATTTTCATCTGCAGAGTTAGTTAATTGCTGCAGCAGCTCACTAGGCTTGCGCAAATACAATTCAGGGTTGTAAGACAAGTCAGTTTCCAATTCGTTGAACCACAATGGAACATTATCCAACTTGTCATCTTCCAAGAATAAAGAAGCCACACCATGGATAAACTTAGAAAAGTTGGGAATCTCTTTAACCAAGTGGGAAGAATTGATGAGCTCATGGATCCAGTTCATATTTTTAAAGTTTTTTGCTGCGGACTTTTTAATCTTGATCTCCATTGTTGAGTAAGGAAACTTTGAAAACTCACCCTTGCGTAAGAATTGCAAGGGGTTGTGAGTGTTGGAATCAATATCAGTCCTATGCCAATTGGCAGGATCACGAATCGGTAACTGAGAGTCAAAGGAATCTTCGCGGATAAAAGTAAGATTAGAGTCAATTATGACACGAACCTTGTCGTCACCCGGGATTTGAAATGCGGTACGCTTGTACATGGTGCGCAATATTGGTTGCAAGTTGTGTTCCTTGATCAAGTCCAATACTCTTCCGAGGGACTGCTCATCGTTAATTTTCTTCAATTTAGATGGCAATTGCTTCTGAATAATGTATTGGTTAATGTACTTCTGTTTAAGCAAGATCTTCTCATCGATGGTGAAGTTTGAGTTAGTGTCAAACTGTTTTTTCTCTAAAGTGATCTTCGGCTTGTCCAGTAACTTGCTTACCCAGCGAATTCTTAATGTCAGAGAGTTATTAAGCTTCGTAAGTTTGTTATTGTATAAATCAAAGTGATTGTTATCAAAGTACAAGCAGTTGATAGTCTGGTCGTTGCTAATTTGCTTGCTGGAACCATCTTCTTCCTCGTCATCGTCATCATCATCAACACCCGCAGTAGCCCCTGTGTTGCTGCGGTAAATCAACACGGGTAAATGTCTCAAAATGGTCGTCTTGACTTCCATCAAATTGTCGGGGTGAATCCAAAACTTGAAGGATTGGTATTCCGTCAGGACTGCCAGGAGACTGCTACCAGCAGCAGACTCCGAGAATGACAGTAACTTCGAGAGTGAGGACTCAATGTCATAGTTTTCGCGCAAGAACTGGAAAAGTGTGCCCACCTTATACAAAAGCGGACTGTAGTCCTCAGAGTGAAAGGGCAAGCTCTTGAGACGCACGTTTAACAACGGCTTGACCGAGTATCCTGGATGGATACGGTCATGCTTCTTAACGACTTTGATAAAACCCGTGTAGTTAAGACGTTGGAAATGTTCCAACTCTTGAGCCAGAGTCAAAACCTCGTCCAACTTAGTAGAGAAAGCATTAACATCAAACTTGCGATTACGCGATTCTGTTTCACGTTGCAAAGCGTTGAGCTCTTCGTTCAACTGGTCAAACTTCTGGTGCTGGAAAGTGTAAACCTTCTCTAAGTCACTATCCAAGGCCGCAACAAAGTTCAGCTCATCCTTGTCAGTCCAGTTGTTTTGGAGAATAACTCCCTCCTTTAACAACTTCTTCAAGTGGTTGTAGTTAAGGTAGTATTGCTTCCACGGGGCATACAGTTCAAATTCAAGCTTGTTTGAGAATAACATCCTAGTTGACTCGTTAGGACCCTGAGATTGCGGTTGAGATTCAGATTGCGCCTGCAACAGAGGGTCACTCTCGTCAATTGGAATCGCAGTCGTAGGCGAAATAGCAAGCTCTAGCGTGCCTGGCATCCTTGAGAGAAGATAAGCAGGCCTGCAAGACTATATATCCGCAGAAGAAGAGTCAGCACGCGCAGCGGCCAAAGGTGCGTCGGTGGCTGCCACTGATAGTATCCACGTGGGCAATTTTGATTGCCTGCAGGACACACGGTCAGCACAACATCGCGCGATATTAGAAGCTTCTACGCAACGCGAACGTGTTACCACGAGGGGTAATATACCTACTCCCCTATAGGTCTTCTCGGAAGAACCTGTCCCTGTGAGGGTCACTAGTCAGGAACTTGGTCTGATTACTTAATCAGAGCTTATATTAGCGGTTTGGATCCAGAGATAAACTGCATGTACAAGCGCTGTTGTGAGTAGTCGGTCTAGATCAACAAAGTACAACGTAAATAGGCGCGCGGGGTTCATGGACAATCCGATTCTTCAGATTGAGAGGGGATGTCGTGGCGAAGACATCAGAGGGGTCATATGTGATAGTATGGCCCCTACTGTACAGCTGAGCAACCGGCGACCAGTGGTAAGCTTGTGGGGAGTAGTCTCAGCCATTGGTCTGGGCACAATTTGGATGGCTCAGTACTTGCATACAGTAGTGAGTAGTGGGCGATCGTCCGCAGAAGAGGAAAGCACGCCAGAGCAGAGTCCTCCGCGGCAGGATGAAGATCCTAAGAAAGATCGCAATAAAAGTGAGGCGGGTGAAATACATATGAACGAGGTGAAAGCTCAAGTAAGCCAAAACCTCGCAGCATCCAAATTCTCACTAGAATCAGGATACGAGAAAGGCAGTAGCATTTCGATGGGAAATACTGACCATGCGAAGCGGCTTGTGTTGGTGAATGACTATCATCTGCTTGAGCGGAACAAAAGCCTAATGCAACTGACACCCGCCTTAAAGGGGTCAAATACCTTACAGGGTGATTTGCACGAGCCGCTTTATCGACACGCCAGAAATTTGGTGGTCGCTGCAAAGCTGTCAACATCCGTCCCCCGATCGCAATATGGAACAGACTTTGGTCTTGCATCCAAGTATTGGAAACTGACTGTTTCTAATACTAGGGCACTTATAGTCAGGTCCGGGTTTGACTGGACTGGTGATAGCATTAAACAAAAAGATGAAAAATTCAGCGATTATGAGGACAGGGAGGAAAGTCCAGAGATAAGTGGAAGCCAGGCGATTTACAGCGAAGATTTGAAAGCTACATCACATCTGAAGGCTATCGAAGAATGGGATAATGTCGGAACAATTCCTAATAATCAAAATGAGTATACTCAATCCGTACTCAAATTCTATCTACCTAACACCCCCATTGCGCCATATTCATACTCTACCGTGGACTCCGCCATATCAGCTCTCAAATATGCGGGCTTGTCAGATGACTTTGAGCTACACCATCAACAAATTGAAAGTTTGATTCAGAAGCAGCGTGTGCAGCTGATATCAGGTATACAGCCGTTAGAAACTGCTCAAAGCACTCGAGTCAGTCGAGCCTGGACAGTTATTGATAATCGTACGCTAGTATCGCGTTTCCTGATTGATATCCTGGCCGATGACTTGCGAACTCTCAGACCCGGGAGGTGGCTCAACGATAATGTAATCGATTTTTACCTTAACTTAATCACAGAGGCACTGCCAAGAGTGTACGCGTGGACAACTCATTTCTACTCAACCCTCACTAGCAAAGGATATTCAGGGGTTTCAAGATGGGCAAAGCGGCGGAAGCTCAATGTTTTCGAAAATGACCTCATTTTGGTACCAATTAACATCATGAACACGCATTGGGCCCTTGCTGTCATCGATAATGTGGCCCTAACAGTTGAGTATATTGATTCATTATCAGGGTCAGGAAATAAACAAGCTTTAGAACAGCTTGTACTTTACATGCATGGGGAGCAACAGCGCTTAGGACTTAAAGGACTGTACAATTACAAACTAATCCCCAACGCAAAGAGCCCTCAACAAGGAAATGGATATGACTGCGGTGTTTTCACCTGCATGGCCGCTAAGTATAGATCACAGCGCAAGGAATTGTCGTACACTCAAAAGGATATGACTTTAATTCGCAGTAGAATGGCTTTTGAAATCCTTAACGAAGATATTCTCAAATAAAATTGGAACTTGTAGAGATATTATCGTTTCTAATCTATAAATATTCATCCTTATTTATTGTCGTTTGTAAAGTCTAACATAACTACTTTGAGAACCCCAAGAAAGACTTTTTTGCTGACTTGGATCCATGACTTGCAAGTTGGAGTATCTGGTCCTCTATGGACAAAATTACCTGACTGCTTCTCTCGATCTTTTGAGACAAGTAAGTAATACGACCACGTAAGTTTTCTCCAAGGCCAGCGATCGAAACCAATTCTGCCTGGAGTTTAGATATCTTTTCATTTTCAAGGCGAATTAAGTGGTTGAGATACTCCTTTTCGTAAATCTTGTAAATCTTGGGGTCATTCATTAAGTTCTTGAAGGATGCCTTAAATAAAGGCCTACCAACAATAATACTATCAAGAATACCCTTGTTTCTTTTCAATACTATCAAATCATGCTTCTCTAATGTACTCAAGATCAGCATGGTATCACTTTGGGATGAAAATAAGGGCGACTTTGAAAGGTCGGAGTACTTGACCTCCTTTGAAACTGACAAAAGTTTGACCAACATCCAGACTTGAGCCGTGTTCCAAGTTATCTCATCGTGAATGTTATTATTCAAAAAAAATGTTGTTATCTGTTCCGCACCTTGGTTAACCATTTCATCTATTGCGATATTAGGCTCTTCTCCCGACTTAATACGCCTCACAAAGGCTTGTAAATCGAGCATGCGACCACCCAAAGGTTCTAGACATAGTTCAACTTCATTCGTGTTTTCCAAGTTCAATTGATTCATCAAATACTTCTTAGCACTATTACTCAGCGCATCCGATAACGTAACTGTCTTAAATACCTGGTTCGGTAGAGCCTCATTCAAATGGTTGATACTTCCCATATCAGAGGTGATGAAAACAATATGTGCCGTGTTATTCTGAATCAATGACGATGACCATTCGGATAGCATTGGAAAAACGAAATCATTCAGGCTGTTATCAGATTTGCGAGTGAACTTATTAAGAACAACTATCGGTTTTGACTCAGGATTCTGCAGCAAAAATTCGTCTTCCTTGAGAATTTCAATTTGCTCTTCTCCAGAGGGAAGCTTCCTATTTTTTTTAATTGCTGCTGAGCGGTACTTCTCATAATCTTTACGCGATATACTCCTTATTGCTTGACTCGTAAGCAGGAGCATGTTCTTAAATTGGGTTTCTTTTGATTCACTGAGTCCTGACTTCTGGCCTGTCAACCCCTGTACAGCCAAATCGATAAATTGAGAAATAGAATTCGCCCAAGTGAATACTGGAAAGTAACCTAATTGGGTGGCTGCCTCGCCTATTAATCCGTGATCAGTACGACTTTTGCTCAATGCATCACAGTCAATGTAAATAATACGGCTCTTCAACTTTTCGTCATCAAGTAAAGTGTGCTTCAATACAAACTCTAATTTTCCAGCGCCTTTGGGTCCCTTAACAATAATAAAAGTGTTTATGTTCTCATGAATCCATAACTTTAATTGATTTGACATTTCATATCGTTCCAGCCAAATCATATTGAGATCTGTCTTTTGCTTCGACAACATAGGATCAACAAGCTCATCAAAATGACACGTCGAATGAAACTTTTCATCTAGGTAATCATACCCATTGCTTAACCAGTTCCACAGAGACGATGCTGCGTAAACGACAGCATTGACATATCTATTTTGTAAATATGACTGAAACGAGTACTTATTCGTAATTTTTGCTTCGATAAACCATTGCCGTATTGGATCAAAGACAAACACTGCAAGGGTAGCTAAAAGCGCTAATAGTAAAGGTATTGAAATCTTCTGATGATTCACGATGAAGTCGGTTAAGTAGTTAGCCCTTTGGACGGGTATATATTGCAAGTGAAGAGTAGTCCTGTCCTTGTTTAATCTTATCCCCGTAACGCAATTTTTCGCGCAAATTGCAGAACGCACCGTTCTAAAAATCACAGTAGCTCTTCCCAGTCCTGGTATAATATCCACAATGAATCCATATCGCCTAAAAAGCAAGTATAATTCTTCTTCTGTCAAGGTATCTCCTTCAAACTTGACGTCCAATTTAGGGCTGGGAAAGCGTCTTAAGTCCTCGATCCACGGAGTTCCTTTCACAGGGAACACTCTGGGAACTGGGTTCCAAAACAAACGAAAAATGTACACAGGCATATTCTTCCTGAGCTGGATTTCTTGATGCTTTGTGCTTGTACGTACCTTGGTCACAAACTCAACTGTAGTCATGTTTGGAGGCACTTTGAATTTAACAAATGCACCTGCGTCACGCTTGACAGGACTTACCTCTGTTATTTCTGATCCAGAGGGAATACCCTTCGATGCTTCCAACATCCGCTCCTTCAATTGAAGTGAGGTCTGACGATACAGTAAAAATCCCACTAAAATTTGACGCACCACACTTCTTGATACGCTAAAAGGGTAAATGTGATCGTAATACAATACCACCTCATTCTCATTCGTATCCATTACGCCTGTAGTTGTAGCTGAATTGTCCGACTCATTAGCCTCACTCTCGTGCTTGATATCTGTAATATCTGTCGAGTAGGATCGGCGGAAGGAGCGGGTCCTCCAGAAGAGGTTCGAAGGCAAACGCATTCCTCTGGGAATGTTGACCAACTGCAAGTTCCTTCCGAAACCAGACCTCAACATTTTCAGCATTGGACAAGCGACGGTTCACTTGGAGGATATGATTAAATCTTAATCACGGTGTCCCTTGACAGTTCGAAATATTTAGTGTAATTCTAAAGTGGCGATTTGGATTTTGTGTGGGCTGACAATATCTTTATCTTATCCAGAATTGCTATGGCTTTAAATCTCAGCAGGAAGAAGAACAAATTTTAAACATCAGATGGTGTCCCAGAGTAGACATGGAGTCAAAGAGTAGGCATTTGTCTACTTAATACGGGCATGTTTCTCTGTTCCTAGCTCATTTTATTTAGAAGTGTCTGGCTAAAGTATAGTTTACCCGGAACGTCATAGTAGAACCACGCCCCCAGATAGATAGAATGATGGGCATATAGTGCGAATTTTTAGTCATGTACAATTGGATGATGAGGTTAATCCATGAGGGTATGAATACAGGAATCGAGAATCATAGACGATATGAGCAAATAGAAGTACGAATTGATAAATGTATCAAGCTAACTATCCTGGTAGCCTGGTAACGAAGTTACCATGATCGTAACGAAGTTACCGGTTCTACTTCGTCAGCGCTAGTTTCTATTGAACTGCTGAGAAGTAAAAGCCAAATTAGCCGTGAAATAACGTTAATCTGGGCCTCGCTTTGAATCATTATACCACGGAGTAAAGGTATAAGGATCTTCGAAGAGGCCCTTCAAAAAGAGGATATAAAATCAAGAAAATGCTACATGCATTCACTCATTCCAGTATATTAGGAAGAGCGCAAGTAGTTTGACTAAGTGTGTATTAGTAGTATCTGCTGTGGAAGAGAACTTCCTCGTCACCAAGATGAACATTACAATTTTCCATTTAAAAATTTTCCAATCGAACAAAGGAATCCGGGTAACACTTTGAAGGAATCCGGGTAACACTTTGAAGCAATCCACTAGGGCTGCTCCACTACATCTTGCAGTCTAACTGACTGAACAAATTTACTCATTTAGTCCACCTTAGAAGCAGGGATAGCGTCTCTGATAAAGTCCGTCGTCCTAAGAGCTCTAACCGGAGGCTCATTGCCACTAGATGGCTCACTTTCTTTATTCAACTTTCCCTTCAGATAGTCGTAGTTCTCTCTAATATATTCCCTGACTGGTATTATAGCCGCTTCTCTGCACAATTCGCGTAAATCTGAACCTGAAAAGCCTCTGGTTCCTGTAACTATAGCTTCTAAGTCAAAATTTTCTTCATCTACCTTGGCATCATTCAAGATCTTAGTTAAGATAGAACGTCTTTGGCCTTGGTTTGGCTTTCCAATGGCAAATGTTTTTGGCAAGCGACGGAGAAAAGCTTCATCGATATCGTTCTTTCTGTTGGTGGCGCCCATTACCATGATTCTGCCATTTGACTTGAGCCCATCCCACAATGTCATAAATTCTGCCTTGATACCAGCACTAACCTCGTGATCACTAGACGATCTATCACGCAAAAATGAGTCGATCTCATCGATGAATATAATACATGGTTGAAGCTTATTGGCCAACGAAAATATGGCATCTGTTATCTTGTTTGACTCTCCGTACCATTTGTCCATAATAGTAGACATGCGGATCAGTAGAAAGAAAGCACCTGATTCCTTAGCAATCGCTTTTGCAAGCATAGTCTTTCCACAACCTGGTGGTCCGTAGAACAATACTCCTTTTGGAGATTGGATTAAAGCCAGGTGCAGAGCAAAAAGACCAGGCTCAGTGAGAGGCAAAATCACAGTCTCTCTCAAATCGTCAATAATCTCTTGCAAGCCTCCAACATCTGCAAAAGTCACTGACATCTCATCGGGGGTTACCAAAGAATTTAATAAGGACTGTTCATACTGGTTAAATGTGACATCTTTGAGATGTGGGTTAGAAGCTTGAATCTTTTTAAGAATGCCCTTGCCCTTCTTTTCCGCTTCTTTGTTTTTACCAGGTCCACCCTGAACGTAGTCACTTATTAACGTGTTCACCAAGTAATACATGGAAAGTCCGGCACCCGCCATAATACAGAGGTCGCCTAAAAACTTCAAGTCAATCTTCATCTTCCCGATGTCAAACTTCATCTTCATTCTGGTTTAACCGCAACCTTTACCAGATAAAATTAAGTTCTCCTTTCAAAGAACCTTCAACTAAACCTAAGCCTTTATTCAAGGAGTTTCTAGCCCTTGGACTTAGTATGGAATTGAATGATGTATTAAATTCAAAGTGATCTGTATTGTACAAGTGTCCTCGCACCGGGCCGAACCAAATCAACTCGCAAATTCAAGTATGTGTTATATACAGGACCTATAATATACAGGCCCAGTCGTAATAAAAATGTAGAGTTGAATGCCTCATCTCTTGCAGACCAACAGACCTGTTCTGCAAGATGAGAGAAAAATCACGGCATAGGGAAGAGGAAGAAGAAGAAGATTCCCGCTCTATTAGAATTCCAAAACAAGTTTTAGAACAGATTCAAAGCAAGGAGGATAAGGGAGATTACGATGAGAATGATGAAAGGTTTTCAAAGTTCTCTATACCACAGCACCATGGAATCAAGCGTGGTTCCAAACCATTATCCCGTAAAGAGCTGAGACAACAGAAGAGAAAGGATAAGAAACTTAAGAGAGGCAGAAATCAATCACAGACACCTTCTCAAACATCGAAGTCTAGTATCCAACCGCACAAGAAAGGTCACGTGAACAATAATAGGTCCTCGGGTGATAGTGGCCAGCCGACTGCCTTCAAGGGCCAGCGGAGTGATAATAGAGATGATACCCTCCGTATAATGAGAGAAGAAGACCTAGATGACGAGGTCAGTGGCTTCAGCGATTCTGATAGCAATGATGAGGATCCTATTGCTAGATTAAAGGCCTTGAAAGAAACGAAAAAGGGCGGTAAGGTGGAAAAAGAACTCCGTATAGTGAGAGAAGAAGACCTAGATGACGAGGTCAGTGGCTTCAGCGATTCTGATAGCAATGATGAGGATCCTATTGCTAGATTAAAGGCCTTGAAAGAAACGAAAAAGGGCGGTAAGGTGGAAAAAGAACTCCGTATAGTGAGAGAAGAAGACCTAGATGACGAGGTCAGTGGCTTCAGCGATTCTGATGCCCATGACGGGGACTCTTTTGGTGATTTTAATGAAGAATCTGTTTCGGACGTCGATGGCTATGATTATGAGTCAAATAAAGATTCCGAAGGTGATTTGTTGAAAGACAAGGCCACCAAAATGTCGAAATGTGATGATAAACGCGAGGTGGAAACAAGTAAGCCTTCAAAGAAATCAAAGTTATCCAAAACTAAAGAAAAAAATTCCGAGAAATCTATACGTGCAATCGCTCCTCATGAGCGCGAGATGATGAAGAGAGATGAATTAGACATGCAGTATTATGCAAAAATGCTAGGAGCAAAAAAAGGTAAGTCTCCCGTTTTGTCTAGATCTGATGAGAAAGATGATTTGGATGATTTATTAGATGGCCTTGATTTTGGCTTTGGTGACGGAAATGAAGAAGAAAGTGAAAGCTTTGAAAATGAGGAAGAGATGAGCGATGAAGAGAAGCTTGACAGTAACGACGAAGACTCAGACAGCCAAGGAGATTTTGATAGCGATGGTTATGATTCTGCTGAATTTAATTCTTCTCTGAGTGAGTCCGAGATTGAAAATCCGTATATTGCTCCAGTAGCTAAGCTGCAGCCAAATGTATCCATGAACGACTTAGCATCTGCAAATGAGCCTACGACGTACATGCCACCTGCTTTGCGTCGTAAGTTAGCACTAGAGTCGGGATCGGTTTCGCAGGACACTCTTGCATTAAGGAAGTCTATTAAAGGCCCGTTGAACAAACTTTCAGAGGCCAACATGGGATCAATTATCAATAGCCTTAACTCTTTATATTTGTCCAACCTGAGACATGCCATGAACGAAGAACTCACTAATACAGTATTGGAGAGTATTGTTCAACAAGGGCGCTTGTTAGACACCTATGTGTATTTACATGCTGCTCTAGTGGCATCAATTTACCGGTTGCAAGGGGCTGAATTTGGCGCTTTCTTCATTCAAACTTTAATTGAAAAATTTGAGAACTTCTACAAAGATGGCGCTAAGCTACGCGAAGCGTCAAATTTGATTTCACTTTTGTCATCGGTTTATCTGTTTTCATTGGTCTCGGCTACGTTGTTATATGATATCATTAAGGTTTTGATTAACGACTTGAACGAGAGCAATGCGGACCTTTTGCTAAGGTTAATAAGGAATTCGGGAAACCAAATGCGTTCAGAAGACCCCAATGCTTTGAAAGAAATAGTAATACTTGTTAACAAAGTTCATTCGACTCTTTCTGCTTCCAAAACAAATACCAGAACTCAATTTTTAATCGAAACAATATCGTCTTTGAAGAACAACAAACTAAAGATTAGCAGTGAGGCAATTCATCAACTCACTATCAGAATAAAGAAGTTCTTGGCTACGATAAATAACAACAAGTCGAACGACCCATTGCAAGTCAGTTTAAATGATATTCATAACATCGAAAGCCGGGGAAAATGGTGGCTAGTTGGTTCTGCTTGGAAGGGTCATGAAACATCGGAAACTCCACTTGCTGACTCTTTTGCCATAAATGACGTTTTAGACAATGCTGAGCCTAATTGGATGGAATTGGCTCGCTCTCAAAGAATGAACACCGATATTCGGAGAGCAATTTTCATATCTATAATGTCTGCAAATGATTATATTGATGCTGTAACTAAGCTTGACAAACTAGCACTCAAAAGAGCACAAGAACGAGAAATTCCTCGAGTGTTGATTCAATGCGCTCGGGTAGAACCAGCATGGAACCCTTATTATGGTATTTTAGCAAAAAAACTCTGTGAGAACCATGCTTATAGAAAAACTTTCCAGTTCATACTATGGGATTTGATAAAGGACTTCGAAGGTTCAAGTAATAATGACGATGCCGATGATTTTCTAGGTTTTGATGACGACGAGAATGAAGAATCGAAGTTAAAACGAGTGCTCAATCTTGGTCGACTTTATGGCTACTTAATTTCTGAAGGTTCTCTACCCTTGCATATATTACGTACAGTCAATTTACTTACATGCTCTCTGGACACCTCATTATTTGTTGAAGTGCTTCTTGTCACTTTCTTGGACCAGATTGCAAAAAAGTCGCAAATTGCTGCCGTCGGAGCTGGCTTGTCAAAAAAGAGTGCAAAAATGCATGAATTGAACTTTGAAGACAAACTTCTTATTGAAAGAGTACTGAAAGCACAGGAACAAGTTAGTTTGTTGAAAGGAATTCAATTTTTTTTAAACAAGAAAGTTCTCCATAGTGCAATTGTCAGTGGCAAGAAGCAGAAGAAAAGAATCCAGTGGGGTGTCAAAGCTATGGATGATATTATCGTCGAGATCACTTCGAAAGAAACATAAATTATAATAAATATACATATATTATGACTTCATTAACTCTAGAATAGCAACCGTTTCGACATGTTTCGTCTGAGGAAAGAAATCAAAACCGGTTACTTCCTTGACTCTGTAAATTTTCTGACCTTCTTGAAGCTTTTCGAAACAGGCTAGATCTCTAGCTTGTGTGAATACATTACAGCTAACATAGACGATCAACTTGGGTCTAAATTTGAGTAATTGTGCCATGAATTGAGGAGTTGAACCTTTTCGGGAAGGATCTATGATTACAACGGAATTATCTCCTTTGAATCCAGACATATTTGACTCATATTTGGCATGGTCAAACATTTGATTCGCATCACCTGATAAAAATTGTATCTTCGATGGAACTTCTAAATTGTTGATTTTAGCGTTGTGCACGGCATTTTCTACCGCCAAATCAGATACTTCTACTCCAAAAATCCGGCCGTTTGCACCAACCTCTTCGGCTAAAGAAATACCAAAGAATCCGGTGCCACAGAATGCATCGATCAAGAATTTTAGGTCACCGTCAACCTCTCGAATTGCCAGACGAATATATTCCACAACATCAGGAAGTATACTATTGTTGTTCTGAAAGAATCCTGTCAGGTCGTACTGAAAGATACGATTACCTACGGTTTCAGAAATTGTAGTTTTAGTTGACACACAAATATCATCCTTCAGATCTTTTGACAATGATTCATTCATACTCTGTCTTAATAGAATGTTTCCGTTCTTTCCGCTTAGATCTGGATTAAATGTTGCAAGTTCATTGTTCACACGGGCGCGCTCTTTTACCAATCCCTCGTTAACAGTAGCTGTGGCGATTTCACATTTGGAAACATCTATTATATCAGATCCTTGATTATTCTTAAATCCTATTCTAACTGCGTCGTTGGAATTCCTGGGATATCTGAAATGTGGGGTCAACTTCGTGCGATAACCATACTGCAAAGGAGCGGGTTTCACGATTCCTAATTTGTTCCAGTCTGAAATATGTTTCGTAATATCCGGATAGAAATACCTGAATGCTTTCTGTATCAGGGATTGCTTAAATAATAGTTGATCATCATAACTAATCATCTGCAATTGGCATCCAGAACATGAAGAGAATACCTCACAGCGTATAAGTTTCTCATTCCTCTTCGTTTCAATTGATGCAGCATTTAAAACTTCAACTAGATCGGCATTGACATAATTCAGCGTATGTGATCCCAATTTCACGCGAACAACGTCGCCCGCTAAGGTTTTTGGTATAATCAACACGCTGAAACGGTTAAAAATGTTCTCGGGGTCGTTGATGTAAGGCGTAGCGTACATAGACTTAGGAATCAAAGCTATACCACTGCCTTTAGAAGTCATATAAGTGACTTTAACCTTTGGAATGTACACCTCCGGTCGTTTTTTGTCGTACAAAAATCTCCATATTAGTTCATCCGAATTAGATACCTGATCGAAGCTAATAGTACTTCCATGCCTTGAATACTCTAAAAGTGCCTCTTTTATTTCGCGAAGAATTATATTCTCTTGGCTTGTCTCATCGTCTGTATCTCTTTTCTTCCTCTTCGTAAGCTTTTTTAGCCCGGTCTTAAGTTTCGATCTTGGTATGGACTGGGTTTCACCGATTTGTTCCACCACTTCTCGTCGACCTCTACCAAGAGACTGTGATAGAAATGTAGAATATATCAGTCGTGTGAAACAATGTCGTATACTAGGTAATGATCGACCTCGCGATAATAATGGTTGAAGTATTTTAACGAGCATCGAGTAATTTGGCTCTCCACTTGAACTTTTTTTTTGTTACGTGCAAAGAGCGCCACGCCTGCTGAATCTACGAACTGCAATAGATATTGCGCAAGTTATTGATAGCAAATATATAAGTGTAAACCAATGAGGAATTCATGCAACTACTAACTGATTTATCGATTCATCTTCAGAATACTCGCGAAGATCAAGTGTAAGCGACTTAGAACTGTTTTCTCTTTGTTCACGATAGATACCGACCAACGCGTCGGACTTTTCGAATAAAGAATTCTTCAACGATATGACAATAAATTGAAACTTAGAGCTTGCATGCTTTTTAATATAGTTGGCAATTCTTCCCACGTTAGAATTATCTAATGCTGCATCCACTTCGTCTAAGACGAAAAAAGGAGAGGGACGGAACGAATGCATGGCAAATAGTAATGCCAAGGCAGCAATGGTTTTCTCTCCTCCTGACAAGAGTTCCATATCTCTGAATCTTTTCATTGGTGGCATAGCGTGGTACTTGATACCAAAATTATATGGAGAATCTTCATCCTCTAGAGTCAAATATGCAGATCCGCCTAACGGTGATGCCGGTGACTTCGTTAATTCTTTGTAGATGAAATCTATTTGACTGGATATGTGCTCAAATGCCTCCATGAATAAATCACGCCTCTTCGCTTTCGTAACTGTGAATAGATCAGCCAACTTCCTTTCGTTTTGCCTAGCTCTAGTGTGATCCCTATCGAATTCTCGAAGCTTTACCTCAATACCTCGTAATCGCTCCACGGCTTTAGTGTTTGGGGTCAACTTTTCTAATGCTTCTGTAATAACCGCTAGTTCGTCAACGAACTCCGCTTCCACTCTTGGGCTGAAGGCCGATTTGAGAGTTTCTCTTAACATTGAGTAATCAATTTCAAGTTCGTATGCTTCCTTGACTAAGTCAACACTACTATCACCAATTGGAATAGCTTCTAATAAACCCTCTCTCAATGGCAAATTAACATTGTTAATATTGCAATTTTTTAAAATGTTTACCCTCTCATTATCAACTGACATCAATTGTTCTTCTGTTTGAGTGATAGTCTTGCTCATACTACTTAATTCAGATGTAGCTTCAGCTCTATACTTCTCCATGGCTTTGGCCTCTTGCAATTTGATCTGAACTAAGGACTCGACTTCACTTCCTTCAGATTGTAAAACCTCAATTTCTGCTTCTAACCTGTCTCCTTCATCCTCCAATTCACTTTTTTGAATTAGTATTGCTTTCATCTCTTCTTGAAGTCTTGATACAGACTCGGTCAAACTCTCTTGCCTAGATTTTGTATCTTCAAATCTTCCAGTTTCGAACGATAATTTGTTTGACAATGTAGCTATGGCCTTTGAATATTGTGACCTCTCCTTCGTCCTCATTCTTAACGTTGCACCATGCAAATTTTCATAGTCTTGAATACCATTGTGGAATCTGTGCTTTTCGCAAAATCCTTTGTAGATTTCTTGCTGAAGATTATTGATTTTTTGATCAAGATCACTGATTTGAGTATCTATGTCTCCTTTAGACTGTTCTTTGGCCAATATGCTCTTTGCGAGGTCTGAAATGAGGTCATTTTGATAACTAATTTCAGTTTCAGTATCCTTTATGGATCGTTCAATTGCAAGTTTTTGGTTTCTCAAGACAGGAAGTTTATCGGCCAATTGACTTATTTCTTCAGCAAGGGAATTGATTTCTAATTCCTTGGGTCTTATATCTTGCAATTTAGACAACTTGGTCCCTATTTCATCTTTCAACAGATTTAGTTTATTCCATTCTCTTAAGTCCCAGCTCACAACAGACGTCAGTCTATTCGACTGTTGACCACCTGTCATCAAGCCCGATTTGTGAATAATTGAACCATCCCAGGTCACTAATTTGCTTTCAATAGTACGCGAGCTCTCCCATTTTAGTGATCGTGCCACGTCGATATTGTCTACTACAAGAGTGTTCCCCACAACGTAGTATATTGCCAGTTCCAACGATTTGTCATCGAATTCTAAAATATCAACGCCTGGTTGAGCTTGCTCGTGAATTGACCTCATATAGTTTAAGTTAATTTGATCGATAATAATAGAGTCTAAAGGGATGAATGTAACCACTCCAGACCGTCTCTCCTTTAAAATTTCGACACACTTATAAGCCACCGCAGACGTTTCAACAATAACAGCATCAAAATTTGCACCCAAGACTCTTTGAAGTGCAATCTCGAATTTTTTTTGAGTTGGGCGAACTAAGTCATAAACCAATCCCTTGACCGCTCCATTTGGGAAAAGACTTTTTAACATTGATACATTTTCGCGGAGTCTCTTTTGCTTTTCTGACTCTCTCCGTTGGCTTGATAGTTCATCAAGTTTGACCAACACATCCCGGAGTTGGGAATTATACTGCAATTCCTGAATATTGAAGCTTTCTTTTGATTGAATCAATTTTCTTCTCGCGTCCAGCCTGTCTTGTTTAAGGGACAATATATCATTAATTTCGACTGATAAATCTGCCAACCTCGATTTGAGACCAGTATAAACGTTACTTTGAAGATCTTCAATTCTGCTTGACGCGTTTGATTTTTGAGTTTCTAAACTTTCGATGGTCGTCGTGAGCTGTCCCTTGTCTGACAAATAAATATTGGCTTCTTCTTCAAGCTGTGCGCCTCCTGAACCTAAAAATTTGGAACGCAATTCCTCGTACTCTTGTTGCCCTTGTGACGAGACTGCAGACGAAACGGATGCCGCGATTTTATCCTCAAATTCTGCAAACATTGCTCTGGCATCTCTTAATTTCTTTTCAATCCCAGAGACCAATTGCTTCTGTCTTTTGTAGTCGGTTTTCAAATCCTGTATCTTGAAATTTAATGAACTGATTTTCGTAGACACTGCCTTTTTATTCGCTTCAATTGGTATAAGCTTCCTACCTATATTTTCAATTTGGGACCTGATGTCCGATACCTTGGATTCGTGCGTCTTTGAACCTAACTTTTGTTTTGCGTACTCCGACATCAAATTCTTAGACTCGCTTACCATTTGACTTAATTTATCTTCCATGTCTTTCAAAATTGATCTCTTCTGCTCCAACTCTTTCAAAATTGAAAAATGCTTTTGTTCATTATAGTAAAGTTTGTACAAATTAATCTTCTTTATAATCTGCGTCTTACGCACCAAATGAGCTTCGAACTCATTTTGCTCTGCCATTTGTTCCTTGTACTGCTTGGACTCCGAATTCAATGTCCTTTTTCGCGAGAAAACAGAATTTGAATACTCAAGTGCCTTCTCATGTTCCTCTTTAAGTCGGTCATACTCCGCTATAAATTCATTTGAGCCACTTATATTTTCCACGAGTGTAGTCAATTCTTTGGCCGACTGTGACGCTATCTGCTCTACGTCACCTTGAAATACCAAAAAATTCCGTGCCTTAATCAAAATATTCTCGGCCTTCAATACTAAAGAGTAGTTCAATGCAGTGACAACTTTATCGTTTATTCGATACTCACTGGTACCACTGGAATTGATCGTTCTCTTAAAGTTTAATATTTCTCCGTCATCTTTTTCGTACACCGCAACCACATGCGCGCCCGTGGGATCTGGCTCTTGCGCATAAATGGCGGCTTCGTCTTCATTTCCGTAATCGCTTGCAGCACGCCTACCCCTATAAATCAAATCTTTGAGGTTGTAAGACCGTAAATGTGATGACTTGACTCCTAGAACGAACGAAATCGCGTCCATCATGTTGGACTTCCCAGCCCCATTAGGTCCGATGATTGATGTAAAGTACGAAGTACCAAACCCAATCTTGGCTATACCACGATACGATTTGAAGTTAAAAAGCTCTAGTCCTACTAATCTGCCCATATTATCGCGTAGATCTTTGGGGAACCGAATACTTTTGGCTTCTTTTAAAAGGTGGATACACAGTAGATCAGACGCGTTTACACTTCTGTGTCAAAAAGTGTTAGAAATACCTTAATCTGTAACAATGCAATTATTACAGGTTGATAGACACGTGCCTAAATACGGTCGACGCGTGATCTACCGAGGGTCAAAAATCTTTCCCTCGCCGACTACTGCATAAAAGTATAACTTGACCTCGTCGTAAGGAATCTCTTCCATATGTGCCTAAGTTAACATCAATCCTTGAGTCCTATAATCCATTATAACACTGTAAAGTCAAGTATAGGAATATAAATATGAAACCTACAATATTGATAACCGAATTGAGTAATATCAATTTTAAGAAAAATCGTCATGTAATAGATTATATAATCCTCGTAAAAGTCCCGCAGGACTGAGTGCCGTGTGGGGAGATGGATAGAATGAATTGGCTTCTCTTAGATTACATGATATAATAAGAAGACACCAGTATGGGTTCTTTATCAGAGAAGGTTCCTTTGCTTTCCGCGTCTGAATCAAACGAGCGCAAATCCTCCCCAATTATACCTGAGGGATTGAGCCTGGTGTTGTTGAGACCATTTGAGTGTCTCGGGTTGACGAAGCCCGACACTGATGAGTTAACGCTCAATGTTGACTCAGAGTCAGACGAATCTTCGTCAGACGAAGAAGACTTTCGGGAGGATGTAATTGGAATGAAAGTACCCGAAGTTGTCATGTCCAGTCTCTCGGGCAAGGATAGATTACGGAGGTTGCGCGAGCTCATGAGAGACCATGATATTGGTGTTTACATTATTCCTTCTGAGGATGAACATCTGTCTGAGTACACAGCTCTTGCTGACAAAAGAAGAGAGTTTATTTCTGGTTTTACTGGCAGTGCTGGTTTGGCCGTAGTAACATTAACCGATGCTGCAACTTTGAAAGGAGAGGCTTTATTATCTACTGATGGACGCTACTTCGCTCAGGCTGAGAAACAACTTGATCCTGCACTTTGGAAATTGAACAAGGAAGGCTCTAAAGGTGTTATACCTTGGACACAGTGGGCCATGGAACATGCCGTGGAGAATAAATTCAGTCACACAATATCTTTTGATTCTCGTTTGTTGAATGTGATGGTTTTCGAGTCATTGGAGCGTTCAAGAATGTTAGTATATAAACAAAAGTTCGACATCAAGCCCTTGATTGAGTTAAACTTGGTTGATGAGGTATGGGGCTCGGAAAGACCTCAAAGATCACCTGCGCCCATCTACGCATATCCCTTGAAATTTGCGGGAGAGTCAAGTAATGATAAAATTTTGCGGGTTAGGGGTGCTTTGAGCTCTGAAAGAATTAATAGTACTCATTTGGTGGTCACTTCTCTTGATGAAATAACTTGGTTGTTAAACGTGCGGTGTGACGACGATGTTCCGTATAATCCAGTTTTCTTTGCGTACCTTATTCTCACTCCAGACTCTGTTGTGTTGTATACAAAGAAAGAAAAGATCGAAAACGGTGACGCAAGCTTGCATAGCCATTTGAAAGAGATCAATGGTCTCGTAATCAAATCATACCGCAATTTTTATGCTGATTTGCGCCAGTTACGCACTACATTAGATAATCCGGAACTTGGGATCGTACTTCCGCAGAAGAGAAATCTCGCGGTGGCTTTGTTGCACAGCATCCCCCAATCTCTGGCCAAGAATACCATTGTGTATGAATCCATCATTTCAAACATGAAGATTGTGAAAAATGCTAGTGAACTTTTCAATGCGAAATTAGCTCAATATAAAGATTCATTGGCTTTCATAATTTTTATTTCCTGGTTGGAGCGTAAATTAATGGTCAAAAAGCAGGTTGTGGATGAATACCAAGCTGCTTGCAAGTTATATTCCATAAGAAAGGCCTTTCCAAACTTCAAGGGACTCTCCTACGAATGCATTTCTTCAAGTGGTGCAAATGCTGCGATAATTCATTACGCTCCAACTAAAGATGACAATTCAATCATCGATCCTACGAAGGTTTACCTACTTGATGCAGGTGCACACTACTTGGAGGGTACCACCGATATAACGAGAACCTATCTTTTTGATCACAAGAGCGTGACTCCAAGATTAAAAAGATTTAACACGCTCGTTTTAAAGGGTCACTTAGCTGTTGCCATGGCAAAATTCCCAGCTCACTCCGCTAACACTGGCACTATATTGGATTCTCTTGCTAGACAAAATTTGTGGAATGAAGGATTAGACTATAATCATGGCACTGGGCATGGTGTAGGAAGCTTTGGGGGTGTTCATGAGCTTCCCTTGCTTATTTATCCAAATACAGGAGAAAAGTTTGTTGATCTCTTTCAGAAGGGTTGTATTCTAACTGACGAGCCAGGATACTATATTGATGGCGAATTGGGATTTAGAATTGAAAGTGAATTGGAAATCAAAGAATCAGGCAGAATTCCAAATTCGAAGACTTCCCTGTCATTCCTATACTTTGATTATTTGACCAAAGTACCTTTCAGTAATAATCTCATCGATACGAAATACCTTTCTAGTGTTGAAATCAATTGGATAAATGAGTATCACAGAAGTATTCGCCAAGAATTTTCAGGTAGACTTCTTGAGTTGGGGGAGAGAAGAGCACTTAAATGGTTAATTAAGGAGACTATGCCGCTTGTATGATTGAGTGCGGCTGATTCTGCCTGCTGAATTAGTACGTGTAAGGATGTGTTTCTGTTTAATTTGTAGAATTATACAAGCAAGAATTAAATCGATGCAATTACATCAGCTCTGTTTGGACGAAGCGGAATAAAAAGAAGGAAATCCTAGGGAACCTCCCTTAGGTGTTTCCGCTCTTTGCGATGGCCTTTGAAAGGACCCAGGTTTACGAAGGCCAGTCGCAAACCTTGGACTTCCAAGTTGGTGGACGCCAAAATCAGCTTTGTTCGAAATGAAAGGAGAAGATTCTGGTAGAGTCAAGGCTGTTCGCTCAGTTTTGACAATTGTTTCAGTGGGATTCTCTTTCCCACTAAAGAATGCGGTGTCTTTCTTCTTGTAATGTGGCATTTTCAATGCAGTTGTAGCACCCCAAATCTGAGACCCCGTTCCTTGTGCAAAAGGTTCTTTAGCATCGATGGAGACATCTCCTCCTGGGAGGGTGTCCTTAACGTTTTCGTCTGGTATCTTACTTCTCTTAGAATCATTCAAGTCAGCATGGTCAATCTTTCTTTTTTCGTTTAGATCCAAGCCATGCATATCTGGAATAGGCGATGAAGCGCTGGAAGTTAGCTCTTTTATTGTCTGAGAAATACGACCAAACAAATCGTGTGATGGAACAGCCATTGACGGTGCACTGAAATTTGTTTCTTGGCTTTCAAAAGCTTCAGATCTATTCGTATCTGGTGCGGTAAGTTGAAAAGTTGTTGATACTCCCTTCGATATATTCGCAATTCTTTCTTGCTGCTCATTAGTTGCCATTAATGAAGACAAAATAGACGACACGGCATAGCTGACATGTCTGAATTCCCGGTTATTCTTATTAGCATAAATTGCTGCAGCTGAAGCAGTAGCAGCGGAAGTGGCTGACAAAGCCACTTCCGAATCTTCCTTCAGTGTAAACTTCGAAAGGATGTTAAAAATATCAGACACGGGCTTAATAAGATTTGGGTCGTGAGCTATATCCTGAGCACTTTCCTTGTCTTTTCCTTGTAATTTCTTAAAGGGGTCAACCTCATCCAATGCATATTTACTATCGCCCCGTCTCTTGTTGATCCTTTTTTGCCGTCTTTTATCAAATTCAACTTCGATCCATGAATCCTTCTCAGCGCTATCTAAATTGCCAAACATTGCAGAGGCACGCTTTAATACTCTAGTTCGAAGATCGGCGTCTTTATTGCGCTCCGAGTTTTCTTCTCTCCATTTTTTCTTACGCTCTCTATTCTCAATTCTGACTCGTTCTTTATATTCGGCTTCATCAGCTCTACTCTTCTCCAGGAGAACATAAGTTGGCTTACCATGGTTACCGAAAGATGATACAGCGTTAGATATTGAATCACTCAATGACCTCATATAATCCGCGCTGACATTGGGTAGTGTGTTTTTAAGTGTATTCATTGACGCCACACGAAGTTGCGAGTTTGAGATTCCCGCATCGAATTGTAAAACAACTTTATTAAGTAGGTCAGTCGCTTTCAAATGATCTGATCCTATCACATTTTTCTCTAAGTAATTTTTGGCTACCAAAAGCGCTTGCACAATTCCGTCCCTCAGATTCTTGTCCTTGTAACTAGATATTATATCACTTGCTGAAAGAGCTCCGTCTATCAAGCTTCTTGAGCTTGTTTGAATTCCTCTCGGACCGCTCGAGGACGAGGAAATATTATTCTTTATTCTCTTTATCACATCCAAAATATCCAATTCTGACCCTTTCTTTTCAGACAGAACAATTGAATCTATAGCTTTTGTTAAGTGCGAGCTTAGATTTGGCAGACCGCGACTAGCCTCTTTTTCTGCCTTTAATAATTCATCTAATCTGTCGATGGACGAATAATCTCGTTTCGCATCCTTGAGCATTGAAGACCTATGCAACGCCAAAGTTTGGGCAATTGACATATACGGACTTTTACCTTCTTCAGAATTGGTTGTTTTATCCACTTGATTATTCATGGAAGATGACAACGTCCTATCGCCAATGAGACGCCTAGCCAATGAATTTATGGCACTTTCCTTTGTTGTCTTCAGGTACGCTTGATCCGCTAATTCGCTTTTCAAGGAAGGGTCGATTATGGTGTCAGAATTGTATGACATTGAAGTTCCTTTCCTACCATGAAAAGAACTCTCCGTCAAATGGCCGCCATTGCGCAAACTAAAAAGGCCTCTATTATGAGAATTTATTGTCTGTATATCTTCATTTGCTGAATCTTGAATGGATTCACTGCCAATATTCGTTGCCGTTCCATGCGTGCCGATGGGTAAGCTAGAATTATTGTTTTTTAAGTGGTAGTTTTTGAGCTCTGTTGTGTTATTATGAGTATTCGCATCCAAATTTTGTGCTGAGAATGAGTCTTCCATATCCATATCTGAAAGAAGATCCTGTGGGTTCTCCATCGCCATACTAAAAGCTTTCAGCAAAATTTCGCTCATTTGGAGCTGATTTAACCCTGCCGTATTCGAGTCATTGCTTACTGACATCGAACGCTCACTAGACGTAACATTTCTTGCCGCTGTAGCAATTACTGACTGCAACATTGCGTCTTGACTCAAGCGGTTACTGCCATTCTCGTCTCTATGTGCCTCACTTTCAAAATGCGCCAATACATTTTCGTCTATTTGTGGCAAATTAGTTATTGATTGTTGCCTTGTCGATGACAGGTTTTCAGACAAGCGTTCCTGAACATTGGCACCAATCTCTGCAACCAAATCATCTAATAAATTATCACTGATTTGCAACTTGTCTTGGTTATTATCGTTAACAGCGGCTCTTCGAGTGGAATCTGTCAAAATTTCCTTATGAGAAGATTGTTCGGTTCCCATCTCTTTCATTTCTGAATTCAGATTCTTCCAATAGCTATTTGACCTCATTTTTGCAAAGGAATTGGCTCTTTGACCATTCGTCGGTGATTGATTCAGCCCTAATACTCGATAAATAGAATTTGTTATTGCCAGTGTCAACTCATCACTCTTTTCAGATATGATTGACTTGCGCCGGGTATAACTTGCCAGTTTGGTATCTTGACCGTTTGTTGATTCTGCCAATGACTTGAATGCCTCACCAATGGCCAATTCAAGTTTCTCGTCATACTGCTGCTGATTTTGACTTTCAGCTGCGCTCTGCAGAGTAACAGATTCGGGTAATAAACTGCTAAGTGCATCGCCGATTGCTTCTTTTAATTTTGAGTCGGGTTTTTTTTGTCCAGAAGGAGTAGTAGTTGTCTCAGCTCCTATCTGCTGTTGGTGCTCGGCCTGCCTCTCAAGCAAATTTTCAAACACACTCTCTATGGCTTTATTCAAACTGTCTTCGTCTGACAGGCCGGGTACTATTGACAACTTTCTCGATGGGCCTGTATGTATCTGTGACTTGTCACCAGGTATTTCAGCTTGCAGAGTATCTGCACCGGCTGTTGATGGTGGCTTGATAAATATATTGTTAAATGCATTACCGATTGCGGCGTCCAAGTCATCTTCGTCGATAGTCTGTTGTCTTGTTGTCTCTCCTAAAATGCTATTGCCCTCTGTGATAGATACACGCCTGGACACAAGCAGTGATTCTGCAGGTAGGTAACTTGGGCGATCTGGGCTCTCTTGGTTTGATTTTTTGTCTAAAGCTCCGTGTTCTGAATCTGTTTCGACACTAACGCCTTTTTGGTACTGTAATTCATTCATTGCCCGCTGAATAGCGTCATCCAAATCAGATGGTAACTCCACTTTATCGTTATTCTTCTCGCTTGTAAAATAGTCAGCATCTTGAGTCCTTCTACCGCCTGCGATCGCTCCTTCAAGTTCATCATCGTACTGATGGTCTGATTGCTGGTATCCACTGCCTCCATCCTTTGCAATATTTGCAATCGAATTGAATGCAACGCCTATGGCCGCTTCCAAGTCCACATCTTCATGATCTGGTTCAGTTCCACCTGGGCCCGTTTCCGTAGTTGGTGCCCCTTCGCTCTGAAGTGAGCTGAACGCGTCGCCTATAGCACTCTCCAAATCCTTGTCAGTCGCTTCATTTCCGTTCTCGCCCAGCACGGCTCCATTATCAGGCCCGCTAGATCCAAAAGCGGAATTCAACGCAGCACCAATTGCTTGGTCTAATCCAGCGTCTTCATCCCCGAGACTGTTTTGCCTGGAATGTTGAGCGGGGCCTTCACCAGGATCTAATCGAAACTCAAGCTCGCCAATCACATTCCCTATCAAGTTCTGTATACTCTCCAGAGAGCAGGCACCTTCTTCTGTTGCAGCTGCGTCACCAGCTCTGCCGTTTTGCAGCCGCTCCGTGGACCCTTGCGATGAGCCATCAACAGGCAATTCCCAGCTAGATGGGTTCGGAGCGGACTCGCCATCCTCCAAGGCGCCCGCGGGAGAGACCCCGTGGGTTGCGGGCGCTAATTGAGGAGGGCTACTTACCATATCTTGCACTACCTTGACCTGCTTGTTTGGGATTTGCAGCAACCTGGTGTTGTTGTTGTGACTGCTTTTTTGCCAACCTCTAAGTGACTGCTTTTTGTATTATGTAATATTCATATTAGAATTTGGATGATCCAAATTCGGTAACGATATTTAAACAGTAATTGATCAACGTAGATACATATATATATATAGTCAGAACTGTTAAGGATCGTTGGGTAACTTAGACTCTTGGAGAAGAAAACATGCCATACTATATGGTTTCTTCTCCAAAAGTCGGTACGGGTGTGCTGCCGGCACAAAGTGTTTTCATATTATTTTATCTGTGCAGTATTTAGTATTGCAGTTTATTCCAACATCCCTGATGTGAATATCGCATCTATTACTGTTTATGTTGTCTTTACCTAATTCTGACATGTCAGTGTTTGAATTGAGAATTCTCAATTAGGATATCGATAATCCTCCTGTAGATTTAATATACCAACTCGAACTTAGTATCGATACTAGATCCCCATTTAGTGAAACCTTCATCAAAAGGTAAATGTACTTCACTAAATGCCTAGTAGAATACTCAAACAAATTGATCCTTGAAGTTGCTTAATAAATCGGTGATGTTGGCTACGATGGACAAGATGTTGGGTTTGGCAACAGTTTTACCCATCGGACTGACCAGACAAGAGACAGTGAGACAGGTTGATAGAATTTTGACGAAGATGACCATGATTACATTTTATCAAACAATTGCAGTCGCAGTCATGATAGTAGTCGTATGCAATATGGGCATAGAAGAGACTGGGCCCATTAGTGACTCGGTGCATGTGACTAGTCTGGCAACCATGAATAGACCTTTTATGACACAAGCTAGAGGAGATCAGTAGTTCATGCTGCTATAACAGGTCACTATAGCTTACTCAAGTGTGCGGAAGTGGTGTATGCTATATGCATTGTAGCTTTATACCTAGAGAATTAGAATTTTGGACATTTTCATGGTCATTCTCCGTAAGTGCTGCAAGAGTGTCGTTATTAGTGGCCGAGCTTTTATAGTACTGTACTTTGTCAACGGTAGCCATTTAACCACAGAGTATCATTTTCTGAAGGGCAATTAGGCCAAAGCAACTTCGAAGTATGAAACCAGGCTAGATATGGCCGCAGGGTTGTTTATACACTAAAAAACTAGCCCAGTTGGTTATAGTCGCTTATAACCTTCGGAAACTCACATATCAATCCACAAACCATTAGTTTCATCTACGCAGATGTTTAAGGAAGTACCGCTTTTTGAATCATGTTCAAAAGTCTATCTTAAGCGGCTTTACCCCCCTCCCCAGCCCCAAGATTCAAAAAATTCTAGAAACTATTATCTAGTCCAATCAAAAAATACATTCTCCTCCACCAAAAGGTTGAACTATAATATATTCACCAAAGCCGATGCTATATCCACTAAATGAGTATTGTCGGACCTCAAACTTCTAACTAATGCTATATCGACTCTAGTCTTTGATACAACATAGACAACATGTACTGTTTAAATACCGGTAACCGAATTGAAAAGTCTCAATTCGAACAGGGTTGCAAATTAGCCCTCTCAAGAGCGTTTTATCGCAATCCTACTCCTCATCTAATAGAGCAAAGTTGAGAACTAAACCCACGTTGCCGTGTCCTACTCCATCGTAACCACCTTGTTTGAGTGTCCAGTTGAAATTGTTTAGGTGGTGATTAGCGTACGAGGAGACGTTAAAGTCAAACGACTTGTTGCTGTACGTTGGAATACGCACGGCGTACAGTGAGTCCGCCAACTTCAATGACACGGTGTCGAACTGCAAGAGATAAGGTATTCCCGCCTGGAAAATAAACTCCTCGCAGTTCTTTACCGTGTTGAAGAAGCGCTTGCGCTCGGTCGGCTTTGTAGGAATCTGGAGGGCATTGTCCGGATTCGAATTGAGATTCTCAACAGTTTCCGGCCCGAGGTTAACATAACTGTCAGCGCTTGGTTCCAGGAGCGTGCTCCGTGCGTCGGCATCCTTGCGTATTCCAATGTACGTGAAGCTATTAATAGCAAGCCCATACAAAAACGGTTTATCGGCATACACGTCGCCTTTCGCCGTCTTGTTGATAAACCAGGAAAAGAACTTGAGTCCGGTAGACAAGAGAGTAGTCGGGACGTGGTCCTTGATCGAGACGTTAAAGTCGTTACCAAATAACAATTCTGACAGCTTAACCAGGCGCTTCGGGAGAAACGTAATCGCAAGACGGAGGTTCGGCGTGGTAGCGGGCTCGGGCGTCGGCGTGGGAGACCTCGACGGCGCCAGGCTCCTGCTCTCACGCCCACTCTTGTTGTCGCTCCTGCTGTTACTTCTGCTGTCGCTCCTGCTGTTACTTCTGCTGTTGCTCCTGCTCGCACTCCTGCTCTTGGTCTCACTCCTGCTCTTGGTCTCACTCCGGCCATTCCTGCTGTCACCACTCTCGCCACTCTTACTCTCGCTTCGGCTTCGGCTATTATTCTGGCCTGCACTCTCAACATCAGATTCACCCACTCTCTCGCTTCCTTCCCCTCTTTGCACCAAGCCCGCATTAGCTCCATCTATCGCCTTACTCCCGATCCCTGGGATCGCACTATCCTCATCCTTATTGTCCCTCTTACCCGTCTCACTGCGTCCCGAGTCTATACCGTTTGCATTTCCGCCAGCGGCGGCCTTCACAGTGAGTCCCGCTCCCAAACTGTTATCGCCACCACGAGGAGAGTGCCCCCCGTTAGCCTCCCCAGCCCCAGCCACCTTCTCATTCACCAGCTCACCGCTAACCGGCTCCCCGTTCAAGTACTTGCTGTCCCCCACGTTGTACAAACTATTCTCAACGTGCGGCTTGGCCCCGTCAAAGCCGGCTATGCTCACCACTAGACTGAACCGGCCAAGCTCCGAGTCCACCACCGTCGGCCGCCCAGTGTTCACAGGAACTACCTGGAACCCATCGCTGTAGTTGTTCGCCACCTTGATGAAGAGTCGCTTCGTCACACCCATCCTGCCGTCGCTCACGTCCTCCCCTCTGGTTATTATAAATTCATTTGCTCCATTCTGGAGTGTATACAGCTGCGCCCCAGGAAGCACTACACGCTGGCCACAATAAAGGCGGCGGTTACGGCAACGTAGAAAGATCCAAACCGTCGCCGTCGCCGCCGCCGCCGCCGCCTCCTTCATCGCCCATTGCACCCCAACAAGCGCCTTCCCACGCCCGTCCGCCCCAACAGCGCCGCTCCGAGCCACTCTGGAGCCGCAGGCCGGATCGGCCCAACCGCCTTAACCTGCCGCGCATAGCTAACCATCTATACACATCCTTTGAGACCCTGGCCGCCCTGGCCGCTCTGGCCGCAACACGCCGATCAAACCGTCCTGCCGTCTCGACCTTCTCTTCCCGCCCGTGCTGTCTACACCTCTCTCACGGGCTAGACCCTGCTTAGTCAGGCCCACGTGATATACTAATTCCCCGGTCCCGCGGATTGCTGATATAAAACGGAGCGTTGCGCCGGGGATCAGTCGCCACCATAGAATGAGCAACTCCTTAGAGCAATTGAAGGCTACCGGTACCGTGATTGTCACCGACACGGGTGAGTTTGAGCTGATTGCGAAGTACACTCCCCAGGATGCGACCACCAACCCCTCGTTGATCCTTGCGGCTTCCAAGAAGCCGGAGTATGCCAAGTTAATTGACATTGCCATTGCCTACGCTCAGGACAAGGGCCTGAGCCCCAAGGAGAAGGCCGCCATCGCGTTGGACCGTCTCCTTGTGGAGTTTGGTAAGGAGATTTTGGCAATTGTGCCCGGCCGTGTGTCGACCGAGGTTGATGCACGCCTTTCGTTTGACACCAAGGCCACCGTTGCCAAGGCGATTGAGTTGATTGCCCTCTACAAGTCTGTGGGCATTGAGAAGGAGCGCATCTTGATCAAGATTGCGTCCACATGGGAGGGTATCCAGGCTGCCCGCATTTTGGAGGCTGAACACGGAATTCACTGCAACTTGACCTTGCTCTTTTCGTTTGTCCAGGCTGTGGCGTGTGCGGAGGCCAAGGTCACCTTGATCTCGCCCTTTGTGGGCCGTATCTTGGACTGGTACAAGGCTGCTACTGGCGAGGAGTACACCTCTGAGACCGACCCTGGTGTCGTGTCTGTGCGCAGTATCTTCAACTACTACAAAAAGTATGGCTACAAGACGATTGTCATGGGTGCTTCCTTTAGAAACACCGGTGAGATCAAGGCCTTGGCTGGCTGTGACTACTTGACCGTTGCCCCCAAGTTGTTGGAAGAGTTGTTGAACTCGACCGAGGATATTCCCCAGGTTTTGAGCGCCGAGTCTGCTGCCGCTGAAACCGCCGAGAAGGTGTCGTATGTCGACGACGAGGCCAACTTCAGATTGCTTCTCAACGAGGACGCCATGGCCACTGAGAAGTTGGCGCAGGGTATCAGAGGCTTTGGCAAGGACTGTGCGACTTTGTTGGAGCAGTTGGAGAAGCGTTTCTAGATGGTATTGTAGATTTTTTATCCTCAAGACTCTACCATTTTTTTTGTTTGTCATACAAATCCCTATCACTGTACAAAATGAGACCGGAGACCGTTGTGCCAGCGTCTCCAGTGGCGCCGTACCCGATCCGCCAGAAGTCGGAGATCATCAGCGGCTTTGGTCGCGGCTCTGCTGAGTTGGGGATTCCCACCGCGAACATTCACGTTAGTGAAGCCCTCAATGCCTTGCCCACTGGAATATACTATGGATGGTGCAGAGTAGTACCAAAGATGTCCCAGTCGGACTCGCTGACGAAGCGAAACGATGGCAACGTCGTCAAGTTTTGCTACGGCAAGAGCTTGGAGGGTGCAGACCTCGAAACGCAGCCGATGGTTATGTCCATTGGCTGGAACCCATTCTACAATAACAAGGAGAAGGCGGCGGAAGTCCATATCATGCACAGTTTCAAAGACAACTTCTACGGGGCAGACGTCAAGTACGTTGTGTTGGGCTACATCCGACCAGAACTCAATTACACCACCAAAGGTATGTCACAACGGTTATCCGACACATTGATTTTACTAACCCTATTTAGATGCATTGATTGAGGATATCAAATTGGATATCAAGATTGCCCTTGAAACTCTTCATAAGCACGAGTACTCGCAGTACGGAAAGTTGTAGGGTAGTGACCAGTGCTAAGGCGCCAAGGCAAGAATTGGCTACGAAAATGCAACTGGGTAGGACTGGATGCTCTGGCGAGACTACCCTCAACGGATGCTACAGCCTGGGACAATTGAAAGGAAACTCTTCGGCTAGAAACGGCCCTGACATTCAAGAAACGCTTATCCGTTGACGAATAGGACAGCTTGCTTGTGCAAATATACTTTGTAGATGCATTTTCCGCAAGTGGATACTTTACGCGAGCCATAAATCAGCGAGTCTGGAAACCCAAGACAGAGCTGATAAGTAGCCATAGAGTAGGAGTCTCATATATCACGAACAACGCGGGTCAGTCTACGATGATCAGGGTCTTCTCGGAGACGTGGTGCGCCCTTGTGGCTGTGGTTTTTCTACTAACGGAGCTAGTTGGCGCCCAAAACACGTCGCACGATGCTACCCACTGCGAGCTAGATGCATCCTTGGGGGACTTTTGTACGCAAATGAACAAGTGCTCCAAAACCTACTACTGGATTGCGAGGTACAGCTACTGCTCATTGTCAGAGTCTGGAAAGATTTATCTTCCGGTTCTTGTGCTTGTCTCAAGTGGACTCTTACTTGGACTATGCATCATTCTCGCAGCGATGAGCATTTTGGTATCCAACTTCTTCATCTGCAACCTCCAGGAATTGGCAGATGCTCTTCATGCCAATAGCCATATTGTTGGAAATATTATAGTTCCGGTGTCTAACTCGCTTCCCGACTTGGTAAGCTACTACATAATGTTAGATGCTGGATCCACCGATTTGGTAATGGGACAATTGGTGGGTTCTTTTCTTATTATTTTGACAGTTATACTAGGGTTGATAAGTTACCTTAATGCTCCAGTTGCGAGTACTAGTCTTATTCTGTCACCTTTATTGTGGGTTTTGACAGTAATTTTTTTATTAATTGGCGGTTTAGGCACCAAGGGTACACTTTCTCTACTCAACTGTCTTGGTATAGCTGCCTGCTATGTGTTTTACTTGGGTGCATCCTTGTTTGGCAATAAGGACGTCACAACTCCAGAAGGTTCGGAACACTTAACGCCTGAGGATAGCATCAATATCTTTTCAGTGGACGAGCCACATTTTGGCTCCATATCACCTTATGCATCGGCATGTTTACAAGCGCATTCTAGAATTTCGCTTATTAAAGAAATATTCACCAAGACATGCTTGAGGATATTCAAATGTTTTAACTACGGAATCAATTTAGTGTCCTCTGTCATGGTACCGAACCCTCACTATCTAGAGGTTGAGGGAACAATTTGGAGTTTTAAGGAACTAGAGCCTTTATTCAAGACATGGTTCGCTGTACAGATTCCGTTGGTGATTAATCTACAATTTTCTCTTGTGAAGCCAATACTATTGATTCCCATCTCAATATTGTCTGTGACAGGAGCTCACACAATAGGAGATCGCATTGGAAATAAGGTGAATAGATTTATTCTCAATGCTTTTACAATCTGTCTTTGCTCCATTGTCATTTCAAAATTATCTGCTGTAATCCTTTTATTATTGAAGAATTTTGGAGTCTTGTGGCAATTGTCTGATTACACTCTAGGCCTTTTCATATTCTCTGTTAACAGCTTACTAAACGATGCAATCACAAACCTCACACTCGCCTGCAAAGTTAATCCTATGCTTGCGATTCATGCTTGTTTTGCCACGCCAATCCTACTTGTTTTGGTTGGATTGGGTGTCAACGGATCATTACTATTACTATTGGACCCACAACGTACTCCCTTTACTTTTAGTCTAGGGCAAGAATTTTGGGTTTCCGTTGCATCCTTAATTATTATCGTATGCTTCTACTGGTTTTATCTCCTCTTCAATGGCTGGGTATTTGATAGACGAATGGGTCAAATATTAATATTTATGTACGGGGTAGTGTCGTTCTTGAACGTTTATTTAGATTTGTGAACCCGATGTAATATATTGCTCCATCTCAGTTTCAAATTCTTTTTTAAAATCATGCACTTTTCGTACTCCAGTACGATGGTTCTTTTCAAGACTTTGCTGTGCTTGCTTAAAAACCTCGGAATCTTTAAACGTATCCTGGAACTCGTCGATTAATATCTGAATGCTAGTGAAAGGAATTGAATAGCATAGCAAGCGTTGCAAAAACCAAGGTTCGTTTGTTTCATGAATAATCTCCCGCACTAGCTTTATAAAATAGTCATGATCTTGGGGATTTAATACACGTTCAATGTTAAGTAGCATTTCAAAAAGCGGAATCGGTATGGACGTTTCGTAGGTCATATACGAAATTATTAAATCCCGCGCTTTCAAAATATCTTTATTGCACAAATGGATCTCTGCCATTTTAAGGAGTAGCCGATAATTTGCATTGAGAGAGTAACCTCTTGTCAAGATGGCTAATGCTTGCAAGGATTTCTTGGCAGCAATATGAAAGTTTGCGTATCTAATCCAAAACTGTGGATACCTCGCCGTAGCAATCAAACATCTCTCATACGCAAGTCGAATAAAGTCTAAAGGGTAACCTCGTATTTCCAAAAAATCCAAATAAGAGTTCCATAACCCTATAGTTTGGTTAGATATGCTCTTGACATCAAAATAATTTACTGAGATGTGTTGTTCAAAGTGAAACAACTCGTACACTTTGAATTGGGTAGCAATGTATGAATCAGTAAAGGATTTCTTTAAGCTCGTCGCAAATGCCTTGTTATTATACTTTTTAATCTTTTTTTGGTTTTCAATCTCCCTCTCTGGAACCAATAGGGGTATCAAATCAGATTCCGAATCTGTATTTTTTGATAGTTTTGTCACTGCTTCAAAGAGAAGCTTGTAAAAGTACTCGTAATGGTACAATGGTATCTCCACAATAATTCTGAGAAGTATATAATACTTGGACTTGTAATTGTTGTCTTCTTTTGAGTACCCATCGAGGAACCTAAGATACATCTTGTAAAACTCATAGCTGTGAAAATGGTACCCAATCTTTGAACGTGCCTCTTCGAACAATATCAATAAATCATTAACAGCATCGGACAAAGTTTCAACCTTGAACTTGAGGTAATTGACCCATAATTCAATAGAGTACGATAGATGAACCAAGCTACTTTTGTACACTTCGTTAGCTCTTTCAGTGTTTCCCAACTTGAACTCCCATTGTGCATAACGAATCCAGTAGTTATGTAACAAGGGGTACTTCTCTAGGAGACTGGTATATGACTCTCTCAACACATTCACTTCAGCCGTGTGACTACTCTTGTTGATGCCCAAGCCGCTATTGGCCTCTGCTGCCTCAATAAGCTTCTCCCAGAGAGAAAAATCATCTGGGGACAGAACCAACTCTATGGATATCTTCGACCATTCCTTATTGACTCGTGCCTCTTCCTCCATGATAGGCACTGGCCTATTCCCGTTCAATGCTGTTGTCTACAAATGTAACAGCCCGAAAATATGAATCTTGTAACATGCAAAAGTGAACAGTGCATGTTACATGAGATTCATCACAGCTCCAGTCATCTCCTCCAATCAACTCTTGCATGTCAGTCGTTGTTTTCTCTTCTTCTCTCAGTCGTGCTTTGCTCTCTCTCATATTACTGATTCACAAAATGCAACTACTGTGAAAGCTGCGACAACCTGCAACAATTTCGAGTAAATCAACTCGCCGGCATACTCTTAATAAAAGTGTGAGCTACTACGTGGCAGGTTATGAGGCACAAATGATATTAGTTAACGTAGTGAAATCTGTACAAACCAAGACAAAACAAGACTCTGTTTTAAAACTTGTAGCCAAAGGCATGTATTACAAACAATTGGGAAGAAAGCGACGATTATTGAAAAGCACCCTAGTCTTTCAACGTGAATAGAACTAAAAGGCAAGAGGTTGCTAACTCACTGTTTTTCAAATTGCTACAATCATTGGCTTAAAGCTGAATTGATCATAATTGTGACAATTATATTAAGAAAAGAGTAGAGAGTAATGAAATTTGAATACATTTGAATAAATATTAAAATACCGGATTAAATATAAATAAACACGAATAAATAAGAATAATCATTAAACTCCAGTTGATTCCACTATCCATGGAAAACTCGTAATGTCCATGCTTCCAAGCAAAGACTTGTTCCTAGAGACGTAAATTTGGAGCCGTTCCTCAAAGCTCGAATTGTTCCACTTGGTTTCCAGACCGTCGTTCGCTACTTCAGGCGGCCCTAGGCGTTCAACAACACACCCACTAGCTAATATTCCACACACACCAGCAACTAACCAGTTACCCTGTGACTTTTCCAAACCTACCGCACATGCCCCACAAAAAGAGTTGCCTCCGCCGGTAACGTCCTTCACTGCCGCTTGGTCGGTATGATAGGCTGGGAGCGTAACTGTGTATCCCGCCTTCGTATGAATATAGCACCCATCGGCTCCACAACGAATGATGACTCCCAGCTGTGGGAGCCTGAGGTACTGTGCAAACTCACATGCCACTATAGCCGGGGTTGTGCTTTGTTTCGATACTCCCAAAAGAGCACAGGCCTCATCAAAATTCGGCGTAAAGACTGCCAAGCCAGCCATGACATGCTTAAGCGGTTCGAAACTCGACTGTACGCATTCAGGCGGGGACGGTTCAAACACGTAGCGCGGAAGAGAAAGATTTTTGCTGGATGCACTTGCATTGAGTTCCGCTACAATGTCGCCACATCGCTCGACGCTGCAGCACATATGGAAGGTGAGTGCCAGCAGCAATGCACCCAATTCCAAGATGTCCAGAACCTCAATACGCCGCTTTTCAGTCTTGTAAATAAAGTGACGGATCTCATCTGTGTCGTAAACATTGGCACCACGGGTGGTTCGGCGATGGGGATTGGGCCTAAACGTCATTCCAGAGTTCCAAGACAAGAGTTCCCTCTCCACCTCTTTCGGAAAGTCTATTCCTTGGTCGACAATGCCGCTGATACGCCGTGATTCTGGGCCTGCAACAATACAGCCCCCCACAATAGCATACAGGGCGCCGCCTCCAATGATATCGTGCTCAGGTGCGCGGTTCCACGCCTCAGGATACTGGTTCTCGTCAATGATAAAGAGACCGAGTGTGACAAGAAGCAATCGCACTTCTGACGGTGACTCGGTGGTCATGTCTCCTCGTCAAGTCTCTCAGTCAAGACTCCCTGTCAAACAAGGCTCTGCTCATCATCGGCCAGACTCCGAGGCGGAATGTGCACGTGACCACTTCCCAAAACGTGATGGAATTTAATGAGTCTGCAGAAATCAACCAGAGGGGTTAATCGTAAATTGGAACCATCGAGGAAGTATGGCGCAGTCTACAGCGTCTGTGGCTGGAATAGTCGCTGGACGCAATCCACTTGACTACTCCTCTAGTTCTCCGTACACGCTTTTCCTTTTCCAGGCTATTTTTATCATAGCGATATGTTATGTGATACACTACCCCTTGAGTAAGATAAGGCAACCAAAGGTCATTGCGGAGGTAATTGCAGGAATTATTCTTGGACCTACGGTGATGGGACGGATCCCTGGCTTCACAAAGACATGCTTTCCACCAGCTTCTATCCCAGGGTTGACTTTGTTTGCCAACATTGGTATCATTTTGTTCTTATTTATTGTTGGATTGGAGGTTGATATCAAGTTCATCCGCAAGAACTTCCGCGCGGCAGCGCTGGTGGGGTTGATTAATATGGCGGTGCCGTTTGGACTTGGCTGTGCAATCGCGACTGGCTTATATGAGCAATATATGCGTGGTCCTGATGGCGAAGCAGCGGTTAAGTTTAGTACCTTCATGGTTTTCATAGCTGTTGCCATGTGTATTACAGCTTTTCCCGTGTTGGTGAGAATTTTGACCGAGTTGAACTTGATTGGGGACAGGGTGGGAACGATTGTGTTGGCAGCGGGAATAACTAATGATCTCGTGGGCTGGATTCTTTTAGCCTTGGCGGTAACGTTGGCAAATGCATCCAAACCGGTGAACACGGTTTACATTTTGCTTTTGGTTGTAGCGTGGTTTTTGTTTTTGGCCTACCCGGTTAGAATGTCGATGAAGTACTTGTTGAACAAGTTCACCAACGACTTGACAACTGGTGAGCCGTCTCAAGTGCTGATGATGTTTATCATCTTGATTGTGTTTGTCTCCGCCTTCTTTACTGATATTATTGGGGTTCATCCAATTTTTGGTGCTTTTATGGCCGGAGTAATTGTGCCTCGCGATAATGGTTTTGTGATAAAAATTACTGAAAAGTTAGAGGACATGGTACACATTGTTATGATTCCCATATACTTTGCAGTGACCGGCTTAAGTGTTAACTTGTCGCTTTTGAACCACGGTATTGACTGGGCATATATTATTGGAATAATTGCTTTGGCCATGGTGGGGAAGATTGGAGGTGGGTTCTTTGCCGCCAAGCTCAATAAGTTGCTCTGGCGCGAGTCTCTTGCGGTGGGTGTATTAATGTCGTGCAAGGGAATTGTTGAAATTGTTGCATTGACAGTGGGCTTGCACGCTGGAATCATTAACGAGAAATTGTACTCAATGTTTATCGTCATGGCATTAATTACCACTTTTGCGACGTCACCACTCACCTTGTGGTGCTATCCCCTTTCGTACCGCAAAGAGCGCGATGAGCATCTCAAGAATATTGAGCAGGCAAAGCGCGAGCTGGAGGGTAGCATTGATCAAGAGACTATGTTGGAAAAGGATGAACACGCTCCCAAAACCTTGAGTGAATATGAAGTTAAGGATTTAGGATCGTATGGTTTCCCCAAGATATTATTATTGTTGAGAAAGATTGACACTATCTCCTACTTGATGGCCGCTTTGAAGAACTTTAACACCTCTGTTCCTACCACCGACGTGAAGGCAATTCACTTGAGAGAGTTCACGTCACGTACCTCGCATTTGCTCGAAGCCTCGTCTTCTTCGCCTTACGATGATGACTTAGATGAACGTATTGCTACCGCGTCGAACCAATTTGAACTTACAAATTCATCTTCTATTCTTTCAATTGTTAAGGCATTTGGGGATTTATTGGGAATGGCCTGTTCCTCGAGGTCGATCTTATCAACTTCCAGGAACCACATTTTATCCATCAATCAGCAGGTTACGGAGAAGTCCGAGTTTTTAGTAACCAGCGTTAAGCTTGGTGAATTGACAGCAGATAATCGCGACATTTCACTTTACAAGTCATTATTCGACCAATGTGCCTGCCACTTTGGATTGCTTTTAATCAATGAACGCGTTCCACGCTTGGGATACAGTATGAGATTAAAGAGCGTGAATGAGGCCAATGTCTTTGACCGTGCAACTGAGCGTGGGAGTTTGGAAGGAGAGAACGACCTGTTGATTCCCCGTGGATTGATCGATTTCAAATCCGTAAACTTGGTTTTCGAGCATGATAATGTGTTGAGTTCCAGTGATCGGTTGGCATTGCACTTGGGCCACCGGATTGTGAGCCTGAATGAACTTTCCAAGATTAACATTTATATTACTAGCAACAGTCTTCTGAGCGCAAGCGCAGGTTCATCAAATGGATTTGAGAAGGAAATACTGGCTTTGTTCAGTCGTTTGAGTCTGAATATTAGTATTAATATTTACAGGGTTATTGATGATGACTTTAGACTGTCGATTGCAAAGCGCGATGAGCTTGAAAATGTCTTATTCATCGTTGCCAACACCAACACCGGGTCACAAGACGGAGGAAACGAATGGATTCTGTCGTATGACCAAATGTTCGACAAGCCGGTCAACAAGCTTATAAAATTGAGTACTGTCGAGAACTTTCACGTTTTGGTTGTAAAGTCATCGACTGTATAGAGTAGGTAATTGTTTTAGCACAGTAAAAAACTTGAATAGCCATCGCGAGAGTAATGTCAGACGACGAAGGAAACCTTTTCACAGAGGGTTTATTTGAAGAGGCCGACGACTTCTTGCCCAGTAAGCCTGAGTCGCACTATGCTCTGTATGAGCGTAAGGTGAAGGGGGCGACTCCTGACAAGATTTCCTTGAAACTTGTTGGTCTGTCCCCGCTTTGGGGACACTTGTTGTGGAACGCTGGGATCTATACTGCCGATTACTTGGACAGTCATGCGGCCGAGCTCGTTCGTGGAAAGCGGATCTTGGAGCTTGGAGCTGCATCGGCTTTGCCGTCCGTGATTAGTGCAGCAAACGGCGCCGAGCTTGTCGTATGCACCGACTACCCCGATCCTGACTTGATTGCAAATATTGAGCACAATTTCAAGCAGCTTCCACTTAGTCCAGACTCTCACAGAGTACAAGGATATATCTGGGGCAATCCTATTGAACCGTTGGTGTTTGGATCCGACGCTGACGAGACTGCAGTCGTTTCTGAAGCAGACAAGTTTGACTTGATTATTCTTTCCGACTTGGTTTTTAACCACACGGAGCATCACAAGCTCCTTTCTACGTGCAGAAAGTCGTTAAGGCGAGACGGACGGTGCTTGGTTGTTTTCTCGCCGCACAGACCGTGGCTCTTGGAGCAGGATCTCGAGTTTTTCACAACCTGCGAACAGCACGACTTCAAATCAGAAAAGATTGACTTGGTTGAATGGAAACCCATGTTTGAGGAGGATGAAGAGACTGCGAGCGTGCGTGCTCGCGTTTACTCCTTCTTCTTGTTACCGCAGTGGGAATTGGAAAAGCAGTAGATTTGAGTGAGCCACCTGCAGCCCACTAGGATCCTGAGAATACCTACTAGGTTTGAGATTACCTACTACCTCCCTGAAACATGCATATCTAAGATTGAATCACATTTATTGAATCGTGAGAACTCACTAATCAAGGAAGCATTATCAAGCGTCTGTCTCATCCTTAGATATTGATGGGAATAAAAGAAGAGGAAAATAATAGAGACGAATCTGAGTGATCCAATTGCAGAAGAGAAGCAGAGGAGAAGAAAAGCAGAGGAGAAACAGACGACGTGCGGAAGAAAAGCAGAGGACGATCAAAGCACAACCATTACGTCTCTTGGAGTTTTCCTTCAAGACTCATGTCCGCCCGAAGGCGCTTTAACCAGCAGGAACTCCATCGCTGATCAGAAGGGTAGTACGCGCTCCGACTTACTTGATTACAAAATGCATAGGCTAAGCGCCGAGATAGACATTATACTGAGACCCATGGCGTGATTCGCCTCTTACATAATATACAAAACTAGATACTTTTTAGCACAACGATAAAGGTCAAGCTAACCAAGGCACCGCAGGCTGAGACCAAGCCCAAGGTAGAGATACGGGACGCGGGATACACGTTCTGTGTTAGCAATTGCTGTACGCGGAAGAACCTAGCGGTACCCATCACCAATGCGAGGATTCCGAGGCAGATGAAGGAGCATCCCAATGGCTTACCAAAGCCCATCAAGGTGTGTCCTCGTTCCGGGGGCACGGGGTGGCCCAGATCGTCCTTGCGTTTCAGACTGTCCAAGCGGAACAACTGCGTGATTCCTATACCAATGGTGATGAAGGAGAGGGATGTACGAAGCCAGGCGAGAAAGGTGCGTTCGTTCGCCATGTGGTCTCGTGCCACCAGTGCTTTGTTTTCTAGGAGCAACGAGGAAAAGCCCAAGATACCATCAGGGTGGCGCGGACCAGCCTGACCAGGTCCCGCGCTCAGCTCGGACGCACTCCCGCCAGGGACGACGCCACTCATTAGTAGATGTATTAAGGGCTGGAGTTGCGCTTAATTTACAATACCCGGTAGTCACACGACCCAAACTGTGGCTCGAATTAGCCACAGGGCCTGCCAAGTTGTGACCTGCGACAGCGTACAGCTCTAGTCTTATCAAGCCAGCAACATTTAGCGGCGTCTCTGATATCATACCTTTTAAGTATGCGGACACTCCCCGGCTGGAATTGCCTGCCTTGATCTATATACCAGCACGTGACCTTTCGTATTAGACACACGATTGTAACATGTAATTATATCATGTAAATACAGTATGTAATTATAACATGCAATGCAATCCTTTAATGTAGCGAACGACGCAACACGGGCGGCGGCTGCATGATTACCTTGCAGAGTGAATATTCTGTAGGCACGGCTGGTCATGCCCTTGGCCCCAGGCTTTGTATCCCTAATCTATTATACCTATTATTTCTATACAAGCAGCATGACCGGGCGGAGACTCTTGGCCCGCTCCGGTACCAGCCTGTGACATAATCTAAACATTGTTTTTAAAACACATCACGTGCTTTTATTGAATAGACCAGTAGCCAACCAAGTGGTGCGATCCAGGTATCGCAAGCTAGCGTCCTGGGTGGTGCCATCCTCAGCGCGTCCCAGCGCGCCGTCCTATACCGAGGCGCCGACGTCTGCAGTCTCCATCTCCCAGGAATGTAACGCATTTTCTGTAAAGCGTGTTTTCTATTTATAGCAAACCACAACCAAGCCGGTATTGCCAATGTTGTGGCAAGGGTTGGCTGTGCGGGCTTGCCGCCCCACAGGGCATAGGGAAGCAGAAACGTCACTGCTTCCCCTCGTGACCCCTGAGACTCCTCACACCAACGCCCATGCAAGAGCAACCACAATTGGCGCTGCTGGGATGCCGGCCACACCTCCGCGCGCGGCATTGGACTCAGTCACCATCGAGTAGTGTCTGATCTCGCCCACGTCGCCGCTGATCGTGCCCATGCCAATTGAGCCGGTCTGGACCGGTGGGCTGTCTGTGTACTCGGTCGGGAACACCTGTGTGAAGCGCAGAAGCGTTACTGTGGTGCGACCAGCAGCGTCGGTGCCGGTGACCCACACCGACGTTGGGGCGAGCGGTGTCGTGGTCAGGCTCGAGGACGTTTCCAGCGACGACAGGGTCGTCGCAGCGTGCACGACAGCCGCACACACAAAGAGTCTCCACGGAAGCATGCTGGTTAACAACCTTGGGGACCAACACCATTAAATGGTGTCGCTCATCGCTGAGAAAAAGAAACGTTAGACAGAGCGCACACAAACAGATAACACAAAGTCGTAAGAACATTAGTAGCGCGCCGCGGCGCGGCGCGCTGCAACGGTAGCGCCAACTCGCTTGGCTGTAAAGATTAGTCAGTCAAACAATCACGTCGACGCGTGGGTGTGATTGTATTCTGCATCCACGCCGAGGCTCGAGATACTGGGGCAGCAGGCACACACCGTGGCGGACCGGCATGTGGCGCGTGCTGTTGATCCTACGGAAGAGCAGCACCTTGGTGGTGAACAGTGGACGGCGCGTGGGCGATGCGCAAGGTGTTTTCCGGATTTGGGGCCCGGCCGGAACTTGATTTGTGGTGCTTTTTCCGACTGGGGTTTTTTTTGGCTTGGGTGCATGGTTGGCAGAATTTACGCACTGTCCCTTAGCGACCACCTCCGTTCCAGACTCGTCTCACCTGTTCTAACCCGATCTCGGCTTACCCCAACGTTCCACAGGTCATGTTCGTGTCTATTCACAGCGGATTCTCATTGACTCGCGGGCTCAAAGTTCACATAGCTTGACGAGCTCACATAGCTTGACGTACTCACACTGGACGTTTGACTCACGTGGACTCTGGTTCGATTTCCGATCTGCAGTATCACAAACTGCAATTTCTGGCTTCCGCTCATACACTGTTACACAAATTCTAACTCGTGCACACATACTTTAATTCCTATCCATGTACCCCTCTGTTCTACCTCCGTTTCTGCCTCCGTTTCTACACCACCTGCTACACACTTCATATCTCACACCACCTGCCACACCTCCCACACCTCTCACACCCCCACGCCTCCCACGCCTCCCCCCCACACCTCAAGCCCCTCCCTATATGACAACTCCCCTTCCCAACTGGTGCTTGCTGCCACCAGACTCCGGGCGTCGCGGCACAAGAGGCACGACACGTTGTCCCAAACAAGACACTGCTACGCGAGAAAAGTGCATGACGCACATGTAGAAATCTCATTACGTAATACGCACTCCTGTGCGCTTTGTGGCTCGCTGCTTTATTGCCGCCAACGTGTCCCTGAGACGGCGACTGACTGTTTCAGTCTTGTTCCACTAGGCGAAGTGCGTACATGTTCGGTGCGCTCTGACCGTCCCAGCGTGTTTCCTGTTCCACGGCCTTATTCATGTCTTGTCACGTTCGGTTGGTTCTATTGTTGATGATGTTGATGTCCTTGCTTGTTTTTGTACTAGTTTCTTTGTTCTGGTTGTTCTAGCTGTTCTTGTCTACTGGGTGTGTCGTCATCGACTTCCCCTCGTTAGAAAAGGAGACGCGTAGGTTGGTTTGTTAGACGCGAAGGTAGGTTTGGTAGAGGGGTGGAGTAGGGGAAGGAGTAAGGAGGGGGTGTAGCTGGTGCAGTAGAGATGTTGTAGTCGCGAGGGGTAGTGGGTACGTGAGAGGTTCTGTTCGGGGTTTGGCAGTCCAATTGTCACTCCTTTAAATACATGTACCCCTTAGGTCCAATTGTTTGGTTCGTATTGGTATGAGTCTGGACGAATTGTTTGTTCGAAGTGGCATGAGTCTGGACAAATTGTTGGTCGTAGTAGTGAGTCTGGCCCGACCCGGTCCGAGTTTGGTCTGTCGGTCTGGTCTGCCCATACAATATCTTACCTTTGGTTGTTATCAACCCTCGTACTCTCTAACCTCCTATCACTTATTTAATCTACATTATGTACTCCTATTATTACTCCTCGCATTAGTCTCGACCCCCCCCCCTCGTCGTTCACGACCCCCCCTCGTCGTTCACGACCCCCCCTCTTCGTTCAAGACTCCCCCTCGTATTACTCAAGACTCTCCAATGCGACACGACTCCAACACGACTCCTTCCAATGCGACACGACTCCAACACGACTCCCTCCAATGCGACACGACTCCACCACGACTCCTCAAATAAAGTACTCTACCACGACTCCTCATATGAAGTACTCCACCACGACTCCTCAAATAAAGTACTCTACCACGACTCCTCAAATAAAGTACTCCACCACGACTCCTCATATAAAGTACTCTACCACGACTCCTCATATGAAGTACTCCACCACTGGCTTCTTCAGGGGTAGCTGTCCCGGTCCCTGTGCCGCCGCCTCAAACACCTTGTACTCCCGCTCCAAACCCTCTCCCAACTGTAAAACCAGCGCCACGTTTCCACACCGGTAACAGTAGTTTGGGGCCAGCCACACCGTCGCGAGTCCCCCGTCAAACATCTCCTTGTACCCCTCCATCACCAACTGGTGCGCCCGCGCAATCATCTGCAAGCCGTTGCGGTGGAGAAACTCGTGCACCTGCGTATGGCCAAAGAGGAACCCGGCTCCGCGCGGACTCACCGCCCATCCGCTAACCTCCTCTGGGTCCAGCCAGAGCAAGTCACACATCCCGCCCTCGTGCGGAACCTCCTGCTTGCGGTCAAGCACCCGGATCTGGTCTACACACTCAATCTCCGGCGAGAGCCCGCCGTGAATGCAAAATACGCCCTCCAGGCCCCCGCCAGCCACCACCGCGCCAAGCGCCAAGTAGTCAAACACCTCACAGCAGTAGCGCCACACGCTCACCAGCCCGTACTTCCGCACACACTCGTCGTAGAAGCCGTACACTGTCGTGATTTGGCGCAGCTCGTGGTTTCCCCGTATAAGCGTGATGCGGTCGGGGTACCGCACCTTGAGCGCCACGAGAAGCAAAAAGGACTCGACAGAGTAGAAGCCACGATCCACAAAGTCGCCTAGAAACAAGTACTGTGTCTGCGGACACGCGCCACCAGTATCAAAGAGCGTGAGCAAGTCGTGAAGCTGACCGTGTATGTCGCCACAAATCGTCACTGGCGGCGAGACCAGCACGATATTGCCTTCCTGGACCAAGAGCTCAATCGCCTTATCGCAGAGCTCCGCCGCTACGCACTCCGGAACGTGTTTGCACTGCCGGATATCCTCAATTACACTGCTCGTTAGTATCGTCATGGGGAGACCAGAGGGAGACCAGAGAGAGACCAGAGAGAGACTAGACTAGGCTGGACACCGCCACCAGACCATCATCATCGGTGCTCCCGACCTTTGGTCTACGTACGCGTCTAAATCAAACATGTAGGTTAAGTTTAGTTTTTCATATACACGTTAAATATATCCGTTGAGGGTCCAGCACCTCAGCGGCATCACCAGTCTTCGTCACGTTCAGCTCGTCACGTTCAGCTCGTCACGTTCAGCTCGTCACGTTCAGCTCGTCACGTTCAGCTCGTCTCGTTCAGCTCGTCTCGTTCACCTTCTCGTCTTCATCTCGTCTTCACCTTCTTGTTGGCAAGGTGTACTTTTGGAACGAGCGCTGCAACTGTTTACGTACTGCAATCTTTTGCGCGCCGACAAAGCTGTCAATGCTCACCTTGATCAGGCGGTTCAAGTCGCTCTGACTGACAAAGTCCGAGAGACGCATCTTGGCAAACGCCTCGGCGATTCGCAAGATGCTTTCGAGGTGACGGACTGTAATGGGAAAAGAACCAGTTGTAATTGACTCGCGACGTAACTCAGCGTAGACGCGTGCAACCTTGTCCATGTCCATCTGGTGCAACTTGGGCAGGACCTTTGCGCGTGCGTACTGTATGTACTTGACCAACATCTCCTGCGTGATGGGCGAGATTTCGCTTTCACGGCGTCTATTCATTTGATCAATCTTTTGGTGACGCGTTTGTGCCTTGTCGCCCGTGTCCATCTCATCGTCCTCCAACTCCTCCTCGTTGGACGGGTGTGAGCGTACGTGCGAGTCAACGACGAAGCGAGCCAAGCGTTCGTCCAGCTCGGGATCGACCAAGTCGCGGACCACGCAGAGGATATCGAATCTGGACAAGATTGGTTCGGTCAAGTCGACATTTTGGGAGAGAGGCAAGGTGGAGTTGTAGCGGCCGCCATTGGGATTTGCTGCGGCAATAATGGCGCAGCGCGCCTGTAGGGTGGTGACGATACCGGCTTTAGAGATAGAGATGGACTGCTGCTCCATCGCCTCGTGGATGGAGGTACGGTCCTGGTCATTCATCTTGTCAAACTCGTCAATCAAGCAGGTACCGCGGTCCGCCAAAACCAAGGCGCCACCCTCCAACGTCCACTCACGCGTAATGGGATCCTTACGCACGGAGGCAGTCAAACCTACTGCGGAGGCACCCTGACCAGTGGCAAAGACAGCACGGTTGGCTGTCTTTTCTGCATACTTTAAAATCTGCGACTTTGCAGTACCTGGGTCACCGAGAAGCAATACATTGATGTCGCCTCTGATTGAGTGCTTGCCGTTGACGTCCTTGTGTACACCGCCAAAAAGGGAGCACGCCAAGGCCGTCTTAATGTCCCGGTGTCCGTATATGGACGGCGCCATTGACGCAATAATCTTGTCAATGATTCCCCGTTCCTGCGAGAGCTTGCGGAACTCGCGCTCCTCCTCCTCGGTCCACGAGTTAATTGCGTTTTCTCCCGTCATGGAGTTGCTGTCCTTGCGGCGTATCGAGTTGGCCTCCACAACCGTGGCGAAAACGGGAAACCCATTCTTGGCATTGAGCTGGCCGTCGTAGTTGTTCTTGTAGATGCCGGTAACTTCAATGTCCTCGCCGGGCTTGGCCAGGTCCACCAAGTCGGACAACAATATCACCTCGCGGTGACGCGGCAACCGGCCAGCTGGCACCGTACCAGGCGCTTCCTGCAAAGTTATGCGCTGGTAATTGCGGTACAATGTCTTTTCAGAATTGATCTTGAAGGGTCCCTTGGACTGACAGTTTGTGCAAAAGGAGACGCGCACCTCGGTATTTGAGTCCTGAACAAACGGGCCCAAAACGACACCGCACTTGAGACAGTCAAACTTAACGTACTTGAGTTGTGGAAACACTCCAGTTCTGCGGGTGACCACTCCGCTGATTTTTATCAACTGGTTCAAGTTGTTTTCGCGCAAGTCACGCAAGTTCAAGTGGTTGGGAAAGTTGATTATGCGCACGTGTATCTCAGTGTGGATTTGGGAGTAGTTGGGGTAGTGGAGCTCTGTTGCTTCCATCGCCACGATATCAAAGATTTTGAGCAACTCGTTGGGCGAGGTAGCCAAGAATAATGCCAATATGGCCTTGGAGTCAGCCAAGTGGTTGTACAGCACATCCAAGGATTCGGCATTCACCTCACCTAGAGTTCTGATACGTGCACCGTAAACCAGTCGACCGTGCTCGTCTGTGTATTCCAACAAAAATGACTTGAGCTCTCGCGCAATACTCCGCAGCACCGCTGGCTGCAATATCCACTCGGTAATTGTTGGAGCCTTGATATCGGTCAAGCTCTCCAACGACAACTCCTCGTTAAACGGATCAATTTCGTAATCGCTGGCCATGCCATCTTCCTCGGCGTTCTCGTACTGTCTCCGCCGGCGCCGCTGGATCGGCAACCCGTACTGGTCCATATCGTCGTCCGCATTGTCGTCAGCCTCCTCGTCCAAAAACGCGTGACGCCGCGACCTCCAGCCCTGGCTCCCCAGACCAAGAAGATCGTCGCGCTTGTTTAACTGCTCGTCAATACGCCGACGCGTAGCCGCGTCCATAGACTCGTACTCCTCGTCGTCAATCTGGCCATCGCCCAAGTCATAGTGGTCCTGCTCAGTTCTCTCGCGGTAGTCCCGTTCCATATTATCCATCAAGTCCTCACCATCCTCCTCGTCAGACGGGTTCAAGTCCGCTACGTCGTTGTGGATCTCGTCCTCCTCGTCGTCTATATTCTCAAACGGTATCGCTGGAGACAGCGGTGGGAGGTGCGGCAGCAGCCCAATCGAACCCGGACTCGAAGCAATGTTCGGACTCTCGTTATCGCTATCGCCATCGCCATCTGGAGCTCCACGCCGCTTACGCGGACTCACATTTGAACCGTGTACTGGACTAGACATGTTGCCTAACCGTCTAAAGAGTTGGAATCAGGTTCAAAATCGCGTCCTCCCGGCTTTTTTTCCTCATCCTTTTTGACGCGTGTAATTTTCCAAATCGGGAAACAGGTACACGTGATCCATAAATTGTAAAATGTCAAAAGTACAGTTTATACATTACATATTAAAACTACAGGCAAGATTTCCAGATGCAGGGACCCGTAAATGACAGGGCCTGGGAGAGCCATAGGGAGAAGAGGGCCAGAAAAGACCAGAGAAGACCAGAGAAGACCAGAGAAGACCAGAGAAGACCAGAGAAGACCAGAGAAGACCAGAGAAGACCACAGAATAAGACCAAAGAAGTGGGACCAGGGAGACCAGGGGAGACCAGAAATAAATGGAGACAGCCATCCAAGAGACGGATCTAAAAGAAACCACCACGCCTGTCTCAGCTGTCACTGTCACCATCTGCACCCTCACCATCTGCACCCTCACCATCTATCCATCCCTATGCTCATCGGCAAACTTGTCCTTCCTTACGGAGGGTCCACTGAAATTGTAGTGGCTGTGCTTATTTCGTCTATTTATGAGCTTATTGCAAAGCCCCAACTGTGGATCGTAGGGGTTGGGCGTGGAAGAGTAGTAAACCTGCAGCAAGCGGGGCTGCTGCACAACACGCCGCGTAGAGAAGGGTGCGGCGTTACGGTACTCTGAACCGTCGAGTATAGTATACTGTTTGGACCTTTGCGTAATGTCTGGACCCTTTGGCGGGTAGAACGTAGATAAGAGATTAGTGATTAGTGATTAGTGATTAGTGATTAGGGAATAGGTCGTTTAGGGTCGTAAAGCCAGCCAGACGGCGTTGATGACGATCCCCTAAGCGCTGGTGCCCAAGCGAGACTCAACAACTGGTGGCTGATTGTTGTGGCGCAAGGTGTGGAGGCGACTAATTTGCACCCCACAATGCCTCTTTTGCACGCGAGATTGCTTAGTCGGCGATACCGATATGGGTCCAGCCGGAGTACATAAAGGATTGCGGGCCCGTAGAGCTGGAGCAGTGAGGCAGCATGGCACAGACGGTAGTGGAGGTTTCAGATGGTGCAGAGAGCACCGTCTCGCGCACCGTCTCGTCCACCTCCAAGCACGGGGACGTTAGGGTCGAGCTAGAGTCTGTGTTCTCGGAGTCGCGCGACAGCCAGTTCAAGGTGGAGGAGAACTTGGTGCGTGGATTGAAGGAGAGGCACATCCAGATGCTTGCGCTCGTTGGAGTGTTTGGAACCGGCTTGTTCTTATCGTCTGGAGGAACCTTGTACTTGGCGTAAGTATGCAGAGATGACTTGCAGACTTGGTACTAACTTTACAGGGGCAATGCTGGGATGTTTGTGGCATATGTCTTGGTTGCGATCATTGTAGGACTCAACCAGATGGCCAACATAGAGGTTTCAACGTTGATGCCGGTAACCGGCTCGTTTGTGCGCCACCTGGAGCACTTGGTAGACTCGGCGCTGGGCTTTGCGTTGGGCTGGATCAACGTCTACTCGTCCATCGTGCCGAGCGAGTTGGCGGCTACCGCCGTCGTGATGACGTACTGGTCAGACGTGAACCCCGCGGTGTGGATAACCGTCTTTGGGCTCTTGATTGTTGCCTTCAACTCGTATAGTGTTCGCGCCTATGGCGAGATTGAGTTTATGTTTGGCATACTCAAGATCCTTCTTATCGTGGGCCTCTTTATCTTGGGTTTGGTGATTGATCTTGGGGGCGTCAAGGGCGTGGAGCGGATAGGGTTCCGGTACTGGCGCGAGACGCCATTCAAGGAGTACTTCACCGTCGGAAGCTTGGGCAGGTTTATTGCCTTTTGGAAGTGCGTATCGCTGGTGGTGTACTCGTATGGCGGGGTGCAAACGGTCGCCTTGTACGGCGGCGAGACCAAGAACCCGCGCACGAGCATATACAAGGGCGCGCGTAACATCATCTACCGCACCATCGCCTTGTACTTGACCACCGTCTTGGTGTTGACGATGATCTTGTCTAGCAACGACAAGGCGATCGCGTCTAGCACCGGTAACGCCACCGGCTCGCCATTTGTGATTGCCATCAAGCGTGCCGGCATCAAAGGGTTGTCCTCCGTCATCAACGCGGTAGTGCTCACGTCCGCCTTCTCGGCAGCGTGCTTGGGTCTCGGCCAGGGCCTGCGCATCCTCTTTGCATTAGCAGCGCGCCACCAGGCACCCAAAATCTTTCTCAGGACCAACAAGAGGGGTTTGCCGTGGGTAGGTATCGCCACCTGTGCCTTGTTCTTGCCGTTGTCGTACATGCTGGCGTCCTCCAGCGCCGCTACCGTCTTTTCGTGGTTCCAGAGCATCACCGCCCTGAACTTGCTCTTGCTGTGGATCTCCATCAGCGTGAACCACATCTCGCTCACGCGCGCCATGAAGGCACAGGGCTACGACCGGTCGCGCCTCCCGTTTCCTGTGCGCGGCGCGCCAGTCGCGGCGTGGGTGTCGGGCTTCTTGTCGCTCCTCATACTCCTAACCGCTGGCTTCACAAACTTCCTTAGCGGCAGCTTCTCGGTGCTGAGCTTCTTTAGCCACTACTTTAGCATCCCGCTCTTTGGCGTCTTGTACCTTGGCTACAAGGTGGTGAAGAAGACGCGCTGGCGGCGGCCGCTCGAGGTTGACTTGAAGACATTGTTTGACAATGTCGACCAGAACCCTGAGGAGCCGTCGCCGCGTTTGAAGGGATGGAATGCGTTCTCAGTGTTGTGGACGTGAGGTGACTGACCAGTCGGTCTGCCAGTCGGTCTGCCAGTCGGTCTGGCCAGTATGGCCAGAACGACTGGTCTAACGCCAAAATGCCTAACCTGGATACGGTCTCGACCTGAACGCCTGGACGCCAGAATGCCAGAATGCAAGAACACCTAGCGTCTAGCGCCTAACGCCTAACGCCTAACGCCTAACGCCTAACGCCTGGATACGAACCGTATACGGCCTGACGCCAGTCGTCTGAACGCCAGTTGCCTGAATAGATGCCAAACAATAGTGCACTGTATAGCCATTGACATTGTACAGCATAAGCCGCCTAATCAGGACCACGTAGTAGAGGCGTGCCTGAAAGCCCAACCGCCGAGATATCGTGCATGTGTCCCTGTCCAGGACCGTGTAGGTACCCGCAAGGACACCTTTCAGTCGTCCTTTCCCCTTCATTAGCCCCCTTCATATCCATCGCCATCGCCTCCACCGTATCGATCCCATCTTCCACCCCATCCACCTCCATCACCTCCACCTTGTCCCCCGTGTCCTTGTCCACCTCCTCCTTATCCCCCATCACATCACAGGCAAGCCATACGCCCGCCTCCCGCCTTCCCCCTTGTTCGCCCGTCCACGGCACCTCCATCGCCGTCCCCATCGCCATCCCCATCGCCATCGCGGGATCCGCCACCGGCCCTAGCCACCGCGCCACGTCCCCGGTGGCGTGCGCCGCCGGCCACGCCTCCAACCGCTGCCGCTTCGCATCGTGGCCGTCGCTGTCCCGAGCTCGCGCGTACAACATGCCTAACTGATTGGCCAACTGATTGGCCAACTGATTTGCTGAGCAGCGCTAGGGGTAATTTGAGTTGTAGAGTCTGAGTCTGAGTCTGAGTCTGAGTCTGAGTCTGAGTCCAGAGTCCAGAGATCAGTAGAGGCCTACAGAGTAGAGCCCAGACACAGAAGCGGTCGATCAGAGATCAGAGGTAGTAAGGCTCGTAGTCACCCTCCAAATCCTACCCCGTCTTTTCGCCCTAGTGCTCCTCGCCTGCCCAACTGTCAGTAGTCAGTCAGTGGTCAGTCAGTCAGTAGTCAGTCAGTGCCAGTGCCAGTGCCAGTGTCAGAGCCGGCAGTCCACTAGTTCGTCGTTGGTCACTACTGCTACCAAACACGGCTACTACCAATCACTGCTCACTAGAATACTCCTACTACTAATCATCGATTGCTTATCTAAAATAACAACTATGCCATTGAGTATCGACAGCGAGCGCGCCGTGGCTCCCGACTACCTCGTGGGACGCGCGCTCTTGGTGTTCACGTCGGTGTTTGTCCTGTTGGGGGTGTTCCTCTTTGGCTTTGAGCAGGGCTTGATGTCGTCCCTCTTGACCAACCAGCACTTCAAGGCGTACTACAAGCAGCCCACCCCCGTCGAGGTGGGCACGATGATCGCGGTGCTCGAGGTCGGCGCCCTCTTCTCGTCGTTCGTCGCTGGCCGCGTCGGCGACGCCGTCGGCCGTCGTCGCACGATACGCTACGGGTCCTTCATCTTTGTCGTTGGCGGCTTGGTGCAGAGCACCTCCGTCAACATTGTCAACTTGGGGGCTGGCCGCTTGATCAGCGGCGTCGCCATCGGCTTCCTCACCACCATCATCCCGTGTTACCAGCTGGAGATCAGCCCGCCCAGCGACAGAGGCTTCTTTGCGTGCTTGGAGTTTACCGGCAACATTGTTGGCTACGCCGCGAGCATATGGGTTGACTACCTCTTCTCCTTTGTCGACGGCGACTGGTCCTGGCGCGCGCCGTTGTTTGTGCAGTGCGTGATGGGCCTCTTGCTCTACTTGGGCCTGTTTGCAATTGTCGAGACGCCGCGCTGGTTGCTCGACCACAACCACGATATCGAGGGCATGGTTGTGATTGCCGACTTGTCCGCCAACGGCGACACCGAGGACGAGGACGCCCAGAACGAGTACCGCTCCATCAAGGAGTCCGTCTTGCTCGCACGCGTAGAGGGCGGCGAGCGCCTGTACGCCTACTTGTTTGCAAAGTACAGAAAGCGCCTCTCCGTCGCGTGCTTTGCCCAGATGTTTGCCCAGATGAACGGCATCAACATCATATCCTACTACGCGCCGATGATCTTTGAGTCCGCCGGCTGGACCGGTAGGTCCGCCATCTTGATGACGGGCATCAACTCGTTGGTCTACTTGGCCAGCACCATCCCGCCGTGGTACCTCGTTGACAACTGGGGTCGCAAGCCCCTCCTCTTGCTGGGCCTGGTAGTCATGGGCCTTACCCTCTTGGCCATTGCCTACTCGCTCCGCCTCAACAACAGTCACACCCCCAACGTCGTGGTGGCGTGCGTTATCGTTACAAACGCCGCCTTTGGCTACAGCTGGGGCCCCATCCCCTGGTTGATGAGCGAGGTGTTTCCCAACTCCGTGCGCTCCAAGGGCGCCGCCATGTCTACGGCAACCAACTGGTTGTTCAACTTTATCGTGGGCGAGATGACGCCCATCTTGTTGGACACTATACAGTGGAAAACCTACTTGTTTCCCGCCACCTCGTGCGCCCTCTCCTTTCTCGCGGTCAAGTTCTTGTTCCCGGAGACCAAGGGGCTCAACTTGGAGGACATGGGCTCCGTCTTTGACGACAGCTCCTCCGTCTTCTCCTTCCACCTGGCGGGCCGCAACCATGTCGCCTCTAGGCGCGGTAGCGCCGGAGCTGAGCAAGCGCACCAAACAGCGGCCTCAATGGCACGTAACCCCGCAGTGCCACGGACGGAGGCGGACAGCGGCTTCCTCACCGGAGCACCATTGATAACAAACTTTGCTATCACGCCGCTTATGTCAAACAAGTCCGATTATGCTTCAGCCGCACTGGACAATACGGAGATTCCTCAAGAAATTGAGCCACCACGCGGCGCAGACATCGTCGCATGGAAGATACACCGCGCCAGGAACCGATCCGTTGCCGCCTGGTTCAGAGCCAGGCCAGAGGAGGCGCCGTTGCTAGCGTAGCTGTGACGTAAATTTATATAGGACTAGGTTGCTGCTGTGAGCAAGCGATGCAAATTAACGGAATATAAATCATTTACGAGTCAAGTGCACATCCATCGCGATGGCCGCCGGTTTGTCCGCGTCCTGGCGGGCGCGGCCCTTTTCCGCAAAGAGCTTTCCCAACTCGCGCTCAATCTCGCCAATCAAGTCGAGGTAGTCGCATGCTTTGGCGCGAACGCGTGACTCGCGGAGGAGGCGTTCCGCCTTTTGGTGATGAGCGAGGTGCAAGTGCACAACGCCCAAGCCGTAGGTGGCGAGCGCGACGCACTCGCCCAAAGGCTTCTCGGCAGCCACGTCTGCGGGCGCCTGGCTGGCAAAGTCCAAGACCGACTCGTACGACTTGATGGCCAAGCGGATGCACTGCTCCTTGTTGGCGACTGCGGCCTGGAACGCGGCGCGTTCCTGCTGCGAGACGGCGTCATTCACCTGCTGCACCGCTGCCGGGTCGCTGAGGAGCGTTTCCAGGCGGAGCTGGTTGCGAGCGACCCCCAGGGCGGCGGCAATACGAGAGCGCAATGCTGCCTCCTGCACCTCGTACTCCTCGGCCTGCAAGTACAATAGCGATCCCAAGTTGCACTGCGACAAGAGAATGCGGTTTGGGGGCATATCTGCCAAGAGCATCAGCTCCACCATTGAAATCTTGACGCGGGTAGCCATGCCGAGGTCCCCGGTGGATATGCATATAGCAGATAAGAGATCCATGGCATTGAACAACTCTTCTGCAAACGGTTCCCATATTTCTGGGGTCTTGAGAACTGTGGTGGTGCCGTTGGGGCTGGAGAGGGAGATGCTCAGGGCCGATACGGTGGCACGAAGCTCGGTGGGTACAGAGTCGGTACCAGCCGTGCTCGTGGCCGTGGCAGTGCCCGTGCTCGTGGCCATGACTGTACCCGTGCCCGCACCCGCGCCAGCCGCACCGGCTGCGGCCGAACCGGCCGCAGCCGATTCGGGCACAGCCGCACCCTGAGCAAGACCTATACTCGAAATACTCAACGCCCCGGGTCCCTTGCGCTGCCGGTTAACCTCATCCTGTGCGATAATCAAGTGCGTAATCAAGATTGCTTTGCACAACAGCGGGTTCCGCCCATTCATCTCCACCAACTTGACTGCCAAGCGCAAGTCCTTTTGGATCAAGTGGTGACGGTGCTGCGCGTCGCGCACGCGCAAGGCGTCCGGCAGACCCCGTTCGGCCGTCAACACCGCCATGTACAACGTCGCAATCTCGTTGTAACAAAAAGCAGCCTCCTCGTTCATGTTCATACGCTCAAACATCTCCGCCACCTTGAGCTGGATCCCCGTGTACTCGTCACTAAGCGGGTCTACCCCAGCATCCTCGCACGCTAGCAACGCCTCCATATAGTGCTTGAGCGCCAACTCAAAGTCGGCGCCCCCACGCTCGCTCTCAGCCACCAATCCGCGACGCAAAACCGCCGCAACAGCAACCGGGAACGTGTGCCGCGGCCAGTACGCCCAGTAGGCGGCGCCAGCAGCTAACGCGAGCACCGCCCCGCCAAACACTATGCGCTGCGCAGCCGACAGACGTCTCGCGCCCAGCGAAAAGCCTGCGCGCGAGCCGAACGCTCGCTGCGACAACCGCGCCCCACAGAACCGCGCTCCGCTGCCAAAGCCAGCACCTCTTGCAACGCTCAAAGAGATCATACCCCGTCAGTATGGACTGGCTCATTTTTCAATAGTCACGTTTATCACGTGTGTACAAGCACGTGCAATCTCTCACGTGTAAACCAACATCACGTGCAAACCAACATCACGTGCCACTGAACTTTAAAGGCGAGGCCCGCAGAGTGTAGCTGGCCAGGCATGTCCAACATTCTTGATGTCTTGAGGGGGCGTCCCGCGGGAGAAGTTCCCGAAGCGTGTGCGCTGTGCACCGCGGTGCAGGCCGGCGTGGCTGTTGGTGGCGGTGCATACTTTGTCCTGCCGCTTCCGTTTGCCGGTGGTCCCGCGCCAGCTCGGTGGTGGCGTAAACTGGTGCAGTCAATCGGCGTCGGCCTCGTGGCTCTCGGTATCTGGCGGGGGACCGAGGCGTGGGCGCTCTGGCGGGCGGGCACGACTGCGAGCGCGAACGCGACCGCGGTCGCGTCGCGCCGATAAGGATGGTTAGGAGAGGTATGCCAAGGACGTTTACTATCGGAAGTGGGCGGATCTGGACGGTTAGGAGTGGCTTTTCGCGGTTTATGCGACTATTGCGGCGCGTAGCGGGCTTAGACGGCTGTATAACGGAGCATTGACCGAGGTCGCGGAGGTCAGGGACAAAGGGCGAATAAAAAACCCTTTTTCTCGAGAGGTGACGGTTATGAGCTGTGGCGGATAGCGACGGTTAACAGCGAGCGGTTTGGCGGGCTTAAACGGAGCTTAGACGGAGCTTAGACCGCGGTCGCGGGTGAACAGGGTTGGGATGTTAGGTCGAGCCGGGCAAACAGTCCGGAAAGGGTCCGGAAAGGGTCCGGAGAGGTGCCAAGGGCACGGCGTCGAAAGAGGGTGCGGCAGATGGAATGGTAAGGCTAGCGCTTGGCGCGATGAGACGTGGCGGTGTACTGAGACGCGCCACGGTATGCCACCAGGCTCGGGGTCGGAGACGATGGCGTCGTAATTCCGGATTTGCAAAAATATTGGCCAACGCGCCCCCAGACTGAATATTGGGGGCAGGGTACGTTGAGGCTGGAGAACTCAGGTGGGAGGCCCTATCCGCATCTTCATCGCGTAAGATCCAACGCCACGCTGCGTATCCGGCAGGCGCCGCGGCATCGTCAGTTGCTACATTTGATTGCTGGTCCAATTTTCAACCGCAACCGAACGCCCTCTTTATTCATGGATCAGCAGTATATGTTGGAGGACCTGGGGCTGGCCCCGACCCTGCAGCAGGCACACGGTCACGGTATGCTGATTATCCAAGAGCAGGCTGGCCTATCCAGACAACAAAGTTCTCGCAGCACCCAGCACGCGTCCAGTAGCGTCCCGATGCACCTGCACGCACCTTCGCACTTGAGCATGTTGGCCCAGTACTCTGCCACGGCAACGCTGCACTTTTTGCCCAAGCTACGCGACGAGGGGTACCACCTCCCCCAGATTATACCGCCAACTTCGTCCTCGGTGCCACAAGGCTTGCCGTCGCAGGGCGCGCAGCTGTACCAGACGTTTGTCTCCAACAAGGCGAATCAGATGAATCAGCTAATTCAAGCTAGCCCCAGCCAGTCGAGCCAGCTCGGCCAGCTCGGCCAGGGCCCGTCGTACAGCCTCAACCTGCTCGGGCAGCAGGTTGGCCAGTCCATGTACGACTCGCACTCGCACTCGCACTCGCACTCACACTCACACTCGCACTCGAACACGCACTCGTCGCACCGGAACCAGGGACCAGGTATTGACATTGAAGTCAAGATGGAGGACCGCAACGACGACGTGGGCCAGGTGTACTATAAGGGCCACGCCCCCGAGCGCTCCAAGTCTCTTGTCGAGGACCGACACGGGTTGCCGGTGTTGGAGTATAGTCAGGATGGGCTCAAGGAGGACCACTTGCACTCGCACCCGCACCCGCACCCCCTCGAAAAGTTTGACTTTGACGACAATGGCGTACGCAGCCAGTGCTCGCGGTGCAAGAAGGAGTTTATGCAGCCGGCGGCGGCGTCGCTCCAGAAGAATGGCAAGGCGTCCGAGCCGCGCTTGTTCAAGTTGTGCCAGCACTGTCGCGATTTGCAGCGCCAGCGCTCGCGCCGCTGGCAGATGAAGACCAAGGACAAAACGGGCATGTGTAGGCGGTGCGGCTTGTCCATACCCGAGACGGTGCTGCAGTTTGTCTTGTGTCCCGACTGCCGGTTGAGCTTGCGAAAGCGCAAAGCGCACCGCGCCGCACAGGGAAAGTGCGTGCACTGCTCCGGTCCCGCCGACAGCTCGCCCACCGACTCGGGGCCGGGCGGCAAGCCGGGCGGGTACAAGGTGTGTCTGCGGTGCCGCCAAAATGACAAGGCGCGACGGACCAAGTTGGAGAAGACGGGAAGCTGCAACCGCTGTGCGCGCCAGTTGACGGTGGAAGATGCTGGCAAGCGCAAGGTCTGTGCTCCGTGCCGCCTGCGCAAGAAGATGCTCGCACACATGGATAGCGACGAGAAGGAGCCGGTTCAGCAGCAGCAGCAGCAGCAGCAGCAACATCACCAGCTGGTGCAGCACCACCACCACCCCAACATGCCTGCCCACATGAACTCCATCAATATGAACCCCAACTCGTTGGGCATGAGTGCCATGCACAATCCCATCCACCATATTGGGCAGTCGCACCTCCAGCAGCAGCACCAGTCGCCGCACAGCATGGAGCACAGGCTCGAGTACGCCATCAACGACCCGCACACGCTTGGCCGCTCTGGCCAAGTGGGCGGCAGAGTCGAGATCCAGCCTGGTGCCGGATCTCTCGGACAGTACCAGCACGGCTTGGCCATGTTTTACAATGGAGACGCTATAAACTATCCGTCCTACCAGTACGGACAGCTCCAGCGCCCTTCACTGAACTACCCGCCCGCCCTAGAACCGGAATACCAGCCGTGAGGCGGACTTTCTGCTCGCACACAAGTCTGAGCCAGACCACCAGACCGACTGACTAACTTGCCTACTTGCCACCCATTTATCCTACATACGTGAGCCATAATACATACAGCCGGCCACAACCGTAGCCCCTGGGATCCTGATCCCTGATCATTGTCTGTAGTCCCCCTCGTCCTTGTCCCTGCCCTTGTCGCCCGACGGCAGTGCCGGCCCCTACGGTCGGGCTGGCGTCGCATGGAGCTTCCCAATTGCAACCCGCCACAAGTCGCATTTTGGCAGAATGGAGTCCGAATGGCGCACAGAAACGCTACGGTTTTGCTTCTTTCGCGAGAATGGAGCGGCGGGCGTGCTGGTGGCGCGCAGCTGCGCCGCTACAGCGCTGCTGGGACGCGGCGCCCGTTGCTGGCCCCAGCGCGGTGGCACGACGCCCTGTTTTTCGTGCGCAGGCGGGCAGTGCGAAAAAGTGACTGTAGATCCCCAGCGCCACCAGCTCGCACCAGCTGTCCACACCGCAGTTAGAGCGAGTGAGGCGACAAGGCGACGAGGCGACGAGGCGACGAGCTGACTGTGAGTATTGCGGTACGCTGGATGAACACGGCGCGATCATGATGCATCTTGGTAATGGTTCGCTGTCGTCCATTGGGTCTGGCATGGACAAGCTGTTGCCGCCGATCCCGCCTGGGGAGCACAGCCAGCCTGGGAACCGCTTATCGCACGCGCTGGCGGAGATCCTTCAGGCGAAGACGCTACGCCGGCGGAACTTTAAGCAGCTCTCGCTAAAGTCGGGAGACGGCGCTGGCGCAAATGCGGTTGGGGTTGTTGTTGGTGGTGGTGGTGGTGGTGGTGGTGGGTACCCGTCGCCGGGTCTGAGTAGGGTGGCGACGCCCTTGAGGGTGGAGACGGATGCTGGGTTGCGTTTGATGAGCAGCAACCGGGACGTTGACCCCGAGCAGCAATCGTCCAACGAGGCGATTATACAGCAGTTGTCGACGCTAGACCTTGGGATTGGGCGTGCTGGGCGGCAGACGGTGGTGTCGTCGATATCGCCGACCAAGTCGTTGCTGGCGCTGCCGCTGGAGATGGCGTCTGCGGTTGCGTCGCCGGGTTTGCGGGCGCCGGTGGGCGGGGGCGGCAGCGACGGCGCGGCGAGCCTCCTGACGACGTCGTCGATCACGCTCTCCAACAGCGACTTGGTGACGCTCAAGAGCCTCGGCGCTGGAAACTCGGGGACAGTGTCCAAAATTTTACATATACCCTCTCAAAAGATTATGGCCAAAAAGATTATCCACATTGACCAAAAGACCGTCATCAAGACGCAGATTATACGCGAGCTACGCATCCTACACGAGTGCCAGTCGCCGTTCATTATCGAGTTTTACGGCGCGTTTGTCAATGTCAATAATACAATTGTGATTTGCATGGAGTATTGCAACTGCGGGTCGTTGGACAAGATCTTGCCATTTTGCGACCCACGCCAGTTTCCGCTCTTTGCCTTGAAGAAGCTAGCATACGCTATCCTATCCGGGCTAACCTACTTGTACACGACGCACAAGATTATTCACCGCGATATCAAACCCAGCAATGTTTTGATGACGCATCGAGGCGAATTCAAGTTGTGCGACTTTGGCGTCTCGCGCGAGCTCACAAACTCTGTGGCGGTTGCCGATACCTTTGTGGGCACGTCAACGTATATGGCGCCAGAACGCATTCAGGGCTTAAAGTATGGCGTCAAGTCTGACGTTTGGTCAATGGGCTTGATGCTCATTGAGTTGGCTAGCGGGTCGCCCGTGTGGACCTATGACGAAAATAGCGACGAAGAGGGTGAGCATGGCCAGGGTGCCAACAAGCGTCATAGCGGTGGTGGCGTGACTGACCGAAACTCTTTTGCAGGACCAGAGGGTATTTTAGACTTGTTGCAACGGATTGTCAATGAGAAACCCCCGTCGTTAACAAACAGAACAAACACGGTCACCGGAAAGCCATACGACCAGTCTCTCTGTCTCTTTATTGATTCTTGCTTAATTAACAATGACGCTCTCCGAAAGTCGCCTTGGGATTTACTCCAGGAGCCAAACGGATTCTTGAGCGATGTTGAAAAGGGCATCTACGACCAAGACATGAAGACATGGGCTAAAAAGGTCCGAAAAATGCATAAAGAAGTTCAAGAGGGCAAGTAGTTTAGGTTTTGTTGGCCAACTCAGTCACAAGTATATGGATTTTATATATATAACATAAAAAGAATACAAGAATACATTCTCGCATTTTTCTCGCATTGCCTTCTCACCTCGTTCCCTCTCATATCATTCTCACCTCGTTCCCTCTCATATCGTTCTCACCTCGTTCCCTGTTAATCCCGTTGCATCTTGACATAACCAGCGGCCGTACACAACTAGAATAGGCCAATATCCCATCGTTTAATTTAGTCTCATGGACATTCTCTTGCTCGTGAATTACTTGAGAAATGCACCACCTGTCATTTCCAATTCATACTCGTAGTCAGGTTGAAACTCGCCATACAAGGTCTCGGAATCGCCAGACATAAAGCGCGTGTACTCTGCCGCCTCGTGCCCAATAATCTGCTTCTTGCAGCCAACTGCAGAATCCGCCAACAACTGAGCGTGACACGAATTTTCAAGCAAGGTGAACAAGTATGCTGCTTCATCCACAGTTGAACCCAACGTTAACAATCCGTGATTTTGCAAAATTGCAGCCATTCCCGTAGAGCCCAATGCCTCGGCAATCTCCTCGCCTTCCCGCTCGTCCAAAGCGATACCACCAAAGTCCGAGTAGACAACGTGGCGCTTATACAAAATACACGCATCCTGGTTGATCATCTCCAACTCCTTCCCAAATGCAGAGTACGCCTTGCCGTAAATCGAATGGGTATGGCATGCAGCCACAATATCAGGCCGGGCCTTGTGGATAGCAACATGAATACAGAATCCGGCTGCATTCACCGAAGCCTGGTTTCCGTCCGGCAAAATATTACAGTCAGCATCAATGTGAACCATGTCGCTGGCCCTCATCAAGCCAAAGTGGCGCGCCAAGGGGTTTATCCAAAACGTCCCGGGAACAACAGGATCCTTCACTGAAATGTGACCGGCGGTACCTTCAGTGTAACCCTTTCGAGCAAAGATACGAAAGGCAGCAGCCATGTGCTCCAACATCCACTTGCGCTTAACCATCATGTCATCAAACTGCGGTACCGGGAACGGGTGCGGCAAGCCTTTGGCAAGGTTCTGCGAACCCTGCGTGGTAGTCTCATATCCTTTGCCTGCGCTCTCCGCGGCTGAGTGATTGTCTTTGGATACGGGGGTCATTGTGGAGGGCAGGGTCCTGCTGGCGGCTGGTGCTCAATATTTATACATTAATCTACATCGTCCCAATTCGGAAATTTAAGCGTCGTTTGCATTTACTGACTAGATTACAATTTGGGGGGTTTTATCATCTCCTTGGCGCCATATCGCAAAGGGAGTGCCAGAGCGAGACCAGAGCGCAAAGGGAGTGCTAGAGCGGGACCAGTTTACGGAAGTTCCACGGTCTATCGCATGTTTCCGTTGACTGATTTGGAGATGTCCACGCCCGAAACTTTTTGGTTGTAGCTCACAGTGGGCTGCATCTTGCGGGTGGAGTGAATTTCGTCCATGGCGTAACCTGGGATGCGAATGTTCCAATTCTTCTCCAAGTGTAGTTGTACGTCGCGCGCATCTATAGTGTCCATCTTGCGATGTTTCGCCAAACGGCATGCAAAGCTAGTAATCAGTTGGATAAATTCGTCCGATAAGTCAAGGAGAAGCTCTTCCACGTCGCCGTCAATATCAGTTTTGCCGTCTCCATCATCCACCCCCATTGTTCCCACTAATTCAGCTAGCTTGCGTTTAGAAAACATGCGACCAGACGTTTCCGGAACTGGTCCGCCATCCGCACTGTTATCTACCAAATCAAACATTGGCAATTTCGTGATTGCCGGCGTGTTGAGCAAAGCTCCCAAGCTGCTTGTAGCGCCTCCAGTTAGGGACAGGCGGTTGCCGCCATTTGGATCAAATGTTACTGCAGTCGGAGGTTTAACGTTAATTGTGCTCGAAATGGGAATAGACGCGACACTAGGTTTCGTAATTCCAGTCAAATTTATCGCGGGAGGTTCGTCAGGTCGAGTAGGGTTTTCTGTGCTGGTCTCGGCGGTAGCCAGATCTGGTGCTGGGGCGCTTCTAGGTGGGACGCTGGTACCACTTTTAGCAACGGTTGGTGCACCTGATTGGGCAGGTACCGTGCTTGCCGCCGCTGAGTTTGCATTTACATTGATACTTGCGGGAACTGTCACTGCAGCTGATGTCATCATATCTTCAGGCAGGTCTCTTGGCGATGCTGAGATGCCGCCAGTAACAATAGGGTTTGAGTTGGCAACGGGTACGATACTTGACCGTGTAGTACCCTGTAACGGTGCTGGGGGGGCTCCTCCCACTAAATTAGGTGACATTTGAGCTCCTGCCAGCAGGGGCGTCTGTCCGGAAGGATGACCGTGCCGCTGCTGCAGTTGCTGCATGTTAATCATGCCCCTTTGCTGTTGAGGAGTTCCAATGCTTTGCACCAAGGGAGAGGTGTTAACAAATTGCTGGTTATGTACTTGGGGAGTACCCATATTAGGGACATTCGGGGTCCCAGCCAAGCTCAGACCCATATTGTTTGTAGGAACAGATCCCGCACTAGCAGCCTTGTTGGCCTTAACCTGTTGCATCAACTGGTTACGCATAATCAGTCCCAATTTTTGACATTGTGCAAACTTGATCTTTGACTCATTAATCTCCTTGTTGATAGCCTCCAACTGCTCAGGAGTTACATTCCCTTTCTTGCTCTGCTCTAAAATTTGCACCTTGCGCTGTATGTCAACTAACCGCTGCTTTACCTGGTTAAAGCGCTCCACGGTTACCGAGCTGGCTGGAATCGTAGGCGTATTGCCGCCGGTTTGGGACTGGCTAATAATAGGTGTAGGTGTAGAAAGTTGTGGAGACTGATTCGCCGGGAAGCTGTGCTGCAGCTGGTGTGGCGATTGTGCGACACGCTGGTTCTGCATCACCGGAGACTGGATTATTCCCCCGGAAGGACTAAGGTGCTGTGAAACAACAGGCGAGTGCACGTTCAGATTCCGGTTTTGAAACATTTGTCTTTGCTGTTGTTGCTGTAACGCATTAAGACCATTCGCGCCCATAACTTGTCCCTGTGTCTGTGCCTGGGCTGCCTGCATCTGGTGCTGGCGCAGACTCTGCTGAAATTGCTGCTGCTGTAACTGCTGTGCAAGGAGTGGGTTTTGTTGACGCTGCTGCTGAAGTTGTTGTTGTAGTTGGTGTTGCTGTGTCTGATTCTGTCCCTGATTCTGATTCTGATTCTGGTTTTGGTTCTGGTTCTGGTTCTGGTTCTGGTTCTGGTTCTGATTCTGGTTCTGGTTCTGGTTCTGGTTCTGTCCCTGATTCTGATTCTGATTCTGATTCTGGTTTTGATTTTGCCCTTGATTCTGGAGGTGTTGCAGCAGTCCTTGCTGTGTCTGCGGTTGTTCCTGTTGTAGTTGCATTCGCGCCCTTTGTTGCGCCTGGTAATTCAATAAAATGTGACGAATGCTGTCAGCCTTGTTAAAGTGTTGCTGCTGTTTTACTTTATCGTCCTCGGATTCTGAGGCGAGCATCATCTCATTCTTCAAGGCCTGGACCAACTGTGCAACCTGTCCAGGATGTATGTTTATCTGGCGCTGCGAACCTCCAGACACGTTACCTCGATTCTGAGAAAGGCCATCTTGACCATTGCCACCGATTCCCGATGAGCCAAGGTTGTTACTCGCTGATCCCCCTTGATTGTTGTTCATGGCGATGAGTCTGATAAAGCTCCCTCCACCCAAGTTGACCTTGTGCTTGATCAAAATTCATACATCACGTGTTGATTATATAATCAGTATACGTCTCTGGACTACAGTAATTAGCACTGACCACACAGTCTTTAACGGACTGACCTGCTGCCCCACTGATCGGATCAAGTTCCATTCTAATCAGTGAGTTAATACTGGTTAATCATCAAAAGTGCCATTCGGCAAGTATTAAAGCATATTAGTTAGTCTATAAATTAGGGTGCTGTTATTGTTGAGCAAATGAGAGCTGATGTACAAGTTCCTTGTCTTTGCTCGACATGCTTAGACGGAAACGTCTTCTTTTGCTTTGGCCGCTTCGGCTAACTTTTTAAAGTACGCTGCGTATCCATACTTTGACCGAGCTCTGAGGCGAGGTCCATAGCGTTCAAACACAAACGGCACGGGTACCATGGCTAATGCGATAAAGCCAAACAATGAAGAGGCCCAGGCAATCCCCAACTTTTCATACATTTGGACCGTGAACAACGGAAAGACAGATGCCAAGAGGTAACGCAAGAGACTGTTGGCTCCAATTGCGGACGCGACATAGAGGGGAGGAAATGACATGGAGAAGTAGAGCACCATGGAAAAGAACACCAAAATCAAGCCAAAGCCAAACGGCACACCGGCAGCGGTGGGAGCCATCCAGTGAACCGAGTGACGCGCGGTCCAGCCCATCCAAAAGAGGGAAATGGGGAGGCACACAGAACCAATCTTGCCTGGGAGCAACTTGGTCTCTGGTGCGTCCCATATAATCTTACCCTGCTCGTCATACTTTCCGCGGGTCCCGTCGGGGTTCTTGGGAAAGAAGTAAAACATATCCAAGCACACGTAAAACGCAATTCCCAACACGAGACCCAAGCCAACGCCGATAAACGGCAAGCCCGAGATGTCGGCCTCCATGTGGTAGACTCCGCGAAAGATGATGGGAAACGCCTCAAAGAAGCCAAAGAGTACCGCAAACACAAACGCAATGTAGACGGACAAGAGACCAACAATCATTTCGGTAGCCAACATCTTCATTGGAAACCAGAGCACATAGACGAGCTTCGCCTTGAACGCAGCAAGGTCAAATGGCGGCTCCACAACCGTGTAGCCGCGCTTCTTGGCACGCGCCTTGAGCAAGATGGGCGCGTAGGTTTCGGGAGCAATCGTGATAAACGGCATCACCGCACCAGAAAACATGAGCGATACCCACGCAGCAGCCCACTTCCAGCCCTTGTAGTGTGCAGCAAAGCCGCCAATAATAGGCCCGATAACCGGTCCCAAGAATGGAGCCAAGCAAAAGAGCGAAACCGCAAGAGACATTTCTGACGGCAGGTTTGCCCACAAGTCAGAGATGGTGCCGCCCGCGATGGAGAGCCCTGGCGACGCGGTAAGACCGACAAAGAAGCGGAGCACCAACACCGTAGCAAAGTTTGGTGCGAGACCAACACCCATTGCAAACAACATCGAGACTGGGAGCGACACAATGTAGATCCAGCGGCGCCCCACAACCTCAGAAAGGGGACCGGCAAACACGGGACCTATAGCCAACCCAAGAAGGTAAAACGTCAAACCCGAGAGCGCCAACTCCTGCGACACCCCAAAGTGGCTCATAAGCTCGGGAACACCAGAAACATAGAGGGACGATCCGAGCGTGCAGCACAAGCACAACACCGCCGTAGTGAGCGTAATGAACCACTTCTTCACCTTTGACCAGTTTTGCGGGTTCGCCTTGTCCGTGGGTCCGTCCCACTTCAAGTCCTCCACCTTGACAACCTTGTCCTCAGTCTCGGCGCCAGAGTCCGAGCCGGACGTTTCCTTTTGTATCTCCTTCGACTCGGGCACCGCAGAACCCGTAGCCGCCGAAACCTTTGCTGGCTCAGTAGCCTCAAACGTCGCATCGCTAGAAAGATCGTCCTCGGCCCTGTCAGCCCTTTCACCAACCTTGTCAGCCCTTTCACCAACCTCATCGCCAACCTCATCGCCAACCTCATCGCCAACCTCATCGCCAACCTCATCGCCAACCTCATCCTCCTCATCCTCCTCGTCAGCTGTTATGTACTGCAGCGTGAGAGACAGTCTCTGCGGACTCGCATCCCGACCGAGTCCCGCAGCTTCACGCAAGTCCTTCTCTTCCTGACGCGATACTCCAAAAACACCCATGTCGCTCAATGTCTACCCCGGGGTGCCTCCACCTTTTATACACCGCTATTATTCGGCCGTCGATATCGCATATAGCCGGCGGGTGCAGCGCGCTGCAGCGTCGTAAGCAGGACCATCGCTCCGCCGTTGCACGCGCAACGGTCCGGCCGGCAGCCGGACAGCAGCCAACTGCCGTGTCTACAAGCTCAGGACGCCTGCCAGCACGCTGTCCCGCTTTCCCCGTGTTCCTGGCGTGCTGGGGGCCATGGCAAGGCTGTGGAAGCCCTCGCCAGGGAGGCGTCGCAGCCCTGGCTAGAACGATCTGTCTGCGGCTCCAGTTTAGGCTGCATTTACGAGTCGTATGCTCGGCCTAAATTGCATATGCAGGACATCGGCGAGCGGTGCGAGCGCTATTGGCTGCGTTGGCCCGGCCGAGGTGCCGAGGGCGGCGGCTTGCGGAGCACGATGGCCTCCGAGGCATGACGTTGAGCGTGACGTTGGGCGTTGGTGGAGAGGTGGAGGGGTGGAGGTAGGTGGTGGCTGGTTGAAGGCTGAGCAGTGGTGAGGGGAAGGTGAGAGGTGGTGAGAGGTGGTGAGAGGTGGGTGAGGTGAGGAGACAGGTACAAGTAGCAAGAGAGTCACAACAGGTACAGTAACAGCCGGTACAGTAACAGCCGGTAAAGTAACAACAGGCACAGTAGCAAGTAGTACAGTAACAGCCGGTACAGCTAGACAACTAACAACTACAACTAACAACTACAACTAACAACTACAACTAACACCAATCTTTGACTGGTCATCTGGTGAGTAATGCGTGGGGGTGACCTAGCTTGGTGAGCCGGAGCCGCTGTGCTTTGCTGGTTTGAGCCATCGGAGATAAAAATTCTATTGTTGGGCTCGACCGAGACAAATTACGTGAGCAGTTGCAGCATTTGCGTTTTGATGCACCCCTGTTTTCAGGTTCGATGCAGCACGGGGGAATAGGACCGGTGTGGAAGTAGTTGGAGACTGGGCGGATAGAGGTCTGGGATAGAGGTCTGGGATAGAGGTCTGTGGAGGCTTTGTCCTCGACGGTTCGGCCGGCCTTCGCCGGCCAGAAGGCCGGCCCTGTGCGCTATAGAGGGAAACGCCTCTGGTTAGTTTCACGGACAGCGGAAATGAGTCCGGGTCCCCCACCTTGTTCCCCATCGAATCTCCGAAACTTGCCTACGTGCTGTGGCGCAATGCTGGGCGGGGGCGACCAGCTACTTGCGCGAGTCTCGACCAGGATGAGCGAGTCGACCCTGAACGGGAACCTTGCAGGAGTCCTCCATATCCTTGCCCTGAACGTCTGCAGGAGCTTCAACGTAAACCTGTAAACCTTTAACCTATAACCTATAAACTACTTCGAGTCTCACGTGCATTCAACCCTGTCACCAGTCCTCACCTATTGACCTCACCCGATGACCTCACCTATTGGCCTAATCACCCCACTATCAAGCTTCTACCCATTCGCCACACCTTGTCTCCGCAAATTCTTTTTTCTCTCTAATCCTCTACCGCCTTTTCTCGTATGCCCATTCTGGATCTTTTGGATCTTTTGGATCTCTTCTAGATCTTCTGATCCTTCTAGATCTTCTGAACTTTCCTTACCTCATCATCCTCCTCTACATCCCCTTATCTCTTTCTTTGTCCTCTCCGTAGTACATGCGCGCGCGCCAGTACCCAAAGGTAAAGTTTCCCGCAAAGAGCACTAGTGCAAAGCCAAACACGAGCGCAAAGAATTTGGCGCCTAGCGGCTCCACAAGACCATTCACTACTATCCCAATCGTTGTGGCGCTCGTACGCGCCCGGTTGCCGCCAGCAAGAATGTCCTGCTTCATACACGCCTCCCACGCTGCACACTGCCGCTCGAGTGCAGGCACAATGTTGTGCGGCTCGCACCGGTTGTCATAGTACTGCCGCGCGCACGACTGGATGTCCAGCAAGACAACCAGCCGCTGCTGCGCTAACTTGGCATTAATGTCTTCGCGCACCAGCCGTACCATGTTGTACGCCATGTATAGCACATACACCGTTGCCAGCGCATTTACCGCGAGCTGGAAATACGACCAGAGCACGTACGGGACGCGGTGGGCGGGCCTAATCTTATGCAGCCATGGCAGGGGCAAGAGCACGTCGCTCGGCTCGGGGGAAGCATAGTAGTGGTGGTGGTGTATCACCGGCGCAAACGCATTTTGGCCATGGGTGGCTATCCCTGCCGTGTCCTTGACGGTAATGTCCTGGTTAGGGCCGCTGCTAATGCTAATGCTACCAACGTTCGCATCATCGCCTCCAGTACTAGACCCTAGGCTGCCGCGGCCATCTAGACTGGCACGAGCTTCAATGACGCCGTAGCCGTCTAAACTTGCACGCGCGTCCCAACCCCCACCAAGACTTCCCGCAACACGGCCATTGCTCCCGCTTAATCCACCACCGAAACCACCACCGCCATCAAGAGCGAAACCGCCAAGACTGCCGCCCATACCCGCCCCTAAACCGCCACCGCCATCGCACTTTCCATTCCCAACACTGGCGCCGCCGCCAAAACCGCCGCCGCCGCCAAGACGGTCGCCTGGACCGCCTATCCCGCCTGCACCTATCCCGCCTCCACCACCAAAACCACCACCACCACTAATAACCCCGTGGTCACCGCCAAGATTGTATCCGCCACCATAGCCGCCACCTCCGCCGTTAAAGCCCCAGCCGTGGCCACCGCCACCACCAATACCCCAACCGTTTCCGCTCTTGTATGTAGGGTTCCACATGTGCCGCCGGTACATGTACAGCTGGTTCATGGCGTTGTACATGGCTTCGTTCCGTGCAGCACTGTGAACAGGCTCCCCGTCGCCAGCCTTGCGTAGAAACACCCCCAAGTCGTGGTTGGCTATGGACGTAACATTGCGCTCGGGACGGTACTTCTCAGTAGTGTACTCGTAATCGATCAGCGTATCGTGCTCGCCTGCGGCAGGACTGGCTTCTGCACCCAGCAAGTCTGCTTCGGGCGCCATGAGTAGAAGCCTGGGCTTGTTGATCGCGAAACGCGCTCCAAGGTATGTCGGCGACAAGATGTTGCGCACAATATCACCCTCGTCCATAACGCCCAGTGTACTCTCTTTGGAGCTCTTCGTATCGCCCTTCTCGCTCTCGCCAGTCTCTTCGATCTCCGGCTCCGGCTCCTCAACCCGCTGCACTGATTCTTCCAGTTTGGGCTCGTCGACAGCGCGCTCGTCAGTCCCGCTCAAGAGGGACACCTCATCCACCTCCATGTAATCCTCGTCGGCGTAGCTCGAGAGTCCCGTTCGGTCCTCGAGCGAAAGCGCCCGAAGGAAACTTCCGTCAAATTCGGCCATTTGGCTCTGTCGTGGTGTTGTTGTTCCCCAGACGCTGAAAAAATAGAGATGCTCATCGCTACACCACCAGATGGGATCCAAGAAGAAGAAGGCCAACAAGGCGAAGGACTTCGTCAAGCCGAAGCTCAGGGTCGGTAAGACGGCAGCCAAGCCAGATAACTACACCGATACGTCTTTTGTGAGCAAAACCATCTCGCTTCCCAACCAGTCGCTCTCCAAAAAGGCTAGCACAAGTGCTCTTTCACAGGAGACGCGGGAGGAGCTCGACTTGCACCACCAGCTATCACTTACCAAGCACCACGCACTGACTACGCGCAAGGAAGTGTTGGGGTACATTGAGGCGCATCTTCCTCACAATCCTTCACTTTACAAGCAGATTATCACAACCGTCATTCCGATGGTCCTTGATCAATCACGCATGGTGCGTGCGGCGTTGGCGTCACTCCTTCGTGCATGTGCTCAGAAGCAGTCTGGGTTGTTGGAGTTGCATATTCGTGCGATCGTGCTCTTTATTCACTCGGCCATGACGCACATCAACCCCGACATACGCAACGACTCAACCAAATACTTAGGAATTGTGTGCGAATACGCGCCGCAAGCGCTTGTGCGCTCTCACTACTGCAAAACTCTTAAATGCTTCTTCACACTCTTGCTGTGGACGCTCGGGACCGACAAACAGTCGCTCTCGCTCGCAGTATCGTCGGCATCGGCCTTGGGCGGGTCTACCAAGAAAGCACGGATTGGTCACTTAATGATACTCAAGAGCTTCTTGACGACAGCACTCTTTTCTCCAGTCGTATCGGAGACTTCTGACGCACTTGCTGGTGTGACAACACCACATCCCATGACACATAGGTACCTTATTGCTGGTACGCCACAACCGTTTGCACCGCTCAACTTGTTCCAGAATGTGACTCAGGCCCGCGGTCTGAATGGAGGACAGAGCCATGCCCACGAGATCGATGACGGCACCTTCAGCGTAAAGGACTTGGACACTATATCAACACAAGACATTGATACAAGGCGAAAAGTCATGGCAGACATATTTGAGGCACCCATTGCCCGCAACTTGACCAACTTGGTGAAGGAGGGCGGCGAGGTGGGCAGAGAGGCCAACTCCTGCTCGGCGGTGCTCACCAGGTTGCAAAAGGAACTTGTGGCCGCCAAAGAGATATTATAGTAACCTGTAAATTATTGGCTGCAAACATTTACATGTTGTATTTGTACAAGTAAAAAATCCTCCCCCGGTCAACGACACTATATAGAATGCTCAGACTGACGTTGAGGCGTGCCATAACGGGTGTGCCTGTGAGAGCCCTGGTGTCTTCATTTAGAGCTTTAAAAGTATCCGTTGCTCCTTTCCAGCAGGAAAGGCAGATACAGGTGAGCAGTTTCCTTTTGGCCAAGGGTAAGAAGCTGAAACTGAAAAAGGAGGATTCCGCAGCTCTTGATGATGGGGTTGTGGAAGTGGTAGAAATAGACATCCCTAATGCGACATTGCGCTTTGATGATGTGGTGCAACGCTTTACGAAGCTTGCGGGAGAGGCTAAAATGGGCAAGACAAGTCCCAAGATTTTTGATCATTTGCAGGTCCAAATTGGTGACAAACAGGTTCCATTTACTACCGTAGCACTGACCAGTGTTAAGGGACGCAACTTTGTCATCACATTGTTTGATCCTGAGCATGCGAGCAGTGTCACCAATAGTATATTAGGCTCTGAACTCAATATGAATGCCCAAGCTGACCCTGCAAACAACTACACTCTTAAGGCACCGGTTCCCCTGGTCACCACCGATTCTAAAGGCAAGATCGTTAAGCAGTTGAAAGAGACATTTGAAAAATACAAAAATGGGCATAACTCCTTGGCTACAGTTCGGGCCGATGTGCGTAACAAGTACTTGAAGTCCAAGAAAAATGCAAAACAAAGCGATCAAGATGCAGCTTCCTTGGCCAAGCTTGAGACGCTTCACAAGCAATACGTGACTACATTGACTAATGTGTTCAAAGCAGCTGAGACTGCAATCCTCAAATAATCTGGATTATGTGGAAATATGTACATAGCTTATAGGGTGTCTAAAAAGTAATTCCATTGCCAACAAACAAGCGTTTATGGTGTGTTTCGCACCACTTGATGATGCGAAGGCTGTGCTTGATCAAGTCCTTTGAATTTACATCCTCGTAACAAAGACATAAAAACTCAAACAGGCTGTCCGAGAGCATGAATCCAGTAAAAGAATCGCGCCATTTTGCATAAGTTAACTTTTTCTTTGTCTTTCTCACAATGCTTGGGGCTGTGGTTGCGTTAAGCATACCGGTACTCTCTGCAACCGTGGCTGATTTACTGTTGTGAAGCATGGAGTATAAGTAAACCAACTGTAAAATAGTATTTCTCAGAGGAGTGACCACATCACTCATTATAAATTGATTGGTCTTTTTGAACTTGTAAATGAAATGCCTAATAATTGGTACCTTCAAATCACGAGGAATTGACAAAGACTGCGATAAAACCAACTCGTGACTCAACTGCTTTCGGAACCTTTCATTGTTAGCTATCTTTTTTATAAAGTGACGAGAAAGCTTTTGCATATCAAAAAATGAGTTCTTGTTGCCACTAATGAGGACAATAATCAACGGTGGTACATCCTTCTCATGTGTAAAATAAAACTTTTTACAAAACACATGAAGGAACCCATTTTGATTGAAATTTGGCAAACAGATTGGGAACCAAAGGTCCTCTGACAGGCTATGCTGCATATGCTCGTCATTTGAATCTATCATTGATATTAGAATTTTCAAGTCTTCGTTGCCTAAAGTATGATTCTGAGGCTTCATCATGCTGATCAATTTTAATTGTGAAGTTGTTAAGAGTGCAAAAAGTAAATCTTCCCCAACATACCTTTCCGCTTCCGATGCAGAAGAGCGGTAATTGAATAAGGTTGAAGTTATGCTTTCTTCAATCAGTTTGCTCACATGTTTTAATCGCTTTAGCGAAAGTAGAATGGAGTTGAGCTTGGTTCGGGTAGTGTTTGTAATCTTTACATTTTGTAATGATGAGTTTAACAACTCGCTAACATAAAAGTCAAAGCTTGTTCCCTTTTGGACCCCTTCGCTCTTAACATTTAAGCCATATGTCAAACGCATGCATATGGCATCTAAATTTGAAAAGTCACGAGGGGCTAATACCTTGCGTAGATCATAATTCATTCGGTTTTGAAATGCCTTTTCAATTGAAGGGGTGGACAAAATCGAAAGCAAGTAGTTGTACAAGCTCTCAAGCTGCTTCACTAACACGTGCACTTCCTTCTTGTGATATTCGTCCTTCAGGTGCGATACCATGAGCTCGTAACTAATTTTTGAAATACAAACGAGTATCAACGAGTTCTTATTCAAAACCACAATTTTGGTATCGTCTCCAATCATTATACTTCTCATCTCACTTTTTGTGGTTTCTTCAAATGTAGATATTACTGTAGTAATGATAGCCATGTAGCCCAAAATGACATCGTCGGAGCCATTCATGGAGTAAATTGGTTTCCCTGCCGTGGATAGTATAAAAAAGTGCTTGAGCTTAGCGTGGAATGAGTTGCTGTCGCTTCCCTTGTCAATTTGGATAAACTTTTCAAAAAAGGCATCGTTCCCAATACCTCCGTCATCTTTGGTCCTTGTCACTTCGCTGTCTGCAACATTTGCATTTTGAACCTGCTCAGGTTCGGGTTCATTCAAGGGGGGCGCAGTATTTGTGTCACTTTGGGTCGCGGGAACTGATAGTCCAGATCCAAACACATTCAAGTTGAATTGTGGTTCTTGGTCGGCCGATGGCCGCAGCTCCAAATGCATCAAGTCATTCAAAATGCTGTGCAAGTCGTCGTCAGCTTTTACCCGATGAGTACCAGACTCAATTCCAAGCATATCTGTTTCTTCGTCACTGCTTGCACCATACACCAGCTCTACGCGGTGGCTCCACTCTCTCTGTGCCGGCTTTAGGGAAACGTTCTCCTCGCTCTGATCCCCAGCCGTATTGATCCCGTCTCCATTATTCAAATGTGACACAGCCTCTGTAAGACTCACTGCCGTAGTAGGATCTCCAGTGGGCACGAAATGGTTCTCTGTCCTTGTAACTAGTAGCGAAGGTCGTTTCGTTAGTGTACGCACAACATGCACTCCGGGCGAGACCCGTGACACCCTAGGCGAGAGCTCTCTGGGCGTGATTCCAGGCGAGGCCCCTGGTGACACTCCCGGTGACACTCCGGGTGAGACTCCCGGTGATACTTTCACTGATACATCTCTACCTAATCTTCCCCTGGATGATAAACCATTGCCCTCTAAATGGTGTGGCTTGGTGTCTCGCGAGTCCCCTTCCGACACACCGACTCCGTCTGAGACAGGAGAGGAAGCTCCCACAGGAGCATCCTTTTTCAGGCCAGTATACGCGGAGTGTTCCGACTCGCCAGCCTCCTGGCTCCTGGACAGCCGCTGTAGCAGCATTTCCAGCGTCAACACTAGTTAAATTTCACGCTAAAATCTAAACATATATAAACAGCGGATTATCTGAACAGGGATCCTGGCATCTGGTCAGTCGTCGAGTAGGTGTTGAGCGTAGGTGTTGTGACAAGCATGGCAGCTTGTCTGTTGAGTAGCAACGCGCCCTGGTTACTCGCCCTAGTTACTCCTCAGAATCCCTACAGTATTAATTTCTGGGGTCGGCAAATTTGGTGGAATCTTGATTATCAGGCTCCTTTTAGCCGCCCTCGCCCGGTTATTCCGGTTACCCTTGCACCGTCATCCATTCCTCGTTCGGGGCATAATTTCTACTTGCGAATGAACATGTACCAAATCAAAAAGACAAATATCAAGCCCAAACCCGCAATAGGAACGTACTGTCTGATTAATGCCTCCAAATTAATTCTCTGTGCGCGTCTGCGGTACTTGAGTGAATCACTCTTCAAGCTCGACGACAAATCGCTCATCTTGTCCAAGGAGTCTCCCCTGTAGAGCAAATCTTCAATATTCTTGGTCATAACCTTTTTAACGTCAACCAAGTCGTTGTTCAAGCGGTCCAAGTTGGACTGTGCGCGCTGGTCCTGGTAAACCTTCTTGGTCTTGCTCAAGAAGTTGTCAAACGAACTGAATCCAAACGGCAGAGCAGTGCTCAGAAGCGCCTCTCGTCCGTGTGAGTTTTGAAACTCGGACAGAACCTCCAGCAAGTAGGAAAATGCCAAGTTCCGGGGATACGACTTGTCGCAGATGCAAATATAAACGATCGACTGGTCAATCAAATAGTGGATGTTATAGTCGCCAGACTCTAGCGTGGCCTGCGGCTCAGAGTTGGGCGTGATTCTGCTGATGAGAATCTTGCACTTCTTCTTTTGGTCCACCATGACCGGATCATTGCCGTCGTCTACCGAGCCACATAATGGTAGAGCTACGTAGTTAGTAATCTAGAAGTCACTCAACGCGCTTAGGGGGCACCACACAGGGGGCTGGGCTCGCAAAACATACCATCATAACGATAAATCAAGGTCGACTTCACCATCTCTCTGTAGTACACTGCTGGAACTAGTTTAATTTCAGTGCCGAAAATTAGTGGCTTTTGGGCAACTAACTAAAATTTGAATTTAGTGCAAACTCCAACGGTCGCTGTAAGAAGAAACTCGTTGGCGCGCTGTCACACTCGGTGGAAAGAGGCTTGCTGCTGACACCCAGGGCTTAAAACTCTTTGGTGTGGGCCAAAGGGATAGTTATCTATGTATGGTAGCGCCGCATTCCATTGCAACTGCTTCAAGTACTCTTACCAAGAGTGCACGCTCGCTCTTTTTTGAATATATTTGTACATAGGCACAATACCCCTGTTCGCTGTTTCTATCACTTGTATGACGTCTGTAATCCCGTCTATTAATGATGTTTCTGCAATAAGCGCAGGTTTCAAGTCCCATATGCAGGCCAATCAAGCAGATTTTTCAAGATTGCACCACAGCTCTTGTGAGTACTATACCCATTCTTTACCTTATGGACCTTTCAAATCTATCTAACGATCTTCCGTCGGTTCGGCCGTCGGTGCAGAATTCAAAGAGTGACACCGCTCCGCTTGAGCTTGTTTCCGAGTTCAAGCGTGCAGCGTACTCTGTTACGTGCTTGTACAATAGCTCGCAGCAAGGCGGAAAGCCCCTGCCAGCACAGCAAGCTGAGTTTTCCAATGCTGCCAAGGCAGTCGCTGCGTTATATCGTATAGCGAACAGCCGTGGAAGCGCGCAGTACGATAAGGGTTACCTTCGATGTATAGACGACTTGTTGCATGAAATTGCTAATGGGCAGGATATTGAGAACTGGGCTTTGACGCGAAGAGCTGAGGTTACGAATAAAAGCGGCAGCTCTCGCAGCGATTATGAAGGAGATAGAGCGGATGTGGATGCGGGAATGTGCAAAGAAGATGATGGAGGGAATGGTGAAAATGAAAAGGATGAGGAGTGCAGGGAAGATAAGGATGCGGACAATGATGGTGCTTACAAGCAGTTCAAGATACCGCACGACTTCAAGTTTACATTTTCGGCTGAAGATGTGTTGGCGCATGTAAGGAGGCCCTCGTCGCCTCCTCTTGCTTCTTCGCCAAAACTGAAGAGTAAGTACGGCAAAAAGGAGTCTCAGGATTCGGCCCAGGAGGCCGATGCCATGTTACTCAAGCTCATGGCTAAGGAACCCGAGTTGAAGAAGAGAAGGAAGTAACTCGACCCGCGCACTTCATATATCCGCGTAATCTTTCAGTTTTCTGGACTGAAGCAGACGAGACTACCCACCTGTCGTCAGGTGTTCGGTCTTGGCTATCATTACTGACACCTGTTTCCGCCTACCTCGCGCCTAGCCATCACTTATGGTCGCACACTCCAGTAACCGGCCTATTGTGTTTGACTTCAACTTTAAGCACTCACTCATTCCTAGCATTTTAGCATTTCGGCAACTTTGCCATTCATGATAACGTCCTCTACGCCTTTATACACTATTTAGTAATAGCCCTAAATACATACGCGTTAACGAAATAAGCACACTAGTGTGCAAATAAACCATCGTCATTGCCCGTGTAGTCGTCCTGGTAAATCTCGTCGTCGGTGGTTTCGCCTTCAGAATCATCTGAGTCACTATCGCTCAACGACTCGTCGATCGCTGAACCATCATCCTCTACTAAACCCTCTAAACTCAACAGCAACAACGTGTCGCCCTTGGCCTGAGTACTGCGTGCAACCTCGTGAGTAGACTCGACATTGCAGTTGGTTAACTTCAGCTTCGCGCGAATCACCACTCCCGCACCTATGATACAATTCTCCAACTGCACGTCATCTTCGATAGTAACATTTTTCAATATTAATGAGCCAGTTAACTTGACGCGCTTGCCAATCGTACATCCTGCACCGATAACTGTACGCTTTACATTGGTTCTTTCTCCTAAAACAGTGTCTGCTCCAATTAGAGAGTCCAGCCCCACGTTGGCCTGCAGCCTTTCCTTTTCCTTCTCGCGTGGCTGCGACTGCGCCGAATTTGATGACGAAGATGAGGGGTATGCTGTCAGAGTCCCACGGTTGGCTGCCTGTAGTTTCATAAAGTATCGGTTAGCTTCCATCAAAACTGGAGTGTTATTGCATCTGAAAAAGGTAGCCTGGCTTGGCAAAACCATAAATCCTACCATATTCTTACTCTCTGCATGCTTCCACGACTGCCTGGCCAAGTCACGTACAACTTTGGAAATCGATCTGTGCTCAAAGTAAGATTCGGAGAAAACGTCTTCTTGGGCACTAAAAATGGCAAATATCTGCTTTGTCGATCCCAAAAAGATGCCACTGTTTAGTACTCTGGTACTCACGCTACTGACAGGGAAACGCCAGCACATATGCGTACGAATCTGTAACGCTTTGTGATAGTCAGTATCCTCTTTTGTGTATATGTCCAACAATTGTGCTTTTCCTCCAGGATAGTCCGCATACACAGTGTAATTGCGGGGGAATATCTTATTCTTTTTATCCTCAATGTCCAAAGTGTTCTTGTAGTGTACCAGAATACCCACCTCGTTATCTTCTCTGCTTCTAAAGGCGTCGATCAATACCTGTGGCGGTAAGTTGGTGATGAAATCGCAGGGTAAGAGCACAAAATTGTTCAAGCCATCCTCAAACTTTCCTGATTTATACAAATGGTAAAGTACTTGGGCGCTTCCCTTGTCAGAGTCGATGCTGATAACCTCTACAACAACCTCCGCTTCGGTCTCGCCAGTACTGGCCGCGACGGCTGTGCTAGTGGCCAGATCGTCACCCTTCTTCCGATAATCACTCGTACGAGTCTTGTGTGCATTTACAGCAGCTTCAATCTCCTCCCGAGACTCTGAGTCAGTCACAACCGTGATACGGGGAAAGAAGGCCTTTTGGCACCAGTCCATCGCATACTCAATCATTGGACGATTCGCTATAGGAAGAAGCGCTTTCGGCATACCCGACGACCTGGTCTGCGAGAAGGGCGATAGCGCCTTTCCCTTACCGCAGATTATAACAGCATGGAACTCCATCCTTCTTAGATCTTAGCGTGCTAGGCCACCAATGACTACTAAAATTTATTCTCTTGATGTTACCGGAATTGATTTAGCACGTGTTGTATGTCCTCGGAAGTCTTCGAGCGAGAGCGATTTGCCACTTTTTAAAAGACGCCGAGTAAACGCTTGAGACAGGTGCGGATTTACAGCTAGTTCCCGTGGCGTTGTAATGAGTGCAGAAGAAAGCGACCCACTTTTGGCAGCGTTGAATGCTGACTCGGCGGAGACGCCGGGAGTCTTAAGTTCTTCAACTGACCCCGAGCGGGAGCGTGCTCTTTCCAAGTTTAGGGCCAAGTTGTTGGAGCACAGAAAGTGGGACGCGCGATTAAAGGACTTGCGTCTCAGTATACGAGAGTTGGACAAAGATTATGACAAAACAGAGAATGATATAAAGGCATTGCAGTCAGTTGGCCAAATTATTGGTGAAGTTTTGAAGCAATTGGACGACGAGCGGTTTATCGTCAAGGCATCGAGCGGACCTCGCTATATTGTAGGTTGCCGCAATACTATCAAGAAGGAAAGCTTAAAGAATGGCGTTCGTGTGTCATTAGATATGACCACGTTGACAATTATGAGAATCCTTCCGCGCGAGGTAGACCCGTTAGTGTACAATATGACTACCTTCGAGCCGGGTGAAATCAGTTTCAATACAATTGGTGGGCTTAATGAGCAGATCAGAGAGTTACGAGAGGTGATTGAGTTGCCATTGAAGAATCCAGAGTTGTTTACGAGAGTAGGAATCAAGCCTCCCAAGGGTGTCTTGTTATATGGGCCCCCGGGTACAGGAAAAACGCTTCTTGCCAAAGCTGTTGCTGCCACTATAGGCGCGAATTTTATCTTCTCTCCTGCCTCCGCTATTGTCGACAAGTACATTGGAGAATCGGCGAGATTAATCAGAGAAATGTTTTCTTATGCGCGTGAGCACGCCCCTTGTATTATCTTTATGGATGAAGTGGACGCCATTGGTGGCCGGAGATTTAGTGAGGGCACTTCCGCTGATAGAGAGATCCAAAGAACATTGATGGAATTGTTAAACCAGATGGATGGTTTCGATACATTGGGACAGACGAAGGTGATTATGGCTACTAATAGGCCTGACACGTTAGATCCTGCTTTGTTAAGAGCTGGAAGATTGGACAGGAAGATCGAGATCGGTTTACCTAACGAAGCTGGCAGATTAGAGGTGTTCAAGATCCATACCGCTACTGTGGCAAAGAAGGGAGAGTTTGACTTTGAGGCAGCTGTCAAGATGAGTGACGGCTTTAATGGTGCTGATATCAGAAACGTTGTGACTGAAGCAGGTTTCTTTGCCATCAGGGACGAAAGAGACTACATTTTGCAGAATGACTTAATGAAGGCAGTAAGAAAAGTTGCTGATGTTAAGAAGTTGGAGGGTAAGTTGGATTACGAGAAGTTGTAGTAGTGGTGTTGTTATATGCATATATAGATTCATCGAAAGCTACATCAAAAAGCTCTTTTGCTCTAATCTGCCTTGCCGTTTGTTATGTACATTATTAGGAGGGGTTTCCTCGCAAATTGGAGTCTTACTCCTCGCTTACTGTGACTTTGTTTCTTTCTCAGAGAGACTAATGTTCTCTAAAGTCTTGGCAAGGTCAGGAACCTTTTTACCAGCCAATTTATCAACATACGCATGGTACGCGGGGTTGGTGACTGAGTTGAGGTGCTTCGCCAATTTCGTTCCGATGTAATCCTTGACTTCTTCGGACAAGGGTTTGTACACCTTCGGGGGAGTAACGGCCTTCTTGGCTAGGTATATCTTTTGTTCCGTAGACAAGGGCATCTTGGGTGCATTGAGTTTGTAAGCCTCCAGCTTCAGCAAGACTTTCTTTTTGGTCTTGGAGTATGGGTTTCTCAACTGCTTCAACACTGCGGGGGGAATAGGAGGGTCTGCAAGAGACTGCATCTGGTACGTCTTTTCCAAAACCACTGGTTCCGGTGTCGATAAATCTCCGTCATTCAAGTTTGGTGGCTTGGGCCATGGAATCTCGACATCTTCGTGGTACTTGACAAAACGTCTAGGAAGTCTTTTCTTGTAGCGGTCATCGTAGTATGAGTCTTTCAAGACGATTTCGTCAGCTACAACATACGAAATCTTTCCATTCTCATCCTTCTCTTTACCAGCTAACTTGACTTCCGAGCTGGGTATGAGAGTGGGATACTCGCCTAAATAACTGTCTTGGTTCTCCGCCCATCGCGTCAGAGGCAACAACTTCTTTGTAGTCAAACCAGACACCATCACAGAGTCGTATTGGGGAAAGTACTGAAAAAGAGTCACAATGGTGCCCTTCTGTTCGCCTTTTGTGATCAACACATGGTCGCCGCTAGCAAGTCCGATCTGCTCGCTCTTTCTGACCTTTTCTCTGGGTACCTCCTCCGGTGGCATCTGATCGTCAAAAGTCGGTAACGCAAACTGTTCGTTCATCTTTCTTGACAACAGTTCACGAATCTGCTTGGGCAACTTCTTAAGGTCCCTTTCGAACCGGCGTCCGGACCTGCTCCAAGACATCCTGAACCTGACTTTTGGTGAATCGGTGCTCGCCAGTTGTATTGAAGATTTTTCAGCATTTATCGTTTGATTATGTAATATAATATCACGTGTTTGTGTGGATGCTGGTGTCACAATAAGTCACACTGGCGAACCGTAGTTGATTCCGGATGCTGACTGCTGTGAAAATGGACTCGAGTACGGCGAAGAGAACTCTAGCATGATATCTGGTCTTTTGTAGATATATCCAAAAATTATTTTAATTGGGTGCAAAATCAGACATTACAATTAAATTTGATTATAATACATAAACTTATATGAATACACCTTCATTTACTGTACTCGAAATATCTCTTAGATTTACATCCACATCTCCACCCGCTCAATAAAGCACACACAATTCTTAGCTAACTTTGCTATTATTGCTTCAGGAGGCGTTAAGTTGCTTATAGATTAGGTGCCCGTTGGTTAATCACGTGACAGTAGATATACTTACTTTTAACCGTGCTCCTGTTGGAGCCGAGGTTAGCCACTGTACTACAACCACAATGCTTACTTATATTGTCGCGGTACTCGTCATTGCGTACATAATTAAGTCCTATTGGATCGACCCTGACCACTCGCCGCTTGGAGCAGCAGTTGAGGGCGCAGTCGTTGAGCGCAGGTTTTCCCCGCAAACCTTGACCAAGTACAACGGAACTGACGATCCAAAGATCTTCCTTGCTGTGAAAGGAAGGGTATTTGATGTTACTAATGGAGCACTGTTCTACGGCCCCGGCGGCGCGTACGCCAACTTTGCTGGTAGAGACGCTACTAGGGGATTGGCCTTGAACTCGTTTGATATGCGTTTGTTAACGCCTATAGACCAGCCTATTGACGACTTAGAAGGATTGACTCCGCAGGACCACGAGTCCTTGGACAGCTGGGAAGAGCACTTCGAGAACAAGTACCGCGTGGTTGGTACTTTTCACGAGAATGATGCTTTGGCCAAGTTGACGGCAGCGGATATTAAGAAGGATTAGAGCTATAGAGTAAAGCCAACGATGAATTGCAGAGCAGCTGACTTTTTAGACCACACGAAAGAGATAGCAATACCAACTGAAGCGCGAACACGATCAATACGAATGAAACCCGCCAAAGTTGGCGTCTTGTAGCTTGTTGTAGGAAGGCTGGCTGGTTAGTCGTGCACACGTCAAAAAGTTTTTCACTTGACGATGAAGACGAGTTACGGCAACCTAGTAGCCAACCAGTCGGTGAGGAGTCTTGCGAGATGAGTTACCGCGGCAGAGGCAGAGGCGGCTACAACAACAACAACAATAACAGGAACAAGAATGGCGGTAATCAGGGCTTCAATCAACAAAATGTGGACGAGTTTGTCGCGGCGAACGCGGTTCCAGTAGAGATACTTGGTTGGAACGGTGCCAGCCTGGAAGAATGTATTGGCTTTATATCTCGCAAGTGTCGCATAGTCGTGTTCAACTACAGCGTGGAGCCGGCCCTGGGAATATTGAAGGGCTACGTGAAGACCCAGCAGCAAGCTAATGATTTGGTGAACTGGCTGGGAGTGCAGTTTGCACGCCAGCCACTCAAGATCACGTTGAGCGCGAGCTCAGACTCGTTGTCCGCAAAGATGGGCATGCATGGTGCAGTTAATGGAAATCGTGGAGCTGCAGGAGCCGCAGGACCGAGTAATACGATTGAGACAATAACTGGGTTTTTGAAGTCGCGTTATCAAGCCGAGCACAAGCTTCTCAACTTGAGTATGGTACAGCAAGATCCGACGTTGATGCTGCAGGGTTTTTTTGGGAGTGTATCTACGAGTTCCAAGTTCTTCCCCGCGTTGATGAAGATTGCATCAGGCTTCAAGTTGGATGTTGTGAGCGTGGACTTGTCCGGAAACGAGCTTGTCGACCTTTCGACAGTGTCAACATTATCACAGACCTTTCCTCGTTTACAGAACCTCTCGTTACTGAATAATAACTTGAGTCGCATAAAGGTGTTTGACGTGTGGAAGCACAAGCTCAATTTCTTGAGGGAGTTGGTTTTGGGCGGAAACCCACTCATTACCCAGGCCAAGATGGAGGATGTGGTTGGTATAAAAACGGAATTGATGAAGTGTTTCCCCAGGTTAGTTGTGTTGAATGGGGAAACTGTACGGAACCAACAGCTTTTGAACGACCACTTGACATTTCCTTTTGATGCTCCCGTGTCAATGTTTTTCCAAGATGAAGAGATTCGCAATATGGCAACCAACTTCATAACCAACTACATCAAGTTGTGGGACTCTGCAAGGTCAGATTTGATGATTCTCTACCAGAACGAGTCCCAGGCATCTATACAGGTTGATTCTGCACACCCCAACTTGCTAGGCACGAGTGCTTCTCCAGCTACTAATGGCTTCAACCACCATGCAAACAATAATATTAATGCAAACCAGACTGATTTTGGTAGCTACATTCCTCAATCGCGCAACTTGACCAAGGTCTCATCAGCCAAATCTAGGATGAGCCGTGTTGCAGTTGGGCCAGAGGCAATATTTAACTTGTTCTCGCACTTGCCCAAGACACAACATGACTTGATGGCCAAACCAGAACAGTTTAGCATGGAGAGTTACCGCTTTCCACAACTCAACGGTATCATGATTACCTTGCACGGTATGTTTGATGAGGTTGGGCTGCCAGACAAAGTGGAACTGTCTAATAATAGCGGAACAGGAAACAACCGAGGTCGCTTCAACCAAAACCGCAATAGTAACAAAAAGATTGCATTATCCAAAAAGAGTTTTGACAGGACCTTTGTGGTTTTACCCGGCCCCAATGGAAACATGATTGTCGCCAGCGACATGTTGTGTATTCGCCCCCTTGTCGAGGTCAACTCCTGGAACCGTGCCGCTAGAGAGCCCGTGAACCCAGCTCCAGCAGCTGTGGCTCCTGTCCCTACTATGGCACTACCAGCCAACAACATGCCTACTACAAGTGCCATACCTGCTTTACCTAACCCCAACATCGCAGCAGCTCCTACCCCATCGGCGGCAGATTTGCCGGCCGAAATAAAAGCCAATCTTCAGCCAATTCAACAAGAGATTTTGGTAAAGGTGTTGGTGGAGACGCGGTTGAATTTGCAATATGGATTAATGCTCTGCGAACAGAGCAACTGGGACTTCCAGCAGTGCTCCGTAAACTTCAAAAATTCAGCCGCAACCCTCCCGCGGGAAGCTTACGCGTAACACTAGAAGAATCCTCCCATTTTTCGAATTGTTGTAAATTGTTCACCCTACTCTTGTATAGTTTTTAATGACACGAACAAATTGAATATCTGCTGCTCAGCGATAGCGTCCGACACCCCCTGTACTCCTTTCGAGGCCGGAAGATACAAACTCTGGGGTAGCTATGGGCTACAATATAGCGATGGTCACTGACTTCTTCTACCCCCAACCTGGTGGGGTAGAGTTTCACGTTTACCACTTGTCTCAGAAACTCATTGACTTGGGACATTCTGTTATTATAATTACACATGATTACGGGTCGAGGAATGGGGTACGAACGTTGACGAATGGACTCAAAGTGTACTACGTGCCATTACTAGTCATCCACAGAAGTTCTACGGTACCTTCGGTGTTCCTGGCGTTCCCAGTGCTTCGTAACATCTACATACGTGAGGAGATTGAGATCGTGCACGGTCACGCCACCTACTCCAGCTTGGCTCACGAGGCTATACTTCACGCACGAACTATGGGATTGAAGACCGTATTCACGGATCACTCCTTGTTTGGGTTCGCTGAGTGGAGTTTGATTATGGGTAACAAATTGCTAAAATTTACACTTTCAGATATTGGTCATGTCATTGGAGTGCTGCATACATGCAAGGAAAATACTGTCCTCAGAGCATCATTAGATCCTCTTAGCGTGTCTGTTATTCCCAATGCTGTGATATCCGAGGATTTCAAGCCTCTACTGGTTGAAGAACGTAAAGAGAAGAAAGAAGGGCTCACTATTGTGGTCATCTCTCGACTATTTCCCAACAAGGGCCTGGACTTGTTGACAGCAATAATTCCTAGAGTCTGTGCACAAAACGAGAATGTTAGCTTCTTGATTGCCGGGGATGGACCAAAGTTTCTTGACTTGGAGCAAATGCGGGAGAAGTATTTTCTACAGGAGAGGGTAACGTTATTAGGGGCTATTAAGCATGAGGAGGTTAGGGATGTCATGGTTCAAGGAGATATTTTTTTGCATCCGTCATTGACTGAGGCATTTGGGACGGTCATTGTTGAAGCGGCATCTTGTGGACTCTATGTCGTCACAACCAAAGTAGGAGGAATACCAGAGGTATTACCTAGATACATGACGACCTTTGCAGAGCCCGAAGAAGATTCATTAGTCTTGGCTGTAAACAAAGCTATCAATGCCATCTTATCAGGACGAATTGATACATCCAACTTTCATGAAGATGTGGCCAAAATGTATAGCTGGCAAAATATAGCCAAACGGACAGAAAATGTCTATAATTCTTTGAAATTGGAAAAGCTCAACCAACCCTTGATAGAAAGACTAAAGAAGTACTACTTTTGCGGCTTGCTTGCTGGAAAATTGTTTGTTTTAGTTGTGATTGTGGACATTTTTATTTATGTCATCCTTGAATGGATGTACCCCAGAGATCGTATTGATCGAGCATCAAAATGGCCCAAAAAGCTGCTTCAGGTTAAGTCGCGATAGCCTAATCAAAAAGTTTTAAATATTTGATATATTGTATGTGTGATTAACTGGCGGGGCCCTTCCAAGCTACCGCGGAGATAGGACTAAATCTCGTTTAGCGGTATATTTTGTATATTCCTCTTTGTATCTGAGATTAATAAACTTGGGTAGCTGGGATTGAAGGTACCATTGATTTGATTTGTGCTTGCTGAGTGCTATCGCAGTAGCATCAAGAGCCAAGCGCCGAATCTGACGAGAACAACTCTTGATTCCCGTCACTTCGATACTTAATTGCCGTTTTTCTACCAACGTACAATCCAACCAATCATAAGACTCAGTATGTTTATGTTGGCTATCAAACTTAGCATTGAGCATTTTACGCAAGAATAAAATCTCATTTTGTAGCGATATCTTCTTGGAATGGTCCTTTTCCGAATCCAAGGTCTCGAAATTTCCGACGCTATCGCCTTCAGAGAAAAATTGAGTAGCCTTGGCCATGTTTTGCAACTGCAACTGTAACTTGTCATTTTCAGAAGTAACTTCGAGCAACTTCAGCTTTGAGTTTTCATGATCATCAAGGGCCACTTTTAACTCATGCTTGAGCTTTTCCAATTGTTCAAGATGCTTGTGACTAATGGAATTCATATTATTTTCCAATAACTGTACATTGAGCGTCATTTCGTGTATTAGTTTGTCTTGTTCCAAAAGGCGCGACTCAGCTTGCAAGAGTTGTATTTGAGCCTCAGATTGGTTCCAGTCCTCTGAAATTATTTGTCTCTTTGATGACGGATTGTCACGTAAATTCCAAACTGATGATACCACAACAGGAAGAATTTCATAAGTGACCATGCTAATGATTTTAAAAGCGCTAATTTTCTCTAAAATTGGTTGCATCAACTCTTCAACCAACGACTGAATAATATCTTCAGATTCTTCACCCAGAGCATTCGTCTCTGAATTAAGTCTGGATAAGACATCAATTAGGGAAGAAACAGGAAATTTAAAGTGATCAAATGGGATGAATTTTGCTGTTGAATTAATAATGTCGTCAAAATCCGAATGGGCTTTGAGCTTGGATATCAGATTTCTAGTTTCATTTAGTACATCACTAATTTCTCGAAGGGCATTTGTTAACACACGCTGAGAAGAGTCCGTGGAACCAAAACCTCGTATGGAACTCAATAAATATTGACATCTGACAGCAGCTTCCAGAACACCCTCTAACAAAAATCCTAACAATGCTTTTTGGTGAAATACCATTCCTTCTGAAAGTTCGGTTGGAGACTCGAGCTTCATTATAGCGGATGTTTCATGCATAAAATTGTAAAAATTGTCAACGTTGATCTCATGAAGGTTACCATTTTTAAGCATTTCAAGAGCCGATTGTACAAAGATTTTCAATGCCTGTAGTGATTGATAAAATTCGTCCATCTTACTGGTAACATATGCGTGTGAGTGATTGAATTCCCATATGCATCTAATATTCTTGAGATAAATGCCTAATAACTCATTCCCGAAGCTCAAGTTGTAGGCAATATCATGCTGAAAGTCCCAAGATTCCAAGCCCATTTGTATCGTACTCAAATTCCGAACGATAAAATCAATTAGTAGCAACACTTCGAGAGGACGCGCTAATTCATCCTTCGATTCCACTTCAAGCCGCGTTTGAGCCATTAATAACTCCGACTCAGCCATCTTCACTGAGATGCTTTCAGAAATACTTTTAGCATTATCTTTTCTTAGCTGAAGCTTCAAAGACTCGATTTGTCTCTGTAATACTTTGAAGTCCTCCCCCATATCTGGTGCAACTGTTGAAGGTGATTGGCTCTGGGCTATCATTAACGCATTCTTCTTGGTTAGCTCCTCAATTTTGATCTTGTCCTGACTAGTCAGATCCTGCAATATTTTGAGATCCCTGCGTAACTCTTTTTCCAATAAAGCTTGACTTTCCTCCAAGCTCTTATCCAATTCGATCACTTCATTCAAGTCTTCTACTGTCTTTTTCAAGGAGGAAATCTCCTGAGCCATTTCAGAATTTTGCAAGTTGAGATACTCAATCATTCGTTCCAGGTGCAAAGCCGAGTCCAATTGCATTTGTAAAGACTCTATGGTAGTTTGTGCAGATTTCAACTTTTCAGTTAGACTCGACACATCCAGCAAAGAAGTATCACGCTGAGTCGCCGCCTGCTTGAGACTCGCAATTTCCGAGTCAAAATTAGCTTTAGACAGTTTTGAAAACTGCTCTAGGTTAACGAGAGCAGTTTCCAACTGCTTATTACGTGCAATGATTAATGCGATATCCTCACTAGACAAGTGGTCAACATTTCCAGCAGCTATTTGTGTCTTTATTTCAGCTTCAATCTCGATACCCACCCTAGCTTCTTCTTGCAAAATTAGGTTGTCAGCCTTGACTCCTTCATACTCCTCCTTCAACTCTTCAATCTTTTGCTCAACTGTCGCCTTGGAGGCGACTAAAAAGTCATTATCAGTCTCAAGCATTTCAATCTTTGCTTGAAGATCAGCACTGGAAGATTTTAAAGCTCCAAAGTCCAGCTCTAGCGCCTCAGCCTTTGCCGCGAACCGTCTCAAGTCATCTTGTGTCGTTTTGAGTTTAGTCTGAAGCACATCAATAATCTTGTGCAAATTTGTACTTGGAGTCTCGGAAACAGCAGCAAATCCTCCAACAGCAGCTTCTCCAACAGCATCAATTTCTCTGGAAGTCCCAGCGGGGTAATGGACGATCGCCTCTCTAACAAATATACCGTGGTCTTGACCCCGTTTCTCGCATTCAAAGTACCGCTTGCCATTGACAGACCCATCGTTCTTTCCAATCGCTGAATCGAGCTCGATTCCAACCCACTTTCCGGCAGCAAAATCTGTCGGTCCAAAGTAGCGTACCCGGCCCGTGTCGCCTTTGACCACGACGGTCTGGCCGACTTGTGGCGGCATACTCAGTCAGCCTGGGGAGTCGTGCGCTTTTGTGAAAATCAACCGAAACATGCAAAATCAACACGCGTCCCTCTCAATAGCGGAGCAGTACACTATTGATTACGCGAGCACGGGAATTGGACCAAGCCGCGAGTCTTAGCTAGAGATGTCTTTCGGTGCTAGAAAAGTGTCGCAGTTAGACCCGTATCCCACCACCAGCGGTGCGGCTCCAGTGAATAGCGGAGTGAGCGCTAGTACTAACAGTCAGTTAAAGAGGGGCCAAAAGTTAGAGTTGTTGAACGAGCAGAAGCAGGAGATTCTTGAGGCGTTCTCTCTCTTTGATTTAAACGGAGATGGGCTATTAGACTACCACGAATTAAAGGTTGCGTTTCGAGCTCTTGGATTCGACTTGACAAAGCGCGAGGTTTTGGATATAATACACGAGTACGACACAGATGACCAGAACTTGATAGCATACGAGAGTTTTTTCCAGGCGGGTACGTAATTGCGGTAATAGTGGTACGGTTCTATACTAACAGAATGTAGTTGGAGAGAAGATTGTGAATAGGGACCCCTTGGATGAGATACGTCGAGCATTTAAGTTGTTTGACGATGACAATCTGGGAAAGATCAGCTTGAGGAATTTGAGGAGGGTAGCAAAAGAACTAGGCGAGAACTTAACCGACGACGAGCTCCGAGCTATGATTGAAGAGTTTGATCTAGATGAGGATGGAGAGAGTATGTATATTCAAGAATGATTTTACAAGACGAATGAATGAGACGCTTACTAACCCGGCAGTTAATGAACAGGAATTTATCAACATCTGTACTGAATAAAAGTGTGGCTAATGTTGTTGAGCGATACTGACGAGCCAGACATTGGATATAATCTGTAAACTCTTTTGTATACTTTAATTACAGAATTCTGTATAATCTATTGTGAATAGACCCTTACCGCAACACTATATTGGTTTCTTATGATGGGTGATTGATTCACAGCTAACCAACAACGCGAAGCAGGATGGGGCGAGACATTATTACGTTAGATGACTTGACCGGTAACAACATCGGGCTCTTGAAGACTATAAACTCCACAGTCTTGCCTACCACATACCAAGAACAATGGTACACCGAGTCGTTAACCGCTGGCACAGTGAAGCTAGCGTTTTACGCTGAATTACCTGTTGGTGCCATCAAGGCCAAGGCGTTCCACACTGGGCATAATGTCTCGACGTTCGAGAGCTTTCAGCACTTGCTGTTGGCGGACCAGGCGCCTAATGCCATGTACATTGAAACTCTCGCGGTGTTACCCGCATATCGGTCATTTGGTATAGGTACCAAGCTTCTCGAGTACTTGATTGAAGAGACCAGGAAGCGGTTTATTCACGAGATAGTGGCCCATGTTGCAACTGACAATGAGACTGCTCTCAAGTGGTATGCTCTGAAGGGATTTACAAAGAGTGAGACAGTGGTTGTGGATTACTACAAGAGTCAAGGCTTGGAAAACCCAGACGCATACATAGTGAGCTTGAAGCTTCCCAGTACGTCTACTTAGCACTACAGCTTTAAAAAATCTGTACTTGACTCGTGTAAATAGTATTGAAATTATAGATAACTCGAACGATGAAATACTAGATGATACTGATTTTGTTTTCTACAGGTAGACATCCCATCTCTATAATGAGTTGCACTAGGAGCTTGTAAAAGTTGGGGACACCCCATCCACACATCATCCTAGCGTCTAAGAAAGGTCGTTTAAGCAGATGTTTCATTTCGTTCTCGCCTCCACGTTAGTTTTCGCCTTCTTCATCTGTATCAGTGTCGATATCAGAAAAGATGCTTTCTTCATCGTCATCATCATCGTCATCATCTTTCTTCTTCCCTGAGGAAGACTTGACGTTATTTCCCAGTAATGCAGCCAAAGCTCCGGCCAAGGTATCCTCCTCTGGGTCGGAAATGTCGCTTTCGTCGTCGTCTTCGTCATCGTCTTCAGATTTAGGCTTTTGCACCTTCATCAATGGCATGGCTACGCTCTTTGTGACCAAGTTGATGGGGTAGTCAACGTCACAGCCAAAGTAGGCATTGTTCTTCAAGAGTAATCTCAAACCCACAGTAGATTCGGTTGGAGGAGTTGAGCCTGGAAGCTTGATTTTAAAGCTGCCCACCACATAGTCCTTTTCAACATCTCCAGTCTTCCACTGCTCCGGTGTCATTTCCAAGTTACTCAAATCAACATTCTCAATCTTGTAGATAGATCCACCTTCAATAAGCTTATTGTCCTTTTGTGATACGATAAATCCACTCCAGCTGTTACGGAGCGCAGGAGCAAAGTAAGGAGCATAACTATAAGGAAGTTCTGGTTGCTCATCGTTTGAACGCAAGGGGTTAAGCAAGTATTCTAATCCATCCTCCTCCTTCAATCTGTCCTTGGGCAACTCCGGGCACGACTTGTGCAGAGGAGACTTGACCAAAAACCGAACTGTAAGATGCGCCGATGCATTTGTGGTCACAACCTCCTCACCCGGAACGTGAAACTCTGCTTCAAGAATACGGAGAGTTGGAATACGAGCAGCCACATCGAGAGCAATGCGTGCCTTGGCTGGGTCAGTTATACCCAAAACCTTTTGCACCTCCTCGAGGCTCAAGGTGAACAATTTACCCAACCTCGTTATCGGCTGGCGTTCAACAACCTTGTCATCCACAAATGGCAACTGCAACAACTCTTGGTACTTACCGGTGGGTCTCGTGGCCTGTACGATAGCCTTCTGAACGTCAGTTGCCAAGAGTACAAGCTCGGGAACCCTAAAGTGAACTGCAATTTCGATAAAGCCAGTAATCAAACCAGGGAGAATCAGAACAAGTTTAACCTTGTCCAGCTCCATTCTGGCCATGTCAGCAGGGGTAGCACCCTCAAGGGGTTTAAAATTACGCGCCAAGTGGCGTGCAACCAACAGCCGCACCTGGTTAAAGTCGAGGTGCTTGAATCCATCTGTCACTTCCTGTGTACTGCAAATCCAGTCTAAAAAGTCATAGTGCGTAACCAACTTCAGGGGGCTCCGGTCAACCAATTTGTGGGTAAACAAGGCCGCAGTGTTCACGTGCAAACCGTACTTGGTGTGTGTTTTAACGTTAGACCACCACAGACGTACAATAAAAGGAAGAAGAACTCCAATTAGCAAAAAGTAAACCACAACCATCAAGGGCGAGTACTTTCCCTCCACAAGAAACTTGGGAAGCGCGATACCGTGTGTCACAGTTTGCGGACCGTCAGGGTGACCATACTGCAAGTAGTTCTTGCGCGTAACCTCATCTGTCAAAGACTTGTATGCCATGTTAATTCTAATAAACGCAGCGTCCATTTCCTCCTTGAGCGCGGCAGAAATATCCTGGGGAAGCTTATCGGGGTGAAACTTAAGCGACAAACGTCTATATTTGGTCTTGATTTCACGCTCAGACGTAAAAGGTGTCACGTCCAAGATCGTGTACGGGTCAAAGGTATTCTTCAAGTCCACCAGTTTGGTGAGGAACAACCCAATGTACGCCACCGCAGCCCACCCAATCACCAACAAAAACAACGTCTTGTTGAACACACTCGACGACCGCTGGCGGCGACGGTACGCCTCAACCTCGGTCCTGTTCTCAACCTCGGCAGATGCGCTAGTCTGCCTTATGGAACCCTTGATGCTTGCATTCACGCTCTGTTCGTCGCTACGCACACACACATTGTACACCCACAGCACTGTGAGGGGCACAAGAATAAACGTCAAAAGTGCTAACACAAAGAAGGGCCACGTGTCCCCCTCTTCATCGTAGTTGTACTCAGACGCCATCGCAAAGTAGAGGACGGTATGCGGTGATTAAGAGGTCGTCTGGGTGATAACCTTTGGCCGCGACGTGGAGCTTTTTCGCGTTGAAAAAAAGGCACGTGACGAGTAGTTGCAAACTGCGAGAGGACAACAGGCAACAAAGGCGGAGAAGAATGGCGGAGAAGAATGGCGGAGAGGAATGGCGGAGAAGAAAGATGGAGAAGAAAGGTCGAGAGTATACAGAAAACTGGTGTAGTCGTAGAGGGATACCGACACGTACAATTTGTTCAGCACATTAAAGTTCTGGTTGGCCACGTTTTTAGACTGACGCGTATTAATAGGTTATATCAACCAGTCAATGGCTGTTTGCACGCCCGTACGAAATCACCATGTAGTTTGCCAGTATTCTTTCCCACTTCCAGACTGCAACTGTTGGTATCATTCATGCTTTCTTACGCTTACTCCATTAGGCATTCTCCGCAATCTCCATGCGTTCTTGTGACGCATACTACGCTTACCCCATTTCCCTGGATTTTCAACCAGGGCGTTCTAGATGGGCCAAAGAGGTCAAAACTACCGAGCTGCATCGCCCTCTTGATAATGAGATAGAGTGATTGATTAAACTGTAAAGCTTATGTTCCTAGTGGTGGAACAAACGAATGGGGTTTTCAACATAAACCATGTCGTTGGCATCGGCGGCAGCAAACACCGCCTTGTCCATGACGGATCCAGAGGGGGCCGCAACAAACTTGACGCCCAGTCTCGCGGCGCGGTAAACGTTGTCTGGGAATGGGAAGAAGGCGTCAGATGAGAGGGCAACATTCTCCAACTTGCCCAACCACTCGGCGCGCTCCTCAGTGGTCAAGGGAACAGGCAACTCCTCAAACTTTGACTCGTACTCACCCTTTTCGGGCTCAGAAGTGGGAATCTGACCAGTGACAAAGAGGTCGATGGCGTTGGACTTTTCGGGTCTCTTGACACCCTTGGCCCACTTGAAAGCCAACACCTTGGGGTGCTGTCTGAACCACCAGTTGTCCGCCTTGTCACCAGCCAAGCGGGTGCAGTGAATACGGGACTGTTGACCAGCGCCCAAGCCAATGACCATACCGTCTTTAGCGTAGCACACCGAGTTACTCTGCGTGTACTTGAGAGCAATGGTTGCGACGGTCAAGTCGATGGTTCCCTGCTCGGTCAACAGCTTGTTCTTGGAAACGATCTCCTTGAACGACGAGCCCTTGATAATGGCATCGTTGCGTTTCTGCTGGAGGGTGATTCCGTACACCTGTCTCAGCTCCAACTGGTCGGGAGTGAAGTTGGGGTCAATCTGCAAGATACAGTACTTGCCGCCCTTTTTCTTCTTTAAGATTTCCAATGCTTCAGGAGCGTAACCGGGAGCAATGACACCGTCACTAACCTCCTTGGAGATGATTTGGGCGGTGGGAAGGTCCACAATGTTGGAGAGAGCGATAAAGTCTCCAAAAGACGACATTCTGTCGGCACCACGGGCTCTCGCGTACGCATTCGCCAAGGGAGACAAGTTCTCAATGTCCTCCACAAAGTAAATCTTGCGCTCAATGTCCAGGAGAGGCAAGCCAACAGCGACACCTGCAGGAGAAACGTGCTTGAAGGATGCAGCCGCAGGCAAGTTCAATGAGGCCAGCAACTCCTTGACCAAAGGCCAGGAGTTGAGCGCATCCAACAAGTTGATGTATCCAGGAGAACCTGCAAGCACCTTGAACGGAATGTCGCCCTGTGACACAAACGCCTGGGCAGGCTTTTGGTGCGGGTTAGCACCGTAGCGAAGAGGCAACTGGGACACATTTTCAGAGTATTGTTTGCGGAAAAAGTCTGAGATGGCGACATCGTAGTCTGCAGTGTGCTCAAAAGCCTTGAGCGCATAGGTGTTGCGGGCAGCGGGCGAAATCTCGCCCGACTTGAGCTCCTGCAAGAACCCGGCATAGTCAGCAGGGTCCAGGAGGATAGTGACACGGGCGTGGTTCTTGGCTGCAGCACGCAAGAGAGTCACACCACCAATGTCAATCTCCTCAACCGCCTCAGCGACGGTGACGGCAGCCTTGCTGACCGTCTCTTTGAAGGGGTACAAGTTGCACACCACAAAATCAACCTTGCCAATACCGTGTGCCTGCAAGTCAGCCTCGTCCAGGTCCAAGTCACGAGCAAGAATACCACCGTGAACAGCAGGGTGAAGAGTCTTGACACGGCCACCCAACATCTCCGGTGCGCGCGTAATGCTCGACACATCCTCAACGGGGAAACCAGCCTCACGCACCATCTTGGAGGTTCCTCCAGAGGCTAAGATGCGTACATTGGCAGCAACAAGACCCTTGGCCAAGTCCAAGAGCCCAGTCTTGTCGTACACTGAGATTATTGCGGTCCGCTGCTGGTCAGTCATGTCGTGGCCAAAGAAGAAGATGCTCCTCTGAAGCTTTTTTTTTTGGCCCGTATCAAATTAGCAACCCGAGTCACTCATTAATCAAAGGTGACTCCGCCTACAAATTAGTCTGGCATCAAAAGTCTATGGAAAAACAGCTAGAAACGTATACAAATGCATATGGCACTACTGGTAAAAACCCGGAAAGCTGAGCCAGCAAGGTTGAAGAAGCCTGGAGCCAAAATGGCTCCAACAACCGCAAATTTTTGTAAAAGAAACTTACGATCTGTATCTCCAGAGAGACAAAGTGTTCTGTCTCTTCCAAGTGTGGCGACGACCAGCCTTGGTGTTGTTGAACAAGTGACCCTTGTTGATACCTCTGGACTTCTTGCCGGCGGCGGTAAGACCTCTGGACTCTCTGTGCTTGTGGACGGGGTTGGCAATCCAGTTGTAGCGGGCGTCTCTTCTGATAGCCTTGTGGGAGGGGTCGATGAGGATAACCTCAAAGTACTTGTAGGTGGAGTCCTGGTTGATCCAGTACGAGTTGAGGACACGCAAGTTGGCAGCGCGGCGACCAACTCTCTCCTCGGCAGTCAGCTTGAGAGATCTCTGGTACTTGAGGTGGTTGACACCGTGGTTGGTAGGCTTACCGTAAGTGGCACCCTTGGGCACAGGTCTCTTTCTGCCACCTCTTCTCACTCTAACGCGGAAGATGACAAAGCCCTGCTTGGCCTTGTAACCCAATCTTCTAGCCTTGTCGGGTCTAGAAGGTCTGGAGGCACGGTGGATGACGTTTCTCTGTCTGTACTCCCAGCAGCGGACACGAAGGAGGAAACGCATCACATCGGACTGCTTCTTTCTCTGCAACTCTTCCAAGTATTTGTAGGCACCCATCTTTAAGTTTGGTTGTGGTTGGGAATCGCAGTGAAAAGTTTTTACGCTGCTTTATAAAGTGAAAAAATTTTCATTCCACGTGAGAAACACGTGCAAAATTTATAGTCACGTGAGAACAACCGTAGAAGCGCTGTGGCTGATGCGTGAGGCAAGGGGAGACAAGGGAAGACAAGGAGAGAAGCAAAGAGAGGTAAAGGGAGAGGAGCAAAGAGAGTTAAAGGGAGAGGAAGGGAGAGGGAATATGCCTGAATATTAAGGAAGAATAACTACGCGTGGCAAGATGCAAGAAGAAGTAGAATGAAGGGAATCGGGAGACATGTTAGTGAGAGGATACGTAGAGAAGAGATGTAATGCGGAGATGCGAAGCAGCTCCGTTAAGGCAGACTTATTATTCAAGACATGCTAGACCTCGCTGCTCTCAATTTGAGCCGGTATGCTCTGAGTGAAGTACATGAATAGTACTAATAAATTATCTACTGTTCCCCCTCCTTTTTATATGCCTCATCGCATATTAGCTCATCTCATTTCATGTCATCGCTTCTCCTAGCACCTCATCGCACATTGTTCGCCTCCTGTCTCTTCTTATGCTCCGGATAAATACCTTACTGTGCTATATCGTAGACGTGACAAGTAGCTCTGCCACTGCACCGTAGAATATCCAATGTTTGTTTATGTTGGGCTCATCGCTCTGGGTATAAGCAAAAAAAGCCAGCTTGATTTGAGCCACTACCGCCATGAACTATTTGCTTTCATACTTTACTGGGCGGTCATCTGTTCCGGCTGCTGCTCCGCAGCCCGAGTCGGAGAACCAGACGCACGAGTCCGCTAAAGAGAGGGATGATGACAGATTGGATGATTTGAAGAGAGACAATACTGATGAGGCGACTGATGAAAGTGGTGCAGACAAGAGTGATGAGGGTAATACTGAAGGCGTAAAAACTCCAGAAGGCGCGGTAACGGTAAATATTACCAAAGAAGATGAGACTAAGGGTGAATCTGTGACTGCTACGGTTGGTCGTGGAGAAGATTCTTCTCTTGTTGATCCTATAGCCCACTTTTTGAAGTCCACCGTATCCAACGAGCAGCAGGATGCGTTATCAGATGACGACATTGTAATAGATGTGGTTTTGTCTTCGGACTCAGAGAGCTCTAGTAGCGAGTCAGATTCTTCAGACTCGGATTCAGACTCAGACTCAAGCTCGTTGAACGAGAGTGCGGCTGGGGCTGCCGAGGAAGAGGATGTGGATGAAGATGGGGACCAAGTCACGGGCCCCATCACCTCAGAACACGAGAAGGTAGATGAGAAGGCACTTCAATTACCAGAGGGATACGTTATTGCCGAAAATGCACCAATAGAACTTGCGGGGGAAGTTATAGGCTTAGTTGAACAAAGTATGATCGTCAAGGCCAACATTTCAGGCGAGTACAGGGTATTGGAAGAGCAGTCCATATTTTGTTTCGAGGACCGTCAGCCAATAGGAAGGCTATTCGAGACGTTTGGACGTCTCCAACTGCCAGTCTACCGTGTTAAGTTTAACTCGGTAGATGAATTTGCAAAGTTTAGCGATGCAAAGGGTCGAGCTGTCTATTATGTTGTTCCTGATTCCAATTTTTTGCTTACCGAGTCCATCAAGAATAGAAAAGGCACGGATGCGAGTAATTGTTACGATGAGGAGTTACCGGAAGACGAACAGGAGTTTTCCGACGATGAACTTGAGATGCACGCTAAACGGAGCAAAAAGAAGCTGGGTAAAAAGTCTGATACCAGTACTGCCGGTGTGAAGCGTAGTGGTGGTGAGATGTCTAATGATCAGCAGCAGCCGCAGAAAAAGTTTGTCCCATATGGTTACGCTCAGCCTTCGTCTATACCCCAAATACCTCGATTTGGGCCGTCTCAATCAGCATCACCGGTGCCATATGTTTCACGGAGTAATAGAACAATCCCTAATAGGCCTCAGAGAACTACTTTTGAAGGACAGACACACTCAGCACAGACACATCAAATCGCAAGTCCTCACAAGACACCCGACCTACAGATTGGCGCTCAATCTCACCAGGTATTTGCATCCAGCCAATCACCACAGCAAGCGTCATCTCCATACGGCGTCCCTTTCAGCCTGGTACAACACCTTCAGAGCGGCCAACTCCAGCATCATTCCGCGACCCAGTTTCAGTCGTACGCATCCCAGAACTACACAAACCCTAACCAATCACTTGGTAGCTACTCGCATAGTCAGGCCCCAGCCTGGAACAACAAGTATAAACCAACACAAGCACATTCTTCTATTCAACCTACTGAACAAGCAGAGGAAACCCCATTACAACAGTTACAGCGTATGATAGCCCTGCAGTTGGGGGACAGCGAGCAAAGAGACAATGCATCCAACTCTTCACTGTAAAATGATATTATCATATATATTTTAATCCGAAGAGCAGCCCTATTTACTTTTAACGGAACTCAGCTCAACAGTTTCAATGCGGCTTTAGCATTAAGGAGTGCACTAGGAGGAAACGCAGTAGAATGCGCGACTTCTAGTGCATACGATTTTGAGCTGATTCCTGGCTCTAATATATGGTCAATCACGAAACTAGACTGCTTGAAGTAGTCAAAATCTTCGTCACAAGTGAGACCCGTAGTTGCATCCAATACCCGAGTTCTATAATACTTAATATTGGTTTGATCAACCAGGAGCGCTCTAAGCAAGCTTTCAAGCTCGCTACCATAATGTGTTGCGAACAATGTACGGCACTTATTAACTTGCAATAAGTGAAGTAATGTAGCGTATGCAATAGATAATCCTTCTTTCCCACTGGTTCCTCTTCCAATTTCATCAACTATGGCTAATGACTTGGAAGTGGCATTTCTTAATATGTTACTAGTTTCCACCATTTCGACCATAAAAGTGCTCATGTCGTTGAACAAGTCGTCAGAAGCACCAATTCTAGTGAACAATTTGTCCACTATTCCAATTTCAGAATATGTTGCGGGTACAAAAGAGCCCATCTGCGCTAATAAAATAGCTAACGCATTTTGCCTCAAGAAAGTACTTTTACCTCCCATATTAGGGCCCGAGATTACCCACAAATTACTATTTTTAGCAAGGTTTGAGTCATTCGGAGTGAAGTTCTTGCCTGACAACTTTAAACTGTTTTCCACCACGGGGTGTCTTCCGCCTTTAATGGAGAGAATGGGAGTCTTTGTGAGTGTAGGTCTAGTCCATTGATTTTCTTCTGCTAGAACTGCGAAAGACGCAATTACATCTAAGTAATCTGCCCACCTGCTAACTACTCGTATTTCGTTGGCAGAATTGAGTACTTTTTCTTTCAATAAACTCACAATCTCCTTCTCTAAGGATTCTATGATGTTTCGTTTTTCATCAATATTGACTTGAATAGCAGCCCAGTCATCAGGTTTAATTAAGAGTGTCTTTTTCTTCCTGTCACGAGTGCAAAGCTTGAACATCTCATAAGCTTTAGTTACCAGAGACTCCTTTCCTGATATCTGTATTACATTTACAAACCGATTGTGTAACGATTTTCGAGCGACTGTTATTTTGGGATCAATCTCTTGAAGCGATAATTTAATTTCTTCAAACATTTGGGTTTGCTTGTCTTCATAAACAGCTAAGTCATCATGCTGCTCTTTTAATTCTTGATTATAATCCATTTTCACGGCAAAAGAAAACTTCTCACTGAGAGAAGGTGCTGGTTTGGACCGGTACTTCGAAAGAGATGCATTTGTATAGGATCCATCTATCAATAAATTGTCTTCAATCTCGTAAATTCCATCCTCTTCCGAAATTTTCTCATCAGGATCTTCCTCCATTTCTTCAACAGGTTCGAAATAATTTAGCGTATCAATAATTTCTTGCATTACTTCGGTTGGAACAATAAATGAATCTAATAGATTCTTAAGAGGTTCAAGTTCAATTGGGTTATTTTTATATTCTTGAACCAAATAGTCCTCCAATTTACTCAACCTCTGCAAACTAGCAGCAATTGTCAGTAATTGACCGACCTGGTCTCCCGTTCCAAATGATAACTGCTGCAAAGAGCGTACAAAGTCTCCAATTTTTTCCAAATGGGTTCTAGTCGCTAAACGAAGAAAAGAATCAGCACAGAACATCTCGACTAAGTCTTGCCGTTTATTGAGAGCTGTGATGTCTAAAATAGGAGCCTTAATCCACTGAATGAGCATTCGACATCCCGAAGGGGTAACCGTCCTTCGTATTGTACTAATAAGCGACCCCACAGCTGATACCTTTCCTCCGTTGGTCCGTTCAGTCAATTCAAGTGAGTTTCGGGTTCTCGCATCCATTTGTAGAAACTGAGAACTATAGTATTTTATTGGAAGCTCATATGTCGACACACTATCTGGTAAATGAGATTTCACGTAACGCATTATCATTTTCATTGCCTCAATCTCAAAAGAGCTTAGATTCTCTAGTGTTAACTTAATTGTTCTTTTAGAACCCTCAAAATCACCCTCATCGATCCGTATATTATCTGTTTGATAGCACAAAAAGTACTTTCGCAAATCAGTAAGCGGAGAATACCAGGTACCGCTTGCTAAATCCGCTCCCTGAAAAGATTTGTCTATTAGGATCTCACTTGGATTAATTCTGCAAACATCTGATACCAAGTTGGCCAAGGTTGTTTCTTGCACAAAAAACTCACCAACCGACAAGTCTTTCCAAGCGATACCTATCAGTTGCTGACTATCTGGATATACTCTTGCAGCATGTTTTGGTAGATAGATTGACATTAGGTAATTATTTTGATTGAAATTAAGAAAAGTTTCATCAATTAATGTTCCTGGTGAGATAATTCGAGACACCCGACGATGGATTTTGTTGTCTGCATCACCCTCACTGCTGAATTGATTGACGATAGCAACATTTGTACCTAGGTCTTGCACTAAAATCTTTACGTACTTCTGTAGTTGAAAGACAGGAAATCCAGCTAGAGGTATTTTAAATTCTTTCGTCTTTCTTGATGCGACTTTGATACCAAGCAATGGACCATACTTTTCAGCTTGCTCAAAATAAAGCTCATAAAAACTTCCAACTTGAATTAAACAGACACAGTTTGGATTAGAGAGGATAACATTCTTTACAGCGGAGTATAGTGGACTTAATGCTGTTTCTTGTGTCCTACCACCTCTATCCCATTCTAAGAGGCCATCTGAAGAATTAGTCTCCAAATCGCTGTTGTCCTTTTCTGAGGCTTGAATTTGAACCCTACCTTCATCGTCCTGGAATTTCTCACCTTCTTCGATTGCACAAGAGTTCGAAGAACTAGTGGGTACAGCCATTGGATCTATTAAAGGGTCTGCACGACCAAAAATTTTCTTATCTTGCGATAACTCACCATGCTTAACAGTATATTTTCCATATCGCGTATTACTCGTTGAACTTGTAGACTGTCCTGATTCAATTGGTGCTATTGAAGTTTCGAGAGAAAGAACTGATTCATTGGGAGATTCTTTTTCTTCTACTGCAACCGTAACTTTCTTCTTTGATTTGCTTGATTCCTTTACTTTCGCGACTTTCAATGTACCATTCGTAGTGGAGGATATTTTTGAGACAGCTGTCACTATTGAATCAGCCATTAGTGTTTTTTTGATTTTCTTGGAAGATGCCTTTGACATTTTTAGTGCTTTCACGGTTTTAGTCTCTCCTGGGTTTGAAGAAATGCTGGCAGGGTCCAATTTTTTTGGCGTTGTAGCATCTTCAGCAGCTAAAGTGACTTCTTTTGATACCTTTCGTTTCTTTTTGGATGCTTTCTCTTTTACTTTGGATGCTTTCAAAGCAAAAATAGGACTCGAAGGTTTATCTGCTTGAATTTTTCCAATTGGTTCTGGCACCTTCTCGGGAATTTTATTGAGGTTCATTTTAGCCTCCGAGAACTGGACAAAATCAAATTCAGGTGGTTCTCTCTCGCCATTACCAGCATTCTTTGTGTTTTGAGATTTTTCTGGTTTCTTGGTTACATCTGTGGCTTGAATATCGACTTTAGGACTCATGGAAGAACCCCGAAGAAGTTTATCTTTAGGAAAATCTGACGCTTTCACCGGTTCTATCTCTTTTTCAGAGGCTTTGGAAACGGGAGTAACTGAGTTCACCGGTTGTGTAGGAATTGAAGCCGAATTATCAGGCTGTAACGATGTTGGAATTTGCTCTTCTTTTATCGAATCATAAGCTGCAGAAGAGTCCAATGATGTTTCGAGTGAAATTTCTATAGGGGTGATTTTTGGTTGCGCTTCCTCCTCTTCAACTGCTGTGATTTGCCCAACAGGTTCAGTCACTAAAGATTTGTCTTCACCGTGTACATTTAAAGTACTTTCTGGTTTCTTTTTCTTCTCAACTTCTGAGGGAGCAACAGGGTCTAATCCCAATGATTTGTGAGCTGGTGTAATTGAATATTCAGCGCTTCCCTCTTTGTCTTGAATCACATGTGTTGAAACTATAGTGTCAGAACCCAATGAAGAGTTGGGAGTCGTCGAATCCAATGAACTGCTGGGAGCCGTCTCAGAAGAACTTGATGCCAATTTACTCCCATCTATGAGGGTTAGTGTAATTGTTGGGTCGCAGAGTGAAGATTCTTTAGATGCTGTAGTAGGCTCAACTTGCGAGTCCGTCCCTTCTGAAGCCTCTACTGAGAATTTTAAAGACTTAGAATTTAGTGGTTCATCCCTATTGGAATCTGCAACGGCTTTCTTTGAATCCGTGTTGGACGTCGCGCTAACGACTTTACCCTTTGATTGTATCTTTTTGAACTTGTCTAGGGCTCCCAAGAGATATGCAGATTTGTTTTCGTTAGCCTTGGTTACGGCTTTTTGCAGAGATTTAGCCAAATCTTGCGGTGTCCAGACACGGGTAGGCACTCTATTGGGGTCAGGCTGAGACTGAACAACCTGGAGATTAACCGACACGGGTATATTTTGGTTAGTAATATCGGACAGATCGAGGTGAATTACCGTTGAGGGGCGGTACATTTCTTGTTCATTGCTGACAGGATGCATGTAGTATATTTTCCTAATACTTGCTGCCAGAGGCACAATTGCAGATCGTATAACCTGAGGCAGCCCGTCCAGGTCAGGAACTATGGGACAGTCTGCCCGATGGTCGCACAAGAGCTGGTAAGACGGGATATACCCATACTTGGAAACAAAGTCAGAGACAATCTTGACATAATCAGTCTCAAACTTGGGTACCTGTTCAGGCAAGTAGTGGCTAGCCAACCTTCCAATCTGCGGAGCCACATTGATTGTGGGACCCTGGAAACCAAGGAGACGCAGAAGGATGGAGCGCTTAGGCAGCTCTTCAGGCACCCACAGCAATGCTAAGGCGTCTGCCGCATCGAGAAACTTGGCTTGTTCCGCTTCCATCGCATCCACACGCGTAAAGAAGGATGCAGAGGCCCTTTCGGCCTTTAAGCGCTCTAAAGCAGCAAGCCTGCCCTTTCCCACTTGAAGACCCCTCACAGACCTGGAGGCAGCCGGAGCCAACTGTGGCGTATGAATCGTAGACGACGAAGAGACTATATCTCCATTAGTGTCTTTAGAAGCGTGCTCTTTTGCATCCTTTCCATTCGACGCGTACCTCACGAGGCGAGCGCGACTGGCACGGTGGGAAACGCGTCTCCCACATCGTACCCTCGGCCTTACCAGCACCAAGCTCCGCATAAGTGAGAATGAATGTGGCAGTGGTGCAAATGTGTAGTGGTTTTTTGTGTGGGAAACGAGCCGTAGACGCCTCATGTAAGGCAGAGGGAAGGACAGAGGGAAGAGAAAGGGAAGATGAAGAGAAAGGGAAGATGAAGAGAAGAAGTGAAGAGAGAAGAAGAATTGTGGAGAATGTATAGAAAGTGTAGAGAAGGCGTACGGGGGTTGAGAAAGCGTGGAAAGCGAGTTGAAAAAGCGTGTACAAGTTGTAAAGAAAGGGTAGCACATGAAAAGCGTAGAGAGTAGTGTTGCTAATAACTGACACGTAACGTGATACTTCTTAGTGACTACACTTACTGATCCATATTTGTGAATATAATACATAAGACGCCTAACCTGCCAGCGTCTATTGAATATCTCTGCCGCGGAGCGTTCTGGTAGACTGTTTTTAAACAGATGTTGGGAGAATAACTGGTAGAAGGGGTGATGCGATTGGGTGTAGATAGAAAACACCCACTATCCACCCTACTTCTTTCTTGTACTCCGTCTCGTAGGCGCACTAGTCTTGTTGGTGCGGGAGGAGCGTCTAACGGGCTTGTCCTCCTCGTGGTCCGACTCTGTGTCCGCCGACGGCGACGCCGTCTCCGACTGGGGCGACTTAGCTGATACGGGCTTCTTTGACTGTACTTGTCCCGCTTTTAGCGAGGCTATCGGCTTCTGGGGCCCCTTTCCTTTAACGACCGTCTTGGGCGACGCTGGCCGCGTACTGGGAATATCTCCCTCCTTTTCCTCTTCGTCGTCCAGTTCCTGCTCTTGATCTTGATCTTGATCGTGTTCCTGTTCCACCTTGTCGCCCTTATCCTCATCTATGTGAACCTCTGAGCGTGTCCGTCGCCTCGGCCCCAGCGGCCCAGCCGGCACCGGCTGCGGGCTCGGTCCGCGCGACTGGCGCCGTTTCGTTCCCGGAACTTCGGCATCCTCAGTCCCAATCACATCGTCGAGCTTCGCAACTGACCGCGTTCGTTTCTTGGGGGTACGACCCACAGACTGTTTCCGACCCCGCGTAGCACGCCGAGAACCCCGTTCTTTGGAATCGTCGTCTTTCCCATCCTCATCCTTCGCATCATCCTTCGCATCATCCTTTGAATCGTCGTCGTCGTCATCCTTATTTGTGTCCCTTGCATCATTTACATTCGTATCCTCCTCGTCGCTACCTTCTGTCTTGACTTTAGCATCTTCATCCTCCTCCTCGCTCCGCTCCCGCTCCCTCTCCGACTCCGGCGTCGTGCTCACGTCGTAGTCGAGGCGCTTGAGGTCGTACAAGCTCCCGAGCTTGTCCCACACCTCCGCCGCCGTGAACGGCGCGGGACGCGGCCGCCGCGTGTTGATCTCCAGCACGAGCGCCGCCATCCGCGCGGCCTTGTCGTCGCCCGTCGGCCGGTGATCGCAGACGAGACTGAAGAGCACGATTTCCTCGTCGAGCGTCCAGGCCATGGTGGTGTGCGAAAAGCGCAGTGAAAATCTTTTAGAGGGCCAGCGCTTACAGGCTTACAACAGCACGCCTCAAGATGCCGAGACGGACAAAGCACATCAACCTGTTGTCGCGCGGCCGCGTGCGCGCGTCGATGAACAAGTACAACTTGTTCAACTTGTACAAGAAGGAGCCGGTGCTGTACAAGGGAAAGACGTTGTTCCAGCAAAAGTGGGCAGCCAAGTCGGAGACCCGTGCGTACCACGGCGAGCACTTGACGGAGTCGCGGTGGAAGACGTTGTTCAGCCCGTCGTTGGAGTCGGTGGCGCAGTTGGACTCGTCGTTGAAGGGGTCGCGTGTGGATGCGACGCCGCTCGCGATGCAGACGTTTGCTGCGTTGGAGAAGCGGCTCGAGTACGCTGTGTTCCGGAGTATGTTTGCGCTGTCTGTGCGGCAGGCGCGCCAGTTTGTACTTTCCGGGAGCGTGCGTGTGAACGGAGCGGTGGTGAAGCATCCCTCGTTCCCGTTGCAGGCGGGAGACATGTTTAGCGTGGACCCGGTGAAGGTGTTGTTCGCCATGGGGCGGTCCAAGCCGAGCTTGGACCGGGCGGTGAAGGTAGACAGCATACAGGTGAATGCGTGGAACAAGTACGTCAAGAGCGTGAAGGAGAGCCCGCGTGATATGTGGGAGCTCAAGCAGGCGAAGCCGGCCACGTTGGACACGGGAGTTCCGCGCGCGTCGCGCGCGGAGGCGATAAAGAAGTACAATGCGCGGATAGAGAGCAACATGTTGGCTGAACAGGCCAAGACGACGCGCGAGTCGGTTTTGTTGGGGATATTGAGAGCTGGAAAGAAGGCTGCGGGTGAGGTTGAGACTGTGAGTGAGGGTGAGAGTGAGAAAGTATCTGAGAATGTGAATGCTGAGGTTCTGAGCGAAGTCTTTTCGTACTATGGCGGAGAGGATGTGCGTGCCAAGTGTTTGAGCGCGTACAATCTTTTGGCGAGCTACAAGCACGAGTTGGTGGAGAGTCATACGTTGGAGTCGTGCACCGACTTTATCTCTAAAAAGAAGCCCGACTTTGCAAAGGAGCTGGAGCACAAGTTAGCCACCAGTGTCAAGCAGTTGTTGAGCGAGATCACCAAGGCTAAGCAGGAGGGTCTTCGCGTCGCAGCATCGCAAAACAAGTTGCTGGAAACAGCCAAGACGTTGCCATTCTCGTCAGACTTTGCTGACCTGGCCAAGTACCACCCCTTCTTGGACCGTTCAGCCATATTGGAGGACGAGAGCAGCGCCAAGATTCGCTTGCCGTGGCAACACGGGCTTTTTGGACGCCAGGACCCCACGAAGCCGTACTTTACCCCATGGACGCCTAGACCATTTATCGGATGCTTTGCAATCTTGCCTGCTCATATTGAAGTCTCCTTCAAAACTTGCCACGCCATCTACTTGAACGATCCCATTTCCCGCCCGGGGCAGTCTGAAGTGATCACGCCGTTCCCGCTCGATGTCCACGAAAGAGCGTACATGTACTATGGTAGACTGGGCTTGTAAAACTTGTATATAAAATTTATATTTCAGCACCAAACCTCGATGCCTAGGCTACTGCCGCAGCTCGTGCGAAGAGCACGGGAGGCCTCTCCGCTTCTCCCTCTCCTCCTCCGTGCTAACCGAAGTATCGAACTGGCACAGCGGGAGCTTTCGTGGATTAAAAAGGAGCTACCCAAGCTGCGCTGGATTGAGGCTGCGCAGCGCCGCCATAGGCTCGAGCCCCTACAGTACATTTTAGGATCCCAACCGTTTGGAGACCTAGATATTCAGTGTCGTCCTGGCGTATTGATTCCTCGTTGGGAGACGGAAGAGTGGTGCTTGGCCTTGGCAAATTCACTCGCACAGATGGAACTGGTTTCCCTCGTCGATGCCTGTACTGGTACAGGATGCATTCCCCTTCTTTTGCATCACGAGCTTGCAAAGAAACGCAATTGCTCATTCAGCGGTGTAGGTTTAGACGTGTCTAGCTCTGCATTGGCTTTAGCGGAAGATAATAGGGTTGCCGCTAAGGCCTTAAACGCTCCACAATCACTGGCCAAAAACGTTGTGTTTAGCTACGGAGACGTACTCAGAACAGATGTATGGACCCTGCTCAACCTTAAACACCCCATAGACATTCTCACCTCCAACCCGCCGTATATTCCAGTGGAGGACTATACCCAATCGGTCCACTTTAATGGAGTCGAGAAGCTGGTTCGGCTTTACGAGCCTAGGTTGGCCTTGGTTGGTGCTTTGGAGTTTTACCAAGCGCTCGTGAGGAACCTCCTCTTACCGCTGGGTGCGAAGGCCTTTGTATTTGAGTTAGGCTACGAATTTCAAGCCCGTTGCGTAGAGGAGGAACTAAAGCTTCTAGATTGGCAACTTAGACGGTACCATGACGGGCATGGCCGGCTACGCTGCGTCTTGGGCTGGAAAAATTCTACGTACTCTGTACTAGAGCTGATGTGTAATTAGTGTATATAGATCCGGGGATACCTGGGTGTAAGACCTGGATAGTGTGATAAAATTGTCACCGACTGCAAGTTGAAGCGCCATAAGGCAAATGACCGACAATAGACTAGCAATAGATATGTGACTACAGCGCGACGGCGGTTTCAGTCGAGTTAGGAGCGTCTTGAGTCGGCACAGGCGTTTCCTTTTTCTTGGAGAGGCCTCTTCCAATAGCTGTTATTCCAGCTTCGCGCGGGAACACCCTTGTTCCCCACAACATGTATCCGCCGTATCCCTTCATAGTCATTAGAGGGTGCAATCTCCCCAGAATGGTCTGGTACGGTCTGACTTTCGTTTCCAAGATTGAAGGTGCCAACACGCGCTTGTCGCCCATGAGAACATGCTGCGTCTCCAAGAGTAGTTCCTTGTACTGATTGTATATGACAATTGGGCGAGATCCACCCACCTTGGATACTATTTCAGGAACCAAGGTTGGCATGTGTATAGAACTTACCGACACAAATGCATCAAAGTTACCCCTTTCGATTGAGTCAATCGCCGAGTTGATTTCATGAGCACGAGTGTGTCTCTTGCCGTACTGAATCTGCTTAGAGGGCTTGAGCTGCTCTACCTCCGCCTCGGTCAAGTCCTGCCAGTCGATGCGCTCCAGTTCGGGCTCCATAAACTGGAGCCAACTTATGGGCGTCACCATCTTCAATTCCTCCTCGCTGTAATTGGCGTAGCGGAGAGCGATGGTATTGGCGTGCTCGTTCTCGTGGCACAAAAGCAAGCTTCCCTTGCCCTTCATGCGCTCCATCATTGCGTACAAGAGCACGCCTCCTGTCTCATCCACCACCAAGTACCTTCCACCGGGCCTCACGTTTGCATAGCTCATCATGAGTCCCAAAGTCTCAACACTCAAGTCAAACACACGGTTTATGTCCTTGTCGATGTAGTACTGCAACAACTGCGTCGCTCCGAGGTACTCAATGGTGAATCTTCGCAAGAACTTTTGCTGTTTGCGCTTCAAGTACTTTTGCTGGGAGTATAGCGTCTTCTTGTCAAATCCCTGGTGACTAGCAATCATCTGGTCAATGATACGCTGACCAATGTCTGATGAAGCGCCCATGCTCTTCAATTCAGAAATCTCATCGTGGGACAAGGTCTGGATTTTAGACCCGATATCAATAATGTTTTGGTTATTCTCAGCCGACTGCGAGAAAAGCTTTGTGAGAGACTCTTTGGTCATCTCGACACCAGGCTCGGTCTCGCCCTTGACATGCTTGCTGTCGTCTTTCATTTCATCGTCCGATTGATCGGCCGCCTCCAGAGGCGCGTGGTCAGTGATGGCCTTGATTGGACGCACTTGGTTGTCCTCAATGATCTCAAAAGACTGGCCAAACGGGTATCCAAGCACGCCTGCAACCTTGAAAGACCCAAACTTACCCAAGTTGACCAATCCCTGCTCCTTCAACTCGATAATACGAAGTCCGTCAGACGGAAGACGGAGTAAAGCATACTGGTTGGCCTGGATCACCAGAGTAGACTTGGGAAAGTGGACGGGTGCGACCGTCAGAACACTGTCCATGCTTTCTTGGTGGTGTTGAGCTGCTGTTGATGTGCCGTCGTTGGCGATGAGGTCGTGGCAGCGATAAAGTGGAAAACTATTTTCGGCGATGAGCATCACATAAACCATCTAGACACACCACAAGGATCGCGCGAGATGGGAAGACGGGCCAGGAACAAGCAGGGAGTGCCTCCCACGTTGGATGAGCTGATCAATACTGATGGTAAGAGAAGGCGGTCCGAAGCTGAGAGTGGGTCTCTGTCCAAGAGGGCCAGGAGCGAGCGTCCCGACAAGGCCAGAAGTGGAGGTTCCAAGGCCAAGCCCAGCAAGAACAAGGGCAGGAAGCAGCGCGACGACGAAGAGGAGGAGTACAAGGACCCCGAAGATCTTCCTGAAGTTGACCTTGAGGAATTATCCTCAGCAAAGAAGGCATTATTTGACGACTCGGACGACGAGGGAGTCACTGCTCAGGAGGGTCTTGACGGCTTGGACGACGAGATTGACGAGTATGAGGCTGGCGACTACGATTCAGACGAGGAAGGACGTGCAAAGCCGATGTTTTCTGATGACGATGATGACGATGAGGATGATGATTTGGAGAACTTGAATGCTAGCAACATGGAGGCGTTGTCGAGACGCTTAGACGCTAGAGAAGCTGCGGAGGCCGAAGAAGCTGAGGCGGAGTTGTTGGATGGTCAGACAACCCAGGCGCGTGCAAAGATTTTGCCTTCTGCGGAAGAGGAAGCGGAGATGGACCTGGGACCTCAAGATGTCACGACAGTGCGTACGCGCATGATTGAGATCGTCAAGGTGCTTGAAAACTTTAAGGAATTGGCTGAGGAGGGAAAGTCAAGAGCGGAGTATGTGAACCGTTTATTGAAGGACATTTGCGAGTACTTTGGCTACTCTGAGTTTTTGGCTGAGAAGCTCTTCAACTTATTCTCGCCTGCCGAAGCGATGGAATTTTTTGAGGCTAACGAGATTGCGAGACCCATCACAATTAGAACAAACACATTGAAAACCAGGCGTCGTGATTTAGCTCAGAAATTGGTTAACCGTGGTGTCAACTTGCAGCCTATCGGGTCCTGGACAAAGGTGGGCTTGCAAATCTTTGATTCGCAGGTGCCAATCGGTGCTACTCCCGAATATCTCGCAGGCCACTACATCTTGCAAGCAGCCTCATCTTTCCTCCCCGTTATGGCGTTGGCCCCCCAGGAGAATGAGCGCATCTTGGACATGGCTGCTGCCCCCGGTGGTAAAACAACTTATATTTCTGCATTGATGAAGAACACGGGATGTGTATTTGCCAATGATGCGAATAAGGCGCGTACCAAGTCCTTGATCGCCAACATACACCGCTTGGGATGCAAAAACACTATCGTCTCGAACTATGACGCTAGAGAATTCCCCAAAGTTATTGGTGGATTTGACCGTATCTTGTTAGACGCCCCTTGCTCTGGTACTGGTGTTATTGCTAAGGATGACTCTGTAAAGGTGAGCCGTACCGAGAAGGACTTCATCCAGATTCCTCACTTGCAGAAGCAGTTACTTTTGTCTGCCATCGATTCGGTAGATGCAAACTCTGCAACTGGTGGTATTATCGTATACTCAACCTGTTCGGTTGCAGTAGAAGAGAATGAGGCCGTGGTTGACTACGCTTTGCGTAAGCGTCCCAATGTGAAGTTGGTTGACACTGGCTTGCAGATTGGAAAGGAGGGCTTTACATCTTTCCGTGGTAAGCACTTTAGCTCAAAAATGTCCTTGACGAGACGCTATTATCCTCACATTTACAACGTCGACGGCTTTTTTGTGGCGAAGTTTAAGAAGGTGGCAGCTTCTCCCCATGACGTTTCCAAGGCTGGTGCCAAGGAGAAGGAGAGTTTGGCAAGGGCTGAAGCGGAGGAAGAAGGTATTATCCATGATGACTTTGCTGAATTCGATGAGGATGCCGACAAGGAGATGATTGGCAAGACCGTCAAGAGAAACTTGAAGAAGCGCGGTATTAACCCAAATGTTGTGAAGCCAAAGCCTGTTCTGAAGTAAAAAGGCCAGAATCTCTGTTAATCAACAAACTAAATATAATGTATATTTGTATACTACGTTTCACATTCAACTAAAATAACATATGCATTTGGAGGCTTCCTTGAGTTTTGAAACAATTAGTTCAAGCAGACATTTCCCAATCCATGTTCTTTGATGTATTCTGATCCATATTCCAAATACTCTTCCCTGGTTACATAGCCACTCTTTGAATTTGGACCCTGTGCCCATTTTCGCATACCGCGCCAAGCATCAGTCACGGGATCCTTAGCGTGTGTGACTTTAAGTGGGGCACCCAGGGGCAAGAAACTTGTAAAATCGCGAATTAATCTTTTAGTAAAATTTGGCAACTGCGTCATTCCTCCCGTCACGAAGACATTCTGCAAGAGGCTGTACGACTGTCCACCAGGAGCAAAAATACCGTCCATTCTCTTGTGTAATAAATCACTCAGGAGTTCCAACACACCTGCTTGGTCAAGTCCAGCAATACTAGGCTGGAAAATAATTTCTGGTACGCGGATTCTCTCAACATTCAAATGTATTTGGTGGTTCTTTTTAATCACTTCAGGATCATTAGCAATTTCATCAGAGTCCAAACCATCTGCCTGCATCGAGAGTGCGATATTCTCCCTGGGACCGTGCAAAAACTTGTGCAATATCAGCTCTTTCCAGTTGAACTTTTGAGATACAGCGAAAGTATCCTCGATTTTGAAATTAGGGTCGTACTCCAACAAAACTGCCTCTAACAGTAAAATTGCACTTTTTGTTTGCACCTGTTCCTCCTCTAAGCTAGCATTGCTGATATCCCTGTAAACACTCCAGTCATCATCGTTGGCACCAAAGTTATCAGCAGGGTCATTATCAATAGTTGAGCTAGCATTACGACGTCTTTTCCTAGTTGCTGCTGCAGTAGTGCCTGTCTGGTCGTTGGCCAAGTCTGCAATATTTTTCATACGCTGTTGAGCCGCAGCGGACTTGCGGTCCTTAAAAGACTCCAATAACTTTGCACGTTCTCTATACTTGTTAGCAAGTGCCTCCACCTCTAAACGCTTAGTGGAGCTCCAACTTTCCAAGTCCAGTATACGCCACTCATCATCCTTCCTTTGTGCTTCTGCTTTTGCCTCTTCCTCCTGTTTTTTGAGCTCTTTCGCCCGTTCTCTAGCTTCATAGTTTCCGCGATGAAGCTTCTGCTTCCGTTTCTCTTTGATTTGTTCCTCAGTCAATTGGTCATCTGGAATATCTACCAATGTCCAAGCAGTAGTGGGGTCAATAGGCTCGTCGTCGCCATCTGCCAGTGGCTTCTTAAGAGCCTTGTCAAGCTCTGCCAAGTACTTTATCAAATCGGTAAAGTTGTCAAAGCCCTCGGCTACCGACCTCTTCTGCTGATCAGCAGGCAGTAATTGATCAATTTCTTCCTTAAGTTTGGCATAGTAATCACGATCAATCTGTTTCTGGGCAATTTTCTCCTGGCGCTTTTGCTGTGCCTGTTCTTGAAGGCGCTTACCCTGCTCCCGACGCCTCTGGGCCAACTTTGCCACCTCCTCGTCAGTCTTTTTACGATCATTTCCAACGACAATTTCTACTGGAGCTTGCACCACCACATCAAAGTTTTCCAAAACGTCCATATCCAAGCACGTTTTTAACTCATCACTGTAGTTCTCCAGCACGTAGCAAAAGTCTTTAAACAAGTTCGTTGTGTGTGCCGGAGTCAACCGTGATGGAAAGTATGGATACTTGAGTGCCAAAATGCTTGACAAGTAGGACTGTGAGTGGTTGCCGCCCCAGTCGATACGCTTGGCCTGCGTAAGTACGCCTTTTCCACCCATAACTGGAATAACGTGGGTCAGTTCATGACCAGACCCAATTACCAACCCGTCGCTAGTTCCACTCGAGTTGTAGTGGTGCGAGAAGAGTGAATCTATTCCAAATGACACTGCTGGAGCACGGTAAGCTTCAAACAAGAGCTCATACATCCCCCGACGCTGTGCCAACGGACATGTAAGCTGTTCCGAAACAACTAAGGGATTGTTCAAGCATCCATTATTGCTCGTAGCACCAAGATGCTCAAAAGAATAGTCAAGGAGGTTTTCCATGTACTCCCAGTTGGTCACCATGGGGCCGTCAAAAGGTGACTTGATAGACGTCCGGAGGATAGGGTCACAATACACATCATTACCAACAAGCGTAAGCGTCTTCTGCAGCTTGCGTTCGCGATAGCGAGATACTAGCGCGGGAAACACATTGTTTGGGTCGGGACTATTCGTCAACCCAACCTTGAACAGGTGCGACCCGAGATCCAACGCAATCGGGACCCCTTCGGCATATCCATTATAAAATGGCTCTGGCGTTGATGGCGGCACGTACTCTTTTAAGAAGTGGACCTTCTGTGGGGGGAGTACCTCGCTCTCGCTCTTTACCTTGGCAGGCGCCATGCTTTACGTCCACTAGCTCTCTCGTCCTCGTTGTGAAGACTCAAATCATATCCTGGTCACGTGAATAATTAACAGATGTAATAACTTCGTATTTAAAACGCATTTTGAGTATCTATAACGGTTCATAGCAATAACTGAACCCAATTAAAGCCATTAAAAGCCACGTCTTGGGATTTTGCTTGAAGTCTGTACATTGAGGGACATCAAGAGGAGATATGCATTAAAATCACGTGACTCGCGGTATTAAGACGTATACAAATGCAGCCCATTGAGCTCAGGAACTTCCTAAAAGTACCAGGAATCAATCAGAACTCATCAAGAATCTAAAGGACATATATGACAAGAAAGGATAGCATTCCGACTATTTGAGGGTAAGAAATGTACCACGTTGTTATAAACTTCATCACGTGACTGTAGTTTCATTTCTAAAATGGAATCAGCGATAAATGTTACTGCAACCAACATGTCGGCTGAAGAGAACCAAGGAGGTGTATCTGGCTACAACATTGTGACAATTCTCAAGCGCCTTGAGGCGGCCACCTCTCGTTTAGAGGATATTTCCATCTTTCAGGAGGAGGCGAATCGGCTTAGACTGCAGAGCCAGGGTTTAGCCGCGCCAGGACTCGGGGCGGGCCAGGATGACGGTGCTACTACCCCAGTTGGAGGGAATGTTGCGGCTCCAGCCCCTATTACTGTTGAGAAACCTAAATCTGTGTTGGCTTTTGACAAATTCATTGCTTCAATTGTGACCCCCTTTGTGGAGCAGTCCCAAGGCATAGACGCGTTGGTGGCTGAAGCTGCTGGTCGCTTAGCAGAGGCCTTTAAGGCTCAATCGCGATTCTTGGATGTTGTGAGCAAGTCTTCCAAGCCGAGCATGACTGATTCGGCGTTTGCAGAAGCATTGGCGCCCACCAACGCAAGTATTAGCGCGGTGATTGAACTCAAAGATGCAAATCGCCGCTCACCAGTGTTTAACCACTTGAACACGTTGAGTGAGGGTGTTCCTGTCTTGGGATGGGTTCTTTCCGATACGCCAGTGTCAATGATTCCGGAATTTAAGGACTCCGCACAATTTTGGGCAAACCGTGTCATGAAGGAATTTAAGGATAAGGATGTCAGACACGGCGAGTGGGTGAAGCTGTTTTTGGCCATTTTCGACGAATTACGGGTATATGTCAAGGAGTTCCATGCAACAGGTCCTTCTTGGAACGCACAAGGCAAGCCCTTAGCTGCGGTGTTGTCCAGCGTACTGACTGATGCCGTCTCTAAGGACGCTGTCGGTGCTGCTGGAGGTCCTCCGCCGCCGCCTCCACCGCCTCCACCCCCACCTGCGGATCTTTTTGACACTTCGGCTCCTACTGGTGGTATGAGTGCTGTGTTCGCGGACTTGAATCAAGGTACGAGCGTCACAGCAGGCTTGAAAAAGGTTGACAGGCTGCAGATGACCCACAAAAATCCCGAATTGCGCCTGAAGAAGCCGCTTCCTCCTAAGAAACCTACCAATTTGTCCTCTGGAGGTGCTGTCGCGGCCCCAAGCCCTGTCAGTGCCACAGCAAAGCCACCCTCGCACCGTTTGGTGGATGGCACAAAGTGGATTGTGGAAAACTTTACGGGCCCCCAAGACCTTGTGGATGGCAAGCCCATCTTGATTGAAGCAGAGATGCACCAGTCTGTGTTTATCGGCCACTGTAGCAACGTGACAGTGCAAATCAAGGGTAAGGGTAATGCGGTCTCAATCTCTGAGACTACCCGTGTTAGTGTGGTTGTGGACTCGCTCATTTCCGGTATTGACGTTATCAAATCGCACAAATTTGGAATTCAGGTATTGGGCGTGGTTCCGTTGATCAGTGTTGACAAGTCGGACGAGGGCGCGGTTTACTTGTCCCTGGAGAGTATTGCTGCCGGTGCACAGGTGTATACAAGCAGCACAACCGCCTTGAATGTCAATGTGCCGCAAGAGGATGACTACGTGGAGTGCGCCATTCCGGAGCAATTCAAGCACACGTTTGTAAACGGTAAAGTGGTCAGTGAAGTTGTCGAACACAGTGGTTAGTTGGAATGCTGTAAATATTATTCTTGTTTCAGATTAAGGGAGTCGTTGAGTTGGAGTTGTTTCAAGATGATAGAAAAGATGAAGTTTCCAAGCCATTCGAAACTACGGCTGAACATGATTACAAAGATAGCTGACTTTCTAATGTAAAGAGAAGTGGGGATCGTGAGATGTTGTAGAGAGAATAGTAAAGAATAAAGAAAGAAAAGAATTGAAAGCCAAGGCGATGATGTCGGAAGAAAGCGAAAATGAGAGAAGAAGCAAGAATTTGAAGGAGAGGTTGGGAGAAGATGAGAAATCAGATGCGAAGACGTGAAGTGGAGGAAAGCAGGCGATTGGGATTTGGGGTGATGAGATCGTGAGAAATTTGACAGAGATAAAAAGATGAAAAATGTTTGTGCGAAAGTCTGCAATTTTGGAAGCAAGCTGTAACCAAGGGCTGCGAGCGTTCTACCGACACGAGAGTCTAATACTAACTACCTCGAGAGCTACACTTTATTTAAAAAGAGCCTCCATAGCCTTGTTTGCTTATGTAATTGATTGGTCATCCATGGAATTCGATGGAAAGAATCTGCTAATTTTTCAAATCGTTGCCATTACACATATTTGAACAGGGATTAAGTTATTAGTGAGCCATAGCCGCTATAGAGACGATAGTGCCTAAAAGCTGTGCAAAATGGTGAAGGAAACGAAGTTCTACGACGTGTTGGGTGTATCCCCCAGTGCTGGTGATAATGAGTTGAAGAAGGCTTACAGAAAGGCTGCTCTCAAGTACCACCCAGACAAGAACCCTTCGCCAGAGGCTGCGGAGAAGTTCAAGGAGATCTCCCACGCGTATGAAGTGTTGTCTGACGAACAGAAGCGTGAGATCTACAACTCTTATGGTGAGGAGGGTCTCTCAGGCCAAGGTGGCATGGGTGGAGGCGGTATGGGAGCAGACGATATCTTCTCCCAATTCTTTGGTGGCGGATTTGGCGGTATGGGTGGCGGTGGTCCCCAGCGCCCGACGCGTGGTAAGGATATCAAGCACTCTATTTCGTGTACTTTGGAGGAGTTGTACAAGGGACGCGTTGCCAAGTTGGCTCTTAACAAGACAATTTTGTGTAAGACGTGTAACGGAATTGGTGGCAAAGAGGGCAAGGTTAAGAAGTGTTCTGGCTGTGGCGGTCAGGGTATGAAGTTTGTCACTAGGCAGATGGGACCTATGATCCAGCGTTTCCAGACTGTGTGTGACACATGTCAGGGTACCGGTGACATTTGCGACCCTGCCGACCGCTGTGGCCCCTGTAAGGGAAAGAAGACTCAGACTGAGCGCAAGATATTGCAGGTACACATTGACCCTGGTATGACTGACGGTCAGCGCGTCGTTTTTAGTGGTGAAGGAGATCAGGAGCCTGGTATTTCGCCTGGTGATGTTGTGTTTGTCGTTGATGAGCGCGCCCACACCAAATTCTCGCGCAAGGGCTCTGACTTGTCTTTTGAGGCAGATGTGGACTTGTTGACCGCCTTGGCCGGTGGCGAGTTTGCTTTCAAGCACGTGCTGGGTGACTACGTTAAGGTTGCCATCGCTCCCGGTGAAGTGCTTGCTCCTGGCATGGTGAAGGTTGTGGAGGGTCATGGTATGCCCATCTACAGACAAGGTGGTAACGGTAATTTATTCATCAAGTTCAACATTGTGTTCCCGAAAAACAATTACGCTTCGGAGGACAAGTTGAAACAATTGGAGTCCATCTTGCCCGCGAGAGCTCCTATTTCTATTCCCAAGGATGCTGTCGTTGATGAAGTGGAGTTGGTTGAAGTTGACCCTCGCAAGCACCAGTCCGGCAACAGACGCGGAGCCCATGACTCCGATGATGAGGAGGCTGGCCAGGGACAGGGTGTGCAGTGTGCATCGCAGTAGTTTTGACTGTGGCAAGAAAGCTTCTTTTGGTCACCCTCAAGAAGAAGTTAGAAGAGGTGTGTTTTAGAGAGTTCTAGTGATGAGCCAAACTCAAGCGAGGTGGAGCTTTGAGTCAGACTGTGTTTGCTTTGAGAGGGTATAAACCTCTGTAGATTGCAAGAGCATGCGGTTACTTCTTGTAGCAAGAACGCAGGTTTTCTAATAAACAATGTCTATACTAGGACTAGCTGGTTTGAATAAATAAAATGCCTTTTCGGGTAAATGGAATAGATATGTTAAGGCACTGTCCGAAGTTTAGATCAACAGACCGCAAAGTAATATTAGTTAGGGCCTTGATATAAAGTTTCGGATTCTCCATTTTCTTGAGTCGGAGTCTCTGACGGCGTCTCTGACGGCGTTATTGAAAGTGTATCTGATGTTTTCTTTTCAGAATCTACCGGTGTCTCATCATCAACCTTGGGCTTTGACAATGCGAGTACAATCAAGAGCAGATAGCTCAGTAAACAAATAAAAGCAACCACGGTGAATGTCCAACCCAATCCTAATCTGGTAATCATTTTGTCCAACACTGCCGTTCCTATAGCAGCTAGCCAGCAGCGAACTATATTTAAACAACTCGTAGATGCCAGTGATTTACCCGGCAGAACGTCGACCAACAAAGTCGTCACAGAGGACTGAAAACTGCCAGTTGCAAACGAAATCATCATGGTTGAGATAATAATAGAGCTGATGTTTTTAGCATAATGCAAGCACCAACCAAATATAATCAAGCCTGTTACCACAAAGAGGCCAGTGATGGCACCCAGATCGAGACGAGCACGTATCATATTAAATGGAGCCGTAGTATTACCCTCCGCAACACTTTTTTGGTGCATGTTGAAGCGATACTTGTAGTAGCGGTTGAGGAGGCGCCCAGTCACAAGCGACGAAACCAAGCAGGCGATACCTTGGGGCAAGTAAATAAGACCAACATGCATAATTCCGTAGTTGTATTTTGGTCCCTGAAGGGTCAGACCAAGCAGGGCCAACTCCATCGTCCAAGCGGCAAACTGTAACCCCAGCGGTATAACAGCACAAAACACCTCCTTCTTTATCAAAATGCGAAACGGTGTGGTCAAGTCGAAGGACTTGTGCGGCGCTATAGTCTGGGTCTCGTTGGTGAGACGCTGCTGAAACAGTTTAGTATAAATCCACAACAGCTTATGTATCCACAGTGTCGGTTCCACCAGCCCATTACCCACCACCAGCCGGTTAGTCTCTGGTAGTAAACCAAGCATAATCACAAAGGTGACACCGCCACCAATAGCCAAGAAGCCGAATATCAGTGGCCAGGAGCCAAAGCCCGATATCAACGCAGCGCCAATAAGCGCTCCGATGCCGTTCCCCACCAACTGGCAGCCCGACACCACACCGACAAACCCGCCGCGGTCGCGTGCCGTACACACGTCTCCAGAGGTTCCCAGGCTAATAGCGATCACAGGCGCGATCAGCGCGGCCTGAAGACACCGGAGCACGACCAATAGCCAGTAGACGCGAGTCTGCGATAATCCAATGCACGCGACACAGTAGATGAGCACCAGGCACACAATTACGGGACGCATCCCCACCACGTCCGAGAGATTGCAGACAATCGTTGGCAGGAAACCTTGGAACAACAAGTACGCCACCACCAGGAGGTTCATCGACTCGGACAGCGTGTGAAAAGACTTGGTAAGCGTTGGGAGGGCTGGAAAGTAGATGGGACTCAGCACCGTGCTCCAGAAACCCACAGCAGACAAGAAGAACATCAACATGTACCGATCTCGACCATTGAACACCGAGTACTGTACTTCTGGAGCCGGCTCGGTCGCCTTCTCGGTCGCCTTCTCGTTCTCAACAGAAGCCATATTGGCCACTCTAACAAGGCTGATGGCATCCTTTAGTACTGAAGAGTATCAGTCACGTGAATGTGTCATGATTATATAATCGTGCTTGCATCAAATTTAATCTGGGGCATATCCGGAAGTCCGGACAAGCGGTTGTATCCCGGGCCCGCTAGCCCGAGCTCAAGGGTCACCTCTCGAGCCTGACTACGTTTTATTGGACGTATACGGATGCCAGCCGGGTTCAGTGCATTATCTAACGCACGAAACCGCACTTCAAGTGGACGTGCGTCTCGTATGTTACGGTCCAGACTTTGCCAGGGATCGCGCATCACGGACACTGATTTCTGCTGACGAATCGCGATTAAACAAGCGTACCACAGTCCAAGCTGCAAGTTGCAACTATTACAATATTTATCGCAGACATCCGCATTGGGGTGTTCCGCGAATCACAGGTTTCTGATACGTCGTTGTATTGTCTATCTACTTAAATCCATAGTACGCAGCGTGCTGGCGCGGAGTCTAGTGTGTCCTGTCCTTATACAAGTTGTACTTGTGTGCGGGGGGGTTCTTGGGTGTCGATATCATAAAGTTGATGCCGTTGGGCTTGCTCTTCTTGCGTGATGTTGGTTCCACCGCGTCACGCATATCGGGCGAGGCGTTCTTGAATTTATGGTGGGGTTGCCCTGACGCGGATCCGTGCGGCACCGGGGCTGCGGCCGGAGCCTGATGGCGAGCAGGGGCCTGAGGAGGCAGTGTGTTGTAGCACGGGAAAGGCACACCCGGCATGACGGGAGCGGCATAAGCCGGATGCAAGCCTTGCGTGACAGTTGGGATGTTTGGTGACGAGCTGGAGTAGTGAGGCGGGATAAGTCGGGGTGACTCGTGCTGCGCGAGTCCAGATGAGGGGGGTGACACGTACATTGTGTAATGAGTTGTGTTAGGGGTATAGTACACAGGGTACGAATTGGCGGATGCCGGGACGGGTGCATGAAGCCGCTGGTGCGGGCTTGTGGCGCTTCCATCACTCAGGTCGGATGCGACACGACGGTGGTGGGCTGTCTCACCGCGGTGATGGGCGGCCTCTGGGAGGTGGTGGTGTGACTCTGAGCGGTGGTGTGCAGCTTCGATGCTGTGTGCGGTCTCCGTAAAGGAGGGGAGATGCGGGCGTTCGGCGTTCTTGCCGCTTCGACTAGCCTGAATCTCCACGAGGGCCGCCTGCGGCAGGGTTTCCAAGCGCTCTAAGCGGGCCTGCCACTCGAGGTGTTGCAGTGGCAGCAGGAAGAACAATAACGGTACCAAGGTTGGCGGTACATTGAGTTCACGTGCGAGACGCAAAAGTGTCACGGCAGTATTTTCGTGTTCGTTGCGAAGCTCTTCCTGCCGGGTGTGTTCCTGCGCAACCTTGAGGTCAACAAGCTTGTTGAGTGTTTCGGTCGAGTACGGCCAGAGCGCTGATGCGTCTCCCAGCTGTGGGGGCACGCTAAGGAGTTCCGCAAGGTGCTGGTCAATAACGTAGCGCGAGCCGCCCTTGGTGGGAGTCGGAGCACGCTGACTAGCGGGCGAGTTTCTCGCGCTGCTGGATTCTTTGACGCTGCTAGACTCTCTCGCGCTGGACTCCCTGGCCCTATCTTTAGAATTGCTAGACTCCCTGGCCCTATCCTTGGTAGCCTCTCTATCCCTATTAGCGCTGTGTGTAGAGCTTGACGAGCTGCTGCTGTGTGTGCGCTTGGACTTTGGCTTGTGGTAGTGAATGTAACGAGTGTCCGGCTTTTTGGACAGCAGGTCGTCGGTAGAGTCGTCCTCCGACGCAGGACTTGCTGCCGAGCGCCGTGAAGTATTTGCTCCAACCTCCGTAGTGGAAGCCTTCCCAGCCACGTCAGGAACCATTAACGGTGGAAGAATTGAGTCTGGACTGGGTTTGACGACTGAGTCGGCAGCGCGGACAAGGTCCCTTCCAAACCCGCCCATGTCGTGGTGGCCATGCTCTATGTTTATTCCCCTTTCAATACTGATACCCCTCTCCATACTGATTCCCCTCTCATGCATTCTCTCGTGAATGCCCTCGTGGCTGGGACTTTCGAACCGGTCCGCGTCGCCCAGCCCGACTGGCCGCAAAATGGGACGCTCCGTGGGAGAGCACCCTCTGCTTATCCCCATCGGCATCGGCATTCTAGCTGAAATAGATCCCACCGGTCCTTGCAAATTCATGAGACTCACTAAGCAACCCGATGTAACCTTGAAGTACCACAAGTACTACTCCCTTTCCACGCGCTCGTGCGCAATCAGGATATATATATGACTGTGCCGTTTCACAGCTCCTGCCTCCGCCCAGACTTGGCCTGACTCTCAACAATACACGCCATCAGCAATCCCCGGCATACAACAATCCGCAATATCGAAAGCACGGGACGGTACTGCTGCAAACAGTAATAAAGTACAAGACTAAAGGCACGTCCACTATAGGAAGTATCAAACTCACGCGTCTGACTAGCCCCAGACGGCACCGTGCGCCTGCCAAAGCCACCCTGTAGACCCCGATCCGGCACTAACGTAACAGACGCCCGCACCGATCGCTCTCCATCTTGGGTAATTTGGCAAATGATCATATTGCCTATTCAGGAAACCAGCCATTAGCCTTCCGAAAACGGTATCCCGTCAGGGGAGCGATACTGTTCACAGGGCCGACGAAGGTTGCAGCGCAGTACAGGAAGGTGGTCTTCCTCTTTGTTGACCAGGGCGGCGAAAGGTGAGACGTCCGACGCGGGCGCCATGGTTACAAGCAAGTCAAAAATCCAAACAAAAATAGCTGAACCAACGATGAGGGTCATTGTAGTGGCCCTTGGGGGTCCATCGCTGCTGGGGAAGACGACGGTCGCACAGGCGCTTCTCAGCATCCTTCCCCGGGTGAGCGTTGTTCACCAGGACGACTTCTACGTCGCAGATGAATTGATTCCCATTGACGAGGAGACTGGGTACGCAAACTGGGACTGTCCAGAGGCGCTAAACATGGAGCGGCTCGTAGAACGTGTACGAATGCTGCAGGCAGCTGCGGCAGCTGATAGTTGCGCTAGCGCCATCTCTGGAGAGCCGGACCTGCCATTGCGTCTAGAAGCAGGAGACGCGGCCGAATTGCGTCACATGGCTGGCGCTCTAGCCGACACCCACGTCGTCTTGGTTGACGGATTCATGCTCTTCCACGACGAGGAGTTGGTGAACGAGTTTGGCCCACGCCTCTTCTTCTTCGCGACGCACGGTGTTCTCGCCGCTCGTCGTGCGAACCGCACGTACTCCACCGACCAGGGCGAGTGGACCGATCCTCCCGGGTACTTTGACAAAATCGTGTGGCCTCTGTATGTGAGAACGCACAAGCACTTGTTCAGGGGAGGGGACTGTAACGGCGACGTTGACCCCGCATCCTTGAGAGCCATAAAATTGGTGGCATTGTCCAGCGAAACCGCCACGTTGAAGGAGTTGGTTACACAATCATTGACCGAGATCACCTCCTATATAGACAAGACGTAGGCGGGCCAGGAATAGGCGTCGGTCCAGATGAGCCGGCGGTCCAGATGAGCCGTCGGTGTATAGAGACCACACACCAGTGATATATATGTCGTCGGTCAATATTTAATACATCAATGGTCGATACAATGTGGCTACTCGCTCTTGTAAAATAGCCTAGTGCTGCAAAACTCTTACAAAACAGCCTCAGCTGGCTCTAACTGCTCTATTCTTATTCCTCTTTCTTATTCCTCTCTCTACTACTTTTACTTCTTCTACTTCTTCTACTTTCTGCTCTTCTTGCTCTTCTTGGCCTTGGTGGCTGCCTTGATCTCCTCGTCGTAGATACCAGTGGCGCTCTCGGTCTTTCTCTTTTTGTTCTTGTTCTTGACGCTCACGGTACCGTTCTTGCCTGCTGCCTTCTCCACGGCGGCCAGGGCATCGTCCCAGTCGGCGTCGTCGTCCGCGATTGTGTACTTGTCCAAGTTGATGGCGCCAATGAGCTCGCGTTGCTTTTCACGCAAGGCGCGTACAGCCTCGTCACCAGCTTCGTCCAATTCGGCATGCATCGCCTTCTCTGCAACCTCTCCTGCGCCATGCGCCACGAGGGGTGCTTCAGCATCGTCTTCTATGGGCTGCATGGCATCTGAGAGCGCCTGGCTCAATACCTGGCGGAAGTATGCCAGGAACTTGCGCACAATCTTTGCAAACATGGCCATCAGCTGGTTGCTGGGCAAGTTGAGTTCGCGGCCCACGTCATCCATGCTCTTGCGTTGCATGCCAATGGCGAGCAAGATCGCGCCCTGGACTGATGAGAGACTGATCTCGCCTCCCGTCTTCTTTCCAAAGTATAGCTGGGCCAAGAGGGGCAACATATCGACAATCACGTGGTAATCCAACAAGTTGTTGGCATAAGAGTCAAGACGCTTCAAGTCAAATGGAGACAAAACATCGTCCAACTCGGCGCGTGTTAATGGCTTCTTGTTGCGAATGGTCTTGCCAACTTCGGTCGCTTCAATGATACTCAATGCCTGCACTGCCGGAAACTTGCGGAACTCGTATGAAAGAAGCTGCAAAAATCTCTTGTGAAAGTCTGCAGAGAACTCGCCGAGCCAGTGCGACTCGCGGTCGGGTAACACGTTAATCATCACAGAAGTGTGCTCGCCAGTCAAGTCGTTGGGCGTTTGCCTCAAGTAAACGGGCACGAAACCACTGCGCTTCCAAAACTTGTGCAATTGCGGGGTCAAACCATAGGATACCCCCAAGTAGTGGAGAAAGTAAGGAGCGCGTTCCAGCAATTTGAGCAACAATGGAGGTAAAGATTTCGCATCGCGTAACTTGATCTCGTCCTTAAGAGAAGCATTACTCAACTCTGCGTCTGTAACGCGTGTAATTGTGTGATCGTTCAACTCGGTTGACTCGCTAATGTCGGTAAATTTGCCCTGGTAGTAGTCCTGCAACAACTCCAATGCCCGCGAGCCATATCCCATGCCTGAGTATTCGGGATTTGTGGCAATTCTCACAACTCTAGCACCCGAGAGAGAAGCAAACTCCTCATCTTGAAATTGTTGGGATACCAACCACGGAATTAAATCACCGCCCGCGCGCTGTCCCCGAGAAAGAGATTTGCGTACACTCTCCTTGGAAATTTCACCTTCAAGCGCGATCTGGACGACACACAATGGATCAGGGATGCGGTTGTCCCCCTCCTCAATAGGTGGTAAAAGCACAAATAACTGGTGAGCGGGGGCATCGCTCATGAGCTGCAAGTCATTAGGTGAATTCTTGTAATGGGATGCGACGTACAAAGCCATCATTTTCTGCAAAAACGCCTCAGAAACCGGGTGGTAGGAGAATAAGGTATCCCTATTCACAAAAAATAAGTTACATTGTGAAGGGTGAGGGGTACCTCTAGTAGCAAACTTTGAATTTTTTGATAATGAAACATCCAAGCACAATAACTTGTTCAACCATTTTTCCATGGGGTCGCCAGGTGCGTATCTAATTGGCTCATCCAAGACAACTTCGCGCAATGTTCTGCTCAAACTTTGAGTTTCGGAATTAGACTTTTCATTGCGAGAAACAATTTCGGTATCACCTCTAACATCCGCATTTGACTGGTTGCGCAATTGCTGTATTAATTTTAAAGACAAGGACCTGCCAGTTCCTTCATATCCATTGATGGTGGAAGACATGAAAATTAAATAGGGTCCCATCAATTTTTTAACAACAGGTAATGGAATCGCTGCTGCCTCATCTATAACAACAAGCTCGGCCTGTCCCAATACGTGGTGGTCATTAGGTGCAATGTACTGGATGGTCTGGCGGTGACCGCGTTTGACGTCAACTCTGACAATAGCCTTGTTAAATGATGGATTCGTTGATTGTATGATATCGTAGTCCAAGTGTTCTGTGTAACCCAACGCATCAAAACCTTTAAAGATAAACTCAAAGAGTGTCTTCAAGTTCTCGGGGGACGGCGAAGTTACAAAAATATTGGAGTATCCGTGAGAGATGGCAGCTGCCATTGATATTCCCAACGCAGCTGACTTTCCTCTACCTCTTCCAGCGGTCAAAGTAACAGTGCTTCTTAAAGTCTTTTCTGAAATCACATCGATAAAGGTCAAAATGGCCTGTGCTTGGTTAACAGTTTTGGATAATGCCACTAAAGAGCCGGCAGGTTGTACATCTGCTAAGCTCTCTTTCAAATTCTTCAACTCTTGGGCACTTGGGGTCAAAATGTCGTCGTCAGCAGGAGGCAACGGCTTCACGTGTTTACCACCAGAAATGGGTAACACGTTCAACTCATCATCCACAACCAAACAGGTTTCACACGAGCCCAAAGATAACAAGAAACGCTCATTAAATCTCGCAACTACGTCGTCGTGTGCTTCAGTTCTGTACCGGGAATGGATATCCATTGACATGGTGTACAACTGCTTCAAGGAGGTCATCGACTTAAGCATAATAACCACCAAGCCACCACCTTCAACCGTCTCGATGGTTCTCGCAAGCAAATTAGGTGTGAGACCCTCAAAGTCCTGCAATATGCACATTCCATAAGTGTTACCCAATATCTTTTCAGTCTCCTTGTAGTAGACATAGCGAATCTGCTGGTTCGAGATGAAGGCCTCAAAGGGATCCTGTTCGTTAACATCGCGTACACCACGCTTGATGTCCTTCTTGATCTTTTGTTCACGCTTCTGTCTGTGGGAGGTAAAGCCCAGCAACTTCTTCTTGTATGCCCACAATACAGACTTGTTCGACTTCAAATCCGCAGACATCATCAAGTAGTGCAAGTTGGGCAACTGGTTACGTGCATTGTCACCAACAATAAAGAAGAAACTACGCTGTTTCTCTTGCACTCCATTGCGGATAAGAGACGGAATCCGTGAGTCAATAGCCTTCTTACCCATCTTCTTTGATCACCACTCTATAGTGCCCCTCTGCGATATAAAAATTTCTAGAGCATGATGAGTCGTGTGCGACTCAAATTTGAATTGCTGCAAAAAAGGCTCGTACTATCGCAATCATTCTTCATGGCGTCCTTACTTATCCTTAGTTATTCTTGTTGGAGTAGTTTCTCAAATTGTTTTCGATTCTTGTTGGTTCCTTTGAGAAGTTGGATTTGTGCTGATTTTTGTAATAATCGAGTTTTGTGCACAATTTTTTTGTAACGGGTGCAAAAAAACATAAAACGTGTAGAGCGCTAGTTTACTACATCATTGTATTTAACGCCTTTGTGCTTGTGATTGCGGACTACACACGAGCTTGTACCGCATTGTCGAGCATAACCGAAAAGATTCGTTAAAAGATGGATATTATGGAATCTGGAGACAGTGCAGCACTTCGCAAAACTAGCGCTAACGCACCAAGGTCGAGTCAACAATTCAAAGTGGGTCCTCCCTTTGGGCAGACACGCCACAAGTGTCTGATTTACCTTCAATCCACTGGTGAAAGAATGATTCCCATCATAACCGCTCGCATTGATCGCGGTTTCGAGAAGATTGGGGGAACTTGGATTGGGTACAAGCGAAACTACTTTACCCTCGTAGCTGCCTTCAGTTTCGAGAACCACTCCAACGATATCGTGTCACACGAAGGATTTCACCTCGGAGATCCCACTATTCCTGCCATGAGTTTCTCTATTCGCCTTTTCTCTCAGTGCTGCGACAATGGGGAGCGGATAAAGTTGATCCAGCACACACCAAAGAGGGACCGTGAAGCGCAGACTGTTCCGCCCGTGTATGTGGCAGTACCAGGTGTGATACCAGAGCACGAAGTTGTGAAGCAAGCATCCAATATACGTAAAAAGTCTCGACTAGTTGCGTTTGAGCGGCTATTTCATCGCGAGATTGATGACGTTCTGCGGCGTTCTCCAGGTAGCATCTTGAACACGTATCCCGGATTAGCGGTCGCACCTGTGGCACGATACGAGCGGGTCCAGTTCTCGTGCGGTGGTCATCGTAAACCACTGGCATTGAGTCGGTTCAGATTGGGCATTGAGCTCTTGGTTACTCTTTCCGACGGCAAGACGGTGGTTGTTGCTACATCCAAGACACAGCAGTTAGTGGTACGTGGTCGTTCACCAGCAAACTATCCTGACAGGTTCACTGGAGGATCAAACTGCAGCAAGAACAGCAGCAACAGCACGTCATTGGCAGGTCGTAGTTGCGACTGGAACCAGCCCCAGCGCTCCGCGCGCCATAGCCCAGACTACTCGTCCCCATACCTGACCCCAATAGGCTTTGAGAGTGATTCAGATCCTGTATCTGATCAGGAACCACAGGAGCCCGACGAAAACGAGACGGGTCAAAATGAGAGCCAGTTTGATCCAAAGCTTCTTCAAGGCTTTAGTACCATAAAATCCTTCCACCAGCAAGGTACAAGTCTGTCAGAGGACTTGTCCTTCGAGAGCAACCCAGACTATACGGAAGATGAGGAGCAAAGTGCAGTCACGGAGAATATCCAGCTGATAGTGGCCCAGGAGCAGTTGCTAGTTCACGAAACCCCGTTTGCATATGCTAGGGCGCTACCCATTATCAAGCAGGACCAGATAGCCATGATCAACCCTGAACACTTGCTTGTTCATAAAGCGGAGACACCGGCACTCAAGAGACAGGGACTGTATCCCGTGCTCTCCGATATCACCAACGGAACCAGTCACCGTAAACGTGCCAAGCGGCATCCACACGAGAGCTATGGCTTTGGCCATGCCTATTCCGACGCCTTCACGCAGTACACGCACCAAACCTCTCTGCTAGCGCTTCTCAGCGACTTTTCCTTCTCGTCGTCGGGAATGGAGCCGCTCTGCACCGATCCTGGCCCCCCCGGTGCGTGCGACTTTGCCTTCTCCTCCGTGTACCACGCCGAGGAAAACTCCGACACAGAGATCCCTTCCAGTCCCGTTCGCGCAAGTCCGCACACATACACCTTTCACAGCCAGTCATAGCCAGTAAATCATTTAGCAGCAAACCAATCGTGATACATTAGTAGCAGAGTACTAGCAGTTGTGTGTGATGTGTGTAACTGACTGTTGCAAATCGTTAATTATGTGCAGGAACAAGCCATTTTCAAGTTGAACGCAGCCGACAAGGTCGAGATGGCTACGGAGGCCAATGTTGTTCTTTAGTTTTTTCAAGACGCTAGTAGACCAGGAGATCACTGTGGAGTTGAAGAACGACATAGAGATCAGGGGGGTCTTGCGGTCGGTGGACCAGTACTTGAATTTGAAGTTGGACAATGTTTCCTGTGCGAACCAAGACAAGTATCCGCACTTGCAAGGTGTGAAGAACTTGTTTATACGTGGTTCAACGGTGCGGTACGTGCACATGAGCGCGAACTCGGTAGACTGCACGTTGTTTCAGGACGCGTCCCGGAGAGGTGAGTACTTTTAGGTGTTTTTGTGGGGCATACTAACCAGCAGAGGCTATGGCGCAATCGGCCAAGTAGGATGTGTGTATTGTAAGATAGGACTAATATACGGACGTATGAGATGGTGTAGAGATGTAGACGTGGGATGTGAGTGGATGTGAGTGGATGTGGGATATATGAGTGGATGTGGGATATATGAGTGGATATATGAATATGATGTATATTATTAAGACCTACGGATTGTTGAGCCGCTGCAAGCACTTTGCTCGGGTATGGCCTGGCTGGCTGCAGTAGGAGCAAGTGCGGTTTGTCTTTTGACCCGGTCGGAAGAACGGCACGTGTGGTGTCTGATCGGCGTGGTTCCCCTTGATGTTGTCTTTTGGCGGGACGGTGCTGGTACGAGCCACGAGTGCTCGTCGCGGGACAATCACATAGTCTGTGTGCACGTCTGCGTTGTCAAAGACGAGATGTGAGCACTTGGAGCATGTGACTGGCTTGGCCAAAGTGTCTAGAAAAGACTCGAGCGGTATAGGGTCTGGCTGTGCGTCAGATGAGTTGGACGAGCCGGATGCGACTTTTGTATGTGGCACCACATGGCGAATGTAGCGATTGACAGTGTCCAACTTGCGCTCAAGCTCGAGCTTCAACGCATCCAACTCGCGCTGTTTCTCCGAGATGCTTGACGCGAGCTTGTCTATCGTGCTCAGGAGCTCTACGATAGACATGGTGGTGTAGTTTTTCTGGTTGATTTGAAAGTGATGCAAGGGAAGAGACATAGAAAAGATAGAGAGGAGACATAGACAAGATAGAGAGGAGCGTAGAGAGGACAATAATCAAGGAAGGAAAGACGTAAGGAAAGAAGCAAGGAAAGAAGTAAGGAAAGACGTAAGGAAAGAGGTAAGGAAAGAAGTAAGGAAAGAAGCAAGGAAAGAAGCAAGGAAAGAAGTAAGGAAAGAAGTAAGGAAAGAAGTAAGGAAAGAAGTAAGGAAAGAAGTAAGGAAAGAAGTAAGGAAAAAAGTAAGGAAAGAAGTAAGGAAAGAAGTAAGGAAAGAAGTAAGGAAAGAAGTAGAAAGATAATCAAGTAAGAGAAGAGAGATTAGGCGTGTATCTAGGGAGCAAAGGAGTGGAGAAAAAAGAAGAAGGAAAAGGGAGAGGCAGGAAGAAGAAGAAAGGAATAAGACGGAGGAAAGAGGAAGGGTGTGAGCAGGAGGAGAGAGCGAGAGAAGGAATCGAGAGAATTGGAGACGAAAGAACGACTTGGTATTGCTATTAAAAATTCAAATTTTTTTGGCTGTGATGGCTTTTGGCAGAAGCGTAACAGTTCTTGGCAAATAGCGACCGGTTCGGTCCCTGCGGTCGGAATTTTCGCCACTCGAGTAATCAGTGGTTGGTTCCAAGAATAAACGGCGATATCACTGGAGGGAAGCAATTCAGCACAGTACGTTGTCCGTGGGGGGGTAGAATCGGAAGACGCTTGTTTAGTCCATAATCATTGACGCGACACCAATTTTTTGTACCAGCTAACTCGTCTATGCTGTTCTTCCCATTCTAGTCTGCTCTTCTTCCATTCTAGTCTGCTCTTCTTCCATTCTAGTCTGCTCTTATTCCCATTCTAGTCTGCTCTTCTTCCATTCTAGTCTGCTCTTATTCCCATTCTATATACATCTACTCCCTCTTTTGTAGCATTGCCACAACGTGCTTGCGCTCAACCACGAGCAAGGCACCCACACATACCATGCCCACGACCGCGCTCTGGCAAAACTGTACGAGTGTCAGCGTGTACGCCTCGCCGCCGAGCACGTACTGGCGCTGTGCCCACGCACACACAGCGCCCACAATCGCGCCTGGCGCAGCGCTCGCAGCCACATGGCGTAGCGCCACGCCCTGTGCCGAGCGCGTGTAGTAGCGCTGGATCTGGAGCGCGCAGTAGGCGATACGCAAACCCATATTGAGCGCGTTAGCGGCAATGACGCCGCTCAAGCCCCAGCCCCAGCGAGCAACGAGCACATACAGCGCCAGAAGCACCGCAGCGCTCAGCGCCGTCATGTACGCCAGAAACGCTGCAATGTCGCGGTTAGTGGCGAAGCTGCTAAACACCGCCTCGAGGATGCCGTTAAAGGCCATGAGCGGCACATAGGCCACGTAGCGCGGAAACACGCCAAAAATGTCAGTGAGCAGCCACCGTGCCGATGCTGATCCAAGCGCCATCCTTAGAATAAAAGGCGCGTTTGGCACGCCACAGACGGCAATCAAGATACTCAAGTTCCAGTAGAAGCGCACAATCGCTGCCGTAGCCGCACGCAGCTCGCGCACGGCGGTTGAGCTGCCCGCAGAGCTGCCCGCAGAGCTGCCCGCAGAGCCGCCCGCGAGCGTGCGCGTAAACCAGAGGCGCACATACTCCTCCACTGGCAAAAACACGGTCCTTGCCGCGACAGAGCCGTAGTTGGACACTACCGCGTACACGCCCTGCTCGTCCGCACCGCTAAAGCGCGCCACCACGAGCCGGTCGCCTTCAGTGAGCACCTGCTTGAACACCATTTGCACAAAGAGCCCTTTGTACGCGCGCACAACGTGGGGATCCCACCACTGCCCGCGTACGCGCCGAGCACGGCCCAACAGCGACACGCCATAGCCCCAGAGCACTGCAAGCGCGTACGCCAACTTTCCTAGAGAGAAGGCGAGGACCCCCGCATCCTCCACCCACGACACTGCCGCAAACGTGGTAACCACGCGCGCGAGCACCGCTACACCCTCAATCCGCGACCGCACACCAAACTCGAGCCGAAACTGGCGTACCGCGTACGCAGGCTCCGCCGCCAACTCCACAATCACCAGCACACAGAGCACCGCCGCAACGCGGTCAGCGCCTAGCCACCAAAAGACGCCTAAAGCGAGCGGGACCCCGAGCACGATAGGAACGTGTCCAAAGTTGATAACCTTTTGGAGGGTCCCCCGTTCTTCGTCCTTCTCGATGTCCTTCTCGCCCTCTCTCTCGCCCACTCTCTCGCCCTCTCTCTCGCCCCCTCTCTCGCCCATTCGCTGCACCGCCAACCGCGCCGCCTCCCGGCTAAAGAAGAGCACCGCTGCGTGCACAAACTCCCAGTAGCTCGCCGCCCCAAACACCGCCGGCGCCACCCGCCGCACGAGCGCCTGGTTGAGCCCGAAGGTGAGCGCCTTTGTGAGCACCTGGGCGAGCACCAACGCGCTCGCGCCCGCCAACACCATTGCCGTTTTTTTTCAGCCAATTGCCACTGTAATAAAGTCAGCACCATGGACGCTGAGATCAACCCGCACGAGGTCGAGTTGCGGGAGCAGGACCGCTGGTTGCCGATCGCGAACGTGGCGCGCCTCATGAAGAGCACGCTCCCGGCGACGGCGAAGGTGTCGAAGGACGCGAAGGAGTGCATGCAAGAGAGCGTGTCGGAGTTCATCCTGTTCATCACCAGCGAGGCGAGCGACAAGTGCGTGCGCGAGAAGCGCAAGACGATCAACGGGGAGGACATACTATACCTGATGCACGACTTGGGCTTTGAGAACTACGCGGAGGTGTTGAAGATATACTTGGCCAAGTACCGCGAGCAGCAGACGTTGCGGCAGGAACGGGGCGAGACGCGCACGTCGAAGCGGCACGCAAAGGCGGCGGCCTCCGCCGCCGCCGACGCGACGCCGGTGTCGGCGGCAGCGTCGGGGACGGAGGAGTTTAATGAGGAGGGTGTGGAGGGAGAAGGATTGGATGAGGGAGAAGGATTGGATGAGGGAGAAGGATTGGATGAGGGAGAAGGATTAGATGAGGGAGAAGGATTGGATGAGGGAGAAGGATTGGATGAGGGAGAAGGATTGGATGAGGGTATGGATGAGCAGTATGGTGAGGAGGAACAGTTGGAGGGCGATGAGGGAGAGGGATTGGATGAACAGTTGGAGAAAGGATTGGACGAACAGTTGGAGGAAGGATTGGATGGCTCACTCAAGGAGGGCTACGAAAAGTACGATAAGGCGTACAAGGAGTACAAGGACTTTGATAAAGGGTATGGCGAGGAGTACGACGAGGGGTACGATGAGGATGGCGAGGGCGGCGAGGGCGCTGGCGCGGGTGGCGACAAGCGCCCAGCGTCCGCGCTTAACGGGTCCGCGCCCGAAAACCAGTCCGCGCCACCCTCGCCAGAGTTTCTCGAGCTGTATGCGGGCTCGGGCCTCGAGGGCGAGGGCGCGGGTGCTGGCGCAGGTATAGACTACCACTTTATGACGCAGGACCCCGAGCAGCTGGCTGGGCAGTCATTGGGGCAGTCGATTGAGCAGCCATTAGACCAGTTCTCCAAGTTGGAGGATGGTGGCGACCCCGAACGCTCGGCTGGAAGCGAGTACTACTAGCTCTTTATTTCGCCCTGTACAATATGTATCTTTACTGCATGACTATTTATCGCTAGAGGGGGAGTAGTATCGGATATCCCATTAGAGGGATATCAGAGATGTATCAGAGAGATATCAGAGATGTATCAGAGAGATATCAGAGAGATGTATCAAATGGGGCAAGGTAACAAGGTATTAAGGTATCGACGTATCAGATATCAACGTATCAAATATCGGGAATCGAGGCGAGGTATAATGACGAGGTATTAGTTACAGTCTAATCTATATGCGCTCACGACATATTGGACACGCCGCGGAGTAGTCTACCCAGCTCTTCAAGCACAGGTAGTGAAATACGTGCGAGCAGCTGCGTATGCGTCGCCCCTCGGGACACTGGATCTGGTCAAAGCACACAATGCACTGCTGCGGCTCCGCAAGGCTCGCCACCGGCTGTAGCCTGCGTAGCAAAATCTGCTTCTTTTTGTAATTAACCAAGCGGCGCGCATTCTTCACCAATACCCGAAGACTCATGTACGACGACGGAAGAACGTGGAACGGAAACGTGTACACGTAAAGAAAGATTATCGCAAACGAGCACACCATACTGAAGCGCACGAGATTGACGGCAAACTCAATCACGTACACGATACGCTGCCGCGTCTCCAACCAGCGTGCACGGTCGTCTCCATAATCATCTCCATAATCTCCATAATCGTCTCCATAATCGTCTCCATCTCCAGCATCTTCCCCCCACACATACTCATAGTACCCTAGAGCGTACCGAAAAGCGGTTAGCACAATCAGGGGACATATATGGAGAATCTCAAAGCCAAAGATTGTAATCAAGATGTTGCTGCCCGCAGACACGTGTCTCCACCCGTCATCAAAGCCGTTCACTCCGTACAAGCTCGTGTGAACCTCGTAAAAGAAGCGCGACGCTAGCACGCCGTCAACCAACAAGAGCACTACAAGCCCGAGCGCTAGCCGCGGGTGAAAGGTGGGCCCGCCCACCTCTCGCGGCGCTAAACACGCATTTACGCGACCCTCGCATAGATGGTGGAAGCTCTTGAGAAGTACCACGCACAAGAATAGGCCCGCAAACTTGAGCACCTGGTGGTGGAGCTCCTGAAACGTCAAGGCAAAGCCCGACTTGTAGTAAAACACAATAAAACCCATGCAATACTCCCACACCGTGTAACTCGTCTTGTCCCACACCATACCCACCTCCGCCCGCGACATCAGCCCAAACACCGCCCACTTGAGAAAGTGGAAGGCGAGAAACATGCCCAAGAGGCACGTATTCACTAGTCGCACATTGGACTGGCCAGGCGCCATCACGAGCCGCGACGCGTACGCCCGAATATCGATCTGAGCGGCGTACCCACCAAGACTCACGTACTCTAGACCCAAGTTCGACTCGTAGTACCGCAGCACAACCGCAAACGCCCTCTCAGACCCGAGCCGGTTGTACGCCGAATACCCCAAAAACGCCCCAACAGCACTATAACGAAGCCTCCAACGCACACGCCGCACAATCCGCACCGCCTTGCGCCACAACCGCCCTCTGCCCGCCACCGCGAGCCCGTTCACCTTCTCAGACTCCAAAACTGCGATAGACTGGGCTGGTGGCCATTAACTATCAGTTTTCTGTGCAGGCGCCTGAAATGCGATGGCCCAGCATCACTATAGAAAAAGGCTCATCGCACGATAGCAGTGACCAGACAGAGCTAGATCAGACAGAGCTAGATCAGATAGAGCTAGAAGAGCTAGACAGAGCTAGAGGCTAGATCATAAAGGGCTAGACAGAGCTAGAGCAGAGACCCACTAGTGAATCATGGGTAAGCGCAATTTCAGAAACGGTAAAGGATTTGCGCAAAAGGCATCGCGCCTGGTGGTGGAGCGTTCCGCACCATGGGCGGAGGCTGTGCGGGAGAACGACAAGTGGGAGACGTACTATAAGGCGCTCGGGATCGTGCCTGAGTCGGAGTGGTTGGAGTTCAAGCGCCACTGCCAGGAGAACCTCCCGGTAACCTTTAGAATCACTGGTTCTAGAGCGCACGCCAAGGAGATTGCGAGCAACTTTATCCGCAACCACGTTACGCGGTTGAAGGACGTGGAGTTTGAGGGCGTCAAGTTGGCGCCGCGCAACTTGGCGTACTACCCCGACCAGCTTGGGTGGCAGATGGACGTTTCCAAGAGCGTTGTGCGCAAGAACCCCGAGTTTGCAAAGACGCAGCGTTTCTTGGTGATGGAGACGGATGTGGGCAACATCTCGCGCCAGGAGGCGGTTTCGATGATTCCGCCGCTCTTGATGGACGTGCAGCCCCACCACGCCGTGTTGGATATGTGCGCTGCGCCCGGATCCAAGACGACGCAGTTGGTGGAGGCATTGCACGCAGGCGAGGAGGCGCCCACCGGCTTTGTTTTGGCAAACGACTCTGACTACAAGCGGCTGCACATGTTGGTGCACCAGGTGAAGCGCCTCAATTCTCCCAACTTTATGGTGCTGAACCACGATGCGCAAATGTTTCCTCGCATCAAGGCGTTTGGCGCCGGCGAGTTCCTCAAGTTTGACCGCATCTTGTGCGACGTGCCCTGCTCGGGAGACGCTACTATGCGCAAGAACGTGAATGTGTGGAAGGACTTTACGGTTGGCAACGCTTTGGGCTTGCACCCGTTGCAGATTAACATTTTGAACCGCGGAGTGCAGTTGCTCAAGCGCGGTGGACGGTTGGTGTACTCCACATGCTCGTTGTCGCCCGTCGAGAACGAGGCTGTGGTGAGTGCTGCATTGAGAAAGTGGAGCGGCGACATCCGCTTGGTTGACTGCTCCAATGAGTTGCCTCAGTTGGTGCGCCGCGAGGGTATTAGTGACTGGAAGGTGTTTGCCAAGGACATGTCCGTGCGCGAGCGCGGCGACGCGGACTTGCCGGAGCTGGTGTTTCCGCCCACCGCGGAAGAGGCCAAGGAGTTTGGCTTGAACAAGTGTGTGCGTGTCTACCCGCACTTGCAAAACACGGGTGGCTTCTTTATCGCGGTATTTGAAAAGATTGACCACCACCAGGACAATGGCGCCAAGAGAGTAGCCGAAGAGGATGAGACCGTCTCCAAGAAGCAAAAGACCGAGGAGGCAGTGACCAAGGAGACGGAAGAGAAAGAGGCGGAAGAGACCAAGGAGGAGACCAAGGAGGAGACCAAGGAGGAGACCAAGGAGGACAAGCCCGCGAGCAGGGGCCCGCCCCAAAAGCGTAACAGGTTACCCAGAGACGCCAACGAGGAGCCCTTTATCTTTTTGAGCCCCGACAATGAGGAGTTGGCCAAGTGTTGGTCGTTTTATGACTTTTCCCCATCGTTTGCGCGCGATTCCACCTTGGTGAGAAATGCCACTGGCGAGCCTGTGAGGACAATCTACTACGTGTCTCCTGCGATCAAGAGTCTCTTGCAGGTAGAGGACAAGAAGCTTAAGGTTATCCATGCGGGAACTAAGTTGTTTGTGTCCCAGCGTAACGACTCTGGCGACTGTGCCTGGCGTGTCCAGAATGAGTCCTTGCTGACCATCAGGCCCTTTTTGAGTGACAAGCGCAAGTTGAAGTGTAACCTCAAGTTATTGGAGATTTTGTTCCAGGAGGCATTCCCCAAGATTAAGGACATCAAGGAGAGGGAGATTGACCCAGAGTTCTCAGCCAAGTTGGAGGAGGTTGAAGAGGGTTGTGTCTTTTTGACCATTGCACGCGAGGGCGACTTGGAAGACTTGTTCTTGCCCTTGTGGAGAGGAAAGACCAATGTCAACTTGATGGTGAACAAGAAGGACACCCACGAGCTTCTCTATAGAATTTTTGGCGTGGAGACCTCCGCCAAGGATGACGGCAAGGAGGCCGTATACCAGAAACGCACAGAGAGCGCCCAGAGACCAAACAGAGATGGTCCTCGCACTGCCGAAACCGAAACAGAGACACCGCCAAGCGCCACTGAGAGTATTTCGCAGCCCGTGTCCGAAGCCACCACAGCTGAGGCCACTCCAGCACCATGATTTTATTAGTGTATAGATAATGTGTTTGCTACATACTGGAGCCAGCTCCTTGCAATTTTAGAACTGCGTAAATGGTCTAGGCACTGCTAGAGCTGCTAGAGCTGCTAGAGCTGTCGGAATCAGACCCAGAAGAGTCACCAGAGTCACCAGAGCCACCAGATTTACCTCCACCAGAATTACCCCCCTCAGACCTTTCAGGCCCCAGAGACTCCTCGGCCGAATCTGAACCCACTTCTCCAGTCTGCTTCGCCTCCTCATCAGATTCTAAACCTCGCAAATCAACCTTGCTGCTCTTCTCCTTGGAGCAGGTTTGCACAAACATCTTGGCGGTACAGTCGTCCACCATATCGTCCACCCAGTCCTCGACCAAGCTCCCAAACGCCAAGAGGGCGCTCTCGTCCATAAACTGTGTAAACTGCGGACCTGCAACAGACTTTGTAAGCTTGACGCTCGCATAGTAGTGCAATGCCGTTAGTAACTCGGTACTAGGCAAGCCGCTGTCGCTTGGAAACTCCTCCCGGTGCCGAACCGGTATACTTAACTGCCCCTTCTTCATCATGTCTAGCGCCTCGTCGGCAGAAACTATGTGCCCTTTAGACATAAACATGTCGTCGTAGTCCGGGGCATCGCGGTCAAGCTCCCAGTGCACCCCCAGCCGCGACACAAGACGCTCACGGTGGTGCGGAGACTCTCGGAGCGCCGCCAAGTTGAGCGCCCGTCCGCGCGCGTACTGGCCGTCGCACGCTTTGTACACGCTCCCTCGGTGGCGGAGGCGTGCGATACCAACGGGCGTGTCCGAGTTCATCACCTTTAAAGCTAAAGCAGGATGGTTTTTTTTCACCATTAATGACGCGCTCTACAGACATCGCGGCCCACGACGAGGGCCGGGAGAAGCTCGCGCGGATCGTCGAGGAGGACGAGCGGCGGCGGCTTCTCATTGAGATCGCGGTGTACCGTCTAGCGGTGTTGCGGCGCGTGGCGGGAAGCACTCCGCGGCGAGCGCTGCGCGTGCTGGACGCGACCGCGCTGTTGCGCGAACTGTTGCACCAGGTGGAGCTAGAGAACAACAAATTGAAGCAGGAGTACTCAGCGCGGGCGCGGGTACAGGAGGCCCTGATCGCGCTGCTTCGGGCGGAGAATGCGCGTTTAAAGAAGCAGGTTCAGCCGCCTCCTGTGCGAGCAGGCGCGTCTAGCGAGGGTAGTGAGCCACGAAACATCATTCTGGCGGCGGTTAACGGCACAAGCAACCGTCGCGGACGTTTGGGCGGCCGCATTGGCGAGCCGGAGGGTATATTTTCCAATATCCTCACGCCTGTGCGTGTGCGATCGAGGCAGGTTAAGACCAAGAGCGTCAAGGACATCTTGTGTGGCCGGCCACAGGTGCAAGAGGATGGCTCGCCGAAGCTGCGTCGACTAGAGTTTAACGAGCTGAGGGAGTCATCGCCAGAGTTTGGCCCAGGGACCGTGAGCCACGGTACACCAACCAAGCAGCGAGAGGAGAAGGATGGGGAGGGAAAGAAAGAGGAGGATAAGGGTGAAGGGAGTACGGGTGAAGGGAGTACGGGTGAAGGTAGTACGGGTGAAGGGAGTACGGGTGAAGGGAGTACGGGTGAAGGGAGCACGGGTGAAGGGAGTACGGGTGAAGGGAGCACGGGTGAAGCGAGTAAGGGAGATGAGACTAACATGGACACTGGAGAGACTAGTGTACCAGAAAATTCCGAGACTAAATCTGTTACTGTGGACAAGAACAAGTCAAACCATACACCAAACGACAAAGGGGAAACCGACGATGAGTATGCCAGTGCCAACTCATCGTTACACGAAACAATACGCAAACGCAAAAAGTTACAATTGTTCAAGGCAGATGCAACTAAACTTGTTGGACCCAAAGATAGAACCTTTGGACTCGAGGATGACGCCTTCAACACCTTAAACTACTACAATGACGATAACTTTGCCAACGACGAAGAAGACCTGCCGTTAAAGGCAGTGATACATACGCTGCCGCATGTGCGGAAACCCAAGAAGGTATTTACTATAGAGTAGGTTTCGATTGGTAGAATAAATAGAAATCGACCAATTTTAATTACATTTAGTGATAGTACTGTCATCTCTCTACCCTTCTCTCCTCTCCTCCCCTTGTCTTCCCCTCTTCCCACCTCTTCCCTCTTCTCCTTGTCTTCTACTCCTCTCTTCTCTTCTACTCCTCTCCTCTCTTCACTTCCCTTCACAAGACTTATTCCGCTTCACCGCGATATACCCACATTCACGTGACCTCTTTAAGTTGCCTTCAAAAAGTGACGCTTACGGGGGCGAGAGAACTTGACGGCGACAGCGACGACCAACAATGATTGGATTGAAAGGATGCCTCAAGGGGGCGTCGCGGGTGTGCGCATGGTCGGCGCGCGCGCGGCTTGTAGGCGTGAGGTACGCGAGCAGTGTTAACGCTGGTGAGTACCGTGCGGTGCACGCCCGTGTCGGTTCGCGTAAGCCGCTAGCCTTGAAGCCGAATGGGGACGAGGGACACGGCATGGTTTCCAAGGACGACAAGAGAGAGAAGCGAAAGGAGGAAAAGAGAGACGACAAGAAGGACGACAAGAAGGACGACAAGAAGGACGACAAGAAGGACGACAAGAAGGATGATAAAGAGGATAAGAAGAAGGGGGACAAGGAGGATAAGAATGAGAATGATTTGGACAAATCGGAGGTAGATCTGGTGGGAGGTGTGGTGCTGGGAGGCGGAGCTGGCCTGTCGCCGAGCGCTGCAGCTGCGGCCGGTGGGGCCGGGGCCCCACTGGGCGGTAATGGCGGCGACAAGCCGTCAAACACCGTTGGCGCGGAAAAGAAGAGCGAGGAGAGCATACAGCCGTTGGCTACAACGGGTATATACCCACCATTGTTGGCGATCCCAAAGAAGGATCGTCCACCACTTCCTGGACGCGCCTTCTCTCTATGCGTGACGGATCCCGAAGTGACGCAGGCCATCATTGCCATGTTGCAAAAGAGGGATCCATACTTTGTGTTGTTCCATGTGACAGACCAGAACGAGCCCAACACCGATGTGATTACGTCCAAGAGTGCTGTTCACGAGATGGGAGTGTTGTGTCAAATAGAGCGTTACTGTCCCATCGCCGGTGCTTTGAATGTGTTTGGATATCTGCACGGACGTGTAAAACTCCACGAATTGACAACCCCATCTGGAAAAGGTGTTGTAGCGGACGGTAACGAGTTGCCTGCACCGTTGCCACTGTACTTGCAAAGCCCAATGGTGTCCTCTGCAATCACGGAACCGGTCGCGGACGAGCCGTTTGACAAGGACTCGGTGGAGATTAAGGCGTTGGTGGACTCAATAAAGACCCAATTGGGAAAGTTGGGTGCCAACAACCCCGCGCAGAAGCCACAACTCAAAGAGCTCCTGGAGACGGTGAATGATCCTGCACGCTTTGCTGATTACGTTGGTAACATTGTGTATGGCGAGCACAAACGCATTCAGGAAATTTTGGATGCTCTCAATGTTCAAAAGCGTTTGAATATTGTTTTGGGTTTGCTTCGCGTAGAGATTAATGCGAGTCTGATCAAAGAACGCGCAGTTCAGATGATGAGCCTAAAGGCCGAGAAGCATCAGACGACTTTAGTTCTCAAAGAGTACATGAAGGCGTTGCAGAGCACCATGCGCGACGGCGAGCCCGAGGAGAAATGGGCAAAGTATGATGAGCGTCTCAAAACATTAAAATTGAGTGAGGAGGCTTTGGAGGCCTTTCAGGCCGAGCGCTTGAAAATGGATAATCTGGCTGAACACTCGAGTGAATTGGGTGTCAGTGAGCGCTACTTGGATTGGTTAACAAGCATTCCTTGGGGAATTTATTCCAAAGACCGCTTTAATATCAAAATCGCTCGCAAAACTTTGGACCGCGACCATCATGGATTGAAAGATGTCAAGGACCGTATCTTGGAGTTTATCTCGTTGGGAAAGGTTTCGGGCAAACTCGATGGTAAGATTTTGTGTTTGGCTGGGCCTCCTGGTACAGGGAAAACATCCATTGCCAAGTCTATTGCCGAAGCTTTGGATAGACGTTACGTGCGAATTGCCATGGGTGGAATTCAGGATGTGCATGAAGTCAAGGGTCACAGAAGGACGTATGTCGGATCAGTCCCTGGGCGCATAATCGCTGCATTGAAGCTGGCTAAGACTTCGAATCCCTTGATGTTGATTGATGAAATAGATAAATTGGACTTGAGTCGCAGCGGTGGTGCTGCTTCTGCATTTTTAGAGGTTCTTGATCCCGAGCAAAACAATGCATTTGTCGATAACTACATGGATGTTAAGGTAGACTTGTCAAAGGTTTTGTTTGTGTGCACTGCCAACTACTTAGGAAATATTCCTCCACCTTTGATGGACCGAATGGAGATTATTGATGTTTCTGGGTACACAAAGAATGAAAAGATGGAGATTGCTGCGAAACATTTGATTCCAGATGCATCTAAGAAGGCTGGATTAAGCGACAAGCATGTTGTTATTAACACTGAAACTGTATCTAGATTGATTGACAAGTATTGTCGTGAAAGTGGGCTTCGTAACTTGAAGCGTTTGATTACGAGAATTTTCAGTAAGTCATCCCTCAAGATAATGGAGGAGATTGAGAGCAGGGAGGATAAGGTTGAGCTTGAGAAAGTCTCTGCAACGCTCTCTTCCACTGAAGAAACTTCTGAAGCTCCAGCAGAAGCAGTCTTAACGTCCGCAGTTTCGACCGAGGTACCAAATGCTGTCACAGAGGCTTCTAAAGAAGAAGTGGAATCTCTTAAGAGTGACAGCTCTACAGCTGCTATCGTGACTGAAGAATTGAACACAGAAAAAGAAGTAAACACTGAATCTAAGGAAGAAGGCGACGAAAATGATGTAATTGTTGAGCCCTTGGTTATTCCTGATGACATTAAGTTGATTATTACACCTGAGAACTTAAAGGACTTTGTGGGTCCAGAGGTTTACACTAGAGACAGAGTTTACGACCTCCTCCCTCCAGGAGTAGCTACTGGTCTCAGTTACAGTAGCTCAGGTAGTGGAGGCGCTCTTTACATTGAATCTATTCTTGTTAACTCTATTAAGTCTGGTTCAGGACACGCAAGCATGCACCTCACTGGTAGTTTGAAGGACGTGATGAAAGAGTCTGCAGCTATTGGTTATTCCTTCACTAAGCTGTTTATGGTGAAGAACTTTCCCGAAAACAGGTTCTTTGAGGCGGCAGAGGTTCACGTGCACTGTCCCGATGGAGCCGTTCCAAAGGATGGGCCCTCTGCAGGTATATCCTTTACTTCATCCTTGATTTCTTTAGGCTTGAACGAGTCGATACCTCCAAACATTGCTATGACTGGTGAAATAACAGTCACTGGAAGAGTTTTAGCTGTTGGTGGCTTGAAAGAGAAGATATTGGGAGCTAGAAGATATGGATGCGATACTATTATTTTCCCCAAGGATATCGAGAATGAGCTTGCCGAAATCTCGGAAGAGGTCAAGGGTGACGTCAAGTTTATTCCAGTAACATGGTATCAGGAAGTGTTTGACGTTGTTTTCCCTGCGGTGACGAAGGAGAGGGCAAATACTGTTTGGAAGGAGGAGTTTGAGATCTTGGACAACAAAAAGAAGAGCAAGAAATAAATGGTGTCTGGCGCTGTCTACGTTAGGACCGGTTTCTCATATTATTATACGTACATAGATGTGGGAAACAGTAAATAGAACTAATATTCCTGCTTATTCATCTTGGTGCCGTGATACGCACCATCAATAATGCAGCGTACTAATCATCGTGCTTCTTAATCTTGGTGAAGAAGTTTCGCACTTCGCCTTCTGTGACGACTTTACCCTGTTCAGCAAATGGCAAAAGAAAATCACGAAGCTTTGCTTTCATTTTATCATACGCATGCAAACCTTCAATGGCCTGTTCCTTCGGCAAGGATTGAAGGGCACCCGTTGCCATATCGTAAAGGGAGCCCGTACCTGAAGACGCGTCATCTTCCGGCGGTTCAAATACAGGGTCGTCTTCAAAGAGAAATGTGTGTTCTACTAGAAGCTTCTTAAAAAGCAGATTGGTCGGTTGTTGATGAATACGCTTCATAGCTTCGCGGAAGTGATGCAGCAAGAAGAGCGAATAAGGCTGAGACGCCTCTGACTCATTATTCGTTTCAACCTTTACTCTTTTGACCTTTGGTGTTTCGCCAGAATATTCCTTATACTTAGCCGTCCAAGCCTCCACTGAAACTACTGCTTCAAAGCGAGGCCGATGTGCAAAAACAATTCCGGGATTATCAAGAATCTCCTTGAAGGCATTGTCAAACTTGGCTACGCACTTCCAACAAATAAAGACATCGAAATCGTCCAAGTCAGGGAAAAATGGGACGTTTGTTGCTGTGAAGCTGGCATCGGGCGAGTCATCTCTAGAGGCTTGCTCCTTCAATGCTTCCCCATCAATAGTATCCGTGTTTACCAGAATACCCGCTTCTTTTGGTATTGATGATGAAATTCCTGCTTCCTCCGTTTCTTGCTTTACCAGAACATCTCTCGACCCATTCTTTGTCTCAGATTTCAGCTCAACCTTAGTTAGAGTCTCGGTCATTCCGTCCAATGTTCCCGGCGCGTACCCCAATATACAATCTTCGTGGAACCAGTCCTCTCCGCACGCAGCGCCAAAGTAGCATTGAATCATATTGCGATTCTCTAGTGCTGAGTTGTATGGCTCGGCACAAGAGCAGAACAAGCCTTTGTAGTTTTGCAGGTACACGTTACCCAGCGCCGGGACGTCTTCTGCCTGAGGAACGACTCCGTCGCGCTGCGTCGACCGCAAGCGACACGCTCCGTGAAGACCGACCCGCGTCGTCCCACAGTCACAGACAAAGGAGCGCTTGCTGAATAACTCGACGATATCGTGGTCAGCATGGCACTGGATCAGGCACGAGTAGCACACACCCACCTTATTGTTGTTGGCGCGCAGACACGTCAAACACGCAAAAACCGGCTGGCGTGTCTCCCCCAAGACGAACGTGCACTCGTTCGGGTCGTATGGCATCACCTCGCGCGCTGTCCGCTCCAACACATCCTGGTTCGCGATGTACTCTTGCGCGGTGACGGTACCGTCCACAGTCATTACAGGGTTTTTTTCAGTTACTATCTTTAATGCTAATTGTACAGAGCAGCTCCAGACGCCGGCGACGTTTACGAGGAAAAGAACAAAGAGGAGTGGTTATGTAGACAGCGTTGAAGATCTGTCACCAGTGCTGCAAAGACACAGCGAAGAGACGGCGAAGATACGGAGGAAATGGCAAAGATACGAAAGACACTGCAAAAATACGTAGACGCTCATCTCTATTTTATCCATCTAACCTCCACTATCCCACCATTGCTTTCTCTATTGGCATCTTCACTGGTATCCGCTTGGGTTAACATCGATGTGACTTTTTCAGCGGTACATTCGTCTTGGCTCATCTCCATCCACATTCCTAGCCCATCTCATCCATTATCTACTCCTCCGGGATCTCCTTCACCACCTCGTCATACGCCTCGCGGTACTCCACTTTGTCACCTCCCTTCTTGGATTTGCTGCCTCCGGGTATGATCATCACGCACGAAGTGGGACGCTTGGTTGCACCCGCAGAGCCCAAGTCCTCCTTGGAGGGAATAAACACATACGGCACCTGTGAGTCCTCGCACAAGACGGGAATATGCGAAATAACATCAGGCGGCGAGATGTCACCCGCAAGAATAACCAAACCCTTCTCGCCCTTACGCAACGCCTTGACAACTTCCTTCACACCACGCTTCACGTGCTTGGCCTTGGATGCCTTCTTGACCGTCTTCAACACCTTCTTGTTCAACTTTTTTGGGGCGAGCGGACGCGCGAACGGCAAAAGGGCCGACATACGTCCTTCGTAGTTGTCGCTCTCTTCCTTGGCACCGTCGTTAGTGCTCACTTTCTCCTTCTTGGCCATCTTGCTTGCAAAAGTTGCACAGTTGTATTGTAAATTTTTCAGGCGATGCCTCTTTTTGAACAGTGCACGACAAGGGATGGGAAGCACCGAATCCGATAACAGCAGGGCCGCCGAAGGAGCGAGAAAGAGGACAGCCGACGAGGCGAGCAGTACTGCTGATGCTGAGACGAAGCCCGTCCAGCTTTCCCGGTCCAAAAAGGAGGAAATGTGCGAAATTGATCTATTAGCTATTGTCGCGTCATTGAATGCATGGCGAGGAGACGATACAGTTCACGGTCCATTGTGCTTAAAAACTGTCGTTTCCCTCTCGGAAGCAAGCTACATCGAAGAGCAGCTGAAGGAGGTGCTGGAAGCATTGGCCGCTTTTGAAGCCAGTTTCGCTGTGTCAGCGAGCTTACCAGGCACTTGTGAGCGCTTCTTGAGTGTTTATGCGGCTTCGTCGGATGGAGTGGGCCGGGGAACAGCGTACATCGCAGCGCTATTGGGTGGAGCTAAGACTACAACACCGGGAACACTCGCTGTTTGTCGCCGCTCAAGCAATGCGCTTGTAGCCAATTTATTGGCGGTGGGACCGTCAAAATCAACGGGCCGTGGTTTGAAGCTCGAGAATTCGTATCCCGAGCCATACAACCAGAATGCGGGTCTTTACTTGGTACGCGTGATTGGAACAGTTCTAAGTATCTGTCTGTACGCGAGCGTACTCGCGGGCGAGAACGCGGCCGCGCCGCTGGCGAGCGTGTACCGTAACGACCTAAAGATTGTGCAAACCCGTCTTTTTGGCACCCGCCCTGATGCCAGAGTGGGTACGGCAGTCGCTGACAGCTCTTCCAACTCTGGTGCATCTGTTCGGAAATTGCTCTTGAGCAAGAGTAGGGCAGGGGTGATTGACTACATTTACAACCGCTAATATAAAAATGCATACATTCAAACTAAATGGATAACCCGCTAATCTTGCCTTGATTTTAACGAGCTCTTGTCTTAAACGACTTCTAAAGCGGCTTTAGTAGACTTGCGGGAAATTGTAGCAACCCTGTCACCCAAGGACAAAGCCAAACCCTGCCCCTTAGACCTGATTCTCACGTGTCCGATAATAGGACCGTTACTCTCCTTTTCAATACACAAGTTTGCTAATGCATCTTCGCCAAAGGAGGAGCGCGAGTACAAATTGGCAGATAAAAACTGGCACTCTTCTCCAATCACGGCACCAGGCGTCAAGCAGTTCATGTTCGTTCCCGCCATCAATTCCTCCAAGTACTCCTTTAAAGTACCAATCTGTGACTTGATAGTGATCTTGTTCTCCCACTCGAATTCATTCCACATCTTGCGGAAGTGGCTCTCAGTACACGTGGCGGGCTTAATGTAGTCCATAATGTCAACATGGACATCGTTCAAAATGACAATTGTGGAGTCATCCGAGTGTTGGCCGTCATATACAATGTTACCAAAGATAACACCAGTGTCTGCAGAAGAAACCTTAATCGTAGTTTGAATCTTGTGGAAGCCATGGGGTCCGATGTTGGCGGTAACGGGCTTGTCAACAACCTTCAAGTCGCCGAGAGTTGCAAACTCGACGGACAAGTTGCGCATAGTAGTTGTGGTTTGGTTTACCAATAAAACATCCAATACAACATCGTACTGGTGAACCTTGACAAATGCCTCCGCATATATAGGATCCGAAAAACCCGTCAACGGTAAGATCTTGTCAAGTCTAGAAGACAAGTCCTCCTTCTTGATATTGCTTCCAGTAGCCAAACCAATGTCATCCACGCGTCCTTGCCCAGCAACATCCTTGGTGAATTGAGAAAAGGTAATCGAGTCATCAACGTGTTCTGCATTGTCAAACAAAGTTTTTGCCTCGACTTCAGCCTTCTTCTTCTCCGAAGAGGCAACCTGGGCCTGGAACGCCTCCTTAGTGTCATCCAAAAAGCCAGTTTGAATCAATTCGGCATCCTCCTCGTCATTCAAAAATTTGATACACGAAAGAATTCTGTCTGCGGAATCTTCATCAATTCTCTTAGAAACAAAAGACGAGTCTCCAACTCTCAAGATCGAGACCATAATCAATAACGCCTCAGCCTTCAAGCCATTCAATACTTTTTCCAGTGTCTTGAGACGCTGTAATCTCAACACCAACTTAAGTAATGTTGAGGCTAAAACAGCTCCAAGGTAAAAGTCACCAGCAAGAATAAGTTTGCGTATGGGGGCATCGTTGTTACCATTGGACTCTTCTTCTTCAGAAGACAATGCAGTCTCGGTTGCATATGTACCATCAGGCAAAACAACAGGACCCTTCTTTCCGCTAGTGGGCTCAGCAGCGCCATTTGAGTCTTCTTTGGGAGACTCTGACGACTTCTTTTGACTAGCTAAAATAGGAACTTCACCAACACTGGTTCTGATGTATTTCCACGCCTCCTGCACAACCTTTTCTTCGATACTGTATTCACCAATGATCCACAAGGCTCCGCGGAAGATTTTCCCACTTTTGACCTTGCTCAAGGTCTGTATTAATTTGCTTATTATCGATTCTCTCAAATTAGGGAATTTTTCAACAACTTCCTTAACAAAGGTGATAACTTCTGATCCCGCGACTGTATTCAAGTCTCCCATGGAGTCCAATAATAAATCAATCACATTCTCAGCAACTTCGCCGAACTTAATAGCCAACTGGTGGATGGCATTGATCAACATGTGTCTGTACTCGGAAGATTTGTCCTCGTCGGTAGAAGACGTAGACTTTTCTAATTCCTTCTTCAACAATTTCACCACCTCTTCCACATTTCTGCTGGTGATGAACAGTAAAGTGACGTTCAATGCCTTCTTGCGAACATCAATATCTTGTGACGACAACACTCTCAAGAGTTCCAAAGACAAATCTTGCAAAACGCCAGGGTGCAGCTTGTGAAGGTCACTCACTCTCTCCAAAGTGATAATCTTAACATTATTATCAGCTTCTTTGGTTATCAAATCAATAAACTTGTTACCGGCGAGTAAAATTGACTGGGGATTGCTGCTCAATACCGTTAAAGTATTAGCTGCTTCGTACAATACGTCACTAGAAGAGCTCTCAATCAATTCAGTTAATAACTGAGCATATTGCGGTTTCAAGGCAGGGTTCTCTAAAGAGTCCTTCTTGATAAATTCAATCAACGCCAATTGAAGAGTGGCATCTAATTGAGCAATCATATCGCTCTTGTCTTGGAGATACTGCAACGCTGCATTGCGGTTCAAGTCACCCAAGCACACAAAAGCATTCCTCTTACAAACAGAATCTGTTTCTTCATGCAAGAAACGGTAAATCAACTCATCAGCGTCAGGGCATAAGTGTTCGGCTACCTTAAAGATAGAATAGAGAGCAAATACTGCATTCTTTCTCACATAAGCGTGACGGTGCTCTAAACATTGCCGGACGTTAGGAACCAATGTTTCCAACAACTCAGGCTCTTTCAATTTGGAAAGGTAACGCAAGGTGTTTCCCCTGATATACTCATTTGGGTGCTGCAAGTCACGTTGAATGGCATTGCAGACAAGAATCATCTCGTGCCTCATCTTTCCAGACTCATCCATCTTGGGGCAGACTTCCCAATAAAAGTACAATAACTTTTTCAAGTCCTTGTTTCTTGAAGGCATGACAAACCTTATAATGTACATCAACAAGTCTGGCATCGACTCACCGTTGATCATAGCAACCAAGATGCGCTTCATAGCGTCAATCTTTACATCATCCTTTCCTTTCTCCAACAAGTTCTTGAACTCGTTCACAGTCGATTTGCTCGCCGTGTTGGGATCGTAAATCAACGTGTAACCAGACTCACCCATCATGCACCGATTTAATACTAATCAAAAAAGACACTTGTTAGTTCTGGTCTATGAAAATGAGTCCCAATTGACCGTTGGTACGCGAAGGACACTTACGGTTTAACAAAATGAGCTGAACGTAAGCTTGAGGTTTCCCGTTAATGACACCGAAACACCTTAAACGTGTTGACTTTTTCGGTTCGCATTTTTCGTCACTCTCAAGTCACGTGATAATATTATATAATTTGCAGTTAAGCGTTCATATTTCTCATTGCGGGTTATGTTAATTTCCTACGAATGCCTTGACCAATACTGTATCAGATAGAAATCAGCATATATAGTACTTGTGTTTTGTATTAGGGTTTTTTAAAATCTCGATAGATTCATATTAGCGTCCCTGAGAATCTTAATAGGGCCGAAAACCCCTTTAGCTGTCAAGACTTCTGTAATTCGCCTGTGGTTATGACTTTTAATACATCACAGCATTTATAACGACCCTAGTGAACGAATATCGCGCCTAGGTTTTTAGTGACAGAGTTCAAACTAAATCTTTTAGTCACTATCACTGGAGTTATCCGGATTTGCCAAGAATAAGACGGGTGCGTCGTCATCTTGATTAAGTTCGTCTTCTTCAAATGGTATGTTTTGCCCCAACGGATTCTCCACGGCAGTAGGCGTATGCAGTTCGGAACCACCTAAAAGTGTACCTGACATATCATCACCCAGAGCAAACCTGTAGCCAGGGTGCTGATAGTAATTTCCAGCTGCAATATTAACGTCACAAACGCTCTCCGAAGAAGAAGAAGATATAGAACCCGCTCTACCACTGTGTGTTGATTCTGTGGCTACACTCTGTGCATCATTCAGCATGCTGCTTGCACCCTGGGTCGAAATACGCACAAGGGAGTGATTGGGTGACGGCGAAGCACCGGGTGGAACATTGAAACTTGCTGCCGACGAGGTTAAATCCGGAGTTGTCGTTTGCTTCGTCGTTGAGCTGCGGACACTTGAGTTATTAATAGCATCATTACCTATTGATGTGATTCCTGGTTGCAGTGTACGACCCTTGCTGCCGAAAAAGGATGTGAGGTTCGTATCGTCTATTTCTGCAGCCAAAAGTCTTGGAGCCAAATGACCGTGCTTCAACTCCACTCCGCTACTCTTCTTTTGTCTTCCATTTGATACAGCTCCTGTCAAGCGAGTAAATCTTCCATTATTATTCACATAGGGTGAGCTTAAATCAACTGGTGAGATTCCTGTCGGCAATTTCCACTTTCCTGGCCCTGACTCGTTATAGGCCGTACCAGCACCACGGCGAATAATCAATACATAGTTTGACCTTTCACCTTCTCCGGGTTTAAGATTCAAGCTCTTTTTGAGCGTTGCCAAGTTGACGTTTTTGTACGAGTTGGAGCTCCAAATAGAGCTAACTGAGCTCGACTTCCTGTGTTCAAGTCTAGTAGGGATTGATGACATCGAACCAACTGGAAGAAGCGCCAGCTTTGCTGCAGCAGACGTCAAATCCGTATCAACGGGCTTGCTTGTTCCCCGCTGTGGCGGTGCAGAGTTACTGTGTGATCTTTTTAACATCAGAGCTCCGGACATATGTCGAGCCATTAGCGGTGTCAGGAAAGAATTATTGTTCAGGTTCATGTTTGCAACGCTGCCACTATTGTGTAAAGTCGGGGATGTGTTAAGCAGCAGGTTCGAAGTCAGGCGTCTTGATAAGCGATCAGTCAGTGTTCCAGAGTCTAATCTTGGTATCACGTGTAGTATCTCGGAGTTGGATGATGATGGTCCTTCGAGTTTTGTGAATGATGATGACGAAGAGCGCAATGACACGTCCAGAGTGGCTTCGCTATTACTAGGGTACGCCATGGAGATTCCGGGTGTTTCTTGGCTAGATAATCCAAAGCCATGTACCGCAGACATGGATGAAGCATCACTTTCTGTTGGATAAGGAAGATTAGCTGAGATAGGGATTGACTCTCTACCTTTGACCGGCAGAGAAGGAGTTGAGTTCAGTTCAATGTCGTCTAAATTTTGGCCATTGAAGTCTGAGAGCGACATCATTAAGGGAGAACGAGGCATGGGTGACTGTTTTCCATCAACAGATCCACGGTCAAACCCTGCTTGGGTGTCAGAATACTCGCTGCTTGTCTCCCAGCTGTCACCAGGGCGTGACTGGAAAAGAAAACTGTCTATTTCTTCCACCAAGTTGTCAATTGGGTTTTTATGTTCAGATTCGGGCATTGCAGCTCCTCCCAATATCGAGCTATTGACCGAGGGGGCACGCGGTGAATTTTCAACCGAGCGTCCAATGTCCGGCAGGCTGGCACTCAGCAATGTGCGCTCTCCGTCGGTAAGTATCCCTTCGTAAATAGATGACAGGTCAAAATCCATCAGAGAGGGTGGCTTTCTTTGCATTCGGACTTTACCGTTTCTTTGGGCAGGATATGCCAGAAGCTTTGCGTCCAGACTGGCCCATGCTTGTCGAGTAGGACTACCTGGGTCGAGATTGGTGATAGCCCCACCGTTTGTTGCGTGCACCACACGAGAGTCTTTGGATTGATTGTTGGCCTGCCGAAATATGTCATCATTGGGTGTAGTTCCATTAGCTGGTTGAGATCCTCGAACCAACGAAGCACTAGACGCGCGGTTCACTAAAGTATGTTTTAAAAGATGCTGTTGTGACTGGTGGGGACGGGGATGGTAGCCGCTCGGTGGTGACTGTCGCCTCTTGGATGCGTCAAACATTCCCGAAGCGCCACTGCTGTCGTGATCCGACGATGCTCTGCGGGGCATGCTAACGCCCACGGTCGAGTGGCCACCTCCGCTATTGAAGATAGACGATATCCTCGACCCAAACTTGTGTCTCCTTTCCTTATCAGCCGACATATCAGCTTAAAAAGGCTATAGAGTGTCAAAATACGTTCGCAGCAGCTTTAGTTCGTTAGTACTGGCCAGAGCGTGATCCATCTCTGCATATGTCTTGATCCTCATACCCGTCTAAATCAAGTCACGTGACACAATACGGGCATCAGGTGACGGTCAACCATGTCAGAATTGCCCTGTGCTAAGTTTACGCTCATTTTCAACATTACCAATATTGAAACATATAGTGTGACCTACTATGGCTCATTATCTTCGACTATTTTACGACTTTAACCCTTTTGAACTGCCATTGAGCCTACATTTTCTATTCTGGCGACCTGATACATCACGCTTTTCGTGAGGTTAGGTCGAGTTTATGCACGTGACACTGTATATCGACCTTGAGCGTAAGAAAAGACCAGGCCTAGTTCCAGAACCTGTGCGTGGTAAGCTTCAATCAGGTAATGGGCAGAAACACACTTTGCTAATTAGAGTCAATCCTTTTTACTAGCATTTTAAAGTGATTCCATGAAAAATTGTAAAAACTGGGGATACGGAAGTCTGGGGCAGAGTGGCGTAGTAGTTTAATCTCGCTCTTGCTGACCTATGTATAAAACTTTTGCATCATTACCAGCAACTATCTTAGTCTCCAGAAAAGGTTCAAAATTATATGAAGGGGATTTGCTAGAACCAACGTGTCTCAGAAATCAGTGAATCAATAATTACTGAATTCAAAGTACTGTTGTAGAAGGAAGCACAAACCGCCGTTCGCCTCTTGCAGGTAATATCTGAGAAATTACAAGATTCCTCCCTTGGGTCTCACGCGGTGACAATGTACGCGAAGAAAATTATTCAGGTGCTTTTCCTGAAGCAAGTAATTTGGCTTGTGCAACCTGTAAAGTACTACTAGTCAACAAGCACCTCTTGAATGAATAGTTTTCAGAGTGAACTGACTCAAGGATACTTCTTAGAAGTGGTAATACTCGGGGAGATAATTAGGAGGGGCAGAATTTCAGTGGGGTATCTTTCGAGGAGCTCTTCCGAGAGTAAATAATCGAGGGGAAATCAAAGGGGACGTCGGGGTAATATTCATGTTTATCCCTAATGATAATCGTTCTGTGTAATATGGGGTAATTTTTCACATGAGTATTTATGAAGCAATTTCAAACCAGCTGCTCGTCAAGTAAACGCTTCTTGGGAGATAATTCTTACTAAACGTTTCGGAAACATCTTCGAGGATAAATTTCATCAGGGTTGCATTTCATCAGAATGATCATTCCTCGGGAAGAATTTCTTAAAAGACAAGTCCTCAGAATAATCTGGACCACAATCATCCATGCACCCTTGGGCACAAGGTAAAGGTATCGCAAAAATTTGCAAGGAATCAGGTTTACTTACACTGTCGCCTGAAACTAAATGCTTGACCTCAGTACTCTTAATTCTCTAATCAGTATTCATCTTCCTGTAGTAGTATACTGTTCTTATTATCTTGTTTTCCTCCCTCAAGTAGCTTGGTTTTCGCGATTCGGCCCAACTGTTGCATGCATCGCTTTACATGAGCACCTTCTATTCCTTTCTAGCACAACATCCGTTATCGCAGTAAGAATCAAAGGCCCATACCGGCGACCAGACTCCAAAGCCTTCAAGTAAACGGTCGTATCCTGCTGTCTTCGTTGGTCTCCAACTGATTTCGGTAGTTGAGAAATTCTTTATTCAAGCCAGTACACTGCTACACATTGCAAGCACATGAGTCTGAAGCGGGACGGAAACGTACGATACTTGACGCGGGTGTATCTACGCAACGTCCTTCTTCGCCCGGAGGTGAAGGTCCTGGTCACTGACGGGACACTTTCTGAGGAAGTTGTTATTGGTGAAGAGATTGGGGCACAGGTGGCTAATGTGGACGAGGTTAATAGAAAAGAAGACAAAGTGTTCAGCCAGGTGGATAGTACGACTGGATCGTACGAAACCGCTTCCCACAAGATGCAATTGGACTTTTTCGATGTGAATAACCGGAAGCTTGTGGATACGTTTTTTAGTTTACATACTGTTTGTCCAGATGAAGAGATGTTGGTATATGTGAGCGAGGTGGTAAAATGCAGTTCGAGTCCAAGTTTTGCCCCCATGTCACTTCCAACTTTAAGCCGCGGTATGGCGAGCTACAAAGTTATCATTCGGGTTTGGGGCAAGCCCCAATTCACGATTAGTGCTGCCAATGATAGCACCATTCAGGCTCTGTGGTTATTGGTAGCAGAGTTCAAGGTGAACCTCCGAAAGATGGAACTTATTCAAAACGATTTACTCGACTCTGAAGAATACTTTGGAGCCAATTCACTTCTATTGTGCTTGAGCAATCTGTGGTACACGATTCCGCAATCGCTAGTTCGGAAACCAACCAATGTTGGTGAAAATACTAGGTTGAACTTTTCAACATCAGCCCAAACGCGGCCGCCCAGAGCCCAAAAATTTGTTAGCAAATCTTATTCGTTTGATACGATACGTACACTTAACAACTTGGCGCAATCCGTACAAGAACTTGCTTCTTCAAAGAAAAAGCTTTCACGTCAAATCAGTGAATACATACTGGTGTTGAACTGTCCGAAAAAGAATATTCAATCGCAAACTGAGAAACTAGAGGTAAACATCGCGATTATAGAAAAGTTCTTGGCTAAACAGAATGCCTACAACGATAGCATAGAGTCGGATATTATGCGTAATAGATTGAGCATTGGCCAGATTCGAAATTTGTACGGAAAATCACTGACTGCAATAAATGATCAGACTCAGACTGAAATTGAAGTCTGCCAGGTACAGATAGAGGGCATGAGTGACACGTTAACATCGCTGGTGTTTCCTGCATTGTTGAAAGAAATGCAGGTTTTAACCTGCGCAGTGCAAGACATATATACCATTTCAAATGTGGAAAATTCGATACGATTCTGCATTTTAGACATACCATTTCCTGCCAGCATTAGAGAACTCTTGGACATTTGCTACTATAATGAAGGACCATTAATTACACAGCGTGGCCCTGGCTCAGGAGCAGTTTCCTTAACTGAAGTTCATCAAGATCAAGTTGGTAAAATAAATGCAGGATTGGGCTATATCGTCCAATTGATGAATGCATTGGCTAGTATAACAGATACACAGTTCAAGTACAAGATGATACTGCGCAGTAACTTGAGTTTTATTATAAACGCTAATCAAGGCGACCAACAGGTAAGCAAGAGGCTAGAGACTCCCAACAATACTAACGAAACGGGAAAGAGCTTTCCACTCTATTTTGCATCAGAACATACCGAAACAATTCCGCTCGATTGCGTAAATGAACGCAATCGTAAATATCTACTTCGCAATTCTAACTTTGAAACTGGACTCAGTATGCTTAATAAGAACCTTGTATTGTTGATCAATCAGGTATCAGAAATGTACAAGATATTGAATGCACATGATAAATACTACATGGTATCGAACAACATTCCTCTCGATTGTTTGGATAATTTCCTCTGGAACCTACAGCACTTGATTCTATTCATGACAGCGCCGGTTAAAAGCATCCCAGAAGCATAAAGCATAAGAGGGGCTCTACACAATTCAACTATCATGATAAAATCTTCTGTATTCAAGATTGGAGCCCAATGGTAGATATTGGGTGTACTTCTGGCCTTCTAAAGATTGGGTATATATTAAATTTGGCTTCTAATAATACTTCTCCAAAAAAGACTATCCCGCGAGACCGGATTCTGAATTTCTAAAGAGATGTAATTTGAGGGGTTAGTTTTGTTTTCCTCCTCCGGGCAACAATAGTCAATGTACGCTAAATCGTCATTCGCGATGATATTGAGGCTATGCTGAGCGTGAATGATCACAACAACGCCAACGCCAACGCACCCAACACAGCACCTGCTGGCGCTAACGCGACTGCTCCGCCATGCAGGGAACTGCTCTCTTTTGAAGATGAAGATGCAGACAGTGACTTGGAGCTAGACGCAGAACCAGACGCAGAACCCGATGTCACAGCTGCAGACACTGCAGCGTTCGATGATCCGAGCTTTTCTGCGATCCGAGTGTACCAGGGGAAGTTTGTAGCATAACTTTCCAAACTCAGAACGTCAACCTTGGGGTCGTCCAACACAGTTGTGTACGAGTTGTCGGTGTATGTAATAACTTTCATGGCAATGGCCGACACTCCAGTTGGGAAACTCTGAACAGTCGCAAAGTAGCTAAAGTACTGTCTCTTATTGTTGTTGTAGTCTGAAACGAAAGCGGTCAAGAAGTCGATGTCAGACTGGTCTGCCGCAGCAGCAGTACGGGAAAGCACAGCCACAAGCGCGGAGTAGGCGATAATTGAAAATTGCATAGTATGAGTGTTAAATGTTTATGGTCTGAAGAAAAAGTTATGGCCTACGATGGACATCTACTTATACAATCTTTGTTTCAGATTCGCCTATACATTGCCAAAGTCCGCCACAGCCTTAGGCGTCATGTGTTGCACGAGCTCCTACGGCCCGCGTATTACTACAAAAGGTTACCCATGAGTAATTGCCTATTTAGGCAGGTATGGAACAAGGCTCTCTTTGATCTTCTTCCGAAAGGAGCGACGACCTGCGGAGTCAAGCTAGGCTGTACAGCGGGGTTTGTTATTACCCCCGGCGCCATGCACCATCAGATCGTTCACCCCCTGTCTAAGTCTACTCCTAGAAATGTAAGCTCAGGACAGTTTGGTAGCACATCACGTGGTATTGACATTTGATGATCGATACGGAAATTTGTCGTTTGGAGTTCGACGGCTTAAACAATTGTCTCTGTTGCCTGTGATTGTTGCCGCCGCTCCAAAAGTTCGAGCATTATCAAACGCAGTAATTAGAGAAGGTAAATATTCCAAAGCTCCTATTGTGCCTCATATGTTTGGGACAAGACAACGTTTAAACTAAACACTACAAAACAATTATAGCTCTATTCGTATTGAATGTTATTATAAGCCCAACAGCAATATTATCCCATATACGCGCCACCTGCAAGGCACAAGTTACGCCTTGTAAAGTGGACCTTGTACACTGGTGTTTTCTTTGTAAAGTAGGCGGTCATATGGTCACTTGTAGCAATAATCTCCTTTTTGTTTTGCCTTTCGCTGGGTTTATTACGAGTATTGGAAGGAAGGTTGGCCGGGGTTGCATTATTAGTATTGTTGGCGTTATTGTTGGAGTTGGGATTAGTAGCATCTCCATTGGTTTCATTGGCTTCGCCATTCTCAAACAGTGTGAGAGACTCCGGCTCCGGACCGGCGTCGTTGGTGTGGCGCTTCACATCCCAAACCCGAACAGTATTATCAGCAGCTCCACTAACCAATACCCCTCCATCTCGCAGGAATGCCAACGAATAGATCAGCAGGCGACCGTGACCTTTCATGGTCTTGAGACGTCTTCCAGATCCTGCATCCCAGACATTAACCACGCTGTCTTCACCCGCTGATGCCATCCAGCGGCCGTCGGGAGACACCGCCAAGCAGTTAACAGGACCTGTGTGGCCCATAAACACACGAACACAATTACCCGACTGCACATCCCACATACGGCATGTCTTGTCGGAAGAACCCGTAAATACGTAGTTAGAGTTGGGGTGAAACTCTACGCAGTCAACATCACTAATGTGCCCCGCAAATATCCTCAATGGGTATATATGGTCAGTAGCCCAGAGACGAGCCGTTTGGTCGTGCAGGCAGGTCGCAAAATAGTGGCCGAGTGGTGAGAATTTGGCATCCCAAACCGGCAGGTTGTGACCCTTGTATGATACCAATGCCGTATACGAATCCATTGACCAAAGACGCACAGTCTTGTCCTCTGAAGCTGATATTAAGTATCTGTTATCAGGTGAAAAAGACACTCCATACACTGGCCCACTATGGCCAACTAACTTGCGTGAATTCAGCAGGTTATTGCGATCACGCTTAAAAACAGATTTCAATGGCTTCCCATCTAAGCTCCACAACTTAATGTAACTGTCCTGGAAACCTGCCGCAACCAAGTTTGAATCTTCGTTGAACTCCAAACATGTCATGTCATTATTGGTATTGTGAAAAGTGTACATGCACACCGATGGTGCGCTTGCCTGGATTGCTCCTAAACGTATTTTTGAACGCGAATCATCCACCGCGAGAATAGTACGCTTTATATCGGAATAATCTTTGAGGGGTAATGGAAGTGTCTCGCGGGCAGGTGAGTCAGTCTCGGGTTTTGTCATCTCGGTAAATTCCTCAATCAAACTCTTTCCATTTACTGGTTCAGTCTTTTCGTCCTTCACTTTGAGTTCCGCCTCTATTTCACGTTGGACTTCAGGGTCCATGGGAAGCTTGCCTAATTTAACCTCTTGCTCGTTAAACTTATCAACTTCATTATTTTTTGATGTCAACTGGGGGATACCCTCTTCTGGGTTTGCCTCTCCGGCGTGAATTACAGCTCCCGGTTTTGTTGTGGATACCACTGGTGTTAAGTACTGGTTGATAATACGGATCACTATTGAGCCGCCAACGGCTTCATGCTCTTGCAAAAAGTACAACAACAAAAACATGGTAGTCTTTGAAACCAGAATTCTATAGCGGTTGCTCCTATACGCAGCTGCCAACTCTTTTTCCTTCAAGTGCTCCGGCAATGAGATACCACCCAAGCGTATAATCTCATCACCGTGCAATATACTGTGGTCTGACTTGAATTTGTCGTAAAATATTTTGGCGTGACTGGTGTACTCCTTTGCCACCAACTCCAAAAAGCAGTGTACAAAGATCGGGTATAGTATACGAGTCAACTCCGGTCTGTACAACTCCAAAGAAGTATCTACCCAGTTACGCAACATAGAGTATGCAGTGTGATATATGTCAGGGTCACACTCCTTTTGCTTCTTTTCTTCGAGTTCGTGCAACCCTTTGAGCTCGCGTTCTTTGGCATTACGAGTCTCGGCATCACGAGTCATAACCAAATCAAGCTCCAAGCGTGCCAGCTTCTCCCGAAGGTCGCGAAGCTCACGCTCTAAGCGAGTCATCTTCTCTTTCATTTCCTTTTCACGTCTTGTTGCATTTGCAGGCAAGGCAGGTCCTTCACTAGGCGCGGCCAAAGGCGTATTGGCGGGATTAACTGCTGGAACGGCGGGAGAAGGTGTGTTGGAGCTCTCAAGGCGCAACATCAGTTCGGCGCGATGATAACCTTTCTTGTTGAGATATTCCAAGACAATTCGGTGCACATCAGCCTGAGATAACTGCGCCTGTTGGCCACGGTTCGGAACTAGCCTGGCACCACCGGGAGCATCCAACGCGCCTCCTGTTCCACTTGCTACACCACCCGCGGATGTTGCAGTTCCTGAACTCACTCCGGCCTGAGATGGGTCAGCCAGCAGGCCGCCCGAAGAGGCGCCGAGTGTGCTGCCAACGGCATCTCCAGACCCTCCCAGTACAGACGATCCATTTATATTATTGTTGTCACCAACCATATCAACTGTGCTCAATCCTTAGGTCTGTAAACTCTTACAACCACTGGTGCAGAGCCACTGTCGCCAATGCCTGTAGAAGCTATACTTGTTGCTGCCCTCGACATTTTCTTATTTGGTATCAAGATCACGTGATCAGACTTTAAACATCGCTATACTGGGAGACAACAGATTCTATAAAGAAGTCTACAGAAAAGGCGTGAAAGCCCCTTGGTGTGAGTAGTGGGCAGGATGGACTATGAATTTAAAGGCCGGGGCATCAATTTCGGTTAATTATTCGATGGGTGCGTTATTAATGATGGGGCTTGCGATATCCCACGGTCCTTGGAGCTCATTCTTGTACTTTTGAAGGAATAAAAAATACAACGGCATCCCAAATGCAATGCTCAACGCAGCCGCTGTCCAAAACGCGAGTAGCTTCAAGTCGTGGGCAGCTAAAAGGTAAGTGGCCAAGCCAACCACGACGGTTAAAATGATATGATGCAAAAACGGATACCCAGCGCGTCTGACGGTAGCGTCTAAACGTGGTAGTAAAATGCTAGTCTGAACTGCAAAAAGCACAAAGTAAAACACTTCAGAAGTTGTTCGAAGTCGCAGTGCCAAAACCAAAGCATTTGAAAGAGCAATATTTGTTGACAATATGGGCCTGTACTGTCGCTGGGGCTTTGTAGAGTGTGCATCCATAGCGTAATCATGAACCATGACGTTAAACAAACAGAGCAGGAATGAGAGCGCCCATACCGAGTCCAGGTCTGCTGAGCGTGTTAACGATCGTAAAACTGGCGAAAGAATCAAAAGCACAATAACGATGACGATAAAAGACTTGAAAGTCGCTCCAGAGTACCCCACGCTAGCATGCGGATTTGGCTCGTGTGACAACCGTGATACATTTTTTGAGTAAACAAAGCCGTATCCAACCATCAGGATTAGTGAAGAGACTAGCGCTGGCGCTTCAGCCCGCTGCCGACTCGTGTAGACATTTGTAAAGACTAACAGCACTATAATGAAGTCTGCTATTCGCATCACAATCAAGGAGAAGTCTTCGACAAGCTTGTAGAATGAGTACTGTGCAACGGTTGTATTTCGTCTCAACTGTGAAAGAAATGATACATCAGTGTAGTTGTCAGGATATGGTTGCTTCAAGTAAAGTAATTTCTTCCACGGCGGCCGCAGAGCAATGTTCAAGCGCGCCGCGCTGGCCAGCAGCCGGACCGCTATGGGCATTCGATCCCTCTGCTCGCGACTCATGCCCGTCTTCCTAGACTCTACCTGCTCCAGCTGTCAATACAACACAACCCGATATTATGTAATCAATTTCACGTGAATTTCCAAGAATAGCTCAAACTGTAAAAGCTGAAAGATATCACACGCGTCGATTGGCTACTGAAATCTTGATGTACTTGTTTACGATCTTGTTCCTCCGTCACAATGCTCTGTTGAATCCAGAACGCATGGAGCAATCACATTCCATCCAACAAAGTTGTTTGATCGCCTCTTCACCGAGTGTTGGATGAGGGATCCTCTATGTTTTTGAAGATACAGTAATGTGCAAAACATGTCCAAAAATTTTCATACCTGGCCGCACTAGGGCGGGGGCGTGACGTAATTGGCAGCCAGCATGCCCTCACTTGTACGCCTCAAATGATGAACAGCATGCAATCTCAACCAACTACTATTGGCTCTACACAAATTAGCCTGGCGTGCGGCGCCGATTGAATATGCTGGAATCGATATTGATTACTTAATTGGCCTACCATATAATCTGCGAAGTAAATGCGGAACGTTGCTGGCATAAAAGGCCCGCATGGAACCATATTCATATCTGTTGTTTTCGGTGGTTGCACGTATTCTCTTTGGTTGCAAGCAATCTCTTTGGTCACACTACTAATTACACCCTTAGTACCTACCAATGATTGGCCGACCAGACATATCTTCTACTTACTGCACCATGAAGAAGGTTACCCGACGCAAACTGCAAAATGTAAGCCAGCAGTTTTTACCGAGGAGGGCTGCTTGCTGTACACAATGTCAGGGAGTTTGTCTAACAATCACCAAATCTGACGCCTCATTTGGTATAATCTAGACTGAAACTGCATTTTGAAGCCGTCCATCTACTGGCTCTTTTCTAACTGGCAGTAGCTACAAGCGGGCGCGTGTAGGACAGTGTAGTTGATCACATATTGGTGCTCTCCTCGGGCGGACGTCTCTGTAACGGCTCCGTTTACTGCTTGAATTCGATCTTCTCTTGCTACTACTTTGTAAAAGGGTGGCTCCCACCAGCGAACGTGATTAACTCCGACAGCCGCTTAAGCTACCCAAATTTCCTCACGACTCAACCGAGGTTGATCTGCTGCCGGGACCTGTTTGCGCCGCGAACGTGTGCTCGTGTGAAAAGGTCATGCACCCCGGAAAGTACTGCTATACTTCTGGCTAACCTTGGTGCGGGGCGATACGATATGTTCTAATTGTACTGCTATCATTCGCGATACTTTTAACCCTCATGATTCTTTCATCCCTTTCTGCCCTTTTATTTATACGTATACACATCTGACTAATCTGAAGCTGCTAGCTCTACACTGCTCCACAACTCACTCAGATCATGCTGAGAGGATGGCTTTGTGTACAAAATTCCTAGCTAGGGAGCATTCTGCTTTCATAACCTGTATTAATTAGATTTTACATGTTAATGTGATTTACGTATACTCTACTACGCCATTTCCTCATGAGTGACGGTATACAGGATAGTATGGAGGGATTGCGAGCCAGCAAACCTGAGCGGCTCAGTGTTGGTACTATGGGCTCGTCAGGTTTTGGGGTGTTTGGCAAACGCCTTCTGGAAGTGGAGCAACGGCTGGCCGTAGCAAGCACATATGCCAACAGTGTAGTTGCAGACGGTGAGGAAGAGCATTTACGCAACACTGACAAGCTCCATAGCGCGAGACCCAGTGTGACATACCTGGACAAGTTGTGGACGCAAATTGATGTATTGGATGATGTTAGGCGTATGCTGGAGGAGGTGAGACTGAAGGGGTCCTTCTTCAACGACAAGTTCAATGCAGAGTTGGCAGCCTTGAAGCTTCTGCAGAGCAAGTTGCTTGATGCGGTAGCTGCTCAACATGGAGAGCTCTCAGACACGCGCCGCAAGACTTTTACTGTGCCAACAGATGCCAGGCTAGATATTGATCATCAAAAAGGGCAGCCACCCCTGAGAAGCGAGCGTGCGAAGGAGTTTTTTGAGGATGACGATTACGGGAGACATACTCAGGACATCCTTCATCGCAAGCAAAACTTTGAAGAGACTGATGTGTATGTTGACGACATAAAGGCCAAACTAACTGAGGTTACTGATTTGATGAAGAGCTTTGACGAAACGACTAGGGAATTATGGTGAGAGGTAGTTCAAAGTATCTGTATCTTTTAATGAAGAGATATAGTATAGCGAGGTATGGTTTGTGTGATAGTTTGTCTAATAGTTTGTCTGATGTTTGGGTTTGTGTGATGTTTGTTTGTGTGAAGTGTGGCCTTAGTCGCCTTCTGTTTCCTGCCATCGGTATTCTGATATTTTCCTTTTGAATGCCAGACAAAGACTAAGCAGGACGATCACTGTTTAAAGCACCTTGGATGCATACGGCCGTCGATGAATGGGAGGCCCCTCAATTCTCTACAGCATAAGCAAATCTATCGCATTACTTTCGCGAAGCTTGTATTAGATGCATAATGCTATCTCCGCAGTAAGTAGTGGCGTTACATCAGTTTAATCGCGTTGAAGAATCTACAAAAATATCCGACAAAGTCATGCAGGCAACAAAACCGGCGTACTTCCCAACCTTCCTATCCGGCCAATCAATTCGGAGACACTCAGTCAACTTGATTCACCACCTATCTACCTCCTTGTGGTATTTTTTGCCGCCCATGTGAGCTGTCAACTCCGCCGCATCCTGAATGTCAACGGTTCAAATTCTGGAGGTACACAGCTATGTTCAAGAATAGCCAAGCCGAGAAGCCGGAGTTTTGTCCGGAATAACTCCCGGAAAAACTTTCTTGCAACTTCAAAATCCCCAACCACCCACGCTTTCCAGGCCTAGTACTGAATCTTAGGGACGAATATGTCTTCTTGTGACAACTCTTCTTATGGTACTACTCATCTGCGGGTCTCCTGGCTGAGTTGTCGTACCTTTTATGATATAACGTGTTTGTCACGTGATCCGATTTGTCGATTTAAGAATTTGCGAGCGGACATAGTGGTTCTTTATCCCACGCAACACAAGTATAATGGCTGCCACCACCAACACAATCGGAATTGACCAGGTTCGCGGCGAACTCGCTGCAGAGCTCGCGGCCGTTGAAGCGCTGTTAACCATCTCTGCCACGAAGCTTAAGGAAATCACGACGCACTTTGTTTCAGAGTTGGAAAAGGGTTTGTCGAAGGCGGGAGGCAACATTCCGATGATTCCTGGTTGGGTGATGGACTTCCCCACCGGAAAGGAGACTGGTGACTACTTGGCTATCGACTTGGGTGGAACCAACTTGCGTGTGGTTTTGGTCAAGTTGGGCGGCAACCGCGACTTTACGAGTACGCAAAGCAAGTTTCCTTTGCCGTCAACGATCCGTACCTCCGAATCGCACGTTTTGTGGGACTTTATTGCCAACTCTTTGAAGGAATTTATTCTGAAGGAGTACCCCGCCGGAGTGACCAAGGCGTTGCCTTTGGGTTTCACATTTTCTTACCCCGCCTCGCAGTCCAAGATTAACCAGGGTGTCTTGCAGAGGTGGACCAAGGGATTTGACATCCCCGGCGTCGAGGGACACGATGTTGTCCCTATGTTGCAAACAGCTATCCAGAAAGTTGGTGTTCCTGTTGAAGTCGTTGCCTTGATTAACGACACCACTGGTACTCTTGTCGCTTCAATGTACGCGGATCCTGAGGCCAAAATGGGTTTGATTTACGGAACTGGTTGTAACGGAGCTTACTATGACGTGGTTTCTGACATTCCTAAGTTGGAGGGTTTGGTTCCTGCGGAAATTCCTCAATCCCTGCCCATGGCTATTAACTGTGAGTATGGTGCGTTTGACAACGAGCACGTGATTTTACCCAGAACACGCTTTGACGAACAGATTGATGCTGAATCACCACGCCCTGGTCAGCAGGCTTTTGAGAAGATGATCTCTGGTTACTACCTTGGTGAAGTATTGCGCTTAATCTTGCTCGAATTCCTGGTGGAAAAGAAGCTCATGTTTGGAAACCAATCAGTGCAAAAGTTGCAGGAGGCATTTGTGTTGGACACCTCTGTCCCCGCTGGTATTGAGGAAGACACTACTCCCGAATTGACTAATGTCGAGACCATCTTCCTTGATGCGCTTGGACTCCTGACCAACCTCGCAGAGCGCCAGGTCATTCGTCGCTTGGCGGAGTTGATTGGTAATCGCTCAGCTCGCTTATCCGTTTGTGGTATCGCCGCTATTTGTAGAAAGCGTGGTTACACTTCTGGTCACGCTGCCGCTGATGGCAGTGTCTACAATAAGTATCCTGGATTCAAGGAGCGTGCTGCCAAGGGTCTCAGAGATATCTTTGATTGGGCCGATGGAGAAGTTGACCCAATCACTATTGTTCATGCCGAAGATGGTTCTGGTGTTGGTGCGGCTATTATTGCTGCATTGACTGAACAAAGATTGGCGCGCGGCTTGCCAGTGGGTTGCCACTAGGTTCCCTAAATTCATATCAATGCCAACTGGTTCCTGACGTCTTGATGTTGTAAATATGACTATGTGCGTTTAGTGTTAGACTTTTATACTGCTATTCGTAACTAAAAAATATATGTGATCTATCATCGAGAACTTTGTGAGGCACTTCTCCATATCCAGACGGACACTATGGTCATTACCGCCATTGCACCGCCTGCCATTAGTATGTGCTTCAAATTTTCTTGATCCGCAATCTCGGGTGCCATCTCAAGACCGGGAGTAGCAGAACTGGGTAATTTAGCCGCATCCACTAACTGAATGAATAACTCGTGTAATGAAGTAGTCCAAGCAGATGATATGTGCAAAGGAGAACTCAAATGCAAATCTCTAGTATAATTCTCTGGCTGGACGTCTGAGCGCTGCTCCTGTTTGTCCAAATCTGCCTTTAGTGCAACAATCACAGATGGTATCTCACTCAAATTCTGGGCAAACCGCTCACGCAAATCTACTATATATTGGAATGATTCTGGATCCAGAGAATCATACGTGTAACAAATCACATCACATTGATCCAACCGAGACTTGTTTTCCAAAATTGCAGTTTCCAGTTCGCCCAACTCCTCGAGGATTAGATAGCATTGCTTTCCTCCTCTTAATTCGATATCCTTCACGCAGATTCGGGGCTTTATTGTCGGCGAATATGTGTCACTGTATGATCCGCGTAAGAACAGCTCTAGCAAGGAGCTTTTTCCTGATTTTGGAGCTCCTAAAATGAAGCAATTAAATATGTTGCGGTCGTTAACGGCTTGTCTATAAAACTTTCCTTGTCTTTGTCTGCGTTTCCTTGGCTTGGTTATTTTTAGAGCTTTGATTGAGGCACCTTCATCAAAACCCAAGTATGCCATATATTCCAACGTAGTTTTGTGCTCTAAAAATGTTGTCAAGTTCCATTGTGCCAACCACCCTTGTAATGACACGTATCCTTCCTCGTTTCGTACAATTGAGGACGGAAATTGGCATTCCTGCCACAATTTTGGAATCCCTGGGGTTGGCCGGAATAAGTTCTCCAACTCAAGCTCGTTTAGGCCGCCGTCATTGTCCCTATCAAATTTCAAAAAGAGATCAACCAAGAACTTATACCCCGCGGGACTCAACTCGACGCTAGAATTGTAGTTAACGTCGAGAGTAGGAAACAAAAACTTGTCGTTCAACGATAACGAGTTGGTGTAATGAAATGCTCTCAAAATTCCCCAGATAGTCTCGTGTCGGCCAGTTTCCGCATACATCTTGTTGAGAATAATGAATCCGTCCTCGGAAATGCGCGACTGTGTCTCCAGACCCGTCTCTGGCAAAATGACTTTGTTGATTTCAGAGCAAACACTCTCAAACTCTTCCACGCTCATTGCACTGCCAAAACACCGTTGATGCAAGTCTGTCATCTCGGCATGGTTCAAGTAGCCGTCTTGATCTTTGTCACAGAGAAAGAAACATCTTCGCAAAGCAGAAACTGCCGCAACCTTTAAACTACCTTCCTTGGAATCAAATATCGGCGAAATTGGATGTGATATTGCACGCTGACAGAGGTAGAAAGCCTCCACAACATTATAGTTGTTCTTGGCGCTGCACCTCACACAAGCTTCAATCTCCTTAAATTCATTAATTAAAGGATAAAACTCGTCTGCATTCTGGGTCTTAAGACTGGTCGCACGCGACAGCGTCAGCGCCAGCGCTTGACTCAAGTCTGACTTATTCGCACATAATATTATCGACAAGTTCACACCCATTGACCGGAACATTGGCATCCAATGTAACGATATCCGCTCGTACGTATAATGGTCAGAGTACACTAGCCAAATGACATCGGCGCGTTTTAACTCTCTCTGAAGCCCAACCATGTCAGATGCAGCTGTATCAATAATAACAGTCTTTTTAGGCACATACCTCAGCACCAGGGGTAACTCTTCCTTCTTCCTTCTTCTACGACCCTTGGCACTCAGCGCTTGGTAGTCCAACGTCGAACTGTTGGTATAGTCATCACCACTAATAGTAATCGGAGGAAGGACCTTTTGGCTCTCAGACGAGACCATACGCTCCTTGATCAACGAGGCGATTAGAGACGACTTGCCGACGGCATCGTCGCCACACACGACGATCCGTAGATCTTGCGACATGGTGGAGTTGTTCGTGCGAAGTGAGGGAAAAACCATCGCTACAATCACTAATTAGCTCAACGTCGTTATGTTCACTACAAGAACCGGAGTCTCACGACTCGCGACGAGAGTCTCGATGATGCAAGTTGCGCCTCTGGTACGAATCTCGATGCCATTTTCCCGCTCGCTCTCAACTGTTCCAGAGCCGATGGACGACTATGAGCAAAAGATTTACAATATGTTACAAGGGTCCTTTGCGCCGAAAAGCCTACAGGTCAAGGATGTATCGGGTGGCTGCGGCTCCATGTTCGCTATTCTAGTAGAAAGCGAGAAGTTTAAGGGGTTGTCAATGATCAAGCAACATAGGTTGGTGAACCAAGTGTTGAAGGACGAGATTGCCCAGTGGCACGGCATACAACTCAAAACCAAGTCAGTTTAGCACAATCTAGAACAATTTATATGTAAATATCTACCTTCATCTACTATCTAAGCTTTCCTGTACGCGGCATTGCCGTTTTAACTGTTTTCAGCTTGCTAGTTGAGAGTTTGTAGCTGTATACCCCAGCTTATTAATCTCAACCGCTGTACATTGTGTTCCCTAAGCAGCCCTTGTACGTTATATTTGACACAACCCTTGTGCGTTTGACGCGATCCTTGTACATTTGACACTGTCCTTGTACGTTTGACGCAACCCTTGCTTCATACAACCCGTGTACTTTCCATATACTCTACACATATTCAGTACACTTACTTGATGACTTTAGCCTATTCGACAATCTCCTCCTTTTCGTCAATAATCTCTTCCTTGATCTCCTCGATAATCTCGGCCTTGACTTCGTTTTCGGTAACAACCTTGCCAGCATACTTGGCTCTGTACGCTCTCCAGTCTTCCAAGGCCTTGCGACGAGCCAAGATCGCTTCTCTGACGGCGGCATCGGCCTCCATGGCGTCAATCTCCTCAAACTGCACGCTGTACTCGCGGAAATTACCTCTAACACGCTTTCTGTCAGCTGAGCTCAACAAGGATGCTGGGCGGGGTCTCCAAATGAACTCCTTAAATTGGTCGACAGCTTCATCGCGCAACAAGTTTCCGGTAAACTCGTACACCTTGTAGCCGTTCTCAATAGTATGCATCCAAGAAGATGACCAACCTGCAACAAACCGTCCAGATTGATCCCAAGCAAAGTTGGTCATACCACCATACTTTTCGGTCTTGAGTAACTTGACATTAGTGGGTTGCTTCCTGTTGCCCTTCTCCTCTTCAAACGAAACGTCAAAGAATTCCAACTCTCCGTTAGATCTGGAGATTGTAGCTACGATGACGTAGCGGCCCTGGGGAGACCATGCAATCGTGTTGGAGTGCTTGTTAAGAATGGTAGTGTAGGCTCTGTAGGAAGACGTAGTAACCTTGCCCTTGGCAGTCGTCTCCGGTGCATAGAACGAAATAATATCCTTGGGGATGGCAGGATTATGATTACCATCGTCTAATCTGGAAATAGTCACGAAACGCTCAGACTTGGGCTCCCATGCAAAATTGACAACGATCTCCTTCAACTCCAAAATTTCAACAGGAATATCCTTCTCGGTTGTCTTAAAGAATTCCAAATTGGTAAATACAGTCTTTCCTGACTTGGTGTGACGGTCCACCTTCACACAAAGAAGCTTACCCTGGCTCTGCCAGTGCATCTTACAGTCGCTGACCTGGAACAAGTTAACAGTTCTAAGAACCTCTTTAGAGGGTATTTGCATAAGAGCAACTCTTGCCGTCTGGTTGGAACTTTCGGGAGTCCAGTAGGACAAGACGTACTCACCGTCTTTGTCCTTGGAGTTCGCAAGGTGAACAGGAGCAGGAGCCCACTCAAAGTCCACAATGTCGTCAATCTTGACCAACTTCTTGTCAAGCAATTGGAATGAGGGAGTTTCATAGATGGCCAATGCACCGGGACCTTGACGGGCGCAGTACTTGTCGTCGTGGGACCACTTAACCAAGGGCCAAGGCATCTCCTTTTGATCTTCCAAGTAGGGAGGCAACGCAAAAGTTCTTGCAGGTTCGCCAGTGGCCAAGTCCCAAACAACCAACTTGTGGCCATCACTCTCAGGGCCGAAGGGGAAGTTGACTCTCTCAGCGGGAGTTTCAGGAACAACAATAGGCACAGGCGACAAGGTCACCATGTACTTCTCATTAGGGGAAAAGTCGAATAAACGCACCTGGTTGTGAATAAACTTTCTAATACTCTGGAAGCCTTCACCACCCCAGGACTGAATACCTTGGGGGTGAATAGAGAACAAAAAGGTTCCCTTGGGAGAGAACTTTGCGTACTTGGAAGTGAAAGCCTTTCTGGGTTCAATAACTGGTTCAGCTTCGTTCTTCTTCTTGTTCCAGTAAACACCAACAGTTTCTGAGAAGTGCAAGGCCATCTGGTCACGACCAGCTTCATCTTGCAACCAAGACTTCAAATAGCCATGGCTCTTGAAAGGAGGAACCTCGGGTGCAGAAAACTCAGTCGAAATATTACCCTCGGCACCATACTTCTCAATATCAGTAAATCTGTTAACTAATAATCTATGCTTCTGATCCAACTTCTTACCGTGTAACTGCTTGATCGCGGCATCGGCCATCTCGGCGGTCTTAAATTGGACAAACAAGTATCCCTTTGACTTGCCGTTTTCCAAAGGCATGAAGATACCATCGTCACCCTCAACAACCTCACCGACAGTGTTGAATAACTTCTTCAATACCTTGGTCAAAACTGGAACCTTGGCCTCAGGTGCAATGGGGGCACCATCAACTACAACATAGTTGTCCAATCCAAACGAGGGGTCATACTTCTCTTCCAAGTCGGAGAAGTCAATATCGTCCAAATTGATCTCCTTCTCGAGTTGCCGCCTATAGCTCTCGTTCGACATCTCTGCTCTGGTACTTCTAAATGTTATTACACTCGTGCTACCAATGCCCTCGAAATTTTCACGAAAAAAATTTTCGTTCCTTATTTGTCACGTGCTTGTGCGGATTTTGCAACCTTTAAACGAGCTCAAGCTTTTATTAAGAGCTGGTATTTATACTACAAGTAAAGTCAGTGTCCGAACTATATTTGAGAACTAGTGGCTTTCGTAGCTCTCCACTTGGCTGCGGAGTGTGAGATTTTCTGCCTCTAATTCTTTTAGCCTCATTCTAGCCTGCTTACTTTCATAAACTCTGGCCTCTCTCTCGGATTTCCACCTTCTGCGTAATTCCTCCAACCGCAAAACCGATATTTGGTCTACTTCACCTATGAAGTCCTGGTCCGTTTCAGGGTAGTCTAGGCTGGCTGGTGCTGACCTCAAGCCGCGGTGATCTTGATTCTTGTAATCAGATTCTTTGAGTAGCATTTTTACGTGGTCATTAACAATCATTTCGACAGCTCTCGAAAAGTATGCGAACACGGACCTATGCTGCTCTCTAAGATAATTGAGATCGCTGCTTAGAGTTGACTCATTATTATTGATGCTATTGGACATGATGTCAATTTTCATTGCTGGGTTTTTGACTGATTCGTCGTCAGCAATCTTGTTGAATGATTTCAAAAGATTCTTGAACTCGTAAACATCTCTTGAAATAAACTCCTTGAAGTGATACTCCAATGAATTTAATTGCTGGATTTTTGGAGACGTTGCCAAGTGCTCGTCAACAGTGAGACTAGTTATTTTGTCCGTCAAATTGCTAATGGTTGCTTGTAATGACTTCTTTTCAGCTTCAAATAGATCCAACTTGTAGGCTATTCTTATGTTTTCGGCTTTCAATGACCTTTGCTTCTCAACGGCCACTTCTAACTCCAGTTCTGCTCGCATGGACACTCTTTGTTCTGCCTTCAACTGGTTAAACTCTTGAACTTTTTGCTGTAATTGGCTTGTTAAGGAAGATATAGTCTCTGACGAATCTGCCTTCAGTTTTTGGTATTGTTGGGTAATGGCATTGAGCTCATCATGTAATTGTGCAACCATTTTATGTGACTCTAACAATTCGTTGTGTAACCCTGTATCGAGTGCGGTACTCTGTCTCTGGCTTTTTTTTTCGTTGGATGTCCGCAAATCATCAACTTCAATCTGCAATTTGGTGATAATGTTTTGATACTCTGCAAACTTTTCATTGACTGCTTCGTTAATTTCCACTAATTTCTTATTCTCGCGTTGAATCAGCCGTATTTGGGCGGGCAAAGTGGTTTTCTCTACAGACCGAGCCTCATCGAGCGTTTTGCAAAGCACATTAAACTTTTGTGATATCAATTGATAATTCTGACGGATAATCTTGGAGTCTTCAACCTCCTTTCTCAAGTCTTCCTCCAAAGATTCGTTTTGGCGTCCCTGTATCTTCAATTCTCTCTCTAGTGCATCAAGAGACAGCTGCAAAGTCTCAACCATGCGGAGGTAACCTTCAACCTCATTCTTTTCTTTTTCGTATGCTGTATTGCTGGCTGCTTGCGCCCTCAACGATAATTGGTGTTTGATGACTACTAATTTCTTGCTCACCGAGTCCTTCTCTAAGCACTGTAGCAAAGAAGTCTTCACTGTAGTATTGTCTTCGGTAGAATCAATCAAGGTACGTAACAACTCATCTATCGACAGTTTAAGACCTTGAAGCTCGAAATCTTTGGTTTTAAGTGTTTTTTGAAAGTCTTCCAAGTTGGCATACAAATCTTGGTTTAGCTTTAAAAGCTCGTCATAGTTTTCCGCGAGTGAATTGTGTTCGTGACATAGTGTCTTGTGTTCGTTCTCAAGTTTGTAGTGTTCCGCTTCTAGCTGTATTAGTTCATGTTCCCTGTCTCCAACTGAAGGTGGTGAAATTGCATCTATGGTTTCTTGAAGATCTGAGAGATTGTGGTGTGATCCTGACCCGCGGCTCTTATCCACTAATGTCTGCAAGAACTGTTTAAAGAACTTAATTTGAATTCGGTACCCAGTAATCTGCTTGTTCAACTCATCCACTCGTGTCAGCGTCGAAGCCTCGTGATGTTTCTGTATTTGTCCCGTCTGCAGTAGTATGCTCGAACCACCAGCCTCTAGTCGGGAGGGTCTGCTCTGTGTGTGGCTGTGCGTGTGGCTTGGCGTGTCGCTGGGCGTGTCGCTAGGCGTGTGGCTGATCTGTGCATGGCTGGGTCGTATCTGGCTAGTCTGTGCATGGCTGGGTCGTATCTGGCTAGTCGCTCCATTTCTGGGCTCAGATGAAGGGGCAGGTCTAAGCTTGCCCCACGATGGACCAGAAATCGATTCGGTTGTTGCGGGTCTTTCAAAACTCATATCCTGATCTAGAAGCATCTGTGTGTCGTTAAATCCGATACTATCTTGAAAGCTCAGATTTGCAGAAATGGGGCGCTGTGTGTTATAGGGAAGGATGGTTTTCATCGACGTTCGGGATGGTTCGCTGTCCGTTCTGTCTCGCTTATTGTGATTCGTTCTGGTTGGCTGATTGAGCTGATGGCGCGTGTCACGATCCTCGGTACGGAGCTGTGCGAGCGACGCCTGTAGACTATGTATGCTAGCATCCATTTCTTGCGACAAGTCCGTTGTCCGCGACTGCTCTGACGCGTCCAGGTGGCCCAGAAGGCCTAGCCCGTTCAGAAACGGTACACGCGCATCGAGCAACTGGTGGTCCCGTCCCAGAATGTGCGACAAGTCAATTGCCGGATCAGATACAAACGGTGACGACGAGTCCCTGCCCATGTCGCTCCCACTACCATGCTCGCTCCCGCTCCCGCCCTGGCTGAGCGTGCGGGTAGCAGCAAACAAGGAGGGATCCGCTCGACCAATCTTTGCTCCGTCCCGACTATTGAAGTTAAAGCTCTGGCTCATCGCCCTCTCTAGTTCATCGTGCAAGCCGAACTCGGTGTCGGACGTGTGGAGGGTTACGCTGCTGCCAGCGTTTGACATCTTCTGTCACGTTGCCAGCACTCTGTTTCACACCCGTTTTACAGTAGCGGGTTTATCTGTTTACCTTTTCTAGCGACTGCACACAACAAACACTACAAATCTGCTACAACCATCCTCTCTCTCCCTCTCTCCCTCTCAGCTCTCTCAGCTCTGCATTTCAGCGTCCTCACTTTCGCTCTCCTCGTCCTCGTCCTCCTCACGCTCTGCAATCGCGCGTGCCTCGGCTACCAACTCGTTAGGCACCAAAACGTGTTTGCCGTCCGTTTCCAGCTTGGACGCCCACGAGATCTCCAACTCGTAGTCCTTGTCCTTGCTGTCCTCGTGTGCCAAGTGGATGATACGTGCTGCAATCTTGACAGCTTCGCGCACCGTCAACTCGTCATAGTCGAGCTTCTCCAACTCAGAACGCGCCGTCTGGCGCCCCTTGCCGGTTGCGGCACCATTGTAGCCCCAGCACGAGCCGCTGGGGTCGATCATGTACAAGTGTGGGCCGTTGTCGTCAATACCTCCCACGATAGACACCGTACCAAACGGCCGTACCGAGTTGTAGCAGGTGTAGTTTTGCACGTAGATGCCCAAGCGCTGCATCAAGTGCGGCACCGACACTGGCTCCTTGTAGATGGACTTGAACGACTGGGCCTCGTCGCGGCCACGGTTCACAAAGTGGCGGCCGTCGGGCAAAAGGCCAGAGTACACCACGCCAATATGGCGGTCAATCGTCTGGATACGCTTGTTGCGGTCGGGAACCAACAACTTTGAATTTATGATCTTCTCTACCGCCAACACCACACCATCCTTGCACTTGATCCCAATCAGCGTGCCGCCATTCTCGGCCGCCTTCATCGCATACTCCACCTGAAAGTTCCGCCCGTCAGGCGAGAACACGCTGTTCGACAAGTCGTAGCCCGTTCCAATTGACGTCTGCTCCGTTAGTACTGTGTCCGCTGCTTCGTTTCGCCGTCAACATACCATTGCGAGTCTGTCGCCGAGTCTATCGCTGTCGCTGTCCCTATCCCTGGTCGCCACTCAAAAAGTCGACACTAGCTATATACAGTACACCCAAAAAGCTCACATCGCGGCCCTTCAGACAGCTGAGGCCTCGACACTGCGATGTTGACGGAGCTCAAATGGCCCTTGTTGGGTGTGATTGTACGTGGAGCGCTGTGCACAGCAGACATGACTAACTAGCGTGTAGATTCCCTGCGTCTTGGTTGCGTGGTTGGGGCACGGGTCCTACTTCTTTGTGCTCCGGCACCACATGAGCGAGCGCGAGGCGCTAGTGTTGCATGCGTTATTAGTGATGGTGTGGTTGTCGTACTGGCTCGCGATCTGCACGCTGCCGGGCCACCCGCCCGCGGGCTTTCAGCCTGCGGACGGGCAGTGGCGGCGCTGGTGCTCGAAATGTAACAACTACAAGCCCGAACGAACGCACCACTGCAAGAAATGCAACCGGTGCGTCCACCGCATGGACCACCACTGTCCGTGGACATACAACTGCGTGGGCCACGGCAACCTACCCCATTTTTTGCGGTTCTTGGGGTGGACCTCGGCTGCGACAGCATACGTGGTTTGGCACTTGTCCGCGCGCATATACCTGTACTATGAGCGGTACAGCGAGCCGGCCTACTTGGTAAATCTCACGGAGATGTTCTTTGCCATCTTCTTGCTCCCTATCGCGATATTCGTGGTGCAGTCGCTCGTCATTTTGTTTATTGGCACCTCCTGGAACATGCTATGCGGTCGCACCCAGATTGAAAAGTGGGAAATGGAGCGTGTCGCCCAGCAGTTCCACACGGAACACTTGTGGGCGCGCATCCGCGACAACTACCGCAAGTTGCATGGCAAGCCAATGCCCGTTTTGACTACGGCATTTCCAAAGTGGCGGGGAGATGTAAACGATAACAATCACGATAACGATAATGATGAAGATAATGATAATGATATCGATCACGACTCCGATACATCCACTCGCGACAGCATAGCATTGCGTAGACACGCAGTGCCAGACCTGGAGACGTCCTTGGTTCCCGCGGACTTCACATACGACGATTTGGTATTCCCGTACGATATGGGGGTGTGGAAGAATGCAGTAGACGCATTGGGAAGCCCATTGGGGTGGCTCTGGCCGTGGGGCGGTCCGCCGTACCGTCGTGGCCACGCGCCAGAACGGACCGCATACTTTGAGGACGACCAGCTCGGTCTCCCTTGGCCGCCTGACAGCGGGCACGTGGGGGAAGTGCGCTACGCTAACGACTACGACTACACCGTCAACAGTTACCGCGATCTCCTGTTGGCGCGCAAGCGCATGGATAAGCGCTCGACCGCGAAACGCACGCAGTGGCTCGATAGCGTCGGCGAGACACTCGACGGGTTCGGGGTCGACGTTGCTACGGAGGAGGCGGAACTGGAACTAGTTGCGCTCTAGCCAGGGACCAAAAATAGATACCCGCGCTCATAAAAATACGCTGTAACCTTCTAGAGAACCGCGTAGCTCCGCCGACATTGAAGGCGACGGTGACGGCGGCGTCGCCGTCACTTTCACTGTCACTGTCGCCATCTTGACCGTCGCTGTCGTCACCGCTGCCGTCGCCTGGTGATAGCTGGTGGAGGGATGGCACGTGCAAAGCGGTAATTTAGCACTAGAATTTGACATTCGGCGTGTGGAGGGCTATATAAACCGGAGATTGAGCCATAACTAATCCACAGCAACGATGTCCGACAACAAGCCCTCATTGCGTTTAGGCTCTACCGCCCCCGACTTTACTGCCGAGACCTCCAATGGTCCCATCTCGTTCCACGAGTTTGTGGGCGACCTGTGGGTGGTTTTGTTCTCGCACCCTGACGACTTCACCCCCGTGTGCACCACGGAGTTGGGTGCCTTTGCCAAGTTGGAGCCCGAGTTCGCCAAGCGTGGTGTCAAGTTGATTGGCTTGCTGGCCAACAACGCCGACTCGCACAAGGCGTGGATCCGCGACATTGACGAGGTTACCGGCTCCAAGTTGAGCTTCCCCATCATTGCCGACCCCGAGCGCAAGGTGGCGTACTTGTACGACATGATTGACTACCAGGACGCGAGCAACGTGGACGACAAGGGCGTCCAGTTCACCATTCGCCTGGTGTTTGTCATTGACCCCAAGAAGAAGGTGCGGTTGATTTTGGCGTACCCCGCCTCTACTGGCAGAAACACCGCCGAGGTGTTGCGTGTGGTGGACTCTTTGCAGACCGGCGACAAGCACCGCGTCACGACTCCCATCAACTGGGTTCCTGGCGATGATGTTATCGTGCACCCCTCGGTGACCAACGAGGAGGCCAAGACCTTGTTCCCCAAGTTCAGAATCATCAAGCCGTACCTCCGCTTGACCCCCTTGGACGTTAAAGAGCACATCTAATCGGCCGGTGTGGACATTGGCAGGCGTGGACATCGGCAGGCCGCAAGAGACGGAAGATAGGTTAGCGGTAAATTGAGTGTTTAGTTTAAGATACCGGTATGTGAGATTGTGTAGGGGTAGGAAGATGGCGAGGTTAGGCAACAGGGGTGTTGAGGTTTATGGATATGTAGAAGTCAAGGGATATCGTTCCCTTAACTCTACCGTACCTCATCCTCTAGGCCTACCTCTAGGCCTACCTCTAGGCCTAGATACCCTACTGTACCCCTCTCACCTCCTACCCTACTCACCCCACTCACCCCCACTCAACCCTCGGCCAAGGCCCAGTCTATACACCACCCAGCCTTTCTCAGGTCGCTTGCGAGACCCCGGTCGATTGCAATGCCTCCGACTCGCTCAACTGAGTAGAGACCCCACTTCTCCCAACAAATGGTCTCAAGGCGAGTCGAGGCGGGAGAGACTCAATACTACAATTTACGCGTCCACCCACTAGTCCCGACACGTCCACCCTACACGTTCAGCGGCCCGACACGTCCAGCCCTCGCCTTACAGCTGAGCCGCACTTTACGTCATGCTCAAGCGCAAATGTGGACGGTGCTGTTTTACGCTGCTGTGCAGTTTCAGCCGTTTCAGCCACCAGCTTCCCCTATTACACCGTTGCACGCTGCGTTATTCAGGAGCGCGTGTGTGTACCAGTCGTGACCCAGCAGCCCAAGAAATGGCCAGCCCAGGTCCGAGACCCAGGAGTGGCCCAGAACGACCTGTAGTTGTAGTTGTCTATCCACACCAGAACATGCTGACGTGTCGTTTGTGTCTGTCGTGTAGCCTCTATTGTCAGCTGTCTAGTCTACTGTTAGCTGCCTCAACGTAGCTGTCTCCTCGACGCAGCTGTCTCCTCTAGTGTCTCTTCTGGATATGTCTCTACTGCCTCTGCTGTCTATCTCTACTGTCAGCGATATCTACACCCAAGTCTACTCCCACTCTTACTCCCTCTCTTGTCTCCCTCTGGCTTATCTCCCTCTCGTGTGCTTTTTCGCCGTATTTACGCGCTGTTACTCTCTAGAGCCACAGCTGTTCTCGTGTGACCTACAACCAGCTCCAACCAGTACACACAGGCCCCGTACTCTACGCAGTATGCCTCCGCGTTCTTCCCTCGCTCTCCCTCGCTCTCCCTCGCTCTCCCTCGCTCTCCCTCCTCATCTCTTGCAAACATGGTGTCAATTACTAGCTATTATACATGGTCCTAAACCTTTTGAGGGAAAATCATCCTCGTCCCACTCCTGGTACCGCTATCACACGGTACTGCTACGCCGCTGGGTACGGGACACGGGACACGGGACACGGGACACGGGGCAAGGGCGGGCGCTCGCTCCTGGAGCGAGCTCCCGGAGCTCCTGGCTCTACTCTTACCCCTCCCTATAACCTTACCCGCCAGTCCTCATACTCCTCATCCTCCATCCCCAAGTAATGTTCATGCTCGTGAAACTGCGGCAGCCCGTACCCAGGCAGCACCAGCTTGTGGTGGAGCAGCTGCGGTGTGTCCGGGAGCTCGAGGTCCATCTCGTACCCGTGCGCCGGCAGCGGACTCGCCAGCCGCGCCGGCGCAGCCGGCGCGCTGGGATACGCGTAGTCCAGAAACAGCAGGTCCACAAACTTGGTCGCCATCGCGCCCGTGCTTGGGTCCTGGACGTGGCGAATACACCCCCACGGTGTCACCTTGACCGTCCCACCCTCGGGGTGCGCGTACACCGGCCACTCCTCCGCCGCTCCCGCACCGGCACCGGCATTGCCAGCTACCGCCGCGTCCGCACCCCGCGCCTTCTTTACCTCGCCCGTCGCGTCGTCCCGCAGTCGCTTGCACACGTTACCCATGCTAAAAGCAAACGTGCTATCAAGTCGTGCCGCCAGATTCGTTTCGACCGCCCTCACGCGCCCTCCCTCAGCCTGCCACGGCAAATCCCACTATACAGTACGCCTGGCCGCCTTTGTCTGCGCCATGCGGCCGGCGATGCTTCGAGCCAGCAGAAAAAAAAAGCCAGAAAAAAAGTTAAAATTTTTCGCTTAGTAATCGCTGATGTAAATGCTGAGTCATTACTTATGTCATATTTTTATTTGTCATATTTTGTCGTGACACTTTATTACCTCATAAAGTGCGATTTATTACCAATCACGTCTACCAATGAGCGATTTGTATTTTCAAGCAAAAATCTATACCACCATGTTGAGCACCATGTTGAGAGCGAGGACCGCGCTGAGCGCCGCGAGGCTTCGGTCGTATAGAGCGAGGACCGCGCTGAGCGCTGCTGCGCTGAGCCTTTCCGCTAGGCTCTCCGCGTGCAGAGCGTTCTCCGCATCGGCGGTGCGTGCCGCAGAGCCGGTGGAGGAGACCACACTCCCGCTCCACAATGCAATGGGCAACGTCCCGCAGCGCTATTCGAGCTCGCGTAAGGGCCGTGTTACGTACCGCACGCCCTTTACTGCTGGTTTCGACGAGGTGGACATGACGTGGGGCCAGGATGACCACCCCACCAAGGTTGAGAAGCAAAATACAAAGATTCGTCACTTTACCATCAACTTTGGGCCGCAGCACCCTGCGGCGCACGGTGTGTTGCGCTTGATCTTTGAGTTGCACGGAGAGGAGATTGTGCGCTCAGACCCGCACATTGGGCTCTTGCACCGTGGTACGGAGAAGCTCATCGAGTCCAAGACGTACATGCAGGCGTTGCCCTACTTTGACCGGTTGGACTATGTTTCGATGATGACGAACGAGTTGGTGTTTGCGCTTGCGGTAGAGAAGTTGTTGAATGTGGAGGTGCCGATCCGGGCCAAGTACATCCGCACCATGTTTGGCGAGATTACCCGTATCTTGAACCACTGCATGTCGGTGCTCTCGCACATTATGGATGTTGGTGGATTGACTCCCTTTTTGTGGGGTTTTGAGGAGCGTGAAAAGTTGATGGAGTTTTACGAACGCGTGAGCGGTGCGCGTTTGCACTCGGCGTATGTGCGGCCGGGTGGAGTGTCGCAGGACTTGCCAGTGGGCTTGTTGGACGACATCTACATGTGGGCGACCCAGTTTGGTGACAGAATTGATGAGGTGGAGGAGTTGGTGTCTGACAATCGTATCTGGAAAGACAGAACTATTGACGTGGGTATCGTCACCGCCGAGGACGCCCTCGACTACTCGCTCTCGGGTGTGATGTTGCGCGGTTCCGGTATCCCGTTTGACATTAGAAAGTCGCAGCCATACGACGCTTACGACTTGGTTGACTTTGACGTTGCCGTGGGTCTCAATGGTGACTGCTACGACCGCTACCTCATCAGAATGGTTGAATTTAGACAATCCTTGCGTATCATCATGCAGTGCATCAACGACATGCCCGAGGGCCCCGTCAAGGTGGAGGACTACAAGATTTCTCCCCCGCCAAGAGCGGCGATGAAGGAGGACATGGAGTCGCTTATTCACCACTTTTTATTGTTCACCAAGGGATACGCTGTACCCCAGGGTGAAACATACACCGCTATCGAGGCGCCCAAGGGAGAAATGGCCGTCTACGTGGTGCTGGATGGCTCCGAGAGGCCCTACCGGTGCAAGATTCGCGCTCCTGGCTTTCCCCACTTGGGCGCTTTCGACCACATCTCCCGGGGAAATTTGTTGGCCGACGCTGTCGCCATCATCGGAACCATGGACTTGGTGTTTGGCGAAGTCGATCGCTAATTCTGCATGAAATTTGTACCAACGTAACATACTACATAACATGCTTGTAAGTGAAATAATACATAACATGTCTGTTTATGAAATAATTGCAATGCGTAATCATATCTGTGGCGCGTTATCAAATTGGTTCATTACGCATGGCCAATTGTACATTACTCACAGCCAATTGATCCCTCAGCCAACTGTTAAATTATTATTCATGAATGTATTTGATCCTAGAGTCTAAACCATTTTATCAACTATCCTTTTATGCCTTCCATATTCATGCCTACGTGAACATGCTGTACAATGTATACAATGTACCCGCACCGCCCAACACAACCATAGCAGACCGCAACGGTCCAGCAGATTCGTTTTGTTCCGCGCTGTAGTAGCCCGCCTGGGGCCCGCGGTACATGTGCTGGTGTGGCGCCGACAGCTGCTGGGGCCGTGGCCGACGCCGCGGCCTTGCCGCGATCCGGTCCGGGTCGCGCGAGAGATCAACCTGCTGCAAGAGGTACTTTGTAACCAACTCTTCGCTCAATATCACGCCCGACTTACTGAGCTGTGCCATGATGCGCTCGCGCTGCAGCGCCGGAATGAGCCGATTGATCAATCGCTGCTCAAACTTGAGATGCTTCAGCAAGTGCTGCTCATAGTCAAAGTGCGGAACGTCGTTGCGATTTCCATAGTTAACGTGGCGTCCTGAAAAGACAGAGTCTCCCGCTGAGCCAGGTGCATAGTTTACGCGTGCACGCGACGTGTTGTAGCCGCTAGCCAGGTACTGTGCGCCCGACTTGGAGTAGTACTTGGCTTCGCCATAGTACTTGTTGCTCCACGCCTCCAGCTGGCGCGCGTGTGGTGTACCAGCACCATTTGACGCGCTCGCACCACTGGACCCGCCTGCACGCGCTTGTCCCGCCATCTCCGCGTCGTACGCTGCCTTGCGGCCAGCATCCTTGAGCGTGTCGTACGCCATAACCACCTGAACAAAGTGTGCCAGGTTCGCCTCGCGCGCCTCTGCATCGAGGTGCAGGTTGAGGTCGGGATGGTACTTTTTGCTTAGCGCCTTAAACTGCGTCTTGACATCCCCAACTGTCGCTCCCGCCGGTAGCTCCAACATGTCGTAGTGCGTTTCACGCTTGCCCAGACTTGCCAGGGCAAAACGGACCCCACGCTGGCTGCGGCACGGAGCCACAGAGGCTCCGTGGGCACACATACTCCACGCTCCGGCACGCCACATACCCGGCCGCCTCAACATCAGTAGTGAATGCGATATCGGCTTCATCACGTGAGATCATCTCCATCGTCCCTCTCCACTATCGTCGCACACCACTCTTTGTTCCGCCTCTTTGCCGCATCCAATCGCGTATCTTTCTCTACAATCCTATACCCATCCTCGCTACCTCTTCCAATATGCCATAGATCCTAAACTGCTCGTCAATCTAGCATCGCGTCCGTTCCTATTGTATACATCGCCAGCCGGAATGTTCAGAAAAGTCCGCGATAGTTTAGTGGCTAGAATTACCGCTTGTCGCGCGGTAGACCGGGGTTCAATTCCCCGTCGCGGAGCTCTCTAGCGCGAATGGTTTAGTGGTAAAATCCATCGTTGCCATCGATGGGCCCCTGGTTCGATTCCTGGTTCGCGCATTTTTTTGGATTCTCTCCTTCCTTCCTTCCTTCCTCCTTGCTTAATCCTTCTTTTTACTTTGTGCTTTTATTGTTTGTTCATTCCCGTCGTCTTTGCGCTTGTGTCTTTTTCGTACATTTTGTTTGGGGCGCCTTTTGGTTTTTGGTTTTTGGTTTTCTAGCATTCAACTTTGCCTCCTTTTTTCTGTAAACAAGTTTCATTACACACCACTAGTGGACAGTCGGCACGATGAGCTCCAAGTCTGCTGCTGCGATCCTTCAACGACAGTTCAAGGACTTGACGGACCCCAAGAAGGCGATTCCGTCGTTCCATATTGAGTTGGACAACGATAACATCTTTTTGTGGAACGTGGGGATAATGGTTTGGAACAGCGATAGCATGTACCACGGCGGTTACTTTAAAGGTCAGATGCGGTTTCCCAACGACTTTCCGTTCCTGCCGCCCACCTTTCGGTTTACGCCCGCCATCTACCACCCGAACATCTACAGGGACGGGCGACTCTGCATTTCGATCCTCCACCAGGGGGGTGACCCGACGTCCGAGGAGCCCGATAGCGAGACATGGACGCCCGCCCAGACGGTGGAGAGTGTGTTGATTCTGATCATCTCGCTCTTGGAGGACCCTAACGTGTCGTCGCCGGCGAATATTGACGCGCTGGTTGAGTTGCGGAAGAACCCGGACGCCTACCGCAAGAAGGTGTTGCAGGAGGTTGAGCGGTCGAAGCAGGACATCCCGCTGGACTTTACTGTGCCGGACCTGGAGCTCTCGGCGTACGCGGTTGCTGCGGAACACGGCCGGGACGGCTTTGTCGAGGAGCCGGTGGATGAGGAGTTTTGGTATGACTCGGAGGAGGAGGAGAGTTTTGACGAGGAAAGCTTAATGGACGACATGGAGGACCACAACGATGACGAAGAGGAGGAGGAGGAGGAGGATGAGATTAACACTAAAGCCGGCTAGACTGGCCCGACTCCTGTGACTGCTGTTTCTACTATTCTTCTATTTTGCATACTTTTTATACCCTGGATACGGCCTATTTTTGACGTAGAATGTTTGGTTTGCTACACACCGGCGGGGAGGACACAAAAACGGAAACATGATAACCACAAACACTAACCTTTGAAATCACACGTGTTGGGAATCATAGATGTTGGGAATCACAGGTGTTGGGTGATTGCTAGCTAAACCCCTGGAGTCCCTCGCGGAGGGCATGTGCGGCGCTAGCGTTTTTGTATTGCGCCACAGCGTCGGGAAACGTGCTCGAGTAGAACAATGCCACATAAAAGTCATTAGCAGACTGTTGAGAGCCCAACACGATGCGGTGTACAACGAGACGTAGCGTGGGGTTCATCTCCACCATCGTCCACTCCTCGCCACTTGTTTGCAAACAGTTGTAGCCCACCAATGCATAAATGCGCAAGCTGTCCGACAGCACCTCGCCATGCAGAAGTAACGCTGTGTTGTACACGGTTGTTAACGGTATTCCACTCTCTGAGAGAAGCGACACCAGGAGCGGCGCCGTCGCCAGCGTCGTCGCCCCGTCAATCTGGCTGGGCCTGCCCGCGCCGGACGCCTGCTCGCCGCCGTTTAAAACGGCACCTGCACCATCTAGCACCGGCGCCGGGCCAGGTATAGGCAGTAACGCGCTCGTAAGCAAGCCCGATATCTGCTTGTGCTGCAACATCTGCTCTAGACCGTCTCGATAACTTGCTGATTTCACAAATCCATACTCCGGTATATAAAAAAAAGGACATATGTATGTCTGTATAAAATAAATAATGTACATCCTCGCTCGGCTCAGCAGCATCTAAAATCCAAAAGCCCACGAGCCAAAGAACCTACAAGCTAAAGAGACCTGTTCTCTTCTTGCCAAAGGGGTAAACCAAGAGTGCGGCAGCAAACAAGCCCACACTAATACCAATCGACACCTCCACCATTGTAGCGCCAAAACTCATTGATGACAAGCTCGAGTTAGTCGTGTCGTCGGTTGTGCTATTATGATGTGTAATCTGATTTGCATTCTGGATACCCGATACCAAAGTGCTTTGTGATGCGATACCTGACGGAACTTGTACAAAGATGGCTGGAAGCATGGCACTCACAGCCATACCCTTGCCTACTCTCGAGTACAAATTACCCAAGATGCCGACGATAAAGGCACCAATACAGGCCGTAAACTCTGTGACATTTTGAAAGTGTTTGCCCGCAAAGTAGTTTCCCACGTATCCAGTGCACGAAATAACAATCATAACCGGTAACTGCCTAATTTTTGCCTGGTTGATTAATCCCAACGCCAACGAAAAGAGCGGGACAAACAATATTCTCCACTTGTCGTCCATCAGCGTCTTGCACTTTTCACCAGAAACTGCATTCTTGTCTACCCAGCCATACAATGCACCGCCCAACGTGATACCAAACCCGAGGAATAATGAGTAAATAATGGCATAAAACATCCGCACCGAGCCAGCCACAATATTTCTAGACTGCAACTCTAAAGAGCCACACAAAATAATGTAACCTGGCAAAATCAACGCCAAAGACCCTTGTGCAATTGCAGAGAAGCAAAACAATTCTCCACCGCGAATAGATCCAATGGCACGAGAGATGAATGAAACGACAATCGATGCAGTCACCTCAAACACTGACGAGTACAAGTTGGACTTCGACGAGACAAAAAACTGTAAAAAGCCAACACAAAGCCCAACTCCAAATGCAATGGGAACGTCTCTCCATCCTCCAAAAAAGGCAAAGGGGCATACAGCCGCAGAGCCCAATCCATAAAAGAAGACACAAAACCACGGAGGGTAGTTGTTCTTAATTTTGAATAATGTATCCAACAGGCGAGCAGCCTCCTCCACTCCAACTAAATCGTGCACAACCGCCTTGTAAATCTTGTGGGTGTCTGCCAATTTTGACAAATTAACACCCTGCAAGCATCTAACCAAATGAACTTCAGAGGTTCTTGTGGCTGCATCGCCAAAAGATATAATCATACATCCAGGAAAGTAGATAAATTGGCCATCAATTTCTAACACTCTACTAGTCATAATCATGTATTCCTCCAATCTGTGAGTGGGTGCACCCCACAACATCAATGCTCTGCACATACGCATAATGAACATTTGACGTTGGAGAATATCCGCAATATGTACGGTAATGCGCAACTGCTGTTGAGCTTTTTTGTTCAACTTCTTCTTGAGAGCCTTTTTAGATGGCTGTGAAGAGCGTGGAGCCTTGGGCTTTGCATTCTGGAACGATGGCAAGTTTACGCCATTCTGAGCGTCAAATTTTTCATCAAACAGGCCCAGATCGTCATCCGAGCTGTTTGTCGCCTTAGAGTTGCTGTGCTTATGCTCTCCCTTTGAACTCTTGTGCTTCATGCCAGGAATTTTATTCTTCACCTTTTTAGGCGCTCTTCTAATGCCATTTTTCCACTTTGTAAAGTCTGTAGGGGAATGGACAGCACCAGCTTCGCTGCCATCAATCTCTGAGTACGCGTAGTCATCAGCCAATGTTGCTGAAGTTCCCTCTGTACCCCTTGACATAAAGCTGGATTGAGACTTGCCCTCCACGGGATTCTGGTACAACCTCAACAAGGATGACAACACACCGGCATGCACTTGTTTTGGCGGCGCGACATACCCATCACCAGTGTCCTCGTCTAGCAACATGTCATCATTGTCATCCATCTCAATCTGCTCGTCGCGCCGTAAAAAGAGGTCTGGGTTAGGAGCATAAAACGAGTCATCCGCCTGGGAAGAAGGATTATGCCGCAACTCGTCATCGCTTCCTCGAATCAAGCGTGCGTGACTGTCTGTAGGAGAGTTTGAGCTTGCTCCATTTATGTCGCTGGCTATCGGAAGCAATTGGCTAGCGGCAGGTGCGTGCTGTGCAATCAACTTCTTTGCCTCCTCCGACAAGTCAGCCATCTCAATTGGCCGCATTTCATTACCATCCTCGTCAATGGTGCCCAAGCGGGCCTCTTCGTCAGTAATACGCTCTTGCGAGTGGCGCAGCGCTCCAGGCACCAACCCGCCTCCCAGTAATCCCAACGCAGAATTTGTGCCAATAACCTTTTGAAGAAACGTGTCCGAAGTCGACAGCTCAAACAGGCCCAGCCCACGAGTCGCAGAGTCCAACTTTGTCATGCGCCGCAAGATTCCGCGCAAGCCGCCAGGTTTGTCCCCCTCAGTAGTCAGCAGCGACATCAGCGTACGCGGAGGCTGATCAGTAATGTCCGTCTCGTGCGGTCCCGAAGAGCTGGATACCATACGGTTCAAAGAACCCGAGCGACCGGCAAGAGAGGACCGCGACGCGCGCGACGATTCACGAACCAAACGTGGTCCCACAAGGGAACCCGCTCCAGACCCGCGACGCACAGACTGAGACCTCACAGCCGCTGCATGAACCTCTGCATCCTCCTCGCTCAGAGACGGCGAGTCAGAATCGTCCAAATTCTCTGGCTGACCTTCAAACACGTTAAACTGGCGCGTATTCTCGTCATCATCCTCCTCCTCCTCCTCCTCCTCCTCGTCCGAATCCGCCTTTCCATACTCCAGCTGTCTCCGCAAGCTAAAAGAAGGAAGGTTCGAGTCAACCACCGCCGTACCGCCAGCGTCGCCGTCAGAATCGGAATCGTTTGCCGTCGACAGGTGCGACACAATCGTGTCGCGTGGCCGGTACTGATCGGGAAAGCGAACCGCCTTGTTTCCGTGCGCGTACTGCCGCTCCAGCGAACCCGAGCCGCCAACGCCGCCACCCACACCAGCAGCAGCGGCAGCCGCGCTCGAAAGCTTCTTACCCGCCTTTGCAAGGTTTGACCGGGGGTCCTGCTTGTTCTTGCGGTACGCCTCAAGGTCCACCCGCGGAATGTTGATCTGCGTGCGAAACTGGCTCCCTCCAGCACCGCCGCCATCGTCGTCAGAGCTCAGCGAGCCGTCATTGCGTTCCTGTGACATGTCGTTAAAAAGAGTAGTACAGGGTTCAGCAACCCGTTTTGTAGCAGAGCCTGGATCTTCGTGACGTAATGTCACTTTAGTCCCGAAAGATCCAAATCGCAACCTTGAGACTACAATACTACTTCAACGCGGAATGAGCGAGGTCCGTAGCGCGAGCGTGCCTGTGAGTCTATTGATGAAGGAACAATCGCTCCTAACCAACTCTATTTAAAGAAGTCGCGCAACCCTGCATGAAAGATGTAGACTACTTACTGCCAGAGTCTTCAACTGTCTATCAACTGTTAGAGTCGTCAACTGTCAAAGTCGTAGAGTCTGAGTCTGAGTCTGACAGTCTGATTCAGCGCGTAGTCAGTAGCTATCATTCAGTGGCGTTTCAACCTCACTTGCGCAGGATTGGTTACGGCGTGTCCTTTAGGGGGTTACGGCGTGTCCTTTAGGGGGTTCAGGCTACATCTCTAGAGCGGTTTCAAGGCGGTTTGGAATGTAAGGCGTGACGAGGAGCTTGGTTGACTTTCTGTCGCGGTCTCGCAGAATCATGTACCCATATCTCATACTATATTTTTGGTACGTTAAGGGGTCGACTGGTCTGGCCTCTCCTCTCCTTTCCTCTCTCTTCTCTCCTCTCTCCTTTGGCTTCTCTTGTCTAGCTCTTGTCACTTAGCTTCCCCCTTGCCTCCTTTCCTGTCCGTCTATGTTCTACTCAGTTTGCAGCTTTCCACATTATACTGACTCTAACTACCCCGACTACTCCTTTCCCCTTTTATACTGCCTCTTCCCATTGGACTCCGCACCATTCTTGGACATAGCCTACATTGTTGGAGTCAAAAGATGGCATGGCGTCTTCTTTGTCCGTGCAAACGATAATCGTGCCCCATTCCATGCCATTGAGAATATCGGTTGTGGTTGTAGCGACGCTCGCGGTACACTCCAAGTCCCATATAGCCTTGGGCATCAACTGCAACTCAAACTGACGTGTCGACAGGGGATTGTAAGCGGGTACCGCCACGTTGCACGTGCTAGAAGCAAACCGCTTCGCAACATCGTCGGTGCCAGTGTACAACAATGGCTTGCCGCCCAAGTTGTAGCGTAACACCTGGCCAGGGTTGTGTCCCACCGTTTCTGAAAACTCCTCAAAGTGCTTGTCGTCCAACATTCGCAGGATCTTTGCCTGCTGCGGTCCTAGTGCGGGCGCTGACACGCTAGAAGTTCTGCCCGACTTGTTCTTTGAGCTGGAAGCAGGTGCCTCCTCTGAGTCGTCGATCAAGTGACGATACTTTTCGAGTTCCGGCTCCAACTGCGGGCTCTTTGAAAATCTCTCCGGCTCAACGTAGATATATGTACCAGGGTAGCCTGAAGTTTGGTTATTCTTATCTTTTGGGCTGTCTATGGTGGAGCTCGCCGTTGAGTCTTTTGCAACTTCTGAGTCCTTTGCAACTTCTGAGTCCTTTACAACTTTTGGGTCCTTTGCAATTTCCTTGCTCCATAACACCTTTTCTTCCTGCTTGGTGTCTTTCTCTTGTTCTTTTGACGTTTGCTTCTTCTCTGGCACATTTTGCTTATTCGCAAACAAATCCAGACCAAAAGGACTAGCCAGTGCTCCAAAAGGGCTTGACAGCGCTCCAAATGGATTAGAAAGAGACGCTCCAAATGGATTAGACCCGCCGTCACTCTTTTTGAACAAATCCTGTGTCATTGCAAATTCACGCTGCTTTTGATTCTCCAACTGCAACTTCTCCTGCATCTCTTTCTCAATCGCATCCTGCTGTTCTTTAATGACCATCGCAATTCTAGCGGGATCCTTGAGTATCCCACGCACGGCCTTGACCGTACCTGTGCGACGAGAACAACCCGTCAGGCCACAACCAAAGATATAAATTACACGATCGTATGGTTGCCCATCGAAGGGAGCATACGCCTGAAGAAGGAGAGGCATCGGCTTTTGGCAGTTGTCACATGTAGTACTCTTGGCGGGAGGTACCGATTCGGGGTGCAACCACACAGGTGTCCCACCAATGAAGCTGTCATCAATCGTCGGTTCTTCCGCGTCTTCCGCATCCATAGCTATATCCGCAAACCCAAGCAACACCAGAGACTGCCTGTTGCCCAGGATCAGTTCGTCGTCTTCATCAGAAGAGTACTCATCGTGAGATGACGACATGGCTAAAAGTTCGCAAATGAGATGCCTATCAATTACCTTTTTTCACCCAAATGCTTAATCGTATGTACAACTATTTACAAGAATCTTTGATGTTTAATTTCTTCATAGACCTCTATCTGGTCTCCGCTCTCAAACTTATCCCACTTTTCAAAGCTGATTCCGCATTCGAATCCCTTCCTCGCCAGTTCAATATCTTCCTTAACGTGCTTCAACGAAGATAAGGTTCCGGTGTAAACAACCTCGCCCTTCCTCTTTACAAAAACTGTAGACGTTTTCTTAATGGTACCCGAGCTAACCTTGCATCCTGCTATTTTTATCTTCTTTTTGCTTCCTGTGGTTATGACAAAAACGTCTTTAATCTCAACCTCGGCCAATGTCTTTATCTCAATGCGGGGTGCCAAATGAGACGATAAGTCTTCCGTTACTTCTTCAATCAAACGGTAGATAATATTGTGTTCGGATATAGCAACCTGGTCTCTATCAGCCTTGTTTGCAATAGCCTTGGGCACCTTGATATTGAAGCAAAATATTTTTGCTCCTAACGTTTTGGCAATGTCTAGGTCAGACTCGCTGGGTGCACCTGCTTCATGCAGAATTACCACAGATTTCACTTCCTCATTTCCAAGTCCTTCAATACTTTCTCTTATTGCTTCTGCCGACCCAAAGACGTCAGATTTGATCAAATACTTGACATCGATACAAGGCTTTGTCTCATCCTCGGATTCTAAAAGGTCAGTTTCTAACCCACTGGCTTTAAGTTTATTAACCTGTTCAGCCTTCTTCATTTCCTCGATCTCCTCTTGTCTCTTGATGTTGATGCTCTCAATCTCTCTGCTGGCTCTAATTTCTTTAGCTCTGGTGCGACGGTTGTCAATATATTTTTTAGCATCCAGCTCAGTAGTTGCTTGCAATATTTGGTCCCCACTCTCAGGAAGTTCCTTCCAGCCCCAAATTTGAACTGGAGTGGATGGACCTGCAACCTTTACAACTTTACCGTTTTCATCTTTCATACCACGTACCTTGCAATATGCCTCACCAGCAACTAGAATATCGCCTGTCTTGATAGATCCTCTACGTACCAAGACTGTGGCAATAGGCCCCAATCCCTTTGCGACCTCAGACTCGATAATCCAACCTTCAGCTCGCACATTGTTGTACTCAGACTTAAATTCACTCATCTCGCTCAAGGTAATAACAGCTTCTTCGAGTTTGTCCATGTTCAACCCTGTCTTACCTGAAACTTGCACCGTCTGAGTTTCTCCCCCGTAATCTTCGGTATCGATTTCGTGCCGGGCCAAGTCACCTAGAACTTTGTCAATATTGACACCATGCTTGTCACACTTGTTAATAGCGACAATTATTGGTACACCTGACTTCTTGGCATGTTTGATGGCCTCAATAGTTTGTGGCATCACTGAATCATCAGCTGCGACAACTAAAATTACAATATCAGTGATAATTGCACCTCTTTCACGCATCTTCAAGAATGCTGCATGGCCAGGTGTGTCCAAGAAAGTGATCTTCTTCTTGGAAATTGGGGTTATCACCGAAAATGCGCCAATATGTTGAGTGATACCCCCAAATTCTTTGTCGACAATAGATGATTTGCGCAAGTGATCCAAAATTGTAGTCTTTCCATGGTCAACGTGGCCCATTATAGTAACTACAGGGGGTCTTTCCTTCAATAATTCCTTTTTTACTGGCTCCGGGAATAAATCTTCTTTGAAGTTTTCATTAAAGGTTACTTCAAAATTGAACTCATCGGCCACCAATGCTGCGCTGTCCTTATCCAAAATAAAATTGTGCCTCACATCCTCAAAGCCCAATTCTTGCAACTTTTTGAAAACGTCATTGATTGGAACACTCATAACAGTAGAAAGATTTGATACCGATATAAAGGGAGGAAGCTGGATCTTAACCGGTGCCACCAGCAGCTTCTTCTTTTGACGCATAGTTGCGTTACTCGGAATTACTTGTGGCTTGTTTGCACCTCCAGGGGTTTGCCTCTTCTGTTTCTGTGCTAATCTAGCGCGCAAATCTTCATAGTTTTTAGCCTTGTTTGCTTCGGCCGATACAGGACGATTGTCAAATTGCCTAGGTCCTGTGTTACCACTAGGTTGGATTTTAGGGCTTTTTGAGTCACTCCATGAACTTTTATGGCTTCTGGTATTATCCTGATTAACTTGTGAATACTTTGTAGCAAATCTATTGCTTTTTAAGGGTGCATCTTTGTTATCAACTGAGCGAGTGGGTCCTGACGCATCATTCAACGTCCATGATCCTCTATTCTTCTCTATAGATGGTTCCGTCTTACCTGGAAATCTTGGTAAGCTGTATTGAGAGCCAGATACTTCCTTTTGGTTCTGTGAGGGATGACGATGTGATCCTTTGGGTTCTAGACTCACCTTTGGGGCTGGTTTCCTTGAAAATCTGGATATCCCACCAACAGCAGGCATCTTCTTCATTGCATCAGAGTAACATCGCAGAGATAAGTAGTTGTGCTTAGCCTGGTATGCGAATCTCCGCCTGAATAACGGACAGCATTGTGCCACAATCATTCTTACGGTGACGAAACCTGCGACTGATACTAAAGACCAATTTTTTTTTTTCCAGCATAACGCCTTACAAGCAAATGATTATATTGCCAGGACTGTTAATTAATTTACAAAAGCAATTATATACCTGGATGATGTTGTAGTATGTGCTAGTTCCTTGGGTGTTGCCCTAGGAATTCTGAAGCTAGTCTCGAGGACTAGTATGAGTATTTGTAGTCACCGTTAGACGTGATATAGCCTAGAGACTTGCCTTCGCTGATCGTGGCAATCAACTTATCAATATCCTTAAAGTTACGATCGTCGCTGGCGAAATTGCGGTGTCTATTAGATTTGATATGGTCATCAAAATGGTCATACTTGACGCGGCAATTCTCGCAGTATCCCGGAATCAAATCTTTTTCTTCCTTTTTGAAGCTGCGGTTGCCTCTCTGTTGCTGCTTCTTTATTATTATTCTTCTCTTCAAGTGCGTCAAGTTTCTTGACGGAACTTGGGAGACCATTGGTCCTAGTCCATTTCCCTGAGCTGCTGCACTATTTAGAGAAGAGTCCACAGATAAGTTGGCAGCATTAGATGCACCATTGTAACCTGAAGCTGCCACATCGGCCCCCTTCGAATTATTGGACTGGTTTAAACAAGAGGAGTATCTCTGTAAGAGGCTGTGTGGTTCCTTAAAGTTAGCGACAGCAGGGCGCTGGCATACCGGTGCACTCAAAGTAGCCCGGCTCAGCGTATCCTGTTGGGTTGGTGTAGGAGATTGGCTGTCGGGGCTGAGTTGAGCCTCATCTTTCGAATCGTGATTCTTGGTCTGCTCATCCTCGTTGCCCTCGCTTTGCCCATTAGGATGGTTTTGCAAAGTAATTTGTTTGTGGGATTGTGTAATCCTCGTTGGAGTTGTCACTCTCTCCAGTTTCTTAGAGCTGCTTGAGTTTTGCAAAACGGTGGTTTCGTCTTCGGGCATTATGCGGTCAGTGCTAGTACTGGTGGCAGAGAAACCTGAAACCTTCATCCTGACGCCATTCTTAATGTTGTTCATGATGTCGTTTGTTACCCGCTTCAAGAGGCTGCGGTAACTTTGTGTAGCTTGGAACTTCTGCTGGCGGCGTAACTTTTTGCGCTCGCTATTGGCATTCTCGGCAGAGTCCAGAATAAAAGGGCACTTGCCATCCAATGTTAAGTTAAGTGCTGGATAGTTCGAGTCTTGCCATTCTCTAACAGCGATTGGCCTTGCATTCTGTGAAAGATCGTAGACATACAAGTAATTACGCTCCAAGTAGTGAAAGTCGTCTCGTTTGGCATTTGGATCACGGTCATTTGCACCGTAAATCTTCTCTTCCTTTAAGAGATTAAATAAATGCTTTGCAGACTTACCATCTGCAGCAGCCACTTCAGAGATCGCGCTGTTGTTCGCCTTGTTTGTTATATTACTTAGCTTGTCGTCGGTGTTGATACCCAAGTTCTTGAGAAAACGGAAGACCTTAGCATAGTCCCAGACCTTGATCTTCAACAAGGACACGTTGGAAAATATATCGTTCTGTGGATAGTCACGGCTGCTATGGTAGCTTCTGCGGGACACGATAATTGTCACAGTATTGTCGTAAAACTGCGAAATGCTGCAGCCTACTTGCTTTAAGTAGCGAGATGCGCGCTTGAACTCGGTTTGTTGACTCGAGTTTTCTGGAACTCCCTCAAAATAGACGGTAGACTCCTTCATGATCTTCTTCCAAGACTGTTGCCAGGCATATAGTTCCTCCCCAGCAAGTCGACCTGTGGTCTTGGCCTGGTCTGTAATCCTCTCCTTGGCCTGGTCTGTAGTCCTCTCTTTAGAATGTTCCAATTTCTCCTTAGCTTGATCCGTACCCTTAACCTGTTCTATACCTCTCTCCGTGGCAGGGTTAACAAGCACCTTTTCAGTTTTAGATTGAGCAGCCACCAACTTTTCGGTAAAGGTACCTTGTTTACAATCTCCATCGCGCACATGCTGCCTTTCGCGATCGGTATGCGGGTAACGAGAGATTGCGTCTTCATCTTCTCGCTGGTCGGTCTTCAATTCCACAGTCTGTTGTAGAAAACCGCTCTTGAATGTGTTCTGAGGGGCATCGACATGCTCTTGTTGTTTATCTTCTTCTCCCTTAGCAAAACAGCTCTGCTCTATATGCGCTGTTGACGTCGTACCGGGCACCGCTGAGATGATGGTCGCGCCCTCTCCAGTCTTTGGCACGAAGAGACGCGCTTTCTTGAGTGCGGGAGATGGTATGTTGCCGCTGGTCTCCTGGAGTGGGAGTCGCGTATGGCTCGTCATTGAATGGAGGCGCTTCCGCATCACAGGAGCGATCCCATTGCCTGCCGGAGTACTTTCATGGTCCTCATGTGTTGTTGTGGAACGGGATTCCATGCTATGACCATTAGCAGCAGCCGTAGATGACGCTCCTCGTTGTGGGATGGCTGGTTATTCTAGACGTGTCTGGTTTGTTTTTCTGACCCCTGCAAGCTCAAAGCAAAAAAACGGCGTGTGAAACTGGCACTAACGCAATCTGCCTCCACCATCTGCAGTACAAGAGATTGCCGCACAGAGCAAGTTATATCATGCTGCGGGATCTTGTGGGTTTCTATTGGTCTTGCTTCGGCTAAATTTGGACAAGTATTGGCTATTTTGCGTTCATTTTAAATATTACCCGCGGTATTGCGGTCGAAGAAACTAGTAAAGAAGTAGAGCCAGCAGCAATGGCTTTAATGCTCGTATCAGGACATCCTACGGCCTATTACTTCCCCTTTTGTGGCTAATATGTGCTTTGTCTATCAGATGGGTGTCGTGTCCCGCCCAAAGCAAACGGCTCAAAAGACCGGTTGCAAACAAGGGCAGTGGATCCCAGGATTGGAATGGACCAAGAAATGGCTATGAAGAAAGACTTGGAGGACTTGAAAGGAGTGGTGGTGCGCGAGAGGAGTTCAATTGTTCTGAAATCATGGCTTCGAAAGCTACTCTTGGTGATCCTTGCTTCTACTGGAATTGTGCTTGTCCATGGGTTATGGGCGGGGTTCGCCGATTATGTACCATTCGAGTGCGGGTTTCACCTGGCGGGCGTTAGATCGGGGGTCTCTTCCCCCAATAACCCTGACTCTCTTTGTCCTTTGGTGGAGAAGTTAAACCCGGTTAAGCACTTGGCGGCCAATAATGGGACATTGCTGCGTATTTTGCACTCGGAACTGTTTCGTAACGAGTCAAGAGATAAGCTTCTTGGTGCTGTAAGGGTTCCCACAGAGGTCTATGATGAAATGGACGCCAATTTGGAGACATTTGACTCACTTGACGATCTCTACAAGCACGAGCCGCGGTGGCGGCCGTTTGAAGACTTCCACGGCTACTTGGAGGACACCTTTCCTTTGGTTCATAAACACCTTACTGTAGAAAAGGTCAATAAGTTTGGCTTGGTATACACATGGCAAGGATCCGACTCTAGTAAGAAGCCATTGATGCTCACAGCGCACATGGACGTAGTTCCTGTGCAGCGCGAGACTCTTCATCAATGGACGTACCCTCCTTTTGAAGGCGGCTTTGACGAGAAATTCTTATACGGCCGTGGTGTTCTGGACTGTAAAGATCTCTTGGTGGGTTTGATGGAGACAGTGGAACTTCTCTTGCTGGAAAAGCTGTTTGAGCCAACACGGACTGTTTTACTAGCGTTTGGGCACGATGAAGAAGCTGGTGGGGTAGGTGCAGCCTCTATTGGACACTTTCTTCTTGAGCGGTATGGTCCTGACTCGATGGCACAGATCATTGACGAAGGTAACAGTGGCTACAGTCTCCAGGAAGGTGTCAACTTTATTCTTCCCGCCACGGGTGAGAAAGGGTACCTCGACTCAGTAATTGAATTGTATACCCCGGGTGGGCACTCTTCCACACCCCCAGACCATACTGCCATTGGTATCTTGTCCAGATTGATTGCAAAAATCGAGGACAAGCAGTTTGCAAGCCAGCTCACCAACGCCAATCCAGTGTTAAACCAGCTTCAGTGCATCGCTGAACACTCTAAGCTGGTGGACAAAACCTTGAGAAGCAATATTCTCAAGGCACACTTTGATCTTTTTGCCCAGCAGGCAATTGTGGACTACTTGTCGCGCGACCCGCATACAAAGTACCTAATCACTACCTCTCAAGCTGTGGATGTGATACAGGGTGGAGTCAAGTCCAATGCTTTGCCGGAACACGTCTCAGTGTTAGTGAATCACCGTATTGCTGTCGAAGAGTCTGTCGAGTCCACCGGATCCAAGATCCTTGATGAAATTAAGGAAATTGCTGAACGGTTCGACTTGGGTATCGTGGTTAATGGGAAGGAAGTCAAACCTCCCGCAAAGTCTGGGTACTTCAACTACACCTGGGTCGAACCCCTCGAACCAGCGCCAGTAACGCCGATTAACGGACCCAGTTGGAACTTGTTTGGGGGTGCATTACGGTACTTGTACGAGGATTTGGCTTTCCCGGAAGAAAAAGGAGCTTTTGTTGTAGCCCCGTTCTGCTCTACGGGCAATACCGATACCAAATCTTACTGGGACCTCACGCGCAACATCTACAGGTACCTGCCCGGTGTCCAGGAGACCGAATCAAATAACATTCACTCTGTCGATGAAAAGTTGGAGTTTGATGGTCACATGAACATCATTGCTTTCTACTACTACTACATCCAGCTCGTTGACCGGGCCAATGAGGATGTTTTTGAGAACTAGGCGCCAGCGTTAGTACTGGGTATGTAGGCTTAAGTGGGGAAACCTAACCATGACCACCAAAGGTGGAGATCGGCGTAGCACTAGCAGTTTACCGTACAATAAAAATGCGGAGTCCCGACCCGGTCCAATGAGATCGTAGAAATTAAGTCAGGGGTGGAGATAGGTGCTACCCGTGTGGAGAACCGCGCTATCAAAAATCATGGTGGGGAAGTGGAAATAATGTCAACATTTTCCCGAACGCCAAGCACCTAAATTACAGGACAGAAATGGGGTAATCTGAAGGCTGCTTTAGGAGGTAGATCCACTGAGAAAATACCAGAGATGTCAAAGCTTTGTAGGCCCCGGATATAATGTTGCGCTAGGAGAAGATAGATCGGGATTTTTTACTCAAAATTCCGATCGCGTATATTAAAACGCGGGGGCTTAGCGGAGATATAAGATATGAAAACCCTACTGTCACCATGTAGACAGGCTAGCAATTATGGCTACACCGGACGAATCTAAGACAAACACTTTAACAGGAGTACAAGTTGGGCTGTTGCCTAACCTGGTTGCTCTGTCGATTCGCGAAGAGCCGGAGTTTGAAGACGAGGAAATTTATATCGACCCTAAGAAGGAAGCAGCTGTGGTCGCAAAGCTAGACAGACGCATATTGCCAATCTTCTGTTTGTTTTACTTCTTAGCTGCATTGGACAGGTCAAATATTGGGAATGCTGGACCAGCAGGATTGACCAAGAGCTTGGATCTTACGCCAGCTCAGTTCTCAAACGCTGTTTCCTTCTTCTTCATAACGTACATTTTGTTTGAAATGCCAGGGACTCTTCTTTTGAAGATTTTGAGGCCAACACGGGTATTGACATTCGCGGTAGTTGGCTGGTCAGGTGTGTGTATCGGTACGACGTTTGTGAGAAACTATGGCGAATTACTCGCGTGCCGGTTGTTATTGGGAATGTTTGAGTCGTGGTTCTTCCCCTGCTTGAGTGTTCTTATCACATCAATGTTTTACAAGAAGAAAGAAGCCGCTGTGAGAATGGCTGTTCTTCTCAGCATGGCTGCACTTTCTGGTGCGGTGGGAGGGTTAATCTCATATGGTTTCGTTCACGTCCACACCCCCGCTTTGGAGGGCTTCCGTTTTATTTTCTTAGTTGAGGGTATCCTCACATTGGTGCTCTCGCCACTTCTCTACTTCTGTCTCCCGGACGATCCTTGTGAAGCTAAGTTTTTCAATGAAGAGGAGAAGGAGGTTATGCGCTTGCGGTCACGGCAGAGAGCAAAGTACATGGGAAATGAAAACTTTGAGTGGAAGGAGGTGCTTGCAGCTTTTACGGAAATAAGAACATATTACAGTATGGCCATCCAGTTCTGTCAGGATATAATCTTGTATGGATTCTCCACCTTTTTGCCCAACATTTTACGCTTGGGGTTGGGATTCACCGTGTTGGAGGCCCAGTACTTGACTATTCCTGTCTACTTTGTGAGCGCAGTTTCGGTACTCAGTGTCTCCTACATTTCCGACCGCCAAGAAATCAGATCTCCATACATTTTCTGCACAAACTTGGTAGCAATTGTGGGATATATTCTTTTGCTTCTGGTGGAAAATAACAAGGTCAAGTATTTTGCGACATACTTGATTAGTATCACATTGTACGTCGGACCAGGGTTAAATATTGCGTGGACCGCAAACAACCTGGCGCCCCTTTACCGCAGAAACACTGCAATCGGTGCAAACTTGACTATTGGAAATTTATCAGGTGTAGTTGCTGGACAGATATACCGCAAAGCCCCATTCAAGTTGGGCCACGGTTTTTCTCTCGGCTCCTTGGTGGTAGCCAATATCTGTGTGGCTCTTTGTGCTTACAGGATTAAGACTATTACTAGAAACAATGAAAAGATTCTCCTTGGAGAAAAGGTCGACAAGAAGAAGGACCGCTCAGGCGATAAGGCCTTAGATTTTAAATTCTGTTACTAAGTTTATAGCAAATTTAGTTGGTTTCATTGCAAATTAAGATTCACTGCTAGTCTGGCCAGTTATTGACCATTAAAAAACTTTAGATATGATCTAAACTCTATTTTCTGCAATAAAAAAAGAAAGTAGGAAGTGGATTAGGTGAAAGGAATCGCTGGTGTTATAATGATACCCGCGGGATTCGAACCCGCGCCTCCGGAGAGACCAGGACCTTACCCTGGCGCCTTAGACCAACTCGGCCAGAGTACCCAATTCCTGATCGAAAGCGCCCAAAATGAGTCTCTGTGGCGGTATTCATAATGTACAATTTATGATCGTTGGCTGTATTTCAGAAGTAAAATGGTTAATAGTTTCTTCCATTATGCAAATTATGAAGATAGAAATCATTTTTCATTTTACTTTTTTTTCATCTATCTCACTTATTTCAGCTTGCATCCCAGCACTTTGAATAATTTTTTGCATTTGCTGTTTCATTGCAATTACGTATCATTTCTTAAAGACTGTTATAACTTGGCACCAGAATAGCCGCGGGTGGGCTTCTTCGCTGAGAATGAGTTTTCCTGTCGTAGGAATGGAGTAGTTTCGCCGGCGATGCAAGTTCTGTAGCCTTAAACATTGCAGACATGTAAAGGAACATGGGCAATTTTAGAGGCCAGGCCCTATTATTAAGACATTAGAGACTGTTAGCAAAGATTAGAATAAACATCTTTGCGAGAGCTTGTGAGCTATGCGTGTCTGGACTTGGCCGATTAAAAATAGAATTTACGGGCTTGAAATGGAATCGAGCCAAATATTGTGGTAAAAAAGTTTGCTGACAAGAAAATTTGGAATCTGGGGTAGCTAGTGGACAAACTTCATGATAAGCAACATCGTGAGGATTTTGGGATTGGGGAAGGTTCGTGTACCCCACGCCGGGTACCTTTCTCAAAGACTCGCGTCATCACTAGCTGTCGGAGGCTACACCGACGAGTACGTGACAGTTGTGATTGATGGTGAAGAGTACCAGTACGATACTGTCTTTTTACGGGATTCCTGCTCCAACAGTGCATCAGTTGACCCGTCCTCCAAACAAAAGTTATTCACAGTATCAGAGATATCAAATGGTTTGCGTCTACACTCTCCGCCAACTATTTTAGGCTATGACCGGATGCAAGTCAATTGGGCTGAACAGAATGGAAAGGTTCATACATCCACCTTTGACAAGTCGTTTTTGAAGCGCTTCACGACGGAAGCGAGGCGCCGAGAAGGTAAATATTTTGAGCACGACATGTTATTTTGGGATAACTCAACACTCCCTAAGAGTAAAGATGCATTGATGAACTCGTTCGACAGTTATATGCGAGACAACAAGACATTTGTGAAGGCATTGAAGAATTTGAACACATTTGGCTTGACTTTTGTTGACAATATCCCCGATCCTCTGAAGTACAAAAATCTCAACACTCTTACAGAAGAAAATGCAGCCCTCTGGCCAGTAGCTGAGCTTGCAACTAGGTTTGGTTATATCAAAAAGACATTTTATGGCACCTTGTTTGACGTAAAGAATGAAAAAGATGCGAAGAATATCGCTTACACTACTGCTTTTTTACCTTTACACATGGACTTACTATACTACGAATCGCCACCAGGATTGCAACTCTTGCATGCCATAAAAAACTCGACTCTAGGGGGCGAGAATATCTTTGCAGATTCATTTCGTGCCGCAGAGCATATAAGAAACATAGACCCTGCAGCATACAAAGCACTTACCAAAGTGCCTATTACCTATCACTATGATAATAACAAGGAGTTTTACTACTATCAGCGCCCTCTTATTGTTGAAGATCTTTTGGTAAGTCCAGACCCCAAAACCAACTATAGATTAATCAAAGAAGTCAACTATTCTCCTCCATTTCAGGGTCCCTTCGAAAAAGGCATTGTGAAAAATAGGCCAGATAACTACCCTTTCGAAGATTTCTTGAGAGGTTTTCAAATGTTTGAGTCTTTGATCAATGATCCTGTAAACCAGTTTAAACTAAAGTTGAAAGAAGGTACCTGCGTTATTTTCGATAACCGCAGAGTATTACATTCAAGAGAAGAGTTTTCTGACAAGAATGGAGGTGACAGGTGGTTAATGGGTGCTTACGTTGACGGCGACAGTTTTCGCTCCAGGCTTCGCGTCGCCCTTAGAGACGGGTTTGTGAAACCAAAGTAGCTGTCTTAAAATTTGTATTGTTTAAATTTTGAATAAAATATTATACACCTGACAGGTAATAAATGTTTAATATCCATACCCACCGTAACCTTGAGGGTTATTCTTTCCTGAAGTTCTAGAACTGGAAACATAAGACTTGAATGTCTGTTTGAAACCGTTACATAAACGGAGCATATTAGGGTATGAGAATCCCTTCAAAGTATAGCCATCAACGTCAGTTCTAACATGCCAAGTACTAATAGGTGTGTTCACATTTACTTTGAACAACAACAAAAAGCTACCAGGCATCTTGTGGTCAAAGCAGAAAATGTATGCACTGCTCTTGGGGTTAGCCTTGGTGTATGACTCCAACCACTCATTCACCTCCGCTAAGGTACCCTCTCTGAACTTCGGGTGACGAATCATTTCGTCAACCTTCTTTGCAATTGATTGAATATGTTGGAAAATCAATTGATCCAAATCAGAATATCTTTTGTTCTCCACAGTATACTCCTTGGCTAAGCCATTATTGTGCTCCTCGACTAGAAGATGTTGAAATAAGTTGTTGGCAACCTTCCATGTAATCGTTAAGTAATTTGGTCCTTTCGAAGAAGGGCGAATCGCACAATCACCCACAGATTGAGGGGCTAGATACTCTTCGGCTTGCTTAAAGTTGAAATTTCTGTACAAGGGATGCTGAATGTTTCTTGTCTTCGCGAGTTTGGCTCTCTCAGTAATCCGCTCCTTATTCCAGTCCGCTTCTTCAGCTTCAAAGTCCCATTTGCCATTTTCCCTTTCGAATTTTGGAATCATTGCAGCTCTTAGGTCTTCTTCTAAAAGACTGAAAGTAGCGTTAAATGTCTCATAAAAAACGTCTAAAACAACTGCTTGTACCACCGAACCATGATCAATATCAATATCCTCGGGAATTTGTTGTTCCTCGATATTACCTTGAACAAACGAAGACGTTACCACCTTGGCAAATCTGATCCTCTGCAGCGGTTCCCTGAAATTCTTTCCCACTTTGACAACCGTGACAGGTACAACGATATTCCTAGAGAAAGTCTCCTGTGTCTCTCCTGTTAACATCTCGAAAACTTCTGCACTAGACAACAAGCGGTATGACCTCCTTAACTCTTCGAAATTGTTCACGAGTTCTTCCTTGATGATTTGTAAGGTTGCATACTTCTTCTTGTGGAACTTACTCTCCAATTCTTTACCATACGCAATCAAATTCAATTCGTCGACCTTGTTAACTCCTTCCTGCATTAATTGGTAAATAATTCCACCCTGTTCTTCCACATGGGCAACATCCTCCTCATCAAGATCAAGTGCATCGGCTGCCATTTTTCTTGCCAAATCGTAATCCTCTGGGTGAATCCTAGTTGCGTCCAAAATCTCCACGGAGGAGTCTCTCACAGAAGTGCCTTCATCATATGGAATGTTCAAAAATGAAGAAGAGTTGATGAAAATATTGGCAGTGGAAAGTTCGTTCTCAATCAAATCACTTCTGTTTGTTAAAGTAGAACCAAGCTTGGAATTAATGTTTCTAATCAATCCAGACGCTTTACGAGGTCCTAAGCCAGAAACGTATGGTAAGAGTTGGGCAATATAAGGATCACGAACAGCCTCATTAATCTCAACACCTACCATATTGACTGTATCAACGAAAACAGACTCAATGGCATCCATAATAAGATCTGTTGGAATTAACTTTTGGTACTCATAAAAGTTCAAAGACAAAATATCGTCACCCAATGCAACATACTCTAAAAGAGGATTTTGAACATAGCGGGCCAATCCGATACAGTATTTGACTAAAGTTGGTCTATCTGAAAATTCAAGATTCGCTCTTTCTGAGTTTTGATACAATCTAGCGGTCTCGTCTTGGCCCCAGATCACGTTGATTAATGGAGGTGATTGCGCGTCAGGCAAATCATCAACATTTGCAGTAATATGGTTTTCTTCAACAAACTTTTTCACGCTGTCGTACAACTTTTTAGTGTTGGCATTATATCCCGATACAACTATGACATCGGGCTTATAGAACTCGAGATTCTTATCAAAGAATTCTTTTAATTGACCAAAGAATAATTCCTCATTTTCGCGATCTCTAGTTGGACTATTTTCGGATTTGAAGAATAAATCAACTTTACCGTTTTCTTTGACGAAAGCACCAACGACAGCACTGTCAAATTCACCTTTTCCAAACGTCAAGGCTAAAACGTTTGACTTAGTGCCCTTGTCAAATCCGAAAGGAGTGTATGCAGCTTGGTCAACTTTTCCTGTAAACCTTGAACGTACCTCGCTGGCTATTAAACGTTGACACTCCCTGCGTAAATCTTCTTTTGTATTTAAAGCGACCATAGATGTCAATTTTTTGAAAGCAGATACCAAGACAATCTCTCTCTCTTTGTTCCATTTGTCGGATATTTCTGAAGAGCCATCTGACTTTAAGCAGTTAAAAACACATTGAAACCAGTGGTCGTAGTCTTTGGTTTCGATTTTGATTACTGCCAACCCTGCACTCTCGGCCTCTAACATTCTTAATAAAACGTCAGGTTGTCTCACCAAATCTGCTGGTGACCGATTATTGGCGTACTTGATGTCAGCATATGGACTGTGGTTATCAATCGTTGCTCTTCCCTTTTCTGTAATCTTAACACTGATTGAAGCATAAGCATTGAAAGTAGATCTGACTTCGTGCCTAAGCTTCGGGTTATGGAAAATTTCCTCAGAAATGGTTCTTCTAACTGCGTCACGAGCTGTCTTCTCATCCTTGAAAATGACCTCATCATCCTCACATAGTTTCTCGATCAAGTCTTCTGGAGATTCAAGAGGGTCGTCAGTTGTGTGAATTCTGTAAGGAACTTCCCAGCGCTTCAGACTCTGGTCCTGGACATTCTCTCCGAATTCCTTGGCTGAGATACCAAAGGCTTGGACACCATCATACAAAATATTCGCCTTAATTCTTTCAAAGAGTGCATACTTGAAGTGCTTCTTTCCAGCTTTGTTACCATCTCCATTCTCACCTTGATCTTGTTCTTTGTTGGCTAATTCGCGTATCTCTGCTGAGTACAGGAACTGAATGTAATCGTGCAAGTCTTGAACTGCGACAATTGTATCTAAGGATTTAATGTCTTTCACCAAATCATCATCCAAGTTCAACCCTTCGATTAATTTTTCTGTGTTCAACCTCTTTTCGTAAAGCGAGTGGTATTCAATGTCTAACTGAACAATTCTCCACAAGTCATCTTCGGCCAACAACTTGTGAACTTCATTTTCGAAGGATCCGTCTTCAGTTTTCATCTCTTCTGAGTACAATAAAAAGTCACGACGGTGTGTCCATATAAAAGGCACTTCATAAGCGTCTTTGGAGATGAATTCGACAATCTTTCCAACTGCCTCCTTAAACGGCTGCTCTAAAAATCCAGAAAAACTGCCTTGTTTCTCAGAGAATAAGATTTTTGCTATCCAATCCTTCTCTTGCTGTAATTCTTCGCCTTCCAAGTCAATGTAATTTAAATTTGCGCGGTACTTCTGAAATCTTTCTGGAATGTCAATGATGCGGATCAAGTTATCTTCTTCCGTCAACATACGTTCCTTCAATTCTGAGTGCTCAAACACTTCGTCTAAAGATGTTGGCTCTAAGCTCTCTCCATTGCCATCGTCTTCAATTTCTTGAGCTTCCAAAGCCCATTCATACTCAGCTCCGTTTCCAAAAACCTCAAAAAGCTGCTGTAAGCTTTCCCTGTCCACGTTGGAAAGTTTTGACGTGTCTAACCTGGGCCCCTTCTTTTTCTCTCTCTGACGTTGCTTGGCCTTCTCGCGCCTAATCTCCTCATCTTCGTCCGAGAACTCATCTTCCTCGATAAAGTCTTCAAACTCATCCAAAATATTGCGGTCTGGGGCTTCCTGTGCAGCTTCGTTGACTTCCAATCTCTCGTCGTCAATTTCAGCATCGTCGTCTTCGTCGTCGTCAAACATATCATTCAACCCGGGTCTAGATCCTACCGAAGACTGCTTACTTCTGTCAGTTGCATTTTCCGCATCGTCAATGGCTTGGGCTCTCTTGAGGCGCTTCAACTTTCCTGTGGACTTGGACGCTGACTTTGCTCCAGAGTTTTCCATCAACAACTCCAAATCATCCTCGTCCAAGTCATCGTTCTGGTCTTGGCTCGTGCGCCCTTTTTCTCTTCTTCTCTTTTTATGCTTCGATCTCCGCTTCAGAACCTCTTCCTCGTCATCGTCTACGATAAATCCTTCCCGGACGCGCTGGATAGCTTCTTCATCATCCTCGTCGTCATCTTCTTCTGAAGAGTCGTCCATCACATCATCCCCACCCTCATCAGAATTGGACGAATTATCGTCGTCCCGGATCTCTCTCTCCTCATCCCGCTGTCCGTCTATCTCCTCCTGCTTGGGCGATATAGAGGACATGGTGTTGTGGTGCCTGTATCAATCAGCGACAAAACTCGCAAAATCAGTCCTTGAAAAGCAGTGTGGAGTGTCACGATCTCACACGTCTCCTTTTATCGGCTCTCCAGCTACTACTGGTGCAGTTCCTGTAGCACTCCTGGTTTGGTGCCGTTGTGCTGGTACCACAATACACTGTCGAGGTGTTCACCTTGAAAAAATCTTTTTGGCATCTGCGGGTAACCCTCAGCTACAGCATCTACAAATACACAAGCAAACACCCTTCAAAGGCACCAGTCCCATGTCTTGAGAAGGTTCGCCGGCGTAGTTCGGGTGGCGAATATCTATGACTCATTTCAGTACCACGTCTATCTCAATTTGTTTCTTTTTACTCCTATCACTTATCGTACTGTCGGTTCAACTTCAAGTTGAACTGCTTATTCTTCTCATTGATGTAGCTGTCCACGCTCTCTTCATCCTTCTTGCTTCGTCTGCGCTTCATGCGCCGCGTATTGGACTCCTTAAGCTTGTCCGCGAGTGTCTGCGCCGCTTCCGCGTTGGACTGGATTTGAAATTCAGGTAAGGTGCTACCCAACGTGCTCAGCGAGTGTTCCTTGTCTGCAAGCTTCTCGGAGCGCTTCTTTTGGGTGGCATACTCCTTCTTATCTACCTCTAGTTCGCTGATTTCCCTGCTGTACGCCTTCTGGGCGAGAGTGTTGAAGTTGCGGTCACCGCCGGGGCCGGACTTGGCCGCCGCTTGTTTGGCGTCCCATGCCTCGCACTCATCTACTGTGTATTCCATGATACGTTCCCGCTCACTTTTGGTGTGTTCCCGCTCATTCTTGGTGCGTTCTTGCTCACTCGTTCTCCCCGCGAACGCCGCCGCCTGGTCTAGGGCGTCATCCGCTTTCCGTTTGGCAGATTGTAGCTTTTGTGCACGGCTTTCATGGTACAAAGCTTGCTGGTTCAACTTCTCCGACTCGCGCCGACGCTCCGCGAGTGCTCTCAACTTGCTGAGGCGTGAATCAGCGCTCAGATCGCTTAGGGGTCTCTCGGAGGTTCCGCTCTCGTCTGCTATTGCCATAGCAGGGCCGCACGGATGCAAGGGTTTTGAAAATTGAGCCTTTTTTTAATAGCCAGTACAAGGTGGGGAGTCTAGGTCCACCGTTTGCCACCCTTTGTTAGTGCCTAAGCCTAACTGTGCCCCGCCCGCGTAGCTCACTTGCTAATAGACACAAAAGGAGCTCCTGCCAATTGTGGGCTCCTATGGCGGTGAGCACCGTAGACCGTACTGTAAATTAAGATAGCCGACTCGGAGTGCAGCCTGGAATCTGCAGCTATAAAAAGGGAGTGATCCTGCTCAGATGCACGGCTCTATCTTTATCTGCTATGAGTAACAACAAGGAGCGGGCGCTTTTGCAGCACTTCAAGACTTTGACCACGAAAAGACGCGGTGAGCTCAAGGGTAATCCCGCCGAAGTTCTCGCGGAGATCGACGCCTTCAGCCCAGACTTTATGACTATCGGTGTCAAGAAGGGTAAGCTAATTCTGTCAGAGATGGAGAAGCGCAACCCGCTGATTATGATTGAACTTGGCGGATATGTTGGCTACTCAGCGGTGTTGTTTGGAGACGGGGTACGCAAGAGCGACTCCAAGGGAAAGTATTACAGCTTTGAGGTCAGTCAAGAATACGCTGACATCGCGCAGTACATAATTGATTTGGCAGGTTTGACCTCCACCGTTGAAATTATTGTTGGTGCAGCTGCCAAAACGCTCCCTGTTTTTGCAAAAAAGTTGCAGCAATCTGGTTCTACGGTTGAATTTGTATTTATCGACCACTGGAAAGATTTGTATGTCCCTGATCTTCGCGTCCTCGAGTCAGTTGGATTGGTGGTGCCTGGTATAGTGTTGGCTGCGGATAACATATACTACCCGGGTGCTCCAGAGTACGTCAAGTATGTGCAAAGCAACGCTGAGGAAAAGAAAAAGTTCATCAGCGAGCACCCCAATGTGAACGGAGAGAAGTATCCCGGTCGCGGGGACATCATTTACGATTCTGAGACCGTCGAGGTGGTGTTTGGCAACTATAAAGATGCTGTAGAGGTGTCAAAGTACGTAAAGAAGTAGAAGCTTGTACTTTTATAGCTGAAGAACGTTTTTTTTGCAGCCTTTATTGTTGGTGCTTGGATCTTTTAGAATGAAATTCACCCAAACTGCGTAACTCTGGTCTTGTCTACAGCACATGTCTGATCTTACGCCCTTGTTCAAGCAATGCGTAGATATCGTGCAGCGCGAGCTCGTTGGGGAAACTGGAAAGCCCGAGCCAAGTAGGCCGGTGAAGCGTCAAGGGAGTGTGAAGTTGATCTTGAAGGACACGTTTATTAAGGAGTCTCAAGAGTTTTACCGTGTCATCCAAACGCTAGGCCAGTTCATAGACGAGATCAAGCCCACGTATCTATCAATGAACGATGGTAATTCGCGCTCCTCGAAATCTATTTCAGTCTCTGACAAGAACCACATTGACCAGGAGTTCAATTACAGAATACAGCAATTGTACGAGAAGCTCAAGTCGTTGCTGGCATACGAGAACAAGAGGCAAGAGATACAGAGTCTGAACAACGGATCCAAGGTGGGATGGTTTAGTAGTTTCTTGGGTGACGACGAAACGAGTGAGGAGAATTTGTTTGTGTCGGCGGTGAACTCGCATAGAATGCAGATTTTGCGATTCTTAACAACCAATCTCAACACAGTGGGAAAGGGTTTTGACACTATACAAAAGAAGAGACAGGCGCGAGAGCGACAACTTGACCTCTTAAACTTTCAGAACTTTGGGGAAGATGAAGACGAAGACCTCAATATTAGTCAGTTTGACGCTCCTATTGCTGCGAGTCCGACATCTCCCCATGGCTTCATGGAGCAAAATGCTGTTCAAATTGAAGATCAAGAGAAATACCAGAGTAGTGGCGATTCTTCTCAACTATCGCAGGTGCAGATACAAGAGTTTGAACAAGAGAACCAAGACTTCTTGAATGTCAAGACTAACCAGTTAAAGCAAGTGGAGAAGTTACATAGTTCGATGCTAGACATCATTAATCTTCAATCGGAGTTATCATTCCAGCTCGAAACACAAGGAACGCAGATTAATGATTTAATTGATAGCCACGAACAGGTCGAAATTGATGTGAGGTTAGGTAACAAACAATTGAATAAAGCAACGGTGAGAAATAAAAAAGGTGCCAACATGTTGGTTGCCCTCTGCATTATCCTAGGATTTCTCATCTTATTCGTTGACTATATATCATTTTAAAAATTAGGATACGATATTCGAGATCCATTGCTCGTAACTTGTAACGATTAGATACTAGTTACTACCCCAGCTCCTATAGTAGCACCCTCTCTTCTAATTACAACTCTCCCAAAAACCTTATTTTCGTTGTATGTTGTCAAAGCTAACGAGCCACTGTCTAATTCAATTTTAACAATCGCAGACTGCTTCGAGAAAAGATGCATCAAGTTCTTCTTCTTCTTCTTAGTGCCACTTGTCACCTCTATCAATTGGGTAATACGAGCTGGCACTTGGCAGTTATTTCTGAATAACACGAATGGAGAGCCGACGAGTAATGGCTTACTCAAGTTGAACAAGTGTAAATTTACAGTAAAACTTTTCACAGTTTTAGCCGGAGACCCAGGTTTGGAAAGCAAGTCACCAGTTCTAAAGATTTCCATACTATCATTTTCCACCTTGGTTGCTTTAAAGGACATCTCAGCCATCTCGCCTGCAATTGCAAAGCTGACAGGCTTTCCAGCCACCTTCAAAGTTTGAACTTCCAACAATTCTTCAGCAGGAGAAGTCAAAATCGTTTCACCAACCTGAATTACACCGGAGCTTATCTTCCCACTGACCTTGTAATCACCCTTGTCCTTAATTGAATCATGCACGGACAAAAAGAAATCTTCTGTCAACAAGCGATCAATCACAGTAGAATCAGAGTTCAAAGTATCCGCTATTTCCACATTTTCCAAGTATTGGCCCAATGTAGGGCCTTTATACCAATCAAGATCAATAATCTCGCTGTCTCTCTTGACAACATTATTACCAGTCAAGCCCGAGATTGGGATAAAATCTATTTGTTCCAGCGTGAAGCCTACATCATCATTTGTCAAATACTCACCGAGCTGCGTTTTGATCGCTTCGAACCGGTCTTCATTCCAATTCTCCTTGTCCATTTTGTTGACAGCAACACACACTTTCTGAAGGCCTAAATTCTTAGCCAATATTGTGTGCTCTTTTGTTTGACCGTCCATAGTAAACCCTGCCTCAAACTCCCCGCTAATAGCGTCAACCACTAACAATGCAAAGTCTGCTTGGGTAACGCCACCAATAAGCTGAGGAACAAAGTCGCGATGCCCTGGGGCGTCAATAGCTGTGAATCTAGTCTTTGCAGTTTCAAATTCAGTTGCGCATATATCCACAGTAACACCATGCAGGCGCTCTTCCAGCGTTTGGTCCATGATCCAAGCCAAAGCAAATGAGCCTTTCCCAGCCTTTTCAGCCTCCTTGACTAACTTGTTGACGGTTCTCGCGTCAATAACGCCATAGTCGAACAAAATCCTCCCCATCAATGTCAGCTTGCCAGCGTCAACATGACCAATAACAACGAACGATTTTTTGGGTTTCAAGTATGCTGGATTAGTTGAAAGTTCGTGCTTCAAGTCGACTTTCACCGCAGGTTTGGTAATCTTAGCGGTCTTCTTGGGCGCAGGAGATGGAATCTTTTCTTCCTTGAGTTTAAGGTTACCCAAACTGTCCGCAAAAGCATTCTTTTGCGCATTGATAATCACGTCATCTGGAGATGGCTTACTAAAGTTTTCCTTTGCAGTAGATATCTTTTCTGTGTTGAAGTCAATGTTAGTAAGAGGATTAAATATTTCGCTGTCAAATCGCCTTCGCTTTATCCTATTCTCTTCAATGTGCGTTTCCAGTATTGACGGGACGAAAACTTGCGTGAAAGCGGAGATTGCAGTGTGAGGATGGTCCATAAGCTTTGACGTTTCTGTCTGTATATCTTTAAACGGAATTGGACTTGTATCTTTACGTCCCCTCGCTTGTGTGGATATAACAGTGTGCGTGCTTGATGATTTTGGTGATACGAGAGTGGAAACTTTGGGTTTCTCGACTGTGATCTTCTCAGGCGCCTCTTTCGACCTGAAAGAAATCCTCTGCGTACCCCCTGTACTTTGATTGAGCAAGCCCATCAAAGAAGAGGTCGTAGCGCCAGTCTGACTATGAAGCTTACCCAGAAGATTGTTGAGAATTGCAAGCGACTTGGGTGTGGAAGCGGTCCTGCCGCTCAAGGCGTCCAGGCCCCTCTTCTGTGCCAATAACAGTAGCTTTGATGCACCTCTCATGGGTTTCAGTGCCCCGTCGAGTTGTCCTGAGGCCACATTCTCAGTATCAACCTGCATCTCCGTGTCAGCTTGCCTCACACTAGCAGCCTGTATCGCGCTGTCAACTAGCATCACGTTCCCATGCGCGATCCCAGACGACTTCGTGAACGATAAGCTGGAAACCTTCCCATCATTAGTCGCTTCATTTCTTTCTGTTTCCCTTTGTCTCACCAAGAGTGCTAGCTTCGAGAGTCCCCTCTCCTCAGGTATGTCTCTCCTTATGGATTCGCCCGAGAACATGTGGCCACCGTCAAACTCAGATTTTGCGTGAAAAAATTGAATGGGCCAAATCACCAGAGCCAAACCGCTACATGATTAAAGAGAATAAAGCCAGCTGTGTTTATACGTACTTTGCTTGAATTTTGACTTGATCTCCGCTACCGAGTCCCCCAAGTCGAAGTAGTTGTAGTAGAGCGCTTCCTTTAAGGCAATCTCCGGGACTCCGTTGTTGTATGATTGCAATTCCTTCTTCAAGGCAGGTAGAGCACGGTGCAACAGGTCGTAGTCCTCATCGTTGAGATTATCTTCATTGAAAACCGCGTCGTCCTGATCGGACTGGTAGTCTAGATCGTCGTCGTCGTAGTCCATCGCTGTGGGAAGAGAGGATTGTACTTTTTTTGCGTGGAATACGTAAATTGCCTACATGCTTAATCAGTCTTGAACACATCCCTCGGGTCGACTTCCAGGTGTCGCTTGTTCAAACATACAAGGTACATCTCCCGCAGGCCCTTTCTGCTAGTGTCGGGCTTGTGGCGGTATACCCTCTTGAACATGAATTGCATCTTCTGCACTAGATCTGCCTCCTCCTTACCATTGTAAAACTTCACCACAAAGTTGCCTCCCTTCTTTAGTAGATTACAAATAAGAATGACGGCACCATGACACAATTCAATGCTTGCAAAGTGATCATTCTCCTTAATCCCGGAAGTGTTGGGCATCATGTCACTCAATACGAGGTCTACAGGCTCACTGCTAGAGGTATCGGAAACATGTGTAGCGCGAGGCTCTTGTTGAGCGCCTTCACAGCTTCCGCTTTTATTTGCTTCATCCTTCGTCATTAAATCTTCTTCTATCCCTTCCAATTTGACTGGATCTTGGAACCCGTTACCTAAATCCTGTGAGGGTTGTCTCAAAAAGAACAGGCGTATGTCCTCGTGCGTTTTGCGCGAAAGAATGTCTCCCTCCAAGAAGTGAGCACCATTAGGAAGACTGCACTCCATCAAATCTACACCCAAAATCACCGCCCGTGGGTTAAGCTTTGCCATTTTCTGTGCGGCAACCTGTACCCACGAGCCTGGGGCGCATCCTAAATCTAGAATGGTCTGAGTCTTTTTTGTAAATACGGGAAATGCCTCAGCCACTTCTATCAACTTGTACGCTGCACGAGATCTGTATAGTTCCTCCTTGGCCTTCTTGGTGTGCGGGTCTTTGGCGTGTCTCTCGAGCCACGCATGCGATGATTTGGACTTTGACCGCGCTTTGAATCTCTGTATCTGTACCTGCACCGACCTGGGCGCACGGGTTTCAAAACTCGGTGAGTAGAATGACACAACATGCCTGCGAAATTGCCATCGTATAGTCTCCACAAGCATGCCTTTTGGCGCACTGACGGTGTAGTTGCCGGATGGCAGGTCGTGTCAATGTGCCAAAAATGAGACATCATCGCTTCAATTTTTCAGCTCTGCTACCTTGCCTAGGTAGAGACTGACATAGAGAATCACCACCCGATGCTGGACTTGCTACAGGTTTTGTCCGATAACCCACAGGATGTGTTCCTGCTCTTTGGAAACAAAAAGTCTGACGGCGACAGAAAGAACGTAGACTATCTTAATAGCCTTGCTAAGTCGTTTATGGACCCCATCGCCAAGTCGTACTCAGTTTTAGATGAGATTTACGTTGATGGGTTGGACGCTACTCAGGTATTTGGACAGGTCAAGATGGTTTTAGACAGTGTGGGAGAATCGTTAATAACGGACAAGATTCCAGATTTGAAAGAGAAGTACAAAGACGATACTGATGGAGATGCTGAACAAGACGATGAGGAAGCTGAAGGCGAGGGTTTCGATAGTAGCGATGAGGATGAGAATGAAGATGAAGATGAAGTTGAAGATGAGGATGAGGATGTAGAAGACCAAAATGAAGGAGTTTTCTACAACGATGACTCTGGTGAAGATGTTGAAACTTTAGCCGAAGATGCTGAGGACTCTGATGCACAAACTCAGGTTGCATCTGATGATGAAAGATCAATAATTGAACCCAAAAAAGATGCTTTTGGTTTGAATGATGGGTTTTTCGATATTGATGAGTTCAACAAGCAAATTGTAGCCATGGAGGATAATAATGGTAACGCTCAACAGGATGATGATGAAGAAGAAATTGACTTCTTTGGAGACCTCAGCGAAGACGATGGGGATGAAGATGAAGAAGAGGAAGAGCAGATGGCATATTATGACGACTTTTACGATAAGCCTGGGTCTGCGACTGGAGAAACTAAGTCCAAAAGTTCAAGTTCGAAAAGCAATGAATCTTCTGACGTAGAAGATGTTGATGAGGGGGAGGAGGAATTCGATAAAGAATTCGATGAAGATGAATACGATAATGCTGTAGGTTCGGCCATGAAGGACCTATTTGCAGATGAAGAACCAAGTAAAGAGAAGCTGAATCTTTCTTCCTTCGAAAAGCAACAACAGGAGATTCAAGCAGAAATTGCTAAGTTGGAATCAGAACTAGTTGCAGACAAGAAATGGACGATGAAAGGTGAGGTTCAGGCCAAAGATCGCCCCCAGGACTCACTCTTAGATGACAAAGCTACCTTAGAGTTTGACCGGACAGCCAAGCCAGTACCAGTTATTACTCAAGAAGTAACGGAATCTTTAGAAGACTTGATTCGCAGACGTATTCGTGCTGAAGAATTTGATGATCTCCCTAAGCGGATAATTACCGATGTGCTGCGGTTTCACAATAAACAGAAGTTTGAATTATCGGAGCAAAAGTCGAGTAAATCATTGGGTGAATTGTATGAAGATGATTATAAAGGTGTGGATGCAAATGCTGATCAAGTGAACGAAGAAGTACAGAAGCAGCATGATGAAATCAGTGAGCTCTTTGCGAAAGTCAGTCACGGATTGGATAGCATGTGCTCCTCACACTTCATTCCCAAGCCGCACCAATTCAAAAGCATTGAAATTAAGGTAGACGACACTGTCGCATCTATCAACATGGAAGATGCACAACCATTACATGTATCGCTGGAGTCGCGCTTAGCGCCTCAAGAAATTTATAAAGTGGGTGACGATCGCCCTAAGGCGGGTGCTGAGGGTCGTTCTGAGGTACAACTCAAGTCTGGATTATCTTACTCTAAGGACGAATTGATGACAGAAGATAAGCGTCGTTTAAGACGCGCAAATAAGCGTAAAAAGTCCAAACACTTTAACGAACGTCGCGATGAGAAGCAACAGCGCGAAAAACTGCAATCTAAGGAGCACGGGCATTCAAATAAACGCCAGAAGGTGGGCGAGGTTGTGGACACTTTGAGCAAGGCCAAGAATGTGACTCTTATTGATAAGAAGGGTACAATGACCGATGTGCGCGGTGCTGCTAAAAAGGCACTGGGTCCTGCGTCTTCAAACAGCTACAAGTTGTAGTACGGTGATTTCTCGCATAATAACGAAGTATGGGAATGCTTCGAACCCATTCCTAAGTTTTAACTAGCATTAAGGGGATAGTATCCCAGGAGTATAATTGTAATCTAGCATTAATTGTACTATCATCCTAAGCAAAGTAGGACAAATCGAGGCTGCACGCACTATGTGATTGAGGATTGTTACTAATAGTACGCAAAATTTGCAATAAAAACTCAGTCCGAACAGATTGAAGTATAAACCATATCCATAATGTACAATAACCTATCGAATTATTAAAAGTCAACGATACTAAACCTAACCAACCTAATGCGCCACGAGTTTAGTCAGCCAAACTGAAACAATTGATAGAACTGTCCCTTCTTTATCTCGATATGGTAATTTAGACGAGGACGCGGCATACTTTCTAGAGAACAAAAAGTCTCGGGTGTAGAGTTCAAAGATCTTAAAATATCCCAAATCATGATTTCTACTGTATCAGAATCGGGACTTGAATTTTTTATTCAATCCTGCTGCTTTCCTACAAATGTTGTTTCGAAAGTTCGCCTTAAGTTATACGCCACTTACCAGAAGCTTGTCTATTATCATTACTAATTACTTCCTGATGAGTTGAATAAGCCAATGTGATGTAATTGTGAATGGAGATTGCAACTCTTAAACTCGCTCAGTTGCTCCAGAACAAAGAACCCCCTTAAAAAGTTGCCGCCTACCGGAACAGCTGACCACAACACTTAACCATGCAACACGTGACTTAATTGCGGCTCTTGGTCGTAACAATAGTTACTCCATGTCACGGACCATAAACATGGCTTGTTGCGTGCCTTCGAAAGTAGTGGCACCGGGCGTCCAAACTGAATCCATGTCTACTCACACAGAGGACAAACTCAACCCCACGTAAAGTCCGTCACTTAGCCTGCTCCTAATTTTCCCCTTTCACTACTTAACTTACCAATCTCTATGTAGATGATATAGAACCAGACAACTGCCATGTCTATTTTCGAGACGTTTGGTGACGTTCGCTTGCGCATTATGCAATATTGATTGCGTCTAAAAATAGTATTTTGGCTAACGAGACGCACCTCTTGAATCGGGAGTTAAATTTTGCCGCTGCAGGACAAAGGAGCTATACTCTTTCGTTAAATTAGTAACGTCATTACCGACAACAGCCGAAGGCCGAGGGCATGTTGTATTTAAACGAAGGATTCGTCCATCTGTTCTCGAAAATTACCAGACAGATACCATGAAGTTAACCTCTCGTTTGCCTGTTTTGGCAGCTCTTTCGCTTTCAGCTTTCTCGGCATATGTTCCAGCTGATCCCTGGACCACCTTAACGCCCACGGTAACTTGGGGTTCATCGGTGGATGCCAAGACTGACTTTGACGGTAGCTTTGCATTGGTGGTAAAGACCGTTGCTTCGGTTGCTACCTCTGGTGTTAGTCTGTTCTATACTGCCAGTGTGGTGCCGGCAGTTCAGATCAAGGATGAACTGAAACCCAAGGAAGCGGTTGTCGGTCAAATCTCGGATGGTCAGATACAGCAGCAGTCCAAGACGACTGCTGCGGTTGTGAACCAAATTACGGATGGTCAAATTCAACAGCAGTCTAAGACTACTGCTGCTGTTGTTAACCAAATTTCTGACGGTCAGATCCAGCAACAGTCCAAGACTACTGCTGCTGTTATTAACCAAATTTCTGACGGTCAAATCCAGCAACAGTCCAAGACTACTGCTGCTGTTGTTAACCAAATTTCTGACGGCCAGATCCAGCAGCAGTCCAAGACTACTGCTGCTGTTGTTAACCAAATTTCTGACGGCCAGATCCAGCAGCAGTCCAAGACTACTGCTGTTGTCGTTTCGCAGATTTCTGACGGTCAGGTTCAACAACCAAAGTCTACACTCTCTGTGGTATCTCAGATCTCGGATGGGCAGATTCAGCAACCAAAGCCGACCACTCTTTCTGTAATTTCGCAGATTTCGGATGGCCAGGTGCAGGCAACTGCCACAGCTTCCGCCCCTGTTGTTGATTCGACAATTGGTGAGACTTGTGTCGGCCCTGATGCCTTGACGGTGTCATTGAAAGATGGTGTCTTACACGACTCGAAGGGTAGAATTGGTGCTATTGTCGCGAACCGTCAGTTCCAATTTGATGGACCACCTCCTCAGGCAGGAAGTATCTATGCAAAGGGCTGGTCGCTCGTTCCTTCTTCCGTCTCTGAAACAGTCGATCACACGGGTTACAAGTTGGCTTTGGGGACACAGACTACCTTCTACAAGTGTCTTTCTGGCGATTTCTATAACTTGTACGACAGGAACATTGGAAGTGTCTGTTATGCTATTGAGATTGAAATCTTAAAAGCAATCCAGTGCTAGTCACTCATATTTCCGATCCGTTAGCTGCTTTCTTCACCGTTTTTCACACATTTTTCGTTTGCATTTGCTCTTCGTTTCTTTCCAAAATTATGGTTCACTTGTATGATACCTTGATATTTAACATTCCTTAATAGAAGCAACACTGCTACAATTTCATAAACTAATATACATTCCTTAATAGAGGCAACACTGCTAAACTTGCATTCTCCAACCAACATGCCTTAGAGAAGTTATTAGCAAAATGTAGATAGCAAGGCGTTTTTGCTACATTCCGTGCTCAGTTATGAAAGGTAATACATATCTAGAATCTCGATCAATTGGCTTTTTAAAGCTTAACTAGAGATTCCAATTCGAGTGGAAAATGTTTTAATCTCAATAAGTACAAAAAGAGCTGATGCTAGACCATCGAGTCATATCAAACTAGACCATCGTTCCTCAGGCAAAGGGCCCATAGCAGGCCATCGTGCCAATCTCACAAGGAGATGGAAGGAATAGGTTAAATAGATCCAGTTGTATTCAAAAAAGGTAGCAGCTGGTCTGGACACCGGCTAGTCTAACAGAGTCAATTGTCCTGAACAAGGGCCACAGTCAGCCTGGTCAGCTATACTAGTCGGCTGAGCCGAACTGTCCTGAACAAGGTTCACAGCCGATTGCCGTCACATGCGTCCCGCAATTCGTCCTTTTAGATATAAATATATACAAAGCTCGCCCCTTGTGTTAGAAGAAGGAAGTTTTATTTTAGTATTACTTGGTACCAAGCTCTTACACACGAGACTCGGATCGAAATTATTTAAAAGGAAATATTTAACTTGTTTCAAATTGTGTAACAAGTATAATCCCTAACCTGTGATAGAGGATAACTAGTATAACCAAGGCTATGGATTATACTTGTTACATTGTTGTTAGGCTCAAAGCCTAACTACGCTACACATTCAGGACACATTCCCATCTTACTAAGGGTAGACGCCTCGAGGCGGGTTGGCACCAACTCCCTAGGTCTTGGCCGCCTTAAGGCCGATACTGGAGTAGTCGTCTAGCAAGTCGGAGACTCTACCTCTTCTCTATAAATAGAGCCGCTGGCACTCTTAATTAAGAGGCCAGTCGAGTACATAGCTTACTTTAGTATACACGCGTTAGCTTCCACAGTTAACCACTACTACCTGCTAAGCGCCTCAGCAATTGGGAATTGACTCTAGCGATTTTCAGAAATAGGATCTGTGGCCGAGTGGTTAAGGCGGTAGACTCAAGTTCTACTATCGTAAAGATGCACGCGTTCGAACCGCGTCGGATTCACCATTTCTTTTTTTATTCTTGGTAATTCTTTACCTATTTAAACTAATGAATTGAGTTACTTATTCCGTATCTGACTATGCATCCAGAAACCTGAGCCTTCAAGTCTTCTAGTGCTACCCATTGATCAGTCAAAATACACAAACTTGCGGTTTGCAATTGGAAATTTTCGTTAGTTTTTACTTCCAGACGCCGCTTTTTGAATTGTTCTAGCTTATTTGCTAAGTGTGTCATCTTGCGGTAGATCTCGTGGGCTGCCTCGCATTCACTACTGGTGTAGTTAGTATTCTCAAGGTACTGAATTATTCGAGATGTCTTTTCGTATAATTGTAGAGTCGATGCATGGATACCTTGAGTATGCTCTTGCAACAGTACATCGTTGCTAGCAGTATCTTGAGCATTCTTAATCGACAAGTAATTCTTGTGATTTACCGCTGTGAAAGCGGAGATATGCTCGCTAGTTCCCGCACACAAAATTGTCTTCACAGGTAGCCCCTCATGAAACGACAATGTAACAAAAGGTGCTTCACTTTCTAGGGGAGTATTGGTACCGTCTCGATTTATGCTGGCATAGACTAACGGTGCAGTATCGGGGTGGCACTCGATGGTAAATTGCTCAAATTGGCCAAGTATTGAAGGGTTGGCAACTTCATTCTTAAGTGCAATATAATAAAGGCCAATTATGCGATACTGCGGGTGTGTTGTACTGAATTGCTCGTAGCGTTTATGAAGGAAAGCTTCGTCGAGAAGACCTTCCGGGCCTTGGGTCAACACTTCAAACGAGGTATGAGTCTCTGCCAGATTCTCCTTCTTATTGAAAGTGCCTAAAAGAACACCAACAGCAGAACCACCACTGCGCTTTATGTGGTCTGATATATTCAAGAGTGTGAGTGAATGCACTAGGAGAGACGTAACACTCATAGTAACGACTTCATGTTCCTAGTGCTGTGGCGCTTCAATTTCGTTTCCTGTATATTGTCGTCCTGTATATAAACACATCGCCTTTTTTACAAGGAAATACAGGGCATCTAGCCAAGTCCGCACAAATCTTCACGCAGACTTCATAGACGTAGGATGATGATGGCCTTGCACGATCCTTTGTCGAGAAAGCGGTCGCTACCGGGTGAAATAAGGAACGTCGATGAGGCTGGCGATATGAGGGAAGTGAACGAAATAAGCGAAGGCGCTTTAACCAAAAAGATGAAGAGCAGCAGCCACAGCGGTGGCAAAGACAAGACACAGGTCAGCGATGCAGTTTTCTCGGAAAAGATGTATTCCGCATATGTTAGGTCTGCTATAGACTCCTTGAGCAAGGTGAGTATCTCTGTTTTGCATCCTAAGCTATTCCGTTACTAACAAGTGCTAGAAAGATCCACTGCAGATCAACGCGTTAGCAGCGAAGATCAGCTTGCCCCGGGCACATCCAGATGCCATATCTCTCTCCCACTTTTGCATCGTCTTAAATGGGTGCATTTCAAGCATTTCAAAATTGGACCACAAGTTCTGTCACAGCTTAATAGTCTCCATTTTAGAATATAACTGGTCTCGTATAACGCAGCCTTGTGAACCGGAGACGCTTTCTCGGTTCATAAGTTTGTACTCTTACTTTCTTGGCGTGTTAGTCTCGTCATTGCCCAAGTATTTACAGGATGTTATGGGCAAGTTAGTTTCCGAATTCACCATTACATCTTCTCCGGAACCCATAGACCACCATGCCATCATACAAAGCATAATGAGGTACATACCTACTTGCATAAACATATTCCCGCAAGTCCTTCAGGGTAATTTTCCGCATCATATCTCATCTGGAACTACGGAACTCTCTAACTATGTCAACAACTTGATGAAAATGTCAAAATATTGCCCTGACATGCAGTTTAACATATGGCAACTCATATTCGAGTGTTGTATCAAACTTGACGTTGAATTACAAAATGAATTAGACGACTTGGATGATGATGAAATTGAGGAGTTAATTAATAGTAAGGAAGCGGAGGATGAGGCCAACGGCGAAGACAGTGATGAGGAAGATGAGGAAGATGACGGTGATAACGATTATGATAAAAACGATGAAGATGATGATGTAGAGAGGGATTTGAATACCATTGCTGAAATGGACGATGAAATGGAAGGAGAGATGGAGTATTTGGTTGATTCTGTTAATTCGACTGTGAATATTAAAAGACTTCTGACAAAATTAGATTCAATAATCAGTCTACTCTTGACCAGTTCTTCGACCTCTTTTACGCAAGAAGAGTTAAATAATGGCAATGGTGTGACATTGTTCAACACCATAACCTCACTTTTCCGATCTCATATTTTACCGACGCATTTCACTAAGCTGATTCAGTTCATTATATTCCATATCTCACAGTACCAGCCTGAATTGGCTGATGCGTACTTAGTACTCTTGATAGACGTGGCCTTTAACACGAATGAAATTGTGGAAAAGAGATTAAAGGCTATGCAATACTTGTCCTCTTACATTGCAAGGGCTAAAAACTTGTCTAGACATCAGATTGTCTTCATTGTTAGTTATCTCATTGGATGGCTAAATAAGTACACCATTGAAAGAGAGTGCGAGATAGGAGACCTGGAATCGAATGTGTCTAAGAATGACAAGCAAACTGGAGGCATGGAGCGATTTAAACTTTTTTATGCTGCTTTCCAATCTTTGCTCTACATTTTCTGTTTCAGGCACCTGCTTTTGCATAAGAGTTCTGATTCAAGCACTTCAAGTACTTCAAGTGACTCGGAGTGGGAGTGTGACTTGGACAAGTTTTTCCAAAGGGTAATTCTTTCAAGGTTCAATCCTTTAAAGTTCTGTGACGAAACTGTCGCTTACATTTTTGCAAAAATTGCCACCAAGCTCAATGTCTGTTACTGCTACTCAATAATCGAACACAACAAGCGGGAGAGGATGCTCCAAACAAATGGTCAGTCCACGTTACCCTCCGCGGTGGGAAACTTCAGACAAAAGCAAGAGTTTTTAGACTTGGAGGCCTACTTCCCATTTGACCCTATTGTCTTGCCTGCCTCCAAGCAAGTAGTCAGTAAAAACTATGTCAAATGGAGTGATGTCAACCCAAGGACAGAAGAGGATGATGATGAAGATAGCGGTAGTCACCCAGACGAAAACGACAGTGGGATTGATGATGATTCTTCTGAAGCTGAGGAGGACCTCACGAGCGACGACGAGGACTAAATAGGAATTATTTAATATTCAAATTAGTTGATACTTTGAGGAGTGTGTAGACACATCAAGAAACTTAAGGCAATGAGTTCTGAACTTGTTTCCAAACTTTTAAAATTAAAATTTTTTGGATACTAACCGAAGTACCCAAAGCCTAATACCATTTACCTTTTTACTTTTTGATTTTGGAAGGGGCATGCGCATTTGACATTTCCTGTTGGTTAAATAATTCCTTTGTACGTTCTTAATTTACTGTTCTTCGTTTATTAGCGAGTTTCGGGAAATAATTCAATTGTATATCCTAGAAAAAACAACTTCCTTCAGCATGGTCACAGCCACCTTTACTTCAAATTTAAATTCATCAGATAAGGTAAAAATTATGAACTACACTGGATGACATGCAGAGAACAATAATCGTCGAAACGTGCATTTCGAGTTAAGCACAAAAATTATCGGACGTTGTTCTTTGCATTTGGTTGCAAAATAGAAGATCCATACCACATTAATAGGATTTTCTTTAAAAAATGATTCCACCGAGGATCGAACTCGAGACCTTCTCTGTGTGAGAGAGACGTCATACCGCTAGACCATGGAACCGTTGGATTGAGAAGTGATTCCACCGAGGATCGAACTCGAGACCTTCTCTGTGTGAGAGAGACGTCATACCGCTAGACCATGGAACCTTACTCCTGCTTCACTAGGGCACCATATAACTCGAGATATAAGTAAGAATTCCAGAGCATTCTCTTGTATTTGTATGTCATGCTCCATATAGGATCGTAATAGAACAAAATAATCCTCTTCTATGATTAGATTCTTAACTAATAGAGTAAAATTTTACGAGGGTTGTCTCTCAGGTGAAAATTTCCATGACAGATACGTTATTATCAGAACCAAGACCAATAGTCTTGAAGTACATACCTCGCATTGGCGTTTTATTCATCCCGGTGATATTAATCCGAGGAAAATATAAAAGGGAATGATTAAGATAACCTGTCATCTATGAGGTCAGATACCAGATTGGCTTGAAAACAACCTGCTTTGGATTTTAAATGAGAAGTATTAACAGGTCAAGACCCGAGACTCTTGCTCCATACTTTTTGATAGGAGTGAGATGAAATAAATTCTCCATTGAAATTGAGACTCCATTGAAATTGAGACTCCAGTACTCTGAAAAGAGGCGTTTATAGTTACAATTTCATGACGAATCGGGGATAGAATGACTTATATTGCAGCAGATAGTAAACAATTAAGCTGATTACTATATAACAGAAAGGGAAACAATGGCTCAAGAGGTCATTTAAAAATGAAGCTGCCGAATTTGGTATATCGAGGTTGGCCTTGAAAACCTTTCATGCACAGAATAAGAAGTTAAAATCCCCCTAAATAGTAATTCTTTTGGAAGAACATCCACAGAAGACTAACAGTGCTTACAACCAAAGGACCAAGAAGCCCCTTCCCGAACTTGGCCGTCCTAAATAAGAGCCATTCGCTGAAAAAGTGAAAACCAGCAACCGCAAATGTGAGTTGAGTCAATTCGAAAACCTGCTTGTTTGAAATATTATAAGCTCCATATAATCTCACCAAGGAAGTAATCAAAGTCCAGGTACCAAACGTTCTGGCACTCAAATGCGTAACCTGCGGATTCGGTTGCACCTCTGACGCCTCGTTTTCATATACGCGTCTTGTAAGTGTCAAATCAGATCCGTATGACTGGAACGAATTAAAAATAGAAACAACGGAGATAAAGAGGAGCCAGTATGGAAGGGATCCAGCTCGGGCAGTTGAGCCGGGCAAAAAAGAATATAAGCTGCTCATGTTTTGTTGGCTATCTTCGTTTAGTTTACGTTTTGAATGTCCCCGAATTTTTATGCTGCCTCCTCACAAACTTGCCGAATGAATACATTTTGATAAATTAGTAAATATAAAAATGGCACAGAATTCCAACTATAATCAAAATAGAATAGAACGCGAAAAGAGCCTTTAATTATGAGTCGTTTAAGCCTTTGGGTGGCCGTACAGTTCGCAAACCCTACTTCGACCCTTTATCAGCGAGCTCTGGTGGGGTCCTGTTGTCTCAAGACTTCTACAGCGGGCCCCAACAACCTCTGAAAGGCAGCCTTACCTAAGGTAGCAACGATAACTGTATCATTGGCAACAACAGTAGCTTGACGAGGCAAGTCGTTCAATAACGCCACTTCACCGAAATAATCACCCTTCGTCAAAGTCTTGATATGACCGTCCTTCGCATTTGAAACATTACAGTTGCCACTTTCGATAAAGTAAAAGTTTTCACCTTGTTCGCCTTCGGTGACGATGCTATCTCCTGCCTTGTACTTTTCAGTGCTTAAAGCGTCAGCCAACTTCGAACGTTCCTGGCTCAGCAAGGAACGCAAGACAGGCACATCCTTCAAGAAGTCCTCATACATAATTCTGCGGTTGAACGTTCCCTCGAGCAAAATACGCCTGAAAGTCAAGCGGTCCAAGCACCAGCATACAACATCGGTGATGGCGAGGACAGTGGCAGCACGTGGCGAGTTGTACATCAATGCCAACTCGCCAAACGATGCACCGACGGACGCAGATGTAAGCTTGGTGCCATTGACGTAGTATTGAACCGTACCTTCTTCAATAATATAGAAAAAGTCACCTTCATCGCCTTGAGTGATAATTTCTGTCCCCTGCGAGAACAGTCTCTTCGCTAGAGCCGCGATGACGATACTTTTGGAGGTTGCGTCCAACTGCTGGAATAAGAAGTTGGACCCTAACGCCTGGGTTAAGTCATCACGCTGCTCGAGAGTCAAATTGTTTGTAGGTGGCTTCCATGAATCCGACTTGAACTTGTCGGGGTTCATGGCTTCTGCCGAAACAGACGTTCTCCTGTTCGCATTGAAGGCTCTGGGAATATGCCCCTGGCCAAACGGAAAAGACCCTGGCACAGTGTTAGCCAGACCAGTAGCCAGCTCCGTCGAGAGAGATGACGGATCAGCGGCGGCTGGGTCCAACTGCGGAACGACGCTCGCGGAGCGCACCGCTTTCCCGAGAGGGCCGGCGCGGCTCGTGCCACCGACAGGATCATCTCCGTCGGTTGAGTGTGGGTCTTCTCCTCCAAAAGGTGACTTGAAGTTCACACCAGACTCCTGGCGGCTCAGATGTAATGACTGCGTGCTCAGTGACAAGCGCGCGGCCTCCCGCTGCGACTCGAGCTTTCCGCTAAAGTAGTTGAAACAAAATTGGACAACATCTTCCGGCTTCTTTGAATCAAGCTCCACCTTGAGCAGATTCAACTCCTGTGCAATGTTAGACATGACTAACAAAACTTTAGGGCAAATTCACACGGATCGAACTCCCTAGTATTGAACGGTCGGGATCCTTGCTCCCTCTTCCTCGTCGATCACCGGTTTAGAGGCGACGGAAACAAAAACAAGAATGTCTTCAAGACGAAGTCTTACGATCGAAACTAGACCTCCAGGAACAATTGGGGCGGAGCAAGAAACACAGTACTTGCAAAACACTTCCCGTAAAGCTGGCCTGGATTGCTAGTATCTAATTCAAATTATTGGAATGATCACATGACCAGGTCGTGCCTATGGCCAAGTAATGTGGGTGCTTTGGCTCACATAGGCACCTTGACAGTCGTTAGGTAACGGCTCGATAAGCCACGACAGTCAGCAAAGTTTACGAGATTGCAAATGGGTATAGCAGACACTGTTTCTTGGCGTTACATCGTTAAAATTTACCTTAATTCTCTTACATTGGCTCTCAACGGCGCACTTTAACTCAGGGTTGAAGAAAATGCCACGTCACAATCTGATCACGTGGCAATAGATCTTTCTGGAAAAGTGCCACGTCAGCATAATTCGCGTAGTATATATACGGTAGGAATTTTTCAGGACCAGGTTTCGTTCACCAAAGATGCTGAAGTCTTTGACGCTGTGGTTGCCACGTATCTGTGTGCTCTACGTCGCACTTGCACTTTTGGTGCCATTATTTGGTGCCTCTAAGCAGCCCTTTGCACTCGCTACCGAGGCCGACGAGCCTGCAACTGACTATGGTACCGTTATTGGTATTGACTTGGGTACCACCTACTCTTGTGTCGGTGTTATGAAAAATGGTAAGGTTGAGATTTTGGCGAATGACCAGGGTAACCGTATTACTCCTTCTTATGTGTCATTCACTGCTGAGGAGCGCCTCATTGGTGAGGCATCTAAGAACCAAGCTTCGTCGAACGTAGAGAACACCATTTTCGGTTCCAAGCGTTTGATTGGACGCCAATATGACGACAAGGTTGTGCAAAAGGAGATTAAGCAATTGCCTTACACTATTACCAAAAAGAATGGCAAGCCCGTTGTGACTGTCAACTTTTTAGAGAAGGAGAAGACCTTTTCATTGGAGGAAATTTCTGGTATGATTTTGTCAAAGATGAAGGAGATTGCTGAGGAGTACTTGGGTAAGGAGGTTACGCACGCAGTTGTCACTGTCCCAGCGTACTTTAATGATGCCCAGAGACAAGCCACCAAAGACGCGGGTACTATTGCCGGCTTGACTGTTATCCGTATTGTCAATGAGCCAACTGCGGCTGCAATTGCTTACGGTTTGGACAAGACTGATGGCGAGAAGCAGATTATTGTGTACGACCTTGGTGGAGGTACCTTCGATGTTTCTCTTCTTTCTATCGAGGGAGGTGTTTTTGAGGTTCTTGCCACTTCCGGTGACACCCACTTGGGAGGTGAGGACTTTGACTACAAGATTGTGCGTCACTTGGCTAAATTGTTTAAGAAGAAGTCTGGCATTGATGTTACTGGCAACACTAAGGCATTTGCTAAGTTGAAGCGCGAGGCTGAGAAGGCCAAGCGTACTCTTTCTTCCCAAATGAGCGCCAGAGTCGAGATTGACTCGTTTGTTGATGGTATTGACTTTTCTGAGACCCTTACCCGTGCCAAGTTTGAAGAGTTGAACATTGAGGCCTTCAAGAAGACCCTCAAGCCTGTGGAACAGGTATTGAAGGATGCCGGTGTGAAGAAAGAGTCTATTGACGACATTGTTCTTGTTGGTGGTTCTACCAGAATCCCCAAGGTGCAAGAGTTGTTGGAGAAGTTCTTTGACGGTAAGAAGGCCTCCAAGGGTATTAACCCTGATGAGGCTGTTGCCTATGGTGCCGCCGTCCAGGCTGGTGTCTTGTCTGGCGAGGAGGGTGTCGATGACATTGTCCTTTTGGATGTCAACCCTTTGACCCTTGGTATTGAGACCTCTGGTGGTGTTATGACTACCTTGATTGGCCGCAACACTGCTATTCCCACCAAGAAGTCGCAGATCTTTTCGACTGCAGCCGACAACCAGGCTGTCGTCTTGATTCAAGTTTACGAAGGTGAACGTGCCTTGGCTAAGGACAACAACTTTTTGGGTAAATTTGAGTTGACTTCTATTCCCCCTGCTCCCCGCGGTGTTCCTCAGATTGAGGTCACCTTCTCCTTGGATGCTAATGGACTCTTGAAGGTTGAGGCCTTGGACAAGGGCACCGGAAAGTCTGCGAATGTTACTATCAAAAACGACAATAACAGATTGAGCAAGGAAGAGATTGACCGCATGGTTGAGGAAGCTGAGAAGTATGCTGAGCAGGATGCTGAGATCAAGACCAAGATTGAGGCTCGTAACTCCTTGGAGAACTATGCCCACCAATTGAAGGGCCAGTTGCTGGACACTTCCGAGACTGGCTTGGGATCTAAGTTGGACGAGGATGACAAGGAGTCTATCGAGGATGCCATCAAGGAGGCCTTGGAGTTCATTGAGGAGAACTACGACGCTGCTACTGCGGAAGAACTTGAAGAACAAAAGCAGAAGTTGATTGACGTGGCCCAGCCAATTACGTCTAAGTTGTACTCCAACCCCGCTGACGACTCTGCCCAATTTGGCGATGATGACTCGGACGACGAAGTTGAGCACGACGAGTTGTGATTATAGATGTAGAGAACTGGGTGACGAGTTTTAATGAATAAATTCGAATGTGACACCTGTCACCATGATAGAATAATCGTAGTTCCGCATTTGCTAAACCCATGCATTCAAGCGATAGATGCACGTATCGAGTCATATATCTACCTGGAGGAAGGCAGCTGATAGCACTATATTTGCTTCCTTAGTGATTCCTGTCTGCGCTTGCATACATGACCAGCAGAGCAACAGAAGCATAGATGCGGTCTGCTAACTTAGCAAGCAGACAAAGGGCATGGGCAACGTATGACCTTAGCTAACGGCGAAGCACGGCTTCCGAGCAGCACAGCATACTTACAAGCTGAATTTTCCACTAGGGATGCTGTTTTGAATCAATACACGTGATAATAGTGATAGTTACCAGGCACTCAAATTCAGGACATCAAATTTTTTCGTTTGCATACCAGTGGTTGGATTGAAAGATTTTTCAACGCCAGGCCTGATTGCTGCATGGAGAGGACTTTCTCGGCACCTATCTCAGCATGTCGAATCGAAAGCTACAGAAGTATGTATATCTGAACCAGAAAACCGTTTGAATGTCTACTAGTTAGACTCAGTCAGTCGTACTCGTTGAAACGGTATCCATCGCTTGTACTAACTATATCCTTTTACAGAGAGATTGATATAATATTCAAGAAGATACAAGAAGGGCTACATGAGTTTAATTACCATTACGAGAGGTATGAAAGCATCAACACTGACGAGGATAGCGATAATCAGAGAGAAAAGGAGAAGTTAGAAAATGATTTGAAGAAAGAGATCAAGAGGCTACAGAAGTTTCGAGAGCAGATTAAGATTTGGCAGCTGAACGATGTTATAAAATCTCTAGGATTATCGACGCAGGCTTTGTCGAACAAATTGAACGAGAACAAAAAGTGGATAGAGGAAGCGATGGAGGTTTATAAGGATGTGGAGCGCACTTCTAAACTCAAGACTTTTTCAAATCAGTCTATTATGATGGCATCGTTAGAACAGATGAGGGACCAAGATAACGATGACGATGACGACGACAGTGACTGGAATATGGACGAAATTGAAGACTTTGATGAGTTATTGGAGGACTTGGACCAGGACGTGGACGAATTGAGTACCGAGTCTGTTGAAATTCTTGATAAGCTTAGAGAGGTATTGTTTAAATTAAACACTCAGACGAAGAAGTTGAATGCAGAGTTTGAAAAATTGAGTCATAAGAAGTTACGAAAGAATAACTTGAGTACCATCGAGAGCAAAAAGGAGAAGATCAATTCAACGAAGGAACACAACAACTTTCATGCTAGAAAGATTCTAAAACTCATAAAATACATCAAAATCAACAAGATCCCTGACTTGAGCTTGGTGCGCATCATAGAAGCTGACTTGGATGTGTATTTGGAGTCCAACAGCGAACCCGAGTTCAAGAATGATAACACATTGTACGATGATATTTTCAACCTGATTACCAACGCTGAAGAGCACAGCCCTATTGACAGTATCGATTCAGTTTCAAATGCTGTGTCATTACCATTATCGGCTTCGACCGCAGCTATCGCGCCAAAGAAAATTGGACCAGCTGGCCTCGGAAACGTGCTATCGAATGGTGCAGCTTCTGCTATGTTGAATAATTTGCAAAATAGCAATGGAAATGGACACTCTTCCACACATCTGGCTTCTGCAACATTGCACTCAACCGCCAACTCAGCAGATGTATCGAAACAGTCATCGCCAGCTCCATCATCACCGTCTCAAAGATATAGCGTTACTCCTGAATCGGCTAGTCCCGGAATAATAAAAATGCTTAAACCTGCTTCAGCCCCTTCAAAACCTGTCGGAGGGTTGAAATGGTCGGCAGCAGCAGCTGTTGGCTTACCAGAACTGAAGTCCATCGTGAACAGCAGAAGTAAATCACCAGAATCGGGACCAGTCGCATCCTTAACATCAGCGACTTCTCAGGAATCTACATCTCCTTCACCTATTAATGGACTTAAACCAGAATCTGTTTCGACATCAGGTCTGACATCGAACAGTTTCATACATCCACCTTTGAAAAACACTGCTATTGAAAGAGCGAGAGAGCTTACAGAGGAAAAAACCGGAAGAGCGTTTGAGGAAATCTTTAGAGATGTTCCAAACTCTCACTTTATCGATGTTTTGAAAAACTCTTCATTGCCGAATACAGAATTAAACCTCTTTGACGATCTTAATCTTATAAAGATCCCTCCAGGAATTCAGGATTTGGTAGTTTCTTTCACTGCAAGGAGAAATACTTCTCAGGAATGTTCGCTATTGTGCGATTCTAAGGAACAAAGCCAATTCATTACCCCCATCAGGAAACCTTACTTGCCAGCGGTGATAAACCCCGATAGTGCAAATTTCAAGCTGCCCCTGCAGTTATTCAAGTTGCAATCATACTGGAATAAAATAAGGGCCAATAATTTGTTTGAAAGGTTTGTGAATGAAATCAGCTCCATGGCTACTGAAAATAGCGTAGAGAATGCAGCAATAATTACCGACTTGACTCTTGTGTTGTTCTTTGGTTTTTATTATGGCTTCACACCTGTTGAAAATTTGATTGCAGAGACCTGTTTGTTCAGGTTGGGCTGGAAGCCTTACAGAACAAAGTCGGATATGGTCGCTGCACCAAGATTGGGACTGGTAGGATCTTCCACTACGAATGGCCAGAGTCAGGTACTTGGATCTAATAGCAATTCATCCGGCTCTCACAACTCAACAAAAGCCAGCAATTACATGTACTGGTTCAGGCGTGTAAAGGTTTTGCAACCAGCTATGGAGAACACAGTCGGATTTGAGCTTGGCGACTACCAAGTGTTTGACTTGTTGGCTTGGGAGATTTTTGTCCAACATGGCTTCAAATTCGAGTACCAGTACTGCCAGCTTGAGCCATCAACTTCTCTTTGCTAGCGCGAAGAAAGACGACCTAAACAGGTATGATTTATAAGTATTTTATTTCTATGCTAATCTTAGCCAAAAGTGTGAGATTACTGTTAAGTTGTAGTGACCTAACTAACCTAAAATATCTTGATCTAGATGCACAGTAGAACTTGAATCAACTCTCTCGGAGAGTAGAAATTGCAGGGAATTGAGAGATGTCAGGGAATTTAGAAAATCTAGACACTTCACGTCAGAGTAAAACATGTCAGAACAATCTATGTTAGAAAGCCACGGATTCTCGAGAAATAGGCTCTCACTGTGATCATCTCGCAAGTGAATTGGATGTGAAACAGTGATGTGTGATTTTGTGACTTTTCTTGCAGCATTTTCGCTTTTAAAATCAGCCTCTGAAAGGAGCCAATCACTTACACTGTTGACTACTGACTGCGAACTTGCGAGAGGAATCCAACCAAAATCCTCCAGACTAGGTAGTTCCGCTTGTATTTCGTTGTGTGCTCTTAGGATTGAATGCAACTCATCAAAAGGATCCGTATTCATTAGAGTAGAATTATCAACACTGCAATCTAGTATTTTATTGTTGGCATAGCTCTCAGGATAATGGTACCCACCCAGATCAATAATCACAGGTAACCCTATCGTTTGCTCAAGATCCAAGGCTTCCTGCGGAATCAAATCATGACGAGTATAATTTTTGAAATCATCAGAATCGATTCCAAAGCGCAAGAGTGACAGGTGCTTAATTGCAAACTCGTTGGATACATCTCCTATACTCTCTATTCTCTCCATGAATGGCTGCAAAACCCAGTTCCTAGCTCGTATACTTAAATTTTTGTTTGACGTGAATGAATTACTGGGAGCCCTATGAAACACACTTACTTAAGTAACAAGCGAGGAGAAGAAAGACCACCTCTGCTTATCAATGTGCAAATTTGAATCCAAGTGTTCTGATTGAAGTTTGAAGGATTGTATCGACCTGCACATAAAACCACTGAGGAGGCGAGCGATATTTATGGGCCCTACAAAGCTAGACCAATTGGACAGGAACGTGCAGGATGGAATACTATTCGTCTTTAGATGCATCTCAGCTAGATTCAGAAACTCCAACCATATTTGAGCTCATCTCGGCTAACCAGCTTGAATCGTTACTTTCGCCTTCTTTGAGGTACATATTGGTATACTATGCTAGCCGCTATCCGTACTACTTGCTCCGGCTCAACAACAATTTCGACGAGTTGAATCTCTTGCTAAGGGGTTTTGTTGAATGGTACTTTATGAAGTACTGGCAAGGTTCGTTTACAGAAAACTTTTATGGGTTAAAGAGAGTTAATCAGACCCCACTTGCAGACTCAAAGTATAATAGCAGCAAGATCACGCAGTTGGTACCATCTATGGTCGAGGAGAGAAGAACCTTGACCGGTATACAGCAGGCAGCATCTATTTTTGAGGTGATAGGCTCGAGTTATTTATCTGAGAAACTTCTGTACAGTTATGAAGTGTGGTATACAAAGGTGGTCACCAACCAGCTACGGGAGCACGAAGGAAACACCAGACGCGAAAATATCGAAATAAGACTAAAAAGGTTGTTTGTACGGCTGTACCCGTATATTCAGGGTGCTTTGCGAATGGGAAATCTTCTTACGACGCTTGTGTACTTAAGTGGCTCGTCAAAGTCTCCAAGTTTGTTGACAACTTTGTTTAGGATCAACTACTCACGCTTGAATCAGCACGACTACTCAAAAAATGAGCCTCCGTCTGTTTCATCTTCATCAGAGAGGAAACCCCCAAGCAGAATCGCTCCACCGTCAAATATTGAATTCTTGTTGCGGCTCGCGACAAGAAACTTTACCAGACCTGTGTGGAAAGTTTTACAAGTTGTTTTAGGAACTTTCTTTCCTGTGGCAATATTCTCTTTGAAGTTTTTGGAGTGGTGGAACAATTCGGACTTCAGCAGCAAATTGAACAAAAATCAAGGCAATGTGTTAGACTTTACCTTGCCACCACCACTGTCCTTGGCAAGAGCTTTGAAAATATCCAAAACGAAAAGCAATAGTGGGAGATTAGCAGCACGAGCCGGTGAAATTAAGTCGACAAAGACCTGTCGCTTGTGCAACAAGGAGATTACAAACCCAGCTATCATTGAAACGGGGTATGTCTTTGACTACACATGCATATACAACTACTTGGAAAAGTCTCACATAATTGTCTCGGAGAAGAAGGCCAAGGAGACCGAAATCGAGAGAGCTGAAGAAGAAGAAGCATACGATGACGAAGATGAGGAGGTGAAGAACCATGAGAAAGACTCTCAAGATGTAACCGATAAACTCGAATTGAAGGAGTACGACGTAAACAAGGGAGGTCGATGCCCAGTGACTGGTCGGAAGCTACTTGGATGCAAGTGGAACGCTATTAAGGAGGAATGGGAAATCGAGGGAATACGTAAATTGATTTTTTAGATATAAATTTTGGCTTCACGTGGGCCTATCAATCCTCGTGGGCCAGCCACAGTACAAATACAAAATTTAGAGCGAACTTGCACGAATACGCTCACTTTTCGCCAAAATGTCAGTTGAGAAGACACTTGAAGCCATTAAGTTCGATAAGGATGCTATCAAGTTGCAAATACTTGATCAATTAGCCCTCCCATACGCGACAGTGTATATTCCAATCTTGACTATTCAAGATGCGTTTGAGGCCATCAAGCTGATGAAAGTCAGAGGAGCTCCCGCTATCGCCATCGTAGGCGCCTTTGCGATAGTCGTGGATACATATTCCCATGTGACGAACGGTTCCGAAGCCAAAAATGTGGCAACCTTGATTGAGTCTGTGGACTACTTGATCACCTCAAGGCCAACGGCTGTGAATCTTTCAAATGCTTTAAATGACATCCGGGCCTTGTTATTAAGCAAGTTTACAATCACCAGCTCAGTTACAGAAGATGTGTACAGAGTGGTTTATGACTACGCTGTTGATCTCTTTGAGGATGATTTGAGTAATAATTTGAAAATTGGAGACAACGGAGTTGCTTATATCAAGCAAATTTTGAAGAGTCAAAAGTTTGAGGGCCCATTCTCGATCATGACAATCTGCAACACAGGATCTTTAGCAACTTCAGGTCATGGTACTGCGCTAGGAATCATCAGGTCTACATTCAAGGACTTAAAAGACACATCTGGCGAGGGGTTCTGGTTAGAGCACGTATATCCTTGTGAAACTAGACCTTATAATCAAGGCGCTAAGCTCACAACATATGAGTTGAACTACGAAGCCATTCCATTTACGCTTATTTGTGATAATATGGTGTCTTCTCTTATCAACAATTTGAATGTTAAGAAAAAGCAATTGAAACTGCTGGGAGCTCCGGTAAAGTTTATAATTGTTGGAGCAGACCGCGTGGTCCGTAATGGTGATACCGCAAACAAAATTGGAACTTATCAGTTGGCTACCATAGCTGACAGCTTCAATCGAAGATTTTCGGAAGACACTCAAAAAATCAAGTTCATCGTAGCTGCGCCTAAGACTACAATTGACTTGAATACGAAGACAGGGGATGAAATTGTTATTGAGGAAAGGCCCTCCAATGAATTGACAACCTTAAATGGACCAGAGATCAACGCTTCAGGGGAAGCAGGAGCCAAGGTTACTGTTGGAATTGCAACTCCAGGAATTTCTGTTTGGAATCCCGCGTTTGATGTGACTCCGGCCTCATTAATTGACACTATCGTCACTGAAGACTCTAGTATCGAAAAACAGACAGACGATTTGTTTGACCTCTCAAAGTGACTTTATTAATTGCAACATTAAATTCTTAGAATAGCTGAGCCAAGGAGCTACTTGAAAAAATTATCAAATATGTAAGGATTTTGTGACTGAAAGCTATACTTCATGCAAAGGAAGCCTCTGTAGAATCCCATTTTTTCAGGATAGTAACTACCCAGAATTTGATGCAACATTTTAGCGGGAGGTTCAACCACTGTATCAAGATTTCCAAGCAAAACAACACTTATGCACTTGCCTAAAACTCATGCGATGCCTCATCATTTGGAAGAGAATTCAGAGTAGTAGACTAGTTTTCTTCGGGGATTACCGATGAATTTTCTGTCGCAATTGCTAGCGTGTTATTCTCCGTCGAAGCAGAACTTTCGTCTTTCTGTGTAGGAACTTCTGCCTCTTGAATGGAGATGTTTACTTCGTTAAGATCAGAAGTATTCTCATCAGCTAAAAGTGATTCATCCTCCTGAATAACAGGCGTCATACCCTGAGTACTGACTTCTTTTTCCTCTTGAGTTTTAGTTTTTGATTCCTCGCCGGCCAGTCCCTCAGTAGCTCTAAAATTTTGTTCTTCAACAATATTGTTTTTCATGACTAGTTCCATCCGGGTATCTTCGACTGTTGATAGCGCGTTGACGTTTTCCCAAAGCACTTGGCCAGAATTACCATATCCTGGCAAATCACATAACTTGACCCTGAAATAGTCGATATCTTTTAAAACCATGTACTTTTCATTGAAGTCTTTAAATTGAGGTAATTGAGTGCAGAAACATTCAATAAGTAGCCTTTTATAATTGTCAAAAATTTGCAGCAATATTAATGAGCAGGTCAATTCCGGCAAGTATTTGAAAAGTGCATTAGCAATTGTAGTGGTATCCTTCACTAATACCTCCATATATTTGTGGCACTGAACGGGATGAGAAAGAGGGACAGACCAATCGATCTTAATAATACTGCTCGTATGGTTTGTTGTCCTATCGTAAACGATAGAGACTATTTTTGAGAAAAGTTCGTTTTCGTGATCTTTGTAGTTGCTTATTATACCCTGGAACGTTAATTCGTCGGGCGAAGAGTTTCCCGCACCGGGCGCGGAAACTGTCCTTATAGATTTGAAAACATGCTGTAACTTGTCTAGGAACGAAATGTTGAATTCGACAAGTTGAATACACAAGGCAATGTGCTTTGGGTAAATATGCTTTAAGCCAGCTGTTCTTGTAGCACCTGCATTCAAGACAGCTTGTGAAGATTTTGAATTCATGAGCTTGAAGTAGTTTAATAAATTATGCTCAATGCTAGAATTAGTCCCGGGAAAGACCTTGCAGATGATTAAACATTCTAGAACATGATTAATCGATTTAATGCACAAATTAGGAATCATAAAATATTCTTCACCAATTTTTAATTTTGTTAGTGGCGGGTTTGGTTCATTTGCTTTTTCAGACTCTCTCAGTTTCACACAACAAAAGTTTAGAAAATGTAGCCAAGAGTCTCCCGAAAAAGCAGTTTTCCCACCACTTTCAATGTAGCTGGAATAGCTAATCACTTCGTCTAAACTTTTTTGAGCCGTCGCTAAATCTTCGGACAGAGTGATTTCTTTCCAGACCTCACGGTCACATTCATGTACCAATGACTTTAAAGAGTTGTGGTGAAACCTATGCACAAAGTAGCTTATGTGATGTTTAAGCCATTCACTTAATGAACTACCTGCTTTTGTTGCAGAGTAAGCAGGGTTAATAAACTCACATTCTTGTAGATAAGCCGAGGATACCGCGTAAAGTCGCATGTAGTAGGCAAGTGATAAATCAGCACTTTGTTCCAGTCTCACATTTATCACCTTAGTAAGTCTAACTTGAGTTAGTTCAATAGCTTTGTGAATTGCACTCGTTATATCGAAAGACATCACGTCAATTTTTTCTGAGAGCAGTGGAGGTATTGCTGTTAACGCCAAATCAAGCAAGATCTTCTGATGAGCAGTAAGGCGCCGCAAACATTCGGATAAGTTTGTATAAATTTTCTTCAACATTTCTTCAAAATCCTTTGGTGTCAATGCCTTTATGCTAGACGAAAGAGCGTTAGAACCATTAACTGACTGACCACTACTTTCAGGATATGACGGCTGAGGCGTTCCTTCATCGGAAAGCTTCGAGTCCGGTAAATTGCGCTTAATTATCTCTTTCACCTCAGAAATGATACTAGCTTCGTAAGCAGAGTAAGCTTGTGACAAGCATCCCGATTTTGCCAAAGTTGTGATAAATGCGGATAAGGTTTGCTTTGTGGATTCACCAATATTCAAGTATAAGTTGTTAAATGGTTTGCCACTCAGTTTCTGACCTTTACTTATTGAAGCATACATTCTCAACAAAGTGTCTTCAATAGGTACATCTTTGTAGTGCGAACGTAAGTCTTCTAAGAGAATACTAATGAAGTCTTTGATGTGGCCCTTAGAGCATTCCTCTTTCAAAAAATGTAAATCATTACTTAAATGTACCAAAGCTGGTAAACGACTTAATTTTGTCAAAGAATACTGAAACTCCGGATACAATGCAAGTACTTCAGGGGAATCTATTTCATGGCGATTAACTCCTTCGATTAAAAGTTCCGTAACCAAAATTTCATTCAAGCAATCAGCAAACCTAGCTTCAATGTGTGATAATTTAGCCCGTTCAAAATAAAAGAGCACTTGTTGAAGATGTAGAAAGGATGATTCCAAGCGTTCAGCATTCTTTAGTTCTATCACCTTTTGAATAATCTTTAAACCTCTCAGAGACAGTTCCTCTTCCAAATGATCCAAGCCTGTCATGATTCTGTCAACTACCGCGACGCAATGTTTTGTCTGCAGTTGGATAGTTTGAACGTCTCCAATAGCACTAAAAAACGACTCTGAAGACTTTGCAATTTCCAGCACCAAGCTCACCTCAACTGTGTCCAAATATGCAGACAACTTTTCTTGAATTTCAGTATTATCCAGAATGTTGTTTATCACTTCACCATCTTCATTGGACAATATACTGCTATTACCCAAAATTCGTCTAAACACTCGCGGATCGTCTAGACGAAAGTCAATGTCCATAAATAAGGAAGGAATGGCATCGAGACCACTATTCAACTCACCGGTATCAAAATTGCTCGTAGATGAAGAGTTAGAAATCTTGTCTGGATCCTTGACATTATGCGATTTCTCCTCCATTAATATTTGGAGTGTGTCCTTTGTAAGCTGCTTGTAGCTCATTTCAAACTTGTTGTATTCCAGGAGAGTTGGTTTGACATAGGTGTTTTCTAATGTCTGACTCGAAACTCCTTTAGAAAGTTTCAGAAGTTGTATTTGTGGAATTTCTTTAACTGTCGGAACCCTGAGGTTGTAAACAGTAGTAGCACCACCATTGATTGTTACGGAACTTCTTGCAGGTCGCCCGCGCTTCGCACGAGCTGTGTCAGAACCAATTGTCAATTCATAAATCGAGTTTGGGCCCAAGGGCGAGATTTCTTCCGACCGAGGAGTAGTTTCGTCATTGTTAGTCTTGAATACCTGGAATCGTGTCGACAGCAATAGGGAGTCTTCAGCATCGGTACTTTGCCGACGCGATATTGAAGAGCCAGCACGCCGAAAACGAGGATACAAACTGTTGTTTCCAATTCCACTAGCCATGTTGTTACTTGGCAGTGACATGAACGAACCGGAGGAGTATTCGGATTCGTTGGCTAGATGGTCATTCAAGTTAACGCTATCGTCGAGAGAGAAGCGAGCGCTACTCGCAGGGGACACCATCACGCTGGGCAACTGTTCTTCCGACATTGTACGAGACAAGACGCACTCAAGGTCCCAAATTACTCAGATCTTGTTGTTGCGGCTGGGACCAATACGTCTAAGTTTCTTGTCCACGACAGATTTTTTTGGCGGCCAAAAAGTAACAATGTACCAGTTTTCCTTAAAACCCCCACAGAAAGAGCGCGAGGAGAAGAAGCATGGCCCTGCTAGATTCTGGTCATTCTGAACGTAAGGACTTGGGGCCGTTACCAGTATGTCTTAATAGAATTGTACTAAAAGCATCTTCCCACGTCAGGTGTTAGGAGAGACACGTGATATGCAAATGAAGACAGAGAACACACAAGACGGGAGAAAAAGAACCAGGAATAAGCCACGGATATATAATAAAATGCAGATACTAGGTTCATTCGACCTACAACGAGTATCATTGAATAGAATGGAGTAGCACCTGCTCAAGGAAAAATCGGTTTCAATGAATCCTCCAACACAACCTAGCTTTGGCTTGATTGTTCAAAATCATGACGGCAACGAAGGCTTTTATCTACCTTAAAATGTACATTTATGCTTTTTTGGCGAAATCTGGGTAAACTACTGTTGCAAGATGTATGGAAGCGCTATTACTGGTATGTGGCCTAAAATGTAAGAGTATACACTACATGTTATAAACAATGCGTAGCGTCCAGATTTTTGTATAAAACAAAATGATCGATAATAAATGTATCTAAGGAACGTGATATACTATTCAAACCAAAACTCCAGGTATGCTAACAGACCCTGGTAATCACATATCGAAGGTTTTAACCATGCTACGATAAAGAATAATTATACTTCATTGACTTTGCGTCAATCATTTATTGTAATTTCGAATCAACCCACTGCTCCAATTTCAAGACCTTAGCTTACGGCATTCAAGTGCCGTCAACCCTATAACGTTTGCCACTATACAAAATCCAGAAAGATCGCAAGAGGCTAATGCTGGCCTGATGTCAGGTAACACCACATTATTTGCAGCCACTAGTATTGATGCTAAGCAAAACACCAGGTAAATGAAGCTTGCGAAGCAGATTAAATATAGTAGAAATCTTAAAATTCAACTTATAATTACCTGCATCCAACTCACAAATTCGTGAACTAGCAAACTAGCTCTGTTTAACTCAATAATGAAACTTCATTACTCGAGGATGCTATCTTTAGAATTCGGTATACAAAATACGGATGTTACGTAGAGTCAAAAATCCATTTTTTATACTTCTAGCGATAGTAAAACTATCAAAACTATGGCTTTAGTCCATTTTTGGATTAGGGTTACTTGGTTTCACATAAAATCTCGCGTACAAAAACACGGTAATCAATCCTAGGAACTTAACAATTATTCTCAATTTGCTATTTATTCAAGCAGAGATCAATATATGAGAACCTGATAAGTTTACCCTTCAACTTCTTGATCTGAATTTACCATGGTCACGCAGGCCCCAGAGAGCAACTAGACACTGCAAAGTTGCCTACACTTTAACTAACTTGAGAACAATTGTCGATTTAAATTAACTTGCATTTTTAATATGCAGTTTACATCATTCCAACATAAATCAAGCTGACGTTTGTCAGAGCCACAGAGCCACACAGAAACTACCGAATCCTACCATGTCTGCCGAGAAGTCAAGCTCAAAGCCGAGTGAGTCAAAACCTAAACCATGCTGTGTTTGTCTTGATGAGAAGAAGATCAGGGACGAGTGCTTGCTATTCAACGGTCAAGAGGGAGGGAAGTGCGACGATCTTATTGCAAAGTACAGAGTTTGCATGGCGGGCTTTGGATTCGAAACCCGTTAACTACACTGCTAAGAAAGTGAATATTCTATACGAAACATGATGACTTACCCTGACAGAATCATTGTAAATAGTTAGAGAGTTTTATACTCTCTTGTGATCATTTAGTTAACATCAATAGCTGTATATTTACGTGTTACTAAAAGTACCATAATTGTTATGCCCTGTAGCGTTTTGCACATTCTCGACTTCGCGAACTGTACCGCCAATAGTTCCATTGCCCGAAATACTAGCTGAATTAAGCACTTCAGGCTTCGGTAAACCGTGATGTTCATTATTGATGAAAGCCGGTCCATCTTGCAGTGCAGAACGGGACCTAGTGATAGACTTGAGCATTCCTCTATTGAATTGCATTAAGCCTTGGTTCTGGATGAAACTGTCAATTAAGATGAGCTGCACGCAGTTCATCACAATTGGGACCACAAACATAACCACAAAAATCTCGAACTCATCAGGATATTCATCAAGCCAGAGTAATAAGACATGACTTGTAAACCACAACAATTGTGTCTCAAAACACTCCACTATACCATACAAAATAATCTTTGTGATCATTAAAGAAGTAAAGTAAATTAGCAACTGCTTCAAGAACGCTTTGAAGTGGGGCTTATTGACATCGGGACCATATTCTCCGGAATCTATCTGCGTAATGCCTAAATGCTCCTTACAAATCTTTGTAACGAACCGAAACACAAGGTAGAGGATGTAAACGCCAATTGTACAGTCAAACATAATGTTAAGAAAATACCAATCACAAGGATCATCGTCTAACACAGGAGGATCTTCCACAATATCTCGCAGGTTCTTCAAAGTTACTGCTATACCTTCATCGGCTGTCTTAAGAATGGATAGCAATACATTAAAGACATGTACGCCAAAGGCACCAATAAGCTGCTTGAGAACATCGAACAACCACACCGGCCAAGTACGACGGGCGGGATACTCGTAAGATCGCTTCACTATGAGAGAAGAAAGACATAGTAGTCCTAGGAAAGCCTGTGTAATCAAGGAAAACGTTCCAATAAGCTCGCATTTGCCATCTCCCAGACCTTGAGGCCCTGATATGAAAACCGGAAACAACCCACCAGATACTATAATAAGCAAGCCCGCCAAACTATTGAATGGTATGATGTCTCGACATCCAACCATACTGATGTGGGTCGCCTCAATAGTATGCGATACACTTCAGTTTTAGTGTACTAGCGAAATCTAATTTCGGAATTGGCGTATCGTCTGCTCCGCAATCAATAAGCATTTCCTAATTTTGTTCGACATCGCAAATTTACAAGAGGCTCAAGTTATGAAACATCGTACAGATATATATATATACACGTCAGGGTAAAGTGTTTGAGCATAAGCGGCATTTCCAAGAAACCAGCAGTCACAAAAGATGCAAGATAGGCGCCAGACAGGCGAAGTACAAGACTAAATGAGCCATTATTGTCCTTTCCAACTGCCCAAGAATTGTGAAGCCAAGTCCTTAGCTTGCTCCACCAAATTGGTTTTACTGGAATGCGTTTCCAGTGAGGGAATATCTAAGTCTGCGGGAGACTTTGCATCCGGAGGAGGGCTGATGATGCCATTTTTGTCCGCCGCCTCGAACAATAAAGCATAACTGGGTTTTAATATGCCCACATTGTGTTCGGGTTGCGAATAAAAATCCGACTGGGAAGGCTGCGAGATTCTCGCCTGCGAAATAGAGATCGGAGCCGGTGTTCCATATGGTTGTACAGATGGACTATCAGGGGTGGCCATTGCTGAGTTTACTGGATGAGCAGCAGCATCCTCAATGAACTCGTCCTCAGAGTCAGATTCTGATTCAAAGACAAATGCACTACTTCTCTTCTCCGTTGGCGATGGCCTATTTCCCAGGAAAGCATTCGCAGATGTGGTATGAGGTGGTAACGGACCGACCTTTCCTTGTGTAGTTGATAATGGGGCCGATGCTTCAGATGGCAAACTTCCGATGTGGCCATGCGAATCTAATCTCAGCATATTTGGGGAAGTGACATTGAAAAACAGGTCTGAAAGAGACCCAGACGAAGGTTTCTTTGATGTTAGAGCACCTCCTCCAAAAAATTGACTGGAAAGAGAGTTGGAAGATGTTGGCTGCTTTGAAAGCGACGTCGAAGAATGCCGAGGAGCGATAGAAGATATTGGCGCACTCGTAGGTTCTGGATGGTTAAGCTCGTTGGGAAAATGGCCACTTGGTACAGAGGAACTTGTACCAAAAATTTGTTGCGCCATATTGTGACTTGAATTTCTAGTTCTTATGGACAACGCGCTTATTCCCTCTTCATCTTCACTTTCGTCGGATGATGATCCATCATTCAAACCTAACATGAATGCAGGGCCTGAGGGTTTAGAATTCTGTGATTGAAGAGGAGTTGAAGCTTCCTTCAGTTTGTGTACCTCAGTCTGGCCCCAGATAGAATCCACAGCAGGTTTGCTATCTTGCGGATAATCCATATCCTCATAAACAAAGTTCGATCCCAAGGCTATGTTTTCTGGAACATCTACCATGTCCACAGGCAGGGCGATTTCAACAGGCAGCTGCTTTCCATTGCCTCCGTATATGTTGGGTTCAGATTCATAAACTGAGTTGTAGTCGTAATGATAGTCATAACCTCTGCTACTAACATTATCCACATTGTGACTCGATCTATAAGGCCCCTCTTCGTCACTTTCTTCATCCGAGGATCCATAGTTCAATAACGTCGGTGGTAATAGCTCAATAGTTGAATACAGCCGTTTAATTGATGACTCCAGAATAGAAATACTTTGGGGCTCCTTAGATTCAATTGGCAGAAGAGACGAGAAATCAGGGACCTTCGGGCTTGAGAGTGACGAGTTAGACCGAGCCCTAAGAAAAAAACCACCCTCCTCCTCTTCCTCCTCATCATCGTCTTTTAGATCATTGTAAGAATACGATGAAACGTCTCCACCTCCACCACTATAATAACCACTACCGGTGTCACTACCCCCATAGTAGTATTCATGCATACTTTGTGAGCCCAAATGCGAGTCTCCATAATAATCATCGTCGTTTTCTTCTTCATATTCATCATCAGAATATGGTATGATTGCTATACATTGTTGCACTTCCTCATTAAAGTGAATATGGCGGTCTTTCTTTTCCGAAGATTTTGATCCGCTACTAAAGGCAGATACCTGCGCACCATCCATCGCAGGAGAACGTGAAGCAGAAGCGGTCCGATCAGGAACGTCTTTGTTTGAAGAACCAGGAGCGCCAAAGTCTTGGTCAACACCTTCAGTACTCTGCTGAAGATCTTGCTTTCTCTTTTCCCTTAAAAGATCCTGCAAGTTTGATATTGAACCAGGACGCGAGGGGTCTATATTTTTGTATTGTGAGTTAAGTTTGGCAGAAATAGCATCATAATCGTCAAACTCAGGAGGACATTGCGATGGTATATCACTCAGTGCCTCCGTTACCGGCTTACGAGTAAATGCCGATGATAAAGAAACGTTTGAGCCATTCAGAGAGTTTTCCAAAGCCTGCCTTTCCAATTGCTGCTGGCGCTGCTTTTCGCGTTGTTTTTGGTACATCGTGTTTGTGGCCAACTGAAGTTTTAACAAATTGGAATGACTAATCATCATATCTTCAACGGTTCTGTGCTTCAAGATGGGTTTCGGGCCCGAGTTTCTGCGATCTTGTTTCATGTTGGGCACAGATATATCTCCAGCAGCAGCTGAAGTAACAGTCGAAGGTTGCGCCACATGGTCTGTATCATCATCTGTTTTGTCGTCCTTGAGAATTGGCCCATACAACCACGTAACGTCGCTATCTTTAGACCAGTTGACCGCTTCGGGGCTAATGGTTTTCAAATTGGACCTACGTTGTGCCCAAGTACGCCAACTCGCATTTTCCAAGCGTGCCGAGTTGGCAACGTCTTTCCGTTTGTTAATGATATAGCGCCAAGACCTCGAAATATCTGACACGTCCCACTTGTGAGACAAGTAGTCCACGTGAAGCGACGGCTCAGTGGTGATATCATTGTCGTCATGAGGTACAAGATCGGCGTTATCAAACATGCCTTGAGCAGGCTCGGTCTCATATTCTTCGTCTCCATCCTGTTCGGCACTGCTAAACTTCTGACCATGTGCGTCTTCTCGTTCTTGATCCCCATCTTTAACATCTTCGACATGCTCCTCCGCATACTCTTCTGCAACTTGAGAATTGTGATCGTCCGTTTCCGTTTTCTCCTTCTCCTCTTCCATAATCTGCCTCGCACCTTCTTTCTTCAAATCATTCTCCCTCTGTTCGAGTTGTTTCTCAGGCAGGATAAACTCATCCAACAATCCCAACGACCGCGTGCGCTTGAGCCTGAAGGTTGTGTTCTCAAAGTGTTCGTCGTCCTCGGCATCCACGTGCTGAGACGTAGTCGCGCCACCGACATATACTTCTCCGGGCTGCGTCATGCTATGCCAGACGATATGATGTGAGCCTGTAATTAGGCTCTTCAGCAATACGTCAGATGTGCTCGTGTCAAGCTCGCACACAAACGAGTGCGTCTATCGTGCAGCAAAACGGCCTCTAATAGCACTGGTGAAAACGCCCAACACACTCGCGCGAAAGGCAGCGGGCGTGTAGCAGAAGTAAGGTAAGCGGCGTGCTTACGGGAACGTGATTGATTGATTCTCCCGTAGTCAGCTCGCTTTTGTTCGAGAGAAGACCACGTTGCTAGTTGCGGAGCCGATGGATTGTTTCTAAATAGCGGCACGAAGAAGGCAAACATCCAAAACGCAATAGGATAGAATGTGTGCGGTAGGCAGCTACAGCTAGCTAAAATGAATCAAAGTGATGGTATACCAAAAGCAAATGGGGAAGTTATGACATAGGTCAGTAACGTAAGCGCATAGCAGATTTAATGGACTCGTTTACGCTGAATTTACGTTTCCAGTGGTTCAATAAATGCGAGCGCGCGGGCAACGATTGGCAAACGAATGGTTGTAAATTTATTGCTAGTAGCCGACATGGCTTAAACGACTGGAATCCGCTACACTTCTGATAATAGCAAAAATGACCAGCGTCCAGTGTATAGAGGGATCCATCGCCATCAAGTACCGCGCCGTTGCCATCTGGTGGGCATGTGGTGACTTTGTGGTCGTGGGGAAGTCGCGGGGAATCGCGGGGGAGATTTGGGGCAACGGACAGGGGAGTCACGCATAAGAAAACAAAGCCACCCCAACTCCCAATGGCAACCTAGAATAGAGCAAGCTAGCAATACAAACCCGTGAAGCGAGATGGAGGCGCTGGCGGCGGATTGGCGTGCACCGTCAGGATTGCGGAGAATCCCGGGGGTCTCGTGACCCGCATCGAAGGTAAAACGCGGAGTGAAAAATTACGTGGCACAGCAAGGATGGCCCATATTGACAGTGAGAAGCGCGCCGAGCACGGCGTGGAGCCGTCTTTTGGTTTTGGTGCAGACGCTGACTATGGGCTTTCCCACGAAAAGACCGACAAGGGACAGAGTGAGAAGGAGGATGTATTTTTGGCGGCACTGTTGAGCAACCATTCGGACGGATCTGAGCCGCGGGAAGGTGAGCTCAAGCGTCGGTTCTCGACTTGGCTGGTGATTTCAATTGGATTCGGGTTGACCAACTCTTGGTTTGGTATCTCAGCATCGTTGATTACTGGTATTCAGTCAGGTGGTCCGCTCATGATTGTGTACGGTATCCTTATTATCACGTGTGTCTCTTACTGTATTGGTGTGACACTTTCGGAGCTCCTGCTGGCTATCCCTTCGGCGGGAGGACAGTATGTGTGGTCGCGTGTGTTGGCACCAAAGAAGTACTCGTCATTTTTGGCGTATCTTTGTGGTTCACTTGCGTGGGCGGGATCCTTGTTCACGTCGGCCTCAATGGCTTTACTGATTGCACAAGAGCTCATGGGATTCTGGGTGCTCACGCACCCAAACCACGTAATACAAAAGTGGCAACTATTTGTTATTTACCAGCTCATCAATGCTTTCATCGCTATCTTCAACTGTTACGGCAAGTGGTTACCGTACCTTGCTAGCGGGGTACTCTACACATCGATTTTTTCTTATTGTGTGATCATGGTGACAGTTTTGGTATGCTCCCGTGGAACTTACCAGCCGGCGTCGTTTGTGTTTACGACCTTTGATAATAATACAGGTTGGTCGAGCTCCGGTATTGCATTTATTGTTGGTTTAATCAACCCCGCCTGGTCATTTAGCTGTCTCGATTCTGCGAGCCACTTGGCTGAGGAAACCACGAAGCCGCGTACAGACATTCCCAAGGCAATTTTGAGCACTGTCACAATTGGATTTGTCACTTCATTTACGTATGCAATCGCCATGTTCTTTTGCGTGCGCAACTTGGATGCGATTCTTAATCTGAGCACGGGTATGCCTATCTTGGACATTTACTACCAGGCACTTGGTAACAAGGTTGGTGCTATTTGTCTCGGTTCGTTGATCTTTTTAACCGCTTGTGGCTGCACAATTAGTTCCCACACATGGCAGACACGCCTTTGCTGGTCCTTTGCGCGCGACAAGGGTTTACCATTCTCCAAACAGTTAGCTGTTGTTGATCCTAAGCTTGGTGTTCCCTTGAATGCACACTTATTCTCATCATTTTGCGTGGCTCTCTTGGGCTGCCTCTACTTGGCTTCACTGGCTGCGTTCAACTCAATGGTGACAGGCTGCATCACATTTTTGGTATTGTCATACATGGTACCCACGGCCGCCCTTCTCTATAGAGGTAGAGATAACATCCGTCACGGACCATTCTGGCTTGGCAAGTTTGGCTTATTTTGCAACATTATTACCCTCGCATGGGCCGTTTTTGCCCTCGTTTTCTTTTCGTTTCCATTCACAATGCCCGCGACTGGAGGCAACATGAACTACGTTTCTGTTGTCATTGCCGTGTACATTACATGGGCATTGGCTTACTGGTGGTTCCCAGTGAAGAGCTGGTCATGCCGCCAGGTGTTTGCTGGTGGGTTGGGAAACAATGAAGAAGTCGAGTTTCCCAACGTCTGCCTCACCGAATTGTAGGTTGATGAAGCATCCGTATCTAATATTCACTTCTTGAACAAAGCGCCCTACAAGCCCACATTTAGAAAAGTATTACTACACTACGATCAAATATAAGTATCCACTGACACCTCTCTCTCATAGAAAAACTCCAGACAGGTTCTTTTAAAGACACAACGTTTATCTTTCCATCAACAATCGCATCGTAAACGATAGTTTGGTCTCGCTAGCTGCACACGAGTGAGGAGCCGGCGCCAAGAACTGGCACTGGTCCCCAGGCAACCTACGAAACCCATTCTAATGCACTGTCTAAGTGATGGATTACTTTTGGACAAAGTTAATGTAGAGCAAAATTTTGGGCGCCATCGCAACATTTTATAGTAAAAAAAAGGACTGGTCCGGGTAATGTTTTGGATTTGCAAAACAGTTAACTGACTCGACAAGTAGGTTTGCTAGGTTATTTGTTGCGCAGATTGACAAACGCCATGTTTGGAACCGGTACCCAGGGAACGGCAGGATCCCAGACCACGTCGCTTGGCTTTGGTGGTGGATTGGGCATGTCTCTGAAATTGAACGAAGGACCGACTACCTCAGCTTCGACTACAATCGGCGGTAACAGTGCTACCCCTAGCAGCAGCGGGACGTCGCCTACCTCAAACTTCAACTCGAGTAACTCGACAAAGTTGCTTAAAGAATTGTTGGAGTCAGCGCATAACTTACCAAAGTCAGACAATCTTCTGCTAGGACTGGTACACTTGACACTCCATGAGTTGCAGAGGAGGTCGCATCAGTTGAGAAAGCACGCAGGAGACGACAAGGATCCAAATTACACAAAAGCTCACTACTTGTTGGCATCGAGTGGTGTAAGTGGAGAAGATATCGAGAGCGAATTAAATGCCATTAACGTGCAACCTTCCAACGGTTTGCTGTACGATTCAGGATCAGTATCAGACGAACCTGGGTTGTCAAAGAGCTTTGGAATGCCTCATAGCCATCTTGATAACTACTTGAACTCTAAAAAGGATGAGAATATATTGAGCACAATTGAACAGTCGTTAAACTTGGCATCAAAGGATTTTGATGACTACATCAGCGCTAACATATCTATCGACTGGAAAGTAAGAAGGAACGAGTTGAGAAGATCTATTGGCTTGAAAGGCTTCACTAATCTGTCTTCAAGTGCCATAAAAAACTCAATAAAGTGGAACAGATCCAGCCCAGGTGCTAACAAGATATTGTCTGCCTTAACTGCTACGGATGACGGTCTTGCTAAGTTTAACGGTAAAAACGGGAGTAATGTCAACACTGCGTCCTCCAGTGCAGCTGCCACTACGGTGTCCTCATTGAAGCAGTTGAGTCGTGAAAAATTTGAGAGACATGCCAAGATAATATACCGCTTGAACGAAGCCCGGTCGGAAAACGTAAACTTTCCGTTGGCTTTAAATTTTGCGGAGTTGAACAAGCTACAGAATGACTTGAAATCTAACCAATTAGCAGAAACGTGGAAGATTTTGATAGATTTGACCAATGAAAAGTTTGCCAAAACCAGCCAAGAGCAGATTTTCTATGACTCTTACCATGCTACTGCAAGTTCCAAAAATAGCTCACTGCTTGATTTGAGCAGCAAAATTGTTAACTCGAGCAAAGGATATTTAGAGGCCGAATTTTTTAATTATGTGGAAGAAGTGTACTTCAAAGAAGGAAAAAAATCGGATGAGTTTCTTCCCGCGAACAATGTCAACAAGATTGCTTACTTTATTCATAATGTCATTTTAAAAAATGACACCGAGCTCGTTAAACAAACTCTTTCTGTTAATGGAACGCCTGTCTGGGCATTGATATTCTACTTGATTAGAGCTGGATTATTCAGTGATGCATTAGATTTGGCTATGGAAAATCGTGAACTTTTCAATAAGATCGATTCAAACTTCCCTATATACTTGAAGAAGTATGTGGAAAATGAAAACCACTCTTTACCGTCTGACTTAAATGAGAGGTTACGGATAGAATTCAACCAAAACTTTCAGTTCATTGTGAGTGATATCTACAACAGTGGTGCGAATCTGAACTCGCACAACTTTGACCCGTTTAAGTACTCAGTTTACAAAATTATCGGGAAGTGCGACTTAAACAAAAAGTCTCTTCCCCAAAGTATTAATTTGAGCATCGAAGACTGGGTTTGGTTCCACTTGTCCATTATTAACGAAAACACGATTTCAAATGAGTCAAGTCTAGTTTTTGAAAACTTTACTCTTGCCAACTTGCAGCATAAGATTGCTTCATTAGGACCAAAACATTTCAATGCTTCTTCCAACAACCCGTTGTATTTGAGAACTTTAATTATGGTTGGTTTGTATGAATTGGCAGTTCAATATGCATACGAGAATATTAATGAATGTGATGCAGTACATTTGGCCATTGGTTTGCTGTACTATGGACTCTTGAAAATATCCAGCCACCCTAACAAAGATACAGTCTTAGTTGTGAAAAAAAACAATTACGAAGTAAACTTGAGTCGGTTGCTAGGATCTTATACAAGGACGTTCAAGATTAGCGACCCCAAGGTGGCTTGCCAATATCTTATCTTGATAGCCATGTCTGCTCCCGATAAATCACTGAGCGACGTATCCATTTGCCACGAAGCATTGCGGGAGCTCATACTAATTTCACGTGAATTCTCAATGCTATTGGGTGAATTAAATCCTGTTAACGGCAGCAAGATTCCAGGCATTTTAGAAAATCAACGGTCATTGATAAGGTTGGACAATCTAGATGAATTTTATCATCATATCATAGAAATGAGTGCAAAACAGTGTGAAGATGAAGGTAGGATTTTCGACGCTTTATTGCTCTATCAATTGTGCCAAGAATTTGACACCGTCGTGTCTTTGATCAACAAGTTATTGGCTGAAATCCTTGCTACTACAGACTTGGATAGATCAGTAATCGATTACGGTAACCATGAAACGCTAGGTGTTGCTTATAAAGAGAAGTCCAGTGATTCAGCAGACTCCATTAACAACAATGTTATTTTACTTGCTCAACACTTAATGACTGTTTTCAGCAAAAACAGTGTGATTCTAGACAAAGTTTCACCCACAAAAAAGAATACTTGTGATTTATTGTTACTGATTATTCACGTCAGGGACTTATTTGTTGGTGCAAACTGGCTGCAAGTTATTGAAGAGACGAAGAAGCTTGGTTTGGTGCCAATAAGCTTGGATGATGATTTGATTTGCATCAGAAACTCTAGTGAACTTATTCAGAGCAACAATATGGATGACAGCCTCATAAAAGTAATTCCGTCCTTGTTAGTCATAATAATGACCAGTGTCTCACAGCTCAATTACGCAATTTTGAATAAGAAGTATCAGACGCTTGGTAACGAAAAGCAAGAATTGATTGACTTGAGAAAGATCTCAAAGAATTGCATGATTTATGCTGGAATGGTACAGTACAAAATGCCAAGAGAGACTTATAGTTTGTTAATTAGCTTAGAATCTCTGTTGTAGGATAATTTATTTTATTTTTAGATCATCTTTAAAAATTCATACAATAGACAACATGCCCCCTAAAAGGAAAGTTGAACCCAAACCTTTTCAGTTTCCTAGCCTATTCTTGGAGTTGCCTAAGTCACTCGAGAAACAGTTCTTCAAACCGGGGCCGGAGATTGTGCTTGAGAACCAAATCATTGCAATCAGAAACTTCTTCTCGAACGAGTTGTGCACGCAATTAATATCTTCATTCGAGAAGCAATTAGAGCTAGAGACCACACCATTGATAAAGTCCAAGAACTATGCAGTAAGGGTGAATGATAGATATGCCCTTAATGACTTTGCGTCCAGTCAAGTATTGTGGAATTACCTCCTGGTATTGTTGATACAAAACCGAGGGTATGAAGATAACGAAACTAGGAGCATTAATGACCTGTTCAAGGACGCATGTGGTTTAAATCCTCAACTCAGAATATATCGCTACCGGAAGGGACATCATTTTGGACAGCACTATGACGAATCAGTTACTTGTGCTCGGAACGAGTCGGGTTCAATCAAAGGTACGACTAAATGGACGTTGCTAATCTATTTAACTGGGGACAATGATTTTATAGGGGGAGGAACAATATTTCAGCCCGATTCCTATAGTGAAAGACCTATTAAGGTTCATCCGTCAAAGGGAATGGCCCTTTTGCACAAGCACGGCGATGATTGCATGCTACACGAAGGTGAACTTGTTAAGGAAGGGGTAAAATGGGTCTTGAGAAGTGATGTGGTGTATCCGATTTAGCTATCACTCTGCTTTTGCTACCAGTTTAGATAAGAAGAAGTCTGACGTTTGCTCCATAATATTGTCCACCGAATACTCCAGCTCATCAAATCTTTCTCTTACCCAGGAGCTAAGTTTATTTCTTATTCTAGGTGTCTTGTACCTGTGATCGACCAAGTAAATGATTGAATAGTCTTTCGCGTGCCTGATACTTCTGCCAACACATTGGTTAACTGCCCTCATGCAAATATTTTCATAAAAGTTCCGTGAGTTATCCTTTGCATCTTGTTCAGACCCTCCGTTTTCAAGTGTACGTTTCTCCAAATACTTTCTTTTCGCTATTATCTCCCCCGAAAAACTGTTGGGAAACGGTAACCCTACCATTACAACTGCTCGCGCCAAGTGGTTTGAAAAATTTATACCCTCTGACATTTTTCCACCAACGACGGAAAATAACACAGCGCCCATTTGATGGAGGTTAATTGATCTAGCATAGTCTGCTAATGTTGAATCGACTTTTGCCGAGTCGGTGGGCTCTTGGAATATTGCTTTCACGCTCAGAATACGATTTATTATTCCCTGTGTCTTCCATGATTCAAAAACAAGAGCTAAATACTTGTAACTCGGAAAGAAAACCACAACACCATGTGGCACATTCTGACATATTTTTATGACCAATTTCCCCAAGGAAGTTATCATTTTTGGCCCGTTCCTTTTGTCAAACAGAAATTCAAACCTTTCTGCTTCAAATGAGGAAATAGGCCATACTCTTAAATTTTCTTTCGGGATGATATGCCCGCAACTAAAAGTCTTAACCCTCTCAATTGGAACTTGAGGAAACATATACTTGAAGTAATCGGACATTGGTTCCATAGTTCCACCACATAGAAGTACGCATTTAGCTTTCTCCAATATTTCTCCAAAAACCTCACTAGGATCGAGTAACATATAACGAATAGCTACAGAACCATTCGATTTTTCCCAAAAGAGCTTGCCCTCCTTTGATGGATTAGCCAAACACTTCAAAAATTTAACAACTTTGAATAACAATGGGTTTGAGCTACTTCTGTTGTTTTCCTTGTCTAATTTCTGCATGTAAGATTCAATCTTGTAAGCGATTTTAGTCTTCACTAGATATGGTTCAATCTTGTTGATATTAAACAAATCACCATTAGTGTTAGCAAAAAGGTGTTCTGTCAAGATCTCCAGCCCTGGTTTAGTTAGTCCCTCAAAATGGGACTTTTCCATGAATGACTCTAGTAATTGACAAAGTTTGACGAGTTTCATCAAGTTAATTCTATTTCCACTGTTCAACCGTTTCATGAACTTGGAGAGGTACAATTTCAATGAAGTTAAAATCGAGCCAAGGTCTTGGATAGTGATAGAAACGGAGTTCATGTTTCCGATTACATCAAAGAGATTATGAGCCTCATCTATAACAATAATAGCGTTTTTAATATCCAACTTGAGGATCCGCCTTGACGTATCTTCCAAAAGCATCTGGTAAGGCAATGCAATAATCTCCGTCATTTCAATTCCGTTTCGAATTGAGTAATAGGGGCACACTTTTAATGCTGTGCCTAATCCTGCCAAGTCCTCTATATTCTGGATTTTGGCGAGACTCAAATCTGCAAATCTCTGCTTCAACGTGTCATCCTTCATAAGAAAGTCGCACCCATCTGTCGTCTTTTGGAGGTCTGTACAAGCGTCATTGATAGCCATGTCGCTTTTAGAACTACTACGAACTTTAGAGTTTATACATAACTGCTTTCTTGAGCCAAGGGTCAAGAATTTAGTACGCTCGCTTAAGTCCTTGAATGATGAGTTGAACAGAGTAATTTTCAATTGGTCGGAAAACTGACTTAATTGAGAATGTGTTCTTGATGAGAAAAAGATCTTAATGGGGCATTCATTAGTAAGATCTTCTTCCGCTTTGTTAGACTTGGCCATTAGTCGACTTATTTCCTTTTTCAAAACCTCATTCTCGTCTTCCAACAAACGAGAATTATTTTCATTGTAGTCTTCAGGCAAAAAGTCTTGATCATCGCTCTTGTCATTGCCTTTGAAGCGTTTACTCGACGTTTTTATTGTACCAACATGTTTAAAATCAGACTCGAACTCTTGTTCCACTTTATTTAAATGCAATTCATAATCCCTTATTTTGCCCTTAGTCCTGTTTATCACAGACGTAGTGTGTGCCTCTTTTACCCAAGCCGGCTCGTCATCCGACTCATCTGGATCTTCATCATGCCCAGCACTGGAAGAAGAAAATATAGTTTGGCGCTTATACTCTCGCAACCATGTCATTGTTGAGCATATTATAGAAAGAGTCTTGCCTGTGCCGGTTGGGCTCTCAAAGATTCCTACTTTGTACCCATTCTCGATGGTATCATAGATAGCATCCATCAATTGCACCTGTATCTTGTACGGTTCATATGGATGACTGTACTTTCTGAAACTGTCTTGCGAGTCCATCGAAACAAGTATCCCATTTGACTCTATTTCTATCCATCAACAAACTTCTCCTAATTGAGCAGTTTTCCTAGCTGGTTAAACTTGTGCTACTCCCCCAGCTTGAATTGTCTTGCATCCGTCACGTGATATTGATGATAGTCCGCGCCAAACAAAACAAATGAAGTTGCAACAGGCAGTCCTCGAGTCTAGCGTCAATGGGTACCGCAGTGATCAAACCTTACACTGTGCAGAGGGTCGAAAGTACATCCCCTCACAGTGATCCAATTCAGTGGTCGGATAACCAGCAATTGGCAGTAAATGGGGGAATACAGTTGTCGATACTCGAGCCTAAAATTGCATCCCTTCTTACGGGTGTCTTGCAGGTTGAGGACACCCACATACTAGACCCTAAGTCGATATTCCAAGCTGTAAATGTCTTACTGTCTGGAGTAATTGAGCTGCTTCCTCTCCGCAAGATAAATGCAGTGGTAGTAGACACTCATGATGAAGCTTTCAACTTTCGAAACATATCTGACCCCATAATCATAAGCCATAAATGGGCTCCTACATCTCCAAATACCCGAGACAATTTGATGGGGGTATTATTTAATACTGGTGAGCTTTTGATTATAGGAAGAAATGGCCTTTTGGCTGATAATTACCTGGTACGCGCGATAGTTATTGAGACACTTCTAGAGGAATTTGGTATTACTGTCGAGGAGGGGGTACCTTTGGCATCTTCTGAACAATTTGCTTCATTAAAAATCAAGACTTTCAGCTTTAGCAGCTTGAAACTCGGAGCTGAGACAATCATTTTCATGAATGTGATAACTAATAACGGCAATATTCTCGTGTATGTACTACACTACAACGGGAAACAAGTTTTACTCCAAAAGAAGGCTCGAGTTGATACAAGTCATGTGGTGATAAAACAAGAGTGGTCAGATTGGTATCTAAGCGCAGATGGATTTTCCTTTAAAAGCTATTTGGCTATTGTCAACGCTGATAACTCAATTGTCTTCTACCAATTTCAATTTAACACTCAGAGCTTTGCTTTTGAAACTATAGAAAGCCTCAGCATGTTGGGAGCTTCTCGATTTTTGAATCAAAAAAGTATATGGGCCAGTGTTGGCGAGCCAGGAAGTATATTTATTACAACTTCAACAGGTATGCTTCGGGTAGTGTACCTTCACCATGACTACAAAATTTCAACTACACAATTTCGATTAAGAAGCTTCTCGGCAACCTCTGGAGTAATACGGGTGACTAGAGGTGACATGGTGAAAATTTTAGTTAGTGCTGAAGACGGCTCTTTCGAATCTTTTGATTATGACACTAAAACCAAAGAGATAAAAAAGTCAAATTATGAAGTTTCGTTGCAACATTTTGTGAATAAGTCGTTATATAATTACCAATTGGCGAATTCAGCTGTTGAAGATGCTGGCGCTGACGAAGAACCTGCCAATGGCAAGCAAGATTATTCTCCAGAAGAAGGTGACAATACGGCAGTTGGTCTTTCTTATTACTTAAACAACACCATAGAAGGGAGTTTCGTATGCCATGGAATAAAGCTTTCTAGTAATGGTCTTGTTAATGTTGCATACAAGATTTTTCCGAAAAATATTTTGCATTATCAAATTATTTCTCAATCAGATGTACAAATTGCATTTCTAAAAGTTGATGATTTCTTTGATCCACAGCCGACAGATTACTTGAATTCTACGTCTATCGCACAGATCAGTAATTCATGGTTTACAAAATATAGTAACTTTCCCTTTCTTTCGCCTGCGAGCGAAAACACACTCGATTTAGAGGCTCGATATTTTGAGAATTTGCTGAAGTTTAAGTTGGAGAACATCTCAGACTCAACAAAACTAACCCCAATTAAGTATGAGTTGGCAGACAATTTTAGTACTTTTTTGACCAGAAATTATAGCCAAAGACAAGCGATCAAGAGCTTGCAAAAGTTGTTTACTTTTGATAAAATATTACTTGAGTATTTCTCAAGATTTGATTCCACAACCCCAATGGTTGTAGAGTTTATGGACCATCTTCGTTTCCAAAGACAGGCAATAATGGAAACTTTGGAACGAGAGATGAGTATTCTAATTTTGACATTCGCAAAACATAAGCCGGATCGCATTTTCGAGGAGGTTGACAAATTTTTAGTGTTCAAGCATTATCAACAACTCAAGAGATTAGATCCCAGCCGAATCTTAGAGTTTGATGGATATGTTCCTCTTAATGCGGAGATTACAATTCAGACGAAATTTTTCCAAGAGCAATTTTTAGCATCAACTAGCCTTGATTCGAATCAGGATGTGAATTTGGTGACATCTGTTAGCAATCACAAATGGACACGTTGTAAATTATCTCACATGCCACTTTTGCAACTCAATAATCGTCAGGACGAATTGAAGGAGTTCAATTACATCATTCACGACCCTGTCCTTATGGGCGAGGGCCCGCTCTTGGCCGAGTTGCTTGACACGATACTGTATTGCTACTTGAGTGGAAATAGAACCTACAGCTTAAACAGTAACAGGTCGATTTAATAGTTTGATGTACAGTATTCTCTACTCTGTAGGATGAATAATAAAAGACCAAGGGACCCCATTAAACGGATCATCGACGAACGATCCCTCCATAAATAGGGACTGATCGGCCCATACTAACTGCGTCGACGTCCAATTGACGAGGTTCGTGTTAGTTGGTGCCGGATCCGAGATTTTGGTTATTAAGTAGCCCATGCTCATCTGTGCAAGGGCGTAAATTAACACCGCGAGTTGAGGCATGCTATTGAGAAGCCAGTAGTGAATAAAACCAAAACCCACGAGAACTCCTCCCCTGGAATTGAGCCACTGATTTTTTTCGTACTGAGTAAACGCTATGCGGTTGAAGTATGGTGATAACAAATCCTGTGAAAGGTTCCAACTAGCGTTGAAAAATGTTAGAGTAATAGCAAGATGACGTGGTGGTAATAAATTGAGAGCCCCCACGATAATAACGATAGCAAGTGTTCCACCTAACTTGTCAAAAAAAGTGTGAAAGCACAAGAGGCCAAGAAGGAGTAGAGATGCGTGGTCGCCCTTGACAGTGAGACAGCATAGAACAAAGTTGTATGCGAAATGCAGAACATAGCGCCTTAGGAATGACTTGAACGGGGCAGAACCGCGAGCTCTCATCTTGAGCAATAACGAGTAGGGCTGGTTTCCGTCACCTAGAACAAGTGCATTATTTGGCAATGTGCTTAGACACTTGCCATGCAGCGACTTGTTAATTTTGTCAGTGTAGCTCAAGCTCTCCAAGAAGAGGGCATCCAAGTCGGAGCTCACGTGGGCATATGCCGACATCATGAATATGTTGGTGTTGAAAAAGGTATGCATGTAGTAGTGTGTATTCGCCATGGCTGCAGGGGTATTGATCTGGCTTGCGCTGAGCTTGTTTAACAAGTAAAAGCAAAAATAAACAATGTATCGCGGGCCATAGTACCATACATAGAATGAAATTGATAATTGCGCAGCCCTGATGGCCTGGGCAAGCGTGGGTGGGTGCCAAAGCACTGAGTTTTGTAGGGATCTGTATGAGCCGAGCATGGCGGCTTGCATGCCCCGTAGCACCACTTTAGGTGCATACGACGAGCTTGGGTTAGAAAAGAATATTGGAGACGCCATATTTGACCAATTGCTGGTGCCTCTGCTACCACTAGTCCTCTTGTCCGCGCTTTTTTGTCGTATAGCACTACAAGATGGTTTCTATTGAACGTTTTATTGACCAGTATAATCACGTGACCAATAAGCAACCATCTCGTCTGGTCATGGTTTTGGATATAGCAAGCTCATATCGAAGGCGCAAGTAGAAGACGATTGGTAGTCTTACTTGATTTGTAATCTAGCCTTAATGGCGCAAGTAACATGGCCCTTTCCGGTTCTTATCTTCTCACCATGGTGCCCACGAGTCTTTCCCCAGAAAATGTGGTCTAGTAAATTTCTTTATATGCAGGACTACGGAGAGCAATCTAGCACAGCTTGAAGAAGTGTGATGATAGCTTAGGCATCAGTATTAGGTTGTTTGGATTATTGGGGTAATTTTGGCGGAGGGACGAGAAGATATACCACTTACTCTTCTCTTCTCTTCGTATCTAAATGGTACTATTACTCTTTTTTGAACGAAAGGACATGATGAATACCTTGTGGTAAACATTTCACAGTCAATGTCGTATGTGACTTGAGGTTTGAGGCCGTATAAATTGAACGATACACACCTGACGAGATGAAATAGTATACTACAAATACTGAACGTTTCTCTGAAGAATCTTGACTCAGCTTATTCCAGCATGGAGATCCATAGCATCGATTGTTACCTGGAAACCTTGTTCGATGTGACCCAAACCAGACCACTGTGTTATGTAATCAATATTATAGACCCGCAAATATAGGGTTGTTGGGGGTAGGATGAAACTGCAACCTTACATTAGAGTAGCAATTGCAAGACTATGAAAATGCAGGGACTGCCAGGTCAGGAGGGATAAAAGGGGCGCGTGGGTATCGGGAACAAGGTATAGGCAAGTAAGGGGATGCCGGCGGATAAGACCGAGGCTTAGGTGACGGGAGATAACCTTACGCATTGTATCCTGACCTTGTAGATAATTCTGGTTTCATGCCAGTAGAATCCCCTGTTCTCCATTTCCTCTACACATCCTGAGTAGGCTCCTTCTACGTCATGTACTTCCCTTATTCCCCGTAGACTTGTAGACTTTTCACATTTATCTGACTTAACACGAATATAGATTCAGGTAACGTTTGCCGCACCTGGAACGCCCCACACAAGCGGAGGTCGGCATCGGTGTGGGAAACAGTAGCTGAGGAATCCCCTCAATAGTGCCGGAAACACAAAGAAGGGTCGGAATGATACATTCCTGCAGGAGTCACTGCAAACAACAACAAAAGAGCGCGGCAACGTGACAGCGCCGTAGTCTTGAGACATGCGGCATCGCCCCAAGACGAGGCTACACTACGACATCGTAATGCAATAAAACACCACATTGAATACATACTCTAGTGTAGATAGATTCTAGTTGTTATCAGCTTACAGTTTAACTATGCCGCATCTCCTAGTTTGGTTCATCCGCGTGTAAAACAAGAAGGGGATAAAATGCGAGACTGAGTGCCTGTGGAAAGACGAGAAAGAAGAATATGTGACAGAATGAAGTGGACAGGGATGATGGGAAGACCGGTTGGGAACGGGTGGCGCCTGCGATGGCAAACCCATGGCAATGTTTTTCACCAGAATGGTCAAAGTCTGTCGGTGGCTCAAACAAAAGCAACGCGATGAGCACGCCGGAGGCCAAGGAAGGCACAGGACACTGTAGCCGCTTTCAGTCGTAGCCACCAAACGGCACTCCGAGCCAGGGTCAGCTCTGTAAGCCGGAGTCAGGTGCGGGGAGGGATCTGACTGACTCGGGCCCGGTTAACGGTTCCTTTTTCTGCTCTGACTCCGTCTGCAGCCATGGCTCTGGCTTTATCTTGCAGCCGCCGTACTGGCGTAGGGGCCCGGAGCAAGCCCCATTCACGGCGCAAAGGTTATGGGTATATATACTGACCCCTTGCCAACCGTGGCAGACTTTTTTAGCTGTTTGCATCATCATGACAGTCCCCGACGTGCACGCTCCAGCGCGCACTCAACTGGTCCCAGCACGCAAGCGCTTGGCACAGGCTCACGTTACGACCACTTTAACTGAAGTTACAAACCAGTTGACCATGGCACCACCGTGCCGGATTCTCTTGAAGAACGAGTTGGAGCAGCCTCTGGGTCTGTTTAAACTTCGTGGGATTGGAAACCTTGTAAGGCGTTCTATCGAGGAGGCGCGCTGGCGCGCGCCCGAAGCTGAGGTACATGTGTTTGCATCTAGCGGAGGCAATGCAGGACTCGCTGCTGCCTATCTGGCGTTTTTCTACAAGGTGAAGTGTACGGTGTTTTTGCCAGTCATTTCAACCATCGCGGTGCGCGAGCTCCTCAAAGGCTATAATGCGGATATCGTTCTCTTTGGGAACAACATTAACGAGGCGGACCAGTACTTGCGCAACAGATTGGAGTCTATAGATGCTAAAAAGACGACTGCAATTTACTGTCACCCCTTTAACCATCCGTTGGTGTGGGAGGGCCATTCACTGTTGGTTGACGAAATTGTCCAAGAGCAGTTGTCACCCAGTGACGTGGGGCACCTTCGTGGCATGGTGTGCTCTTGTGGCGGTGGCGGTTTGTACAATGGGTTGTATCAAGGGTTGCGGAATAACAACGTTGAGGATGCCCGCATTTTGCTCTTGGAGACTAACCAGGCACCCACTTTGTCGGAGTCAATCAAGGCGGGGAAGGTTATCACCTTGGATTCTGTGAAGTCGCTCGCAACATCCTTGGCATGCTCATATACCACACCACAGTCGTTGCAAAACTATTACGACAATAGCCATGTTTCGACCAGTTTGGAGCTTATTGATGACATGGACGCCTTGCGCGCGTGTGTCGACTATTACGAAGCTACCCATAATGTTGTGGAACCTGCGTGTGGTGCTGCAATGCTGGTTGTCTATTCTAGAATGGACTTGCTCTACAAGACATTTGGTCACTTGAATAAGGATGACATTGTTGTAGTTGTTGTGTGCGGCGGGTCATGCACTGCAAAGAGTGACCTTGTCCGCTTCCTGCAAGTGATTTCACGTAGTGATAACCGTTTGTAACGACTAATGAATAATGAAATAGAGGAAAATGTTTAGCTCGGAAGGGCTGATCCTGGTTCAGCTCTGGGATGCATGTTTCCCAACGTGATACTTCACGGGGCGCGAGAAAAACATCGTGAATCTATAACCACAGGCGCTTTATGCATGTTGTTCACAATTGTAGAAATCGATGTGAAGTGGTCCCATGGTCTAGTGGTATGACGTCTCTCTCACACAGAGAAGGTCTCGAGTTCGATCCTCGGTGGGACCATATTTTTTATTGATCGTTATGGATACTTTATGATAGCAAAAACTGTCGTTTCTGATCTCTCACTTAGACAGTCATCTCTTGAAGCTACAGTCGCGTGAGGAGTACACGCGCACCCCTGTTCCACTCCAGCCATTTAAATCAAGGTTTTTTATATGCAGTACTGTATTGGACCCAAGAGCAAACGTTAACAAAAGCTCAAAACAAGTCTTACTGTGCCACCGTGTGAAGCAGCCCTGCTGTGATTTTATTGCTGGTCAATTTCATACTGCCGCACAATGACTGCATCTAACATGAGTCTCTTTGAAGACATTGAACAAGACAATAACCCGTCCTTTTATGGAACTCAGTCAATATTGAGCGACCCATACGGGAACCAAAATACTTCACGCGGTAGCGAGGAGCTGGGGGTTTTTATCTCAGCATTTCCATCTGATCTCGCAAGTCGAAGTGAGATCCCTCCAGCGGGATATGATCTCGTCAACAGCACAATTGACTTATCAAACCAAATTGAGCAATTACTTAACAATCCCAATCTCTCTATCGAAATCACATCTAGTGAGCATTTGGTAAACTCTTCTGTGGTAGTTTACTCCATTCAGCTTTCAGTCGGCAATGATATTGGTGGATCAATTGTGGTTAAACGCAGGTATAGTGAATTCAAATCGTTGCGTGATACTCTTTTGAAATTATACCCGACCCTAATCATTCCACCTATTCCAGAAAAGCATTCCCTATTAACCTTCTTGGTCAATTCTATCAATAGTTCAAACGAAGTGAACATGATTGATATGAGAAAACGTTCATTTAAGACCTTTTTGGTGGATATCATTTCTGATTCGCATCCCAAGTTGAAGCAATGCGTTTTATTGCATAAGTTTTTGGATCCCAACTATGAGTTGTGTTGGTACAATGCCATGAACGAGCCCCCTGTGAACTTGATTCCTAACAATTTATTGCTTGCTAACCCCATTGACCCCACAGATCAGAATGGCCTCTATTCTTTATTGCCTAGTGCCAATGGGTTTGAATTTAATGCAAATATTGATAACTTGAGCTCTCTCAACAAGTTAAACGATGACTTGAAGAAACTAAGTGTGCAGATCAAACTTTTTGAATCAAAAGGAGCGGACTACTACGAAAACAAGCAGAATAGAAAGTCTGACCGTCAAGAACTAGAAGGGCCTCCAGTTTATTCAGTCACAGAAGACTTGGCAGATACTAGTATACACCAGCTGCAAGATACCAGTGCAGAGTATGAAACCGAAGCCGATGATAGCTTCGATGATTTTATCAGTCAAGATATCAATGCATACGACCACTTCCACGAAATCCCCAAATCATTGGTGCAATTTGAAGTTAAGTTCCATCATACTATTAGAATTTTGAATGACCTTGATAAGCTCAATTCACGCTCAACCAAGAACTACAAATCAGTCATTGGCATCCTCATTGAGTTAGGAGGAAACTTAAACAATTTCTCGCTTCAAATTTATGAATCTGCCAATTATGGCCAACAACTGGCACCCAGCACGCAAGATAATTCTCTTAGTTTTGCTGTTGAAAAGTTTGGGTCCACCGTTGACAGTAACTTCTTAAGCCTTGAAAGTTTCACGAATGAAAATTTAGTACCCCAGTGGCAAGAGCCTATCCACCAGCTCATTCAGTACTATGGGACAAGTCTTAATTTGATCAAATTCTACAAATACAAACTCGTACAATTCAAGTTGTTGTACAAACTTAAGTTCCAGAAGTTCCAAGAGCTATCGGGTTTGACTATAAACAGCATTTCGGAAATGCTGCCTACAAACTCTGGAACCCTGAATGCTGGCTCGTTGGACCATTTGAAAAACTTGAACAGCCCAAGCTTAAATAGCACAGTGCACAAAATAAATGAGCGCAGAAAGCGAGGGCATGGCTCAAGCTTATCAAATAAAAAGTCTTGGTATGGCTTGTTCGGTGGAAACAATAGTTATAACAAGCAATTTTCAAATAACTTACTAGTAGATAGTGAAGCAAATGACGCTATACCATCCAACCTGGCCAAGTTCAAGATTACTCAAATTGAAAAGGAATTGCATAAATTGAACCAACTCATCGAATTATCGAACAACGACATGATAAAGCTCACCAAAGAATTGGGTCTCACGTACGCGTGGTTCTTGAAAAAGCTTGAGAAAAAGTGGCTCGTTCTCATGATTAACTATATAAAGCGTGGTAAGACCTTGTTCGAGGAAGACTTGGAGACCTGGACGCAATTTAAAGCTTTTTTATCGTCGAAGTAAGACCTTCTAACTTTATCTCAACATCTTATCGTATATGAAACTAGCTTATCCACATCGCACAATACATGATATGTATTTAATTATTTAGAATATGATTTTAATATACTTCCATTTTAGGAAGTCTAGAATTTTGGGTGGCAAGTCGAGTTGTCAAGATACACGAACTCCAAACTTGTTAGTTGATCATCTTCGAATTGTCCAATATGTCAGCCATGGCGTTAGATAACGAAGTATCTACAGTGATGGCCACTATGAGGCTGGAGACCGAGTCATCCGACTTGATCAACCTATTTTATGAGTTTGAGGACTTTTATGAGAGAAAGTTATGGCACCAGTTGACGTTGGCATTGGACGTATTTTACTATTCCACCCCAGAAGCCACTTCATCATTAAAGTTCAAGGTATTCAATTCGTTCATTAGTCAATTTGCTTTGAAATTGAACGCGATTAAGGTCGTTGATTTTCTTTTAGACAGTTACAATGGGCAACCGAGCGACACTTTAGACAAGTTGCTTGAGTTCAAGCTGCAGTTGGTTAGTAACTTGAAGAAAGAAAGCAACATCAAGACTGCGGCTGATGAAGAGGATTTCCAACTAGCCACCCAACAAGACGAGTCCATCATATACACTAATCTTCAAATTTCCCGCTATTACCTCGTGTTGAACGAACGGAGCAAAGCTGAAGAAATATTGGAAACCTTGTCAGAAAGATTTGACCCAAACACCACTAACAACTTTGACAACTCAAAAATCAACGCTGCCTTTTACTTGGCAAAATGTGACTTGTACAAGATCAACGAAAACTATAACTTGTATTATCTGAACAGCTTACTCTACATGTCTGCAGTTGAGAACAACTTGTCAGATTCAAAGAAAGTTAGTTTATGTTATGAGTTGTGCATTGCGGCATTATTGGGAGACAAAATCTACAACTTTGGTGAATTGATTTTGCATCAGGTTTTGGACACTGTCAAGGGCGAGCAAAGTCAGTACCATTGGTTGTACAACTTAATCCAAAACTTAAATGCGGGCAACTTGGTTGAATTTAACAAATGCCTAGCCATTGCTTTCAAGAAGTCTCCCTCTTTGGAAAAGTTTGAAGTCTTTTTGAAGCAAAAGATTATAATAATGGCCTTGTTGGAGTTAATTTCGCTCAAATCTGCCGGAAATAAGCAATTGACATTTGACGAAATCTCCACGTTCACAGGAACATCAGTCAATGATGTCGAGCTTTTGATTATCAAGTGCTTCTCTCTAAACTTGATTAAGGGGCGCATCAATCAGATAGACGGCATTCTTCTGGTTACGTGGTTGCAGCCTAGAGTATTGAACTTGGACCAAGTTAATGTTTTGTACAATCATTTGCTGCGCTGGGACCAACAGGTAGACGAGTTGGCGAAAACCGTGTACAAAAACGGTGGCTCCATATGGGCTGGTGTTTAAGAATAGTAGATATTATTATACTTGAGTATTTCACTAGCTAGGCATGTAACGTGCCTGGATAAATCAAGTCTGCGGCTGCCATTGATTTAGATTCTCTTCCCCGATTATAACGTCATAAACTGCAGATTAAGCAAAAAGTACTTGATTTTGGAGTTCCGACCGGGCACGGCCGCCTAGCGCTCATACTTTCCGAAAAAATGCATATCAAATTTAAGCCAACATACACGGAGTAACCAGGAATGTTGTATACTCGTTTTGTGGGAGTAGCTGCAGCCTGGTCTTCGTTACTAGGTTTAGCTTGTGCCAATAAGGCAGCAATTGATCGGAATTCTCATTCCCAAGTCTGCGCTGGTATCTATGCTAAGCACGATTGGGGTGGATCATTTTTGCCGCATATTGGTTTAAGTCTAGAGGAGTACGGGAGCGACGTGTATGATCCTAAGAAGAGTGCTCCTGAGCAGAGCAAGTCTGAGGAAATAGATATAAGCTATATAATCTTTGAGTTTAAGGATTTGGGTAACATTGGGGTTCGTCTAGAAGATGGCCTGTACAAGTATATTTGTGACGACCATGCCATAAATGAGTTGAAAGTCTGCAGTGCGGATCATCGTGGAGACTTTATCGTCAGTGACAGGGAACCGAAGTCGCAGATACTCACTGGCCAATTGAAGCAGTTAGGTAAGGCACACTTCAATTACACGATCGCTGACACCGGATATTATTGTGTATCAACTTACAGTTCTAGCGAGACTAAATTCAAAGGGACAGTTAACTTTCAAAACGCCTTTGGCGAATTAAGTGCTAGCGAGATTCCAAAGTTGCCCGCTTATGGAATACTCACGTTGTGTTATGCCATTACAATGGCGTTGTTCGGATTTCAGTTCTACAAAAAGAGAAAGGAGAACCAAATTTTGCCTTTGCAGCGCTATTTATTAGCATTCTTGGGCTTCTTGACCTTTGACACCTTGGTGGTTTGGTCATACTATGATTTGGTTAACAGGACACAGAACCCATCTTCAGCTTTTGTGGTCTTTTACATGGCGTTTCTTTCGGTTTTAAATGCCATCAAGATAACATTTTCCTTCTTCTTGCTCTTATTGATCGCTCTAGGATATGGTGTGGTGTCGGTAAAATTGAGCAAGAAAGTGATGTTTAGATGCAAGATCCTTGCAGCTTTTCAATTTGTGGCCTCCCTTGTGTACCTTTTGGCTACATACAAGTCAGGAGCTACCAGCTCTAATTCTGGTTTATCTTCAATGGATTCCTCAAGCGGAAATCCACTTTTCCTTCTTGTACTCCTTCCCATTGCTATTTCAGTTTCGGTTTACTATTTGATGATTCTTATCTCAATTAGACAAACTACGGCTAGTCTTCACAAGCAGCGTCAGGTTATTAAGTTACAGTTGTATGAAAACTTGTTCCGGATAATCTTCTTCTCTCTTGTATTGACCATGGGTGGCTTGGTTTTATCTTCGTTTATCTTTTTGGGTTTGTCTTCTGCCGAAATGCTTGACGCGCACTGGAAGGGCGCGTATTTCGTTTTCCAATTCTGGCCCAGCGCCATCTACTTCATTATTTTCTTGGGAGTTGCTTGGCTCTGGAGACCCACCGAAACCAGCTATATGTTGGCCATATCCCAGCAATTGTCCACGGGTGATGTGGCTGGAGGCGAAGAAGGAGATGGCCACGAATTTGAATTAGATGATTTGTCTGTGATGAGTCACAGCGACAATGAGGATAATCACCGTCGAAATGAGGAGGATAACGACAGCTTCGAATTGACTCATGAAAATGATGACGAGTCACCATTTTCAAACAAGGCAGAGCTCCCCAACCCACCCAAGTACGACTCACTTTCAGAAGCTGCGCCAAGTGCCAGCAATACACTCTTTGAAGTGGGTGAAGACGAGGATGAGCATGGTGAGACCGAATCAAAGTCAGACGATAGATTAAAATAAGCCTGACTGTGTCTTGAATAAACTACTCTAGTATGATAAAAATTAAGAATGTAAAGTCGCTTTGCAATGGATCGTTTGTGCTAAAAATTTTAAAGAATAAGATTGGTAATGTTACCGTGTTAAATCAATATCTCATGTTTATAGAAGTAATTCTGCCGTTAAGTTTGTTTGTTCTCTGAGTTTGTTCCTCCGGACTCCTCAAATCAAGTTTTATTGTGTTGGAATTTTCGGGCAGAACTGGATACAAATTATTAGCATCGGAGGCTTTCACACATAGTAAAGGGGGTATCACTGCACTCCTCTAGGAAGGAAGTGTCTACTTTCAGAGGGAATACTAACTTGACTTGTGAAGAAGACTGGTCAAGGATTTTATTTATATCATGTCGTTTGCTCCCTCATCTGAAACTGGTGCGTCTCTGATTGTGCAATTCCCGATGCCAACTTACACGTCGACCCCATTAGTAGCGAAGCTGGATCTGAAATGGCTATTGGGGTCTAACAAGAAGATGTCTATGACATCTACTCAACTGTACGAGAAACCAAGCCACCATTTGGAGTCTTCAGACAATGAGATGAGCAGTCCAGGTTTAAACACTGAATCTTCAATTGGAATAGAGGCGAAAGATCATAGTTTTCGTGACCTAGCCTCCTCGGACAGCACTCCGAGTTTTAACTCGTCACAAGGCTCTGCATCAAAAACATCCTCAAAAAGCCATCGCGTGTTTTCTTCTCATGACCTATTGGCATACATACCAGATGAAGCATCCAAGATAAGTCACAGAGCTCGCCTAAGACAAATAGGAATCATTGCATTTTTGAAGGAGTCTACACCTAATGTTGTTACAAAGTACGATGTAGGGAAGCTCGTTCTCGATTTAGGCTATCCCAAATCGTCACTTGAAAACATAAATAATCAGAATGTTAAGGACGTTGCAAATACCCTTCTAAAATTTGTTAACGCAGACAGTGAGATAGAGCCGTATGAATCCCGAGCATTTCTGTCAACTACAGCTTATCGTCTGTCAGAAGCATCAACTCTAGCTTCGTTCGCAACCCATCTGAAATCGGCAGGGTCGTCATCCATGAATCCATTTTCAAACCCAAACATCAGTCTTGCGGGTTCCCAGATAGTACCCACCTATACGCTTAGCAAATTTTTGTCGGACTTGAGAAAGCGCAAAAGGATCTTGGTCATTACCGGAGCCGGAATCCTGACATCTTTAGGAATTCCGGACTTCAGATCTTTCAAAGGATTGTACTCTCAACTTGACCACCTAAACTTAAAAGACCCTCAACAAGCTTTCGACATTGATTCGTTTCACAGAAATCCGAATATGTTTTTCTCAATTGCACATTTGGTGTTGCCTCCAGATAGCAAGTTTTCCATCTTTCACTCATTTCTCAAGTTGTTGCATAACAAAAATAAATTATTGCGGAATTATACTCAGAACATTGATAATTTGGAAACAAAAGTTGGGTTACCCGCTTCAAAACTTATTCAATGTCATGGCTCATTTGGAACTGCTACTTGTACCACTTGCGAAAGCAGATTTTTGGGACTGAGGATTCACGAGTTCATCAAGGTGAAGCTTGTACCTCGTTGTCAAAATTGTTTTCGTAAAGTTGGTGATAATGAAGAGGTTCCAATCAATTTTGGAGTTATAAAACCTGACATAACATTTTTTGGGGAAGATTTGCCTAAACGATATCATCAATGTGTAACAACAGATACTACATCATGTGATTTAATACTCTGTGTTGGAACATCTTTGAAAGTTGAGCCGGTGGCTAGCATAATGAACAAGGTGAAGCGATCTGTTCCTCGTATTTTGATCAATAAAGAAAATATTGAAGATCGTGACTTTGACTTGCGATTATTGGGTTATTGTGATGATGTTGCATCATACTTGGCTAGCGTAATTGGAACGGGTTGGGAAATTGACCATCCAGAGTATGATCCTTCTGCATCGTTCTCTTTTGAGCAAGATGAGGTTAGGCCGGACATATACAGAATCGGGCAGATTAAGAATTAGCCGGCCTTTCTATCTATGCAATAAGAAATAAACCATTACGATATATGTGGACTAATGACTCTACAGTTAGGGAACAAATAAGTCTAGCTTAATTCATCTAATCGATTACTCAATCTTAATTCAACATCACTCCAGTTTGAAACCAAATCTTTGTAGAACAGGATTTGTTCATCACATAAACCAACCATGGAATCTTTCAATTCGTTTCTATTGAACTTATCCCAGTGTGGATATTCTTCATTAACCATCTTATTTGTCAAGTCCTGTACAACACTCGTTTGGATTTCAATCTCATTTTCAAGCTGGGTAATCTTCGCCTTTAGTTTATTCAACTTATTATCAGTTACGGACGAGCCAATGTTACTAGTCGCTGAAGTAGAAATAGTATCCTTGATCAACTGTGTTGATTTGTTCACTATGCCCCCGGAATGATAATTGTTCAAGGCGGGGTTTGGTGCCACGTGTTGAGCTTCGCCTTGACCGCCTCCCATGCTGGCAAGATCGGCTCTAGCCTTCTTCAAGTAATCTTGCAACACTTGCAAGTCAATACTCTTGTTGTGCTGTATTTCAATAAGACTGGTTAAACTTGCAATATATTTAGAGCAATCTTTCAAAGTTACCAAGAAAGATTCATCAATATACTTGTGCAAGGCACCCCACTTTTTCAGAAAGTATGTCAATGACTCTGCAAAAATCTTAAAGTTGGTTAAAGCTAAAGTGTCACTGTCCGTTTCCTCAACTATGGGCGATGGGGAATCGTCCAGGGTTATATCCACCTGCAGTATTATAGATAACTTCATGATTTGATTCAGAAACTGCTCGTAATCAACACTCAAGTCATGATTCTTCTTATTGAGTTTTGCAAATATTTTGTCCAATTTGATCAAGTTCTCGTACCACTTCAGTAACTTATCATTAATCTCTAAAATGTCCCTATTTGTTTCTCGCTTGTGCTTCAAAGGTGTAAGAAAGTTCATCACCTTCTCTGCGATTAAATCTTCGTTGACAACTTTATTCACAAAGCCGGACCCGCCGCTCGCAGCAGAAGAAAGAGCCGAGGATTCTTCCCCGTCTCCAAACTTCAAGTTCTTTGTGAAAGTGTTCCAGTCAGATGAGTCATTGATGAATAAGTGAAAGATAGGCAGCTGAGACAAAACGCGGTGTTTCAATATAAACCTCACGTACCTGTTGAGCGAATGCAATCTCTTGTTGACAAACTCTGTACTAAAAGTATCGCCCGTTAAGTACTTAAAGTTCAGTTTGGATGGTAAAGGCGGTATCATCGAGATTGGATAGTCATTCCCCAAGCACTCGTGCAAAATTCTGAAGTCGCCGTACCGCCTCCTCGTCTTTAGTGTCACCAAGTCGCTCGAAGGCGCTTTCGCTTGCTTGCCAGAAGATAGCTTCAACACTAACGGATGATTCGTGCAGGTTGTGATCAAGTAGGATATAAATGGCTTCGAAGCAGCATCTATGTCGCCGATTGGCATGGTTACAGTAGTATCGATGACACATTCGTCAAAGCACTGAGGTGATACAGGCAAGGGTTGCGGCTCGGCCGTTGCCTCCCTGCTTCGTGCTCCGTTGCCATGCTCAGTAGACTGCATTGTCACCGGGGCAGCAAGGTGGCCGTTAGGGCCTTCTTGGATCAAAGTCGTGCTATCTTCGTAACTTCCACTCACTTTGGGCTGAACTTCCACATTATCTGCGATTCCGCCATCAAGGCCGTTCAGGTCACCATCACTCTTAATGCCGTCATTCTTCTCGCCCGCATCTGTCGCTAGGCTCACACCAGCGTCCAAAACATTACTCTCGCCAACTTGTGACCCGTCGCCTTCGTCAGAGCTCGAACTCACCCTTGAAACGTCCCCAGACTTATCTTTGCTCTCAAACGAGTGGTTCACGTTTGCCGCGTCCTCCTCCTCAATCACACTCGACGTCTCTACACGTCCTGAACTGACGTCTTCCTTGTCCCATTGAACGGAAGTGAACTGGTCTTCGTGGCTCATCTGCAGCGTAGCACCAGAGCAATCGTGAGAATAACAGTGGCAACTGCCTACTTGCAAACTTTAACGGTTTCAGATTTTTCGCGTCATACACAAGCATTTATACAGTCTACAGGACCGGACTGAGGCGATCAGCTCATCGCGTCTACGTTTCCCTATCGGGCAGCAACAAGCTGTTTAGAGTAGAATCCAGACGGCGGCGCCCACCAAGGAGGCACCAATTATCGCGGTAATAATTCCTGCGCCAGCCTTGTCCTTTTCGCCCAAGTCCAAAGGACTGCCTAGCAGGGGTCCCTTTGCGTAGCCGTTGGCGGGGTTCGCCAAGGAGGATCCTCCATTATCCGCGGTGTATGGCGGTGGTCTTTCGTGCACACGCACGTTGGACATAACCTCTAACGCACAGATTTGTTCACCCAACCCGTAGTAGCCGTCCCAGCCGTTGGCAGACCAGTTCAAGCCGCAAGTATGTCCATCCGTTCCGCCTGAACACGAGCCTGCAGCTGCGTTTGCAGAGTCAACCAAATATTTTTGAATGATGGTTGCTGATTCTGGCATCATGACTGCCGTTTGGCCCAAGAAGCGAGCAAAGTAACCTTTGAAGGAGCGCTGGTCCTGGTTGCAGCTCACCACATTGCTCCGCTGACATGCAGCTTCGTACATGATTGAGGAGTTCCACTGGTTTGTTGTATTGAAGAATACGCTCGAGCCTCTAAGTAAACGCATCGCACGCGAGTGCCAGGTGTCGTTTCCGGTGTAGTTGTACATGAATGCCGCACCCGAAAGGAAGAGGCCCTGGTTGTATGTCCATTGGTACGGCGTGATGTCGCTGCAGTTTGTCGCCATAAGACCGTCGTACACAAACGTGTAATTACCTTGGGGACTTACAAAGTCCACAATCAACTTGGCATCCTCCATCCAGTCCCAAACCTTCTCGGCCCATTCGCTGTACGAGTCGTTCGCCGTATAGCGCGCCAAGCGTGCTCCTAAGTTGAAGAGGCAGCCGTTAGACACGGAGTTCTTGTAGTCGTAACCGGAGTTCCACTGGAAGATCTGCCAGCGCAAGCCGCCTCCGCAGCTTTCGTCGTCCCAGCGAGCCGTCATCGTGTTGAACACGCCCTGGGTCAAAGTCAACCAAGCCTTCTTCGGATCGGTGGGGTTTGAGAAGTTCTTCTCGACGGCAGACATGGCAGCGAGTCCCCAGAAACCTTGATCGTCGTTTCCCTCGGTGGTGGATTGGTTCAAGGGAATATAGTTGTAGTCTTCACCAACTTGGTATTCCATCGCCTGCTTTATCAACGGAACAAGCGTGTCGTTTTGCATGTAGTACGTGTAGTCTATGAGAGCGCCAAAGGCTCCGCCAGCCTCCCACCAATAGTATGGCCATGTAAACATACCTACCGTTCCGCCATACTTGGTTCCTTCATAGTAGTTCAAAAGTCCTTCTGCCACCAAGGCTGTAACCTCTTGCATATTGGTCACATTGTTGGTGTCGAAGAATATCGCTGCTGTTGAGCACACAAGACTCGTCAAGCAAACTAGGAGCCCCGCGGGCGATGAACTTAATCTCATGATTAAAAATAGACTTCTGTGTCAAACTGCTATAGTACCTTAGCACAATCTTATCTCGTGATCTGTCGGTCTAATACTACGCTGTAAATGCCACACAAGTTCCGATACTGCCTAACCACGAATAGACACTCTGCGTAGTCCTCGTCAAGCCGATCCTGCTGCCGATCTTGCTCTGCGCGGCTCGTGAAGCGCGACTCAGATATTGTTTCTTCACGTGACGTCACAATACGATTGGCGCTACGCAGGAAGAGTTAGCTCGGACAAGCCTCTATTAGTGCTGACGAGTCGAGCATATATACACCGCTAGCTAAATAGATTCAGCTCTGTTCAAATATGGGGTCTACTTCGGGGTGGCTAGCGCTAGGAGGAGAAGGGGAAGGCTTTCCTGGGGTGCTAGACTCCGAAGTAAGTTGGCTCGGGCTATGCTGAAAAACAGGGGTTCCCAGTCGGCTATGTTCGTGCACGACCATGTCATTTGCCGGCAGTAGCAGGCTATCTAAAAGTTTAACTGCCCTGCTCGTTATGCCCTGGTTAACTTTGACCATTAGCAAGTAATGAGTACGGTTGAAGAACAACTCCACGGTTGAAACCTCTTCTGCCAGATCGCTGGGCTTGCAGCCCAAGATGACTCGAAGGGAATTTGCGGAAACACTCTCGTGTATCTTACTGTATTTGAGCAGCGATTTCGCGAGCATAGCTGTCACGGGCTCCACGTAAAGGGAGACGAGGTTTTGAAGTAAATGTTGAGGGGCGTTGGGATTTTCAACGTCGGCAGTGAAGAGCAGTTGGGTTGACTCCGAGCCGTCTAGATTCGCTGTGAACTCCGGCCCACATTCTTTAAGGTACACCAAGTTATTTATCGGCTCTTCTCGAGCAGCAAGCACTTGTCGCAAAAACTCTTGAAACTCGCTAAATACATTGGGGAATTCAAATGGGTCCTGCTGCTCTTGACTGTCTTTAGGATCCTGTGGTTCATTTTTTAACGACGCCAACTCAGAAAGAAGCTCCTTATCGTACATTGAAGACTGGTCTTCTTTCCGTGTGCTGGTGAGTATATCTGTAGGTGAGCCGGCTCGCATCTCGGCCCGCATCTCGGCTCGCATCTCGGATCTTGTAGCGGCACGCCTTCCATCTCTCTGGTCGGTCAACTCATCTGCGCGTGCCTGTGCCCATGGGTCGGCTGGATTCTCTAGCGCATGTACCCACGGGTCAATTGGGATCTTTCGAATCTCTGCCTGTGTATTCTGGGGTTCCAGATAAATAATCATCTTGGCGAGGGTTTCCTCACGTCTGGGGCGACCAACACGTCTCTTTGGTACCGGTGCCATATTGGTCATTTTTGGTGCGCCAGGTTGTTTCTTGAGCCAAGGAGCATTCATCATCTTGTACCGATCTGTGGTTCCTCTACGCGCCCTCGCAACAGATACCAGTGAGTAGTTACTGGTGGTGTACATTGCTTTGAAGGTTATTGGCTGGCTTTCTTCCTTCTTCCTGTATGTTGGTACCGCCACACCTTGGAACGGTGTAATCTGTGGCGGTAGAGGTTGATTAACATGCATCATCGATGCACCTGTGATCTCTCCTTTTTGCTGTTTCTCCGTGACTTTTTCAACTCCTATTACACTCCCATCCTTTTTCTCGTTTAAATCATCATTTACAGTATTGATCTTTAGCTTTTTGTTTGCCATCGCCTCTATATTGCTAGGCGTTTCAGCATCTGTGACCTCGGCTTCTCTCTTCTTTTCTAGCTCTCCTCTCACGTAAAGCAACTTCTTTGTATGTAGTTTTAAGTTCTCCCGCTCCACGAGAACTGCGCTTGCGGGCTCTTGCGAATCCACCACTGTCCCCAGAGCCTTTGCTTGTGGCTGAAGGCTAAAACACCGCGAAAGCTCGCCTTGGTGTAAGACGTGTTCATCTATCACACTATCTTTTTCTATTATGCTCTTAGCCTGCTTCATTCCGTAATTGACTGTCTCCTCAGAAAGTGGCCTTGGTGGCTGAATCTTGTTGTGCTCAATAATCCGGCACTTGGCACAGGTCTTGTAACGACGTACGTCTGTGGGTTCGTCGTCTAAACGATCTCTCTTACACCTCCGACACTTCCTGTCTTCCATCTGCTGGCCTAACGTCTTGCGTAGGCTGCTGGTGTAAAAAGCCCGTCGGTATGCTTACTACACTCCGAAACTTGGTTCCTGCGATCTCAAAAAAATAAATCGAGTCGCAATTTCGCTTCCAAGGTTTCAAACAGTAACCAGATGTGATTTTTTTCTGTGTGAGTTGTTAACGGCAACAGCAGAGCTTGCGGGTTTTGCGCTGCCAAGTGAAGTTGTGATGCTACCGCAAGAATCCATTTTTCTAAAAAATTTGAAGCTCCTCACGTGACCAAATCAGGCCACTACTGATGCTTGCGAGCAGTACTGTAGTCCTTGGGGCTCACGACGAGACCTTTGCCCTTCTTTGCTCCTCTGTAGATGGTCTCGATAATGTCGATGAGTTCCTGCTTGCTGCTGATTTTAAAATTCAACTTGTTGTTGTTACCCGTTCCAAAATCACACATCATGTGCTTGTTTCGATAGAAGAACATGATAGTATACGGCTCACTGGGGTCGGACCCTATCTCGTACATTTGGTTGAAATCGGGAACCGCGTCCGTGTTGCAGAGATACACAACAGCAAAGTTCTTGATCTTCTCCGAGATATGGAACAAAAGCTCATCAACCATCATGCAGTCAACCGTAGACTCGACGCCAAAGCGCACAACGACAATGCGATCGTCTTCCGACAATATCGCCTGGTCCACATGCCAGCCAGATTTGAGATGGGGTAAGAATACTGATCCCATGATGCGCACAGAGCAGAGCAAAGCCTTTTTTTACTCAAAATCACCACGCTTAAAGCTTCGCCTCGCCCCTTCGATTCTACGCGTCGAAATTGCGACCGGACGCTACGCTCTAGTCCGGCAGTAGATAGTTAGATTCAATGCCCCTTGTGGAGCGAGATCCAGGCCGCAATCAATGCAAGCGCGGCTGCTAGCAGCGGCGTAGAGGCGCGGTTAATAAGAGTGTTAATAACCACTATTGTAGCGACTAGTTCGTACAGAAATATAAGAAAGAGTAGAAAGTAGAGCACATTATAGGGTGCCAACGAGAGCGCTATTCGTTGGGACGAGAGACGGAGAGGCGAGACGGAGGAGCGATGAGTAGAGTAGCTTTGGGTGGCAATCTTTGCGTCTTATACTGTCAAAAGGCGTGTACTGGCAAATCCAAACGACAGCGAATACGATAGCCAGCAATACGATAAAGAAAGGGGTAGCATACTTTCTGATCGCGCTACAGTGGCATTTGTCTAAAGGGAGACATTAGCTAACTTCTGTGACGTGGTTTTAGTCTTGACCTTCCGAGGATAGCTTGTCTTTGTCTTTAACCGGATTGATTGGCTGCCCACCCCGCTCAGCAATAAAACCTTTGCAACTTATTGCACTGCACCCACTTCGCGTCTACTTTGGAAATGTCCAAGATTGTGAGGTCAATCAAAAATGTGGCTGTTGGCTACTCCTCGGTTCAGGTTCTAGTGCGTAATGCTACGTCTAACGATCCTACTGGCCCCACAACCCACGAAATGGACGAGATTTCCAAGCGTACCTATCAGTCACAGACGGACTTTTTGGAAGTTATGGACATGTTGGACAGGAGATTAAATGACAAAGGAAAGAACTGGCGTCACATGGCAAAGTCGTTGACGGTTTTGGACTACTTGGTTCGGTTTGGCTCCGAAAAGTGTGTATTGTGGTCCAAGGACAACTTGTACATTATCAAGACGTTGCGTGAGTTCATACACTTGGATGAGTCGCTGGTGGACCAGGGTGCTATCATTAGAGTTAAAGCTAAGGAGTTAGTTTCCCTCTTGAGGGATGACGAACGCTTGAACCACGAACGCCAGTTGGCGGCGCAGTCGCGCGGAGGAAGAGTGCGCAAGGAACGCACTAATAGCTTTGGTGAGGATCTGGACAGTAATGGTAGACGTTCTCGCCGAGGCACAAGATCCCGTAACGAGGATGAGCCATACGACGAGGACTTGCAGCGTGCGTTGGAGATGTCAAAGATCACTGCAGAAGATGAAAAGAGGCGTCTCGCAGAAGAGGCTGAGGACCCTGAGCTTGCTGCAGCGCTCAGGTTGTCCAAAGAAGAGGAAGAGATGAGAAAGACTCAGTATGCGGCTCCCGCCGAGTCGAATTACAACTTGCTTGACTTGGGAACCGAACAACAATATGCTCCGCAGCAGTACTATGTCACGGGATACGATCAACAGTATCCTCAACAGCAGGCGTACCAGCAGTATGACATGTTTGGAAACCCGATTCAGAACCCTATGGCAACTGGCTTGTACCAGCAACAGTTCATGCAGCAGCAGCAGCCACAGTATGCCCAGCAGCAGCCACAGTACACTCAACAGGTGCCTCAGTTTACTGGTTTCCATCATGGTCTACCACTGCAACAGTTTCTGCAACCACAAGCGCCTCAACAACCGTTGCAGCCTTTAAAAACTGGCTCGAATAATCCTTTCGCTCTTCAATCTGAGCCGGAAGCAAAGCCTCAGTCTCAGGGTCCATCATTATTAGAGTTGGGTCAACAGCAACCTCTGCAGCCTCAACTGGCCAGTACCCAACCTCAGTTCTATTCGAACCCGATACCACAAATCAAGCCGCAAAATACGTCTTCCTCCAAGTTCAATGATTCTACTCATGGGGATCTCAATAACTTGTTGGCACAAGGCACAGGAATAGATACTTTTGGAAATACTGGAGCTACGAGAGTACCCCATCAACATACCAAGTCGCAAAATTTCATCAACTCTAGTGGAACGGGATATAGACAGGTCGCAGATCAGCAACAACGATTGAGCTCGAATGCAACAGGTAACCCTTTCTTGAATACTGGTATTGGGCACCAGGCACAACCACAGCAACAGAATACAGCTCAACCTGCAGTATTCCCGGCGTACACTGGGTATGGCTTTGGCAATGCTCAACCGCAGCCGCTGCAAAAAAGGAATGGCACAGATGGTCCCAGCTTGATAGACATTTAAGCATTCCCTTAAAATATGTGTCGCAAGAATGCCCGTTGACAATTCGTTTGTCTTTTTGACTTCCAATCTGTAGTAATTTCAGCGTCACTAGGTGTCGGAAGATTGTGTAGTCGCAGCTTCTGTAACTCAATACGTCTTTTCTTCTTAAGTAGTCGCCAATGCAACTAAGCTAAAATTTCAATTCTCGCAGCTGGTTTAAGTTAAACCGGTATTCATTAATCCAAACCGCTTATGAGAGCAGGAAGATTTTTGGATTCATCATTTTACGGAGCTTTAACACCAAATAAATTCTGATTATTTGCTTAGTGGGTAAATCTTCTAACTTGACGGTTCTTTCCCAATAGTAACATGTTTAACTGTTTTGCTAGCTTAAGCTCATCTACCCTTTAATAGAGTCATCATTTCGTATAACTATAAATTCAAAAATAGAGTGTGTTCCATAATTATGGCACTTCGTACCTACAACTTATAAGAGTCCAATGGTTCCAATTTCATTTTGAAAATTGACTTGACGCACCAATCCCATTCTAATACGATTCCAGAAAAAGTTTTATCTTCTTCGGCTAGCTTCTTGAAATTATTGACTAGTTTTGCGTCCTTTTTGAGTGCCACTAAAATTGTGATTTGTTTATGATTAATCTTGGATTTAAGCAAAGTATTCTTCGAAATGTCTCCAGCCAAGGTGGGTTTGATCACCAGATGCTCAGGCATACCGTGGTCCTCGAGGATGCGGGATAATACGTCAACACCTCCCGATAAATTCGCCGCTAAATTGAGCCTCACCTCCAGGAAGAGACTTCCAAGATTTTGAGAATATAATATTGACATGATCCCACTTTTGACTTCTGATTTGCTTAATCCCAATTCCAGATTAATTTCTTTCAAAGGGATGATCTTATCAAGTGAGTAGTCGCTGGGGATGAATTCCTTGTGAACAGTATCTTTCTCCAAAGTTCCAATTTGCTCCATGGAATTCAATCTTTTGAGTACATCAACGAGGTATTTAGGATGCAAAATACAGGAAACTTTGCTCAAACTTCTCAAGAACTTTTCAGTCCTCATTATCCTGGGAGCAATTAATGTGTTTATCTCACATCTCGGTGTGAAATCTGACAAAATCTTTATACCAACTTTCGAAAGTTTGTTTAAATCAGATCGGGTGAGAGTCATAACCTGTTCACAGCCTGTCATAATAGCAAACATGTGGTGGCCGGTACTTTCGGGAGTGGATGCTTTAGACGAAGCATCTTCGTTAGGATGGCTCTCTTCTGATGCCGCATCTTTAATGGTAGATCGCCCCTTACTTTTAGCCGAGTTTGGCCGTTTCATTACCTGATCCTCGTTTTCCTCTTTCAGCAAAACTGCATCGTGCTTCCTTTTAAGAGTCTCTGGTTCACTAAACTCTGCCATGTAATTTTCCATTTTGCGTGAACTCTTTGCAATTGCCTGAAACTTGTTCAAGTCAGACATATTATCATGCAACTTGAGAGCTGCCTTCTTAGCTGCTGTTCTTCCGCCGTACCTAGGTGCTACTTCTAAGGTTTCTGAGTCGTTCGCTTTTACAGCGGCGGTAACCTTTTTCTTTGTTTGTGTCGACTCATCTTCACTCATGCTATCATCTATATTGGCATTTTCTGCCTTGTTTTCCTTTCCTATTGTACCATTTTTCCTGTCGTTGGCGTCATCGGGAATCCATTTCTTTAATACGTCAGACTTGAGTAAAGTTCTTCCCAACTGAACCTGGACAACCCCAGTATCATCGCCAAAGTATGAATATTTGGGTCTTGTGTCATCAAGCAATTCCCAGTTTGCCAAGCATTCCTCTAACCACAAGTGATTTACAACTTTGACCATTGGTTGGTCATTTTGATCCAACCATTTGAATTTTGCAGTTTCGTACTTTTTACCTTCTGGCTTTGCAGCAATAAGATATTGGTTTTCTTTAGTCAAAGTTTTTGTAAATTTACCTCCGAGTGTTGTAATCAACTTTGATAAGTACGTTCTTGCGTCGCCGCTGTAATTTGTGACAGAAATGTTCAAGTCTTTAAACAGAGGCAAAGTATCAGGGGGAAAAGGGTAATGTAAAATATTCGAGTTTAGAGGTAATCTCCATTTTCCCTGAACTATTATGCTGTATAGCCAGTGTAAGTTTCCCACTACTATCTTTTGAGATTTAAAACTCTCAATATACGCTTCACCTGACCTATACTTCCCAATGTAGACATCGATACTTTTCACATCAAATTGATTCGCAACTCTCCCGCCGTTACTTTCAATTAGCGAACGCGTCGAGCTTGATAATCTTTCTGACAAATGATAATCGGGGCCAATATAAAACAACTTATTAGAAAATAAGTTAGGGTTTCTCAGCCTCTGCAGCAGAGTATCTAAATTTTCATGAGTGAGAACCGTACTGAGATCTAGAGAATAGTCTGGCTTCGATTGAGTTTTTGAAATACCCTTGAGGATAGCAGGATTGGGAAGAAGGTATGGAGTCTCGTCCAACTTCTTGCCCAAAGCCAAGCAGTGATCAATCCAGTGCGGTAGTACTATTTTGATGTCAATTTCAGTCTCATCCGAAGCATTCTGAGACTTAACCACGCTTGAAGCAATAATACTCTTCTCGTTAGACATGTCTACTGCGATGAGATGTGTCGTATATTTGGTCAAAACGTCAAGATAATTGCCCCCAAAGGCTCTAACTCCTCCATATATAGCACCTTTATCTCCAGCTGGCAAATTGTCAGCGACGCAAATAAAGCAGTCCTTCAAGAAGTATTTAGGGTCTGGGTTGTATACCTTAGGATTGAGATTACGGCTTGCTTCTACCGATTCAACAACCCAATCGGGCGTTGTAATCGGAATCATTGCATCTCTAGCACTTTCATACTCAAGAAATTCAATAGAACGCGTTATAATATGAGTGATTTGATCGTCAAGGCAGTTAATATTCTTGTCTTGTACAGATTTAACGACCACGCGTGCTCTATTATTCCTGAGAGATGAGACTAGGCTCTTGAACTCTTCACTATTCTCTTCGAACGAGTCTGATGTCAATACCAAGAACACCAGCCCGTTGAACATCCTGCTCTTGGTCTCCTGTGCACCTGTCAATTTACGCGTGGCGATGTTTTGATGAATTCACGCGAGGTACACGTGACTTACAATACCTACTAGAAGATCAGTGCGCAGCTTATTTTGGTACGATATGTGTATAAGGACTGTATCAATAATACAGGGATGCTACTAGGAAGTGGAGAGGTAATGTAGTTGACATGACTCAGTATGTTCACAATTTTTGCTCGGAATTAGCAGTTTCTTTGACGGGGAATGTCGATCGAGCCTGGTTCGTCACCAGAAACAGCTTCTTCGAGGTTAATCTTGTGGGTAGACAACCTCTCATCGAATAAGTCTTTACCCTCAGCACAAAACTTTTTGGCCCAGCTACGGCATAATATGCTCGCCTTCATAAATTTGCGTGTGGCATACTTTTTGAAAAACTCATCGTGCTCGACTGGTGCCACCAAGTATTGCACTAGCATTTCGACAGTAGGGCGGAGATCTGCTACCCTGTACCCGCCTGAGTAGTGAATCAAGTTGCCGTTCCAAACGGGGGTCTTGGCCAAGATCAAGCGAGCAATGTACATGGCAGCGGCGCAACAGAGTGACGGACGCAATCCGATAAACTTGTAGTCCACTGCAGTAATTTCCAATAAGTACTTTCCCAATGTCCGTGACTGAACGTCATAGTCATCTGCCTTTGAAATGCGGCGTAAAAAGTTCATAGGATTTGGGTAGTTGAGGTCAAAGTTCAAGATGGTTAGTATGTACTTTTCAGCCTGCAATATCTCATCTTCCGAAAACGAGCCGTCAGTAAAGTAAGCGTAGTTTTTCACTGATGGACTGAACACTTCCTCGTATTTTCCCGCGATAAATAAAGAACCTGTGGCTAAAAGCTGTAGTTTGTCTATCTGTACAGCCTCCACCAGCATGAACCTATCCATCAAGTTCAAAGCTAAAAAGAGACTTTCGGGTAGTAACCGGAAGCGCAAATGCATCTCCACTAGCCAATCTACCAATATGGAACGCATCCGCGGCTTCAAGTGACGCTGCTTAGAAAGGTACTCTGCATCGGGCAACATGCGTTGCTCCAACTCGTAAAAGTACTGGAAAATATCGTTGACATACTCACTCGCCATAAGCGGGTCGTCCAAGTCTTCCTCGTCCAAGTCCTGCCATTCGTAGTCTACCAAACGCGACCTCTTGTACGCGGTTATGCTAGTGTTGTCGGTATCGACAGCGGACAGGATGTGGAGCTTCTCCACCAAGTTGGTGGACGACTCGGTAGCCTGTCGTTTCTTTGGCATGCGTGAAGCAACAGGGCCATTTTCTGCCGAAACGCCATGCGCGTCCTCGCCAGATGCAGATTTATGTTTAGAAGTGGATGATGCAATATGGTTCAGCGTAACAAGCGATTCCCTCGATGGCATGGCGGTAGTCTTGGCAGCGTGTGCATCGCTGGATTTCGATGGTAATGGAGCCGACACAGCTCCCGCAACGCTCTTGGGAAACCGCTTCTGTTGCTGAAGGGGTGCGCGGTCACCACCAAGAGGCCGTCTCTTCGCCACAGACAAAGACCCACCTCCAAATGCATCGCCCGACACGCTCACAACCTCACCAGATGCTTCCGAAGTCGAGGCCCTCTTTGTTGGCCGCTCTGCACCTATGCCGTACTGGTTCGACACGTCTCCCAAGTACTGGCGGACAGCCAGGCCACCAGTGGCCTGACTGAGACTTCCCTCAGCCTTAGCATTGTCGCTTGACTCGTCACCAGACACTAATGAGCCTGCTCCTGCTCCTGCCGCTGTAGACGCCGCCGCGCTCTCGTGGCTCGTCTTGACGTGACTACCCTCCTTCGCCCGCACTAGCTGGTAGTCATTCTCATCGCTTACTGCAACTTGTGGCATCGTCAGAGCTCAGGTGATACAGCTCAGTCTCCCAAATGTATTGAGAAGCAGCACGCACGATAAGCAAAGCGAATAAAGACAGCAAGCTCTACCTATACCTTAGTCCTCCTTGATGCCAGCGCCTTTGGCATCAAAACCCGCTTTTTCTGCCTGCACAGAATTCTTGTTTGTGGCGTTGTTTACAAATATCCGCTTGGGTGCAAAACGACAAGTCACGGCTGCCAGGGCTCAGTTGAACAAGGGAGCGTGATTCTAAACAAGAGCGGGTGGGACAGTTTGGGCTTCGGCTGCGTGTCGAGACAGGGTGGGCAGTTGAGGCGTTGTCAGAGATTGCTCTGTCCTGTTTGTTTATGTATATGCTATGCTAGTTTTGGCTATAACTATTGTGCCACTTATCTGGGAACACGTACGTAGGCTGTTTAAGGTCTAAAGGGTCAGGGGACTGTGTGTTTGCGATGTCCAAGCACACAGGACACCCCAACGTGGACCCGGCGTCTTGTTTAGTGTTGTGTTTGTGTTTATGAGGCGTTACATCTTGCGCTTGGTCCCCGTGTTCTGAGCGGCCGGGCTTTTGTGCGGCTGAATGCACGGGGTTGGGGCTCTGTGCTTCCAGGTTATTGGACATCTCTTGTGTATTTGGCTCGCTTGGCGTGCGTAGCTTTTGAGTCGTATTTGTCTTTGTCTGTGAATTTGGTCTTTCGCGGGGTTCTGCGCCAAAATTAGAGCCGGCGTGCTTGCGAATAAGCTTTTCTAGTGTCGTAATTGTCCCAGAACTATGATTAAGAACATGATCCGACGAGTAATGAGACGCGGCAGTATCGGCTGCGCTACTGGCGCCCGCATGATGCGCGTTTGTTGCAAGATGATCCCAGAGTCTATCGGCCACAGAACATGCTAGTGCTTCCCACTGTGCGGCATTTTCCGGACCTTCGTTAACGTTTTGTTGCAGGTTTGTTTTAGATTTGTGCGCAGTTATTGATGCGGGGTCTGGTGTTTCAGCTGAGATTTGAAACGTGTGAGGGAGGGCCAGTGGGTTCTCATGTATGTGTGTCTCACTGTTTACGTCTAGTTTACGGATAATTTCCAAAAACTCATCAACGCAGTCCCTGACTTTTGAAAGCATAAATTCAGTAGCTTCTATTTTTTTTGCAGGCAGTGAGGTGCGTTGATCGTCCCCTCCTTCACTGTCTCGGGTTCCATTCACGTAAATGTCATTGCCTTTCAAGTCGTTTCTCTTTTCCTCGGTCCTGGATTTCTCTGCCATATCATGGTCAGGCTCTCCCTTCTCCCTCATTTCCTTCTTCAAGTCTCGCACTATGTCTCGTTTCATATCCTCCTTCAACATGTTTCTTAGTTCGCTCACCTCGTCTTTAACCTCCAACCTAGCCTTTCTCCTTCTCTCGTTCTTCTTTCTCGCGTCATCCTCAAGCAGATCGTCGCTGGTTTCCTCCATTCTGCTCTCCTGCACCCTTCTCCGCTCGAGTCTTATTCGCTCTTTTCTGTTCGCTTCTTTCTCTTCGTCATACAACTTTTTATACTTTATCATTTTAGATTGCAAGAGCCCATTCTCTCGCTTGAGTGATGCAATCTGATCAGCCTGTGCACGCAGTGTACTTCCTAATACACTCGCTTTTCTTTCCGCAGCCAAGCTGCTCTCCTGAAGAATGCTGGTTTCTGCCGCCAATCGAACTAGTTCTTTGGCCTGGCGTGCGTACTCCGCCTTGTTTGCCTCGAGCTCTATATTTTGCCGCTTAAGGCTCCTATTCTCAGCTCCAAGCGCTTGGTAATCAGCTAGCAAACGATCAATCGACGAGGATAGCAGCTTATAGCCTCGACCTCCGTCCCGGCCACCCCCAATGTGTCGCGGAAGACCATCCAATAGCCTGTGCGTGTCGCGCACAAGCTCCGTCTCCTCACTAAACGAAACTTCTGCGTTTAGGTCGCCATCCATCTGTCCTTCGCCCTGGCCTTCTTGGCTCTGAAGAAACAGTTCGATACGTTGGCCAATTAATTCTGGCTCCTCGTCGAAATTCACAGTCTCTAGTCTCGGTCGCATCGGTGTACGCGCCTCTTGTTTCGCACCAGGGTTTACTGTATTCCGGTCGTGCCGCAAGCGGAGCTTAGTAGGAGTATCTGAAGACAAAATATCAGTCTGTGCGGTAGTAGATGAGCGCGGTAGCTCGATCGAGTCACCGTCTAACATATCATACATCTCAGAGAGCTCATGGTCCTGAGATATAGAAAAGACGCTGAGATCCTCCTCCTCGATGTGCTTTTTCAACTGCGCGCGTCGAACCGCACTCTCGTGTAGTAGTTCTTCTGTGCCGCCGTCAAACATGCCTCTTTTGCGGACTGTGTTTGGATACTACCCCAACTTTCCACGTCTCAACCCTAGATGTAACGCGTCTCGTCTTGTAAACACGACACGTTCTCTTTTTTAAGTCGGTTGGTTATGTAAGTAATTGTTACGTCAAGTGTGGCGCTCATAATTTAGAAAAAAGCGACCAAACGGAGTTGATGGGGGCTAACCATGAGCACGGATAACGAAAAGATTAGTACTATTGCTAAGGAGTTGAAGGCCAATTTGAAGCAGTTCGAGAACTTTCCTTCCGAGGGAATCTTGTTTGAGGACTTCTTGCCAATCTTCACTAAGCCAGACTTGTTCCGCAAGTTAATCGAGGCTTTTCGCTTGCACTTGGGTGACACCAAGGTCGACTATATTGTGGGATTGGAGAGCAGAGGTTTTCTCTTCGGCCCCGCCTTGGCTTTGGCCTTGAACGCCGGTTTTGTGCCAGTTAGAAAGCCTGGTAAGTTACCTGGCCCAACCTTCCTGGTAGAGTTCCAAAAGGAGTATGGTGCCGATAAGTTTGAGCTCCAGCAGGATGTCATCCCTGCCGGATCCAAGGTCGTTGTTGTAGATGATATCTTGGCTACCGGTGGTAGTGCCTACGGTGCTGGAGAGTTGGTGAAGTTGACCAAAGGTGACATTGTCAAATACTTGTTTGTCATGGAGTTGGACTTTTTGAAGGGTAGAGACAAGTTAGACGCGCCCGTGTTTACCTTGTTGAGTGGGCAGGCTGAGAAGTTAGGAAATTAATCTCTTAATAATACTATTTATTTAAACTAACCGCTCTTGAAGATCAAAAACGCCAAGTCGCCAATATAAAAGTATATAAAGTAGCCCTGCTCGTGCGTCACGTAGCTTCCAAAGCTCTTACCTGCTATCACGTGCCACGTTGCTCCATACTGCTGGTCCAACTCCTTCTTTAAGAATGTGGCGATGTCCTTCTCCACATTGTAGGCGGATACAGCCTGCTGCGCAAGCTCAAACACCCGCGTCTGGACCTCCTCCTCCAAGTCGGACGCCTTCAATACGGCTGCATGCGTTAGTACTGGTCTGATCGGCGTCGTGAGCTACGTACGTATGTCCACGGAGGGTTCTGCCATATTTGTGTAGAAGAGCTAATGTTTGATTTTCACTAAATTTACTTGAAGCTACATCTGGTTACGCCGGAAACTGCAACAGCAACTCATCATTCGTTTAACAGTTACTACAAACGATTGTCTTACTCTTACAACCTACTCCCCGTTGCAAAGTAGTCTACCTTGTTGGCCAAGACATCGTCACGGAACTTGTCTACACCGAGAGCGCTGGTATGTCCCCACGGCTTTTCCTTATTCTCGCGATCAATGGCTGCAGCGAAACAGCCGTTCCAACCCTCTCTCGAAAACGCAGCATTGACAGCGCTCAAGGTGTCTGGGTGGATGAACTGCGTGTGGAGTCCAACGTTGTCCAAGATGGTGGCAATCTGCAAGATCAAGCCCAATGTGGTGATATAGCCGGACTCTCCGAGGTCCTGGTGGCGCACAATTGCTTCGCACACTGCGTCCGCATATTCACGGTTGCCGCCAGTCTCGGCCAAAACCAAGTCCCGCGACACAATCCCGCCATAAAATTCAAACGACATCAGTGTCGCCGTCATGTTCTTGTCGGTGGTACCAATGTCGTGCAACAAGCTAGTAACGTAAACCACTTCGGGGTCGAGATCCCAATGCGGGAACTGGTCCTTGATAATGGCACACTGGTAAAAATATACGCGCAAAGAGTGATTCAACACCTTAGGGGGAAGCTCACGCGCGGCATACTCGTAAATTCTCTTTGCCAAGTCACTCTGGGGAAGCTGGGTGCTTGTTTGCGCTGTGGGGGAGGCGGTTTGAGGAAGCGCCTTGGCCACATCTCTCTCGATCTTACTGAATCCGTACTTTGACATATCTGCTTTTCTTGGCAATTTCAAGTTGATGTTAAGCAGATCAAGCAATATATATACCCTTATATAGCAAATGAAACTGGCTTAAAATGTGTAATACCAGACACAATTAGCGCCGTGACAAGGCCGAATGTCGTGCCGAGAGACCCCAGCTTCTAGACCTATCAGACCCCGCTCTATTACGTTAAATAGGCATCACTAAGCCAGCAAGCCGTCTAGGCTTTCTTAGGCGCGTCTCGCCCCTCCTCGTGCGCCGCCTAAAGCTGGGCCGATACGGGGAACATGCCCGGGCCGCACTGTCCTAAAACCAAAACCGAGGGTTTCTCAGTCACTTCAGCCTCATAGGCCTAACGCTATTCAAGTTTGCTTCCTTGTGCAGGTCAGGCGTTTTGTAGCCGCGCAATTTTCCCGATACAGCGTTTAGTTGTGTCCCGTCCTTCATGGACTCGCCTGAACTACGCATTGCTCCAGGAGGGGAAATTTGCACGTCATAGTGCTCTAATAATCACAACCACTTACTTGCAGGCTCATTACACTATCAGATCTTCACTCTCCTCTCTTCGCTCCACATGTCTCCGTAGCGCCACGTGCTTCTCTTCGCTCTCCCCGTCCCCTCTTAACCCTGCTGCTGAACTCTTCTCTATTGCGGTACTGCACTATGTGCAGAACCAGATTTGGATCCTAACGGTTTAGACCACGAGACGAGAACCCAGCAGTTAGTCCGAACGAGACGTTCCTACTATGGTGGAAGCCAAGGCGTCACATATATGGACGCATTATCACAAATTGGGGCATTTGGGCTCGGTAACGTATGCGGTTTATTGTTCTAGTACGGGCAATGACCAAGCGTTGCTTGAGTTGGAGCTTCGCATGCGGTACCAGAGTCCCAAGGTGTTGGCAACCTACTACAACAAGTGTCTATACACGTTTTTATTTAGCTTACCGGTGGGCGATGAGAAGGATTTTGAGGGCGAGGATGATTTGCATTTGAAGCATCGAAGCACAGTGTCGGCAGAGATGTTGGCGAGTCCGCCAAAAGGTTCTGGGGGTACTACTGCTGATGACGAGTTTCTTCCGTTAGCCAGCGTTGCCATGTTAAAAGCCGTCAAAAAAATGATTCTACACAACTTGTCTGCAAATGGCGTTGTCAAGTTGTTTGGCAACTATGCAATCTTTAAACGTCCGCAGGTTCAAACGTACACTATCGTCTACTTGGACCCCACGCTTCTCCCTAATGGTGATCTCATGTTGTCCGTCATGCTAAGGGATCAAGCATGTTTGTTTGAGTCTTCAATTGTTGATGTGGATCGCCTTCTTGGGGGCTCTATAAGCCCAATTGAGTTTAATTTTGCAGTATACCTTGTGCCGAGCGGAATCCGATGCCACTTGTTTGTCCCCGGATCGGTAGCCAAGAACTTCATTCGACGCAAAAACCTGGATACTGACTCACTTTTAGAGTTGATCAAACTCAGCACTGGTATCGATCACGCAAGGCAGGGTGACGAAACTACTTGGGTTAAGTTGGCCCCAAACTTGAAGCATCTCAACAATCAAACGTCTCCCATCTCTCATTTTATTCACTCGGTTGACAACCGCAAGTTTATTCTTTGGCCGTGGGAACTATGTCTTATTCAACTCGGCAAGCTTGAAACGCAGCCCGCTATCGAGAGTGAGCCTGCCATATCACGTTCGAACCCACTAGCGCTCATATCAAGCTTCATGGACTTTAATATTAACAATTCACAAGGTCTTCATAGATCGCAGCATAACCAGGACTCTGTCAATAGCCATGTTGGGCCCTTCAGTGCTGTGTCAAATGGGGTTGGCTCAAGTGGACCGGCGTCGTCGGCTGAACATTTTAAAGATCCTCTCTCAAATGCACCTGAAATATCTGCCACGCCAATGACTGCAGATTTATTTGCACTGCATAATCCAGGGTCAGTGAGTTTTGAGGCTGTGCCGGTTGCTCCGCTAAAAGATGGAGATCCTAGTGGGAGTCTTGAGGACATAGGGGTGAACAATGATGATATGGAAATTGATGAATTGTTTGGTGATAACTCTGTTGAAGAAGATGTTAACTCTGATGAGGTGAAAGATATAATTGATTCGCATGAAGAAACGTTAATACCTGAATCTTCGGAGTTGCCTTCTATAAAAGATACTAACAGCACCGCTGTGTTCAAGTCTAAGAGTGATAAAGAGGATGAGTCCGACAATACTAATCTGGTAGATTTGATTTCTACTGCAAACGGTTTCAAAGAATACGAAATACAAGGAGTAAACAACTCAAATCAGCTTGAGTCTAGTAAGGTCCTTCCAAGCGAGCAAAGAGCTCCAGCTTTCATCCATATTCTGAAGGATGAGATGATGTTGAGACCAGAGGGTACTCCTAACTATAATGATCCCGGCGCCCCTTTGCCTATTGTTCCAACTCCATCGTATGCTCCTTTACACCCAAACTTGTCTGTTTCAAGTTCGAAAACACCAAACTCCTTTGACTTCAATAAGTTGCCTTCGCAACAGAATCCTTGGCAACAAACAGCTTCTGCCACATCAAATCAAAAACATGTACAAAAATCAGTGTTTTCTCCAATCGTCTTTAACCCTATTATTAAGAGTAACATTGATACGAAGTATGGTAAAGGGGGTAAGTTCTATGTTGAGAAAGACAGTTCTTCTGATCCAGACATCAAGATGCAAATCAGAAGTTTTCGAGCAACCAGTGTGAGTGGATTTGATCCGACTACCAAAGATGCAGGAACTTCTGAAAAAAGGCTCATACATCAAATTGACCTGAACTCAATTTCGGTCGAAGGCTCGCATAACGGATCTGATGCCTTGTCTAGTGCAAGTGAAGAAAGTGATGCGGATGAAGAAATGAGTGATATGTCAAATTCTCCCCCACTTAACCTTAACACGACAAATGAACTGAACAACCACATGAATGTAATTAAGGATGACACGGTAATATCACCGGCCTATCAACCTGATTACAATTTGAAACAAGCATCGGTTATCAGTGCACGGCCGTCTGATTTTTCTCTGGACTATCAGCATAACGGTGCATCGGAACGGGTCGAAAGTAACGAAGTTACTGGCGGCTTTTCAAGTCCTAATAATCACCAGCTAAATCGAAACCCGGTGCTGAAGGTTTCATCGCCATTATTTTCTAGAGATACTCATCTTTCCATGTCCCCTCTAGAGTATGATAACCAACCGCATTTATCACCGTCACGAACTCAAGGTCATCATGATTCGCTCACAGGTTCGATGAGTGGTCCAAATAGTGCTGATAAGCCTTTGGAATCTGTTGGTGCGACTGAAGAACCTTTAAAAAGCATTTCTGAATCTTCTAACTACTTGCCATTAATACTTCGGAGTATTAATGTATCGACAATTCCAAACGTGTTCTTGTTGAATAACTTAATCAGCAGCGACCTGTTGCCAAATTTACACATCAATGTGGATGAGCACGAAGATGATATGGATATTTCAAAGACTAATGAAATGGTTGTCAGGCTAGTTCACATAGCTGACTTCCTCCAGTACTTGACTCCCAATTTAATTTTTGATCTAGGGCTCAATGAAAACAAGTCTAAATTTGAGTTCTACATAGGAAATGAAATGGTTCGAGATCTGCAGAGCCTGCAACACTTGCTCTTGGAAAATTCACCACGGTACGTTACAACTGACGAATACTTCAACTCAGCATTTTCTAAAATTTTTCCATATTCTTACAAAGTTCCTTTGGTAGAATTACTTCACAACCAAAAAGATTTAGAAGAAACAAGCGATTTGGATACCCAACTTAATTTTTTGGATGATATCACTAATGATGAAGATATATTAGACCATAAGTCTCAATTTAAAAAGTTCAGATCCATTGAATGGTTTTCAGTGCAATCTGATGCTAAATCGGTGGAATCGTTCAAAAAATATAAATCTCTTATTGAAGAATTTAATTCAAACCTTGTGATTGGCGATGATGTATTTTTCGGATTACCTGACACTAAAGGCCGAGTCTTGAAGGACGAGAATATTCTAAATTTGAACATTATAGGTCTCAATTTCTGGAAGTATTTGAATTTTAGTCCTTTGAAACCGAAGAAGGATTTCCAAGTTTTGATGATTGGAGAGTACTCGGAGCTGAACTCAACATTAAATGGTGACTTTTTGAATATTTTGATTCAATATTACAACGAGTGTAACTTGGGAAAAATGACCAAGATAAATTTATCATCAGATGACAATAGGCTGGATACAGAACTCGTGAATGATGGTATAATATCAATAAACCGAAAAAATGGCCAATCATATGGTGAAGTATACCAACAAGTCAATAGACAGTTGGAATCTTTGGTTGAGTTGATTCGATTGGATGTCATTAAAAAAAGTAGCAACTTTGACTTTGGTCGGCCTTTGCTTCTTTTGTTTGTCAACTTCAATGAAGGTTTGAATGCAGTTTTGCAAATTGCAAAGATTTTCAGAAATTTTCAGGTTTGTCTTGCCAACCATCAGTTGCCATTGGTAAAAATATTCACAAAAATTATCCCTGGTTCGTTTTTCGTGAAACGTCAATGGGAGCAATATCGCTTGAAAATACTTTCCAATTACAAGATCTCACGACTAGTTTTGAACTTGTACAACCAATGTCCAAATGACCTGGTATCTAAAGAATTAACAAAAAATATTTATACTCAGCTTGTGAGAGAAGCCCCGACTAAGATTCAATTTAAATTTATGAACAACAGTTTCAGAGATAGCAACTTTAATGATGACTTATTTCTACACTTGGCCTATGAGAGGTCTATTGACAAAACCTGGTTTTCTGCAGCTTGGTCTGATCCGTTTGGGACGGTAACATACACAAAATCTTGGTACTGTTCTCTGAATACTGCTCAGAACGGTACTAATAGTAACCCTTACGATATTGCGACAATTTCGGATGATATGTGGAAAATCTCGAGTGAGTTATTCGCAAAGCTAGGAGACGAGTTAAATAATAAAACGAATGCGCTAGGGGGAAAGAAGTTTTTAGTGTTGACAAGAGTCAACAGCATTATTCCTGATGATGAATTGGTTCATTGGAAACGTCTAAGTGTGAAACATAAAGAAATTTCATTGATTGTTTTATCAGTCAACGATTCTCCGAAGATGATATTCTCAACTAGTCAATCAGGCGTAAAATGTTGCTCTGAAGAAGTTCAGAATTTCGGGCACTCTATATCCACTGGTGGAAGTATCTTTAGTAATCTGCTTGCCCCTGGTACTCATCTGACGTCTGAGAGAGAAATGAAGAAAAGTGACCACTCCAATAATTCAACACCAATGCAAAGTGGGTCTGCTTTAATAACCTCACCATCCATTGGAATTAATTTCCATTCTCCTCAGCAATTTCTCAATGCGCCAGGTAATTTCTTATCGCCAGACGATATGACAGTTTCTGACTCTGATGTCCACGCGCACGCTCAACCTGGTGTTCTCTCAATGCTGGACAATAATTTTTTGAATGATTCTGAATTTATTATTCATGACCAAGAGTCAGACATCCAGGGTGTGATCCCTCGGGTTTGTTTGCCTCTATTTAACTCACCTACTAGGCTAGGGATGAAAGCGGGGTACTTAATAAAGAAACCTTCACCTACTCAGGCCCATTATAGTGACTCTAGAGGTTCCCACTTGGTGTTTGAGGTAAGTCTTTTGAGCTGCTCTAATTATTGGGACTTGGAAATATTAATGAAACTCCTACTACTGCAGTATAAAAACCTTATCATGTTGAATGATGTTTTAGGATTGAGGGATTTGAACGGTAGGATCAAGAAGCAGGAGATAGAAGAATCTGAAAAAGCGTCAATTTTGGATGCTCAATTAGATTACGAATCAAAGGGTCTTGTTCCGTGGCATGTTTTAGCCGTCAGCAAGTCTCTTAGCTACTTGGTACACGTTAAAGTGGAAGAGTAAGGACTGTTTGCTGTTTACAAAATTGTTTTGCATGTTAGTTTGCTGTTTATATTTTGCATGTTAATTTCATTTTTTAGAAAATTTGGCGAAGTCAGTGAACAAGTCTCCACCTTGAGAATATCTTTAAATTAGTCCTCACCCACCTGAACCAAATCACATCGAATTCAGGATGTCGCTGTCCCACAATCCGACTTTGTCGGGTAAGGGTGTGAAGTATGAAAATTCGGATGAATTAGATGCAGCAAGTGTGTACGACCTGGAAGATAGAGATCACAAAAAAGTTGAAGATGAGACCGACGAAATTCAAGACAACTTGAAGGTCGAGCGTCAGGACGGAGAGGATAGCAGCGATCAAGATGAGGGCATCCATGAGTCTGAGCAAGGTGCTTCCTCTCATTTGTCTGGAATGAAACGTACGCACTCCGAAATTGACAATGTTTCTGAGGAAGGCAATCCTCTTCAAGGAAGAGCCGAAAAGTCTTCCAAGGGACAGGAAGATACTAGCCTAGACGAGGACGCTGGCGAAGGTGAAGGTGAAAATGATGAAGATGAAGATGACGAGGACGATGACGAGAGAGATGAGATTAGTACAAAAAAGAGAAAGCAGAGGAGAAGTGCGAACCAGTTTATTGATATTGAGGCTGAGGTTGACGATGAAGAAGAGGATGAGTTGGATGAGGATGACGAAGAAGCTGAATTGTTACGAGAACAGTTCATTTCCGACGATAGATTAGATTCATTGGGAGGGAATGATGCTGACCATGTTGATGATCGCTTGCATCGCCAATACGATCGTCGTAGACAGGAAGCGGAAGATCAAGATGCTGAAAAATTGGCAGAAACATTGAAACAGAGATATAGAAAGACTCATACGGTTTACCGGGGGGACAGTGCAACAAGTGGCACGGTGTCTCAAAAGTTGTTGATGCCTTCAATCAATGATCCATCGATCTATGCCATCAGATGTACGCCTGGACGCGAAAAAGAATTGGTGCGTAAATTATACGAAAAGAAGAGAACTTTAGACAGACTGAACAAGCCATTGGATATATTGACCGTTTTTCAAAGAGATGCTTTCAAGGGTTATGTCTATATTGAAGCCAAGAGACCAGATGCCATAGATAAAGCTTTGGTGGGTATGGTTAATATCTATGTTAGAGATAAGTTGTTGGTTCCAGTCAAAGAATACCCTGATTTGTTAAAACAAGTCAAATCCTCAGATGTTGAAATTGTACCTGGCATCTACGTAAGGGTTTCAAGAGGAAAGTATAAGGGAGATTTGGCTATAGTCGATAATTTATCTGAAAATGGTTTGGATGTACGTTGTAAGTTGGTTCCCAGACTAGACTACGGAAGAAACGATGAAATCGACAAGGATGGCAGAAAAGTGAAACTGAAGGTTAAGCCACTTCCAAGACTTTTCAGCGAACAAGATGCTAGGATGTACGATGGTGAGTTTTTGCAACCAGGGAGAGGTCCCCGTGGTTACATCTACAGAGGTGACGAATACTTTGAGGGATTCTTGTACAAAGATTTCAAGTTGCAATTTATCCAGACTAAGGATGTTCATCCCAAATTGGAGGAATTGGATAAGTTTCAGACTGGTAATGAAGAGGATGGATTAGACTTGGCTGCTATTGCTGCTTCGTTGAAGAGTAAGAATAAAGCAGGTGGTAAACAATCCACAGCATTCCAGCCTGGTGACAAAGTCGAAATTCGCCGCGGTGAACAGGCGAAAACCGTTGGTGTGGTTGTTGAAGCCTCTTTGAATGAGATAACTATTTCGGTCACTTATAGCGGAGATCCTAAGTTTGTTAATCAAAAGGTTACTGTGCCTGCAAATGACTTGAGAAAAATTTTTAATGAAGGTGATCATGTTCGCATTGTCGAAGGCAAACATTTCGATGAAACTGGGTTAGTGATCAAGATTGATGGTGATTCCGTGGTCCTTGTTAGTGATCAATCAAGACAGGATGTTCGTGTGTTTGCCAATTACTTAGTGAAAGCAACCGATTCTACGTCCAACATGGACACTATGAACAGCAATTACGAGATCAAAGATTTGGTACAGTTAAATGCTTCATCTGTGGGTGTGATTGTTAAGGCAGATAAAGGATTATTCGAAGTTCTTGCTTCTGACGGAAGACTTATTTCCTTGAAACCGTCCGGTATTGCAACCAAATTACAAATGAGTCGGCGGGAACAAGTAGCAACAGACAAGAATGGATTAACCATCAGAATTGGTGATACAGTGAAGGAGTCATTAGGTGATAAAAAAAGAGAAGGTGTCATCTTGCACATCTATAAAAACTCCTTGTTCATTAAATCTAATGAGATTATTGAGAACTTGGGTGTATTTGTGACAAATCGCATGAATGTCAGTACTATAACAACGAAAGATTCTATTGTCTCCAAAAGTTTGGGTCCTGACTTGAGTCGCATGAATCCCAATTTGAAGCTCCCTAGCCAAAATCCTGCTATGGCTGGCTTGAACACTAAAGTTGGTGGAAGAGACAAGTTATTGTACAAGGATGTCGCAGTAACTTGTGGTAGTTATAAAGGATTGATGGGGAAAGTAGTTGAAGCGGATGACGTTTATGCTAGAATTGAATTGCACACAAAAAGCAAAAAGATAAAGGTGACAAAGAACAATTTGAACGTTTTGATACGTGGTGAGGCAATTCCATACTTGAGATTTATCGGAGCACCTATGAATGACTCTCCGCAATTTGCAAGACCTAACGCTCCCGCATTTGGTTCGGGTGGAAGGTCATCCTGGAATGGAGGTGCTACTCCGTCTGTTGGTGTTGCATCATCTTGGGGCAGTTCCAATGGTAATACTTCATCATGGGGTGGTGGAACTGCTTGGGGTGGCGGAAAGACACCGGCTGCTGGTAGTAAAACACCAGGTGGCGTATCAGCCTGGGGAGGTGGTGGTAATGGAGGTGGCTCTTCGGCATGGGGAAGTAACAACTCCCGGGGAGGAGCTTCGGCTTGGGGCAGTGGCTCTGGGGGGAATTCATCTTGGGCATCAGGCGGAGGAAATTCAGCTTGGGGCAATAACAACAAAGGTGGAAGTTCAACTTGGGGAAGCCTGAAGAACAATGGAAATAATTCATCATGGGGCGCGAATAATAGTGATACTGGTAGCAACTCTGCTTGGGGTTCTACAAATCAAGGCAATAATTCTACGTGGGGTTCGAGCAACCAAGGAAATAATTCTGCTTGGGGAAACAAAGGGAAAAGTAATTGGGGTTCATAGTTTTTTACCTTTTATAACTGCTATTGTATGTATCGTAATTCACTAAGAGTATTTGTAGCACAAAATGAAGAGAAAGTGAGTGCTGTCCTAGTATCAGTATGATGTCGTATTAAAATATGTTTGGCATGGACATCAGTCCTGTAAATACTACATAATCATAAATTTTCTTTCTTAGTATTAGGCATTTTCACAGCCTGGACAATTATGCATAGTTTCATGAACGAATACATCGCAATCAATGCAAAAATCTATGGAACACTTAATACATCTGTATCGGGAACTGGTCATACTTTCTAAGGAAGTCCTATTTTGATCACTTGCGACACCCTTCGGAAATTGTAGCAAGCATCCATAGCAATAAACGCTTGAATATGAGGTTTTGACAGGTACTTCCTGAAATGGTGCTAATGGTATCAAATGGTGATACGATGGGGCCAAGTGGGCTGACAGAATTAACATCAACCCACAGACAGGACACACGGTTGGTAAGCTGCAAACCTTACTCATGCATTGAGGACACTGGTATCCAATGGGATTCGAATCTGAAGCTAAATTCATGCTTTTATCCACTAGTCCCTGTCCATTAGTAAGTCCTTTAGTTGTGTGTGAAGCACATAAAATTGGGAATTCTATAATAAGATTTGAATTATTGATGGTTGAGCTCAACGGGGGCTGAACCTTTGAAGGAAATCCCATCTTTATCAATGGAACCCCGCCTCCTTCTTCTGAACCACCTGTTGTCTCTTTGGTTGATATGGGTAAAGGTGCCACGCAGTCCATCCATAACTCTTTAAAGTGGGTTTCATTCATAATTACTCCATAATTTTTTGATGTTACTGTCCTGGGTTGGTGATTTGTCTTGTTAACCAACTCCTGACAAATGGCGACTTGCGCCGATAATCCTATTATTTTAACTTTAATCTCGTCTTTAACAAGGTTATCAATAGTTCTGTGTATGTCACTAGGATCACTAGTGAATAAAGCACCAAAAATTATCAATATTTCTTTCGAGTTTTTGGCCTCGTTGGAGCTACTACCGAAGTTATACCTCAACATGGATCTAGCCATTTCCAAGGCATTCTGTAAGGAAGGATCCCCTTTTGGCTCATAACGATTATGCTGCCTAGCTTTGAGTTGTCTTATCTTTTCTATGTGATGCTGCGGCAGTCCACTCACCTCACTTACCACGTTTGATACTCCATTCCGCATCATTAGTATACCAAGTTGGGAAATAGGATTCTGGTCAAAAAACTCCACGACAAACTCCTGAAGCAATGACAAAGTCATTGCAAACCGTGTCGGACGTAAATCTTTTTCTAACATTATCAGCGACCCGTCAATAACAACGATTAGAGTCCGTATGATACCTCTCTGAAAGGGTGTACTAGGGTTTTTCATAATCTTCTTCTTTCTATTCTCTATCATGGTCTGGATAATAGACTCAAGGGAATGGCCTCCCTTTTCATCATCCTTAACAATATCCCATGACCTGTGGTATTCATCTTCCCAAGAGTACCCATTCGCACCTTTCAAGTCGCTGATGCGATCGTTTGGAGCACCGCTTGATCTAGTTCTTTTAGATACTCCATCCCCGACAACAGCAGACTCTTCCGATAGGCGTTCGGACCCATCCCTCAACGGTGAACTGAGATCATCATCAGAATCGTCCATCTAGCCTCAACCTTTAACGAGATGAGAAACAAATATGGTCTTGCTAGGCAATTTCGCTTTACTTAAGATTGAAACATCCACACCTCAATAGTAGGATTCACAAACAGGTTTTGCAACCTACAACTACATAATGTTACAGAACCGTTCTACATTCGTTCGTTGAAAGAGGAGACTAGTTATTTCTCATCATATCAAGTGTTTCAAGATAATGAGTTTTTAAATGTGAAGGATCAAGTCAAGCATATTTTAGTAAACTCGATAAATTGACAACCTTGCCATTATTTTCAAAATGTATTTATTAACTTTTAAAAATCCTACAATTTCCACTACTCACTTTAGTACCAAGACGTTACAGGAAGAATTAGAAATGGTAAGTCATTTAAAATACTCTATTACAATTTAAATATCTAAGTTATGGTGACAATACTTGAATTATTATGTATTATTGTTTTTGTATAGCCCTCAATAGTTTTCTTACATCTATGGTTTTCTGTCCATCGTTGCACTTCTCAGTTATTCGAATGCACATCAACCTTTTTAGCTTCAACTTCAAAAGCGTCAGTAGCCAATCGCTTCTTGCCGTTATACTTTCTGATTATCTGTGCAAGATTGACTTCACCCAGATCTTTTATGTCGTAGAATAGGGAGAAGAATTCTTGCATCTGTTCAGATGTAATCTCGCCTAGCTCTTCCTCAAGGAAAGGCAACTTTTTCAAATCATCCTCTGTAATGAGGTCTCTAATGCAATATCCCTTACCTTGTATAGGCGTTATTTCTTGAAAACCGCTCAGGTAAATATGACTCCGTTCTTCACCAAACTTGGAAATAAAGTCTGCCTCCGATACTGTAAAGTAATTACTTGGGTAATCCTTGCTGTCAATCTCTGCATTCTTCTTGATCTTGGGCTGAGGGGCGGACTCATTTTCCTGAATGTAAAAATTCCTTAATAGCTGAATACCTTCAGTTCTCATTATGCCACTAAAACTGGGATAGGTTTCGTGCAGAAGATTCTCGTCAGAATTCACAGGTAGAACTGTCCCATTACCTCCAAATCTGTCGTTTCCACACCCATATATGACCTCTCCAATACCACACTGTCTCAAGAAAGAAGCACACATAATGCAAGGCTCGACGGTCACATAGAGTATAAGATCATTAAAATTAATTAACTGGTTATCTATTAACCTTTGAATGGCTATGAACTCAGCATGCTTGGTACCATTCAATGAAGTGTTAGTGAAGTTGTATCCAATGGAGACAATTTTGCCTGTAGTCTTGTCCTTTAAGAGACACAGCACAGGAGTTTCATTTATCAAAAGAGCTTTGTAACCAATGAATAAAGCCTTGGCCATGTTCTGGAAGGATTCTGTTAGATCTGTCATGGCGTAGTGTGGCCTATTCAGACCCCTGTATTACTAGTTGCACGAAAAGTAAAGTTTTGGCGAAGCGATCGGTGGGCAACCAGGGGCCACAAATGTCAAGACGTTAAACAAATAATGTCAGATCTTCACAAGGCCTTCCTCAGGCGAATGAAAGCGCCCGGAACCGTCGGGCTACCCTTGCTAAGCGAGGAGAGTACAGGTGAGCCTGAAATCAGTGAGCTAGTGAAGGATGAAGAAAGGATTTTGGAAGCCAGCAGCGGAGATAATAAAGGAGAACAAAGCCAGGAAGCAGAAGAAACGGATGCCACCCATTCGAACAAGGAGTATACCTTCTGGAGTCAATTCAGGGATTTTAAAGCCTCTTTCTTCCGCTTTTCGGATTACTTCAACCGGGATGCAAACTCTGGCGAGAAGTTCAAGACATACTTCAAGCCTCCTAGGTCATCTACAGATGCAGTTTTCGTTTGCTTGCATGGGGCAGGGTCATCCTCAATATCGTTTGCTTCGCTCGCCAAGTGCTTAGAAGAACAGGATGGGTCGATAGGAATTTTTCTATTTGACCTCAGAGGTCATGGCGACTCCTTTCCTTCCAAGGATTTTTCAATGAAGTCTTTGAAAGACGACGTATCAATTGTATTGAATGAGGCTACATCTCGGTATAGCTTAAAGGAAAATCCTATCTATCTCGTGGGCCATTCTCTTGGTGGTTCTGTTTTGAGTGCATACGCGCAGGATACGAGCTACATCATAGAACCAAAACTAATGGGGTTAGCGCTACTAGACATAGTGGAGGAAACAGCCATAAATGCTTTACGAGCCATGCCGGCATTTATTGAAAAACGTCCGAAATCCTTTGAGTCCTTGCAAACTGCAATTGACTGGCACATGAATCTCTTGCTTTTTAATAGAGAATCTGCCGAATTGAGCGTAGCAGACTTATTACATGAGAGTGACTTGACGTGGAAAACTAACCTCGCTATTACTCAGCCGTTTTGGGACAGCTGGTTTGACGGATTATCCCAGAACTTCCTTCGCTTTAAAGGTCCAAAACTTTTGGTCTTGTCTACTCATGAAGCATTGGACAAAAACCTAATCATTGGCCAAATGCAAGGTAAATATCAATTAGTTGCGTTTAATAACAGTGTCAATTCGGGTCACTTTATTCACGAGGATTTACCTCGCCAGATTAGCATTTGCCTCTTGGACTTTTTGAAGAGAAACGAATCCCCCGAAAAGTTTATGAGAGAAGAATTGGGAATAGTTCCCAAATGGGGCGGCCAGATAAACAAGTGATTGCTTGCTATATTAGAAATCTATTAATCAACACTAATATTGCTATCTTCAATTTGCTGTAGCTTTTCATTGATGAATTTCACAGCGACGTCAATTTTCTTGCTTGGTAACGGGAAACGAGGATTAATTAAAAACGGTCTCAAATCAAAGCGGTTATCATCAGGGGAGTACTGCTCAGCATGGTAAGCAGGGGTCATAGTTGTCATCTTGTGTCTGTTAATAGCGTAGAAAAAGTAGAAACGCTTAACCTTTTCTGCAACTTGCTCGGCAGTCAAGCTTAATGGAGGCTGAGACCATTCGTGGTACAATTTCATAAACATTCCGTACGGCCCACATTTGTCCACCTTCCGTAAGCGTCCGAATTGAGATAACTCGTCGTAGGTCATACCCATATCTATCTCATCACTTTGAACATAGTTTTCTGTAATTGGCTCTAACTCAGCAGTTGGAGTAGCGGTCAAGAATTCATGAAGAATGGGTAAATCAAACTCCTTCTCAGCGTATGCAATAAAACTTTTTAAATCGGTTTTTGAAATACCTCCGATTGGGTTAATATCTGCAGAAGAACAGTCGTACTTTGTCAAGTATCCGCGCAAGCACTCATCTACATTCGCACTTCCCAAAACCAATAATCCACCCGTAGATTTACTTCTTGACCATGGCAACAATTGTGCGAACAAATAACTCAAAACCATTCTGAGTCTTGCTTGGATATTCTGAAGTGCCAAGTTCTCCGTTTGTGAACCACCAAAGATTTTGAAGATTGGTCTCTTGCCAGTGGCCACTTCAAAGACAGTGATGACAGCCAGGACCAAATGGTCCATGTTCATGTCCACATGGTATGAGCCAATATCCAGCGCAAGCTTCTTAGCCCGCGATCTGGTCTCCTTTGAAGAGTTTTCGGTACCCATAAAACTGGAGTAAAATAACTTTTCTGAAATCTCTTGCGGTTTGCGAGGCAAAAAGTCGGAACAGTGCGTGAGAGCCCTAATATCTTCCAAAACCTGTACATTTCCATCATCATTGATAGCATTTACCACCAATCTACACATAGAGTGTACAATCACAGCAGTCGCGCAAGAATCAATGCCTCCGCTCAATGGCAAAAAGTAGCCACCACACTTGGACCTACGCAAGTAGTCCCATAGCCAACATGCTGGACCCAATGCTATCTCCTCCTCGGGGATATGGTACTTGATTGGCCTTGTTTTGGTGGGTCTAACCAAAGGGTCGTACATAAACGTGCGGGGCGATAATTCCACATCAGACTCGATAGCTTTGTACAGTCCCTCCTGACCGACAGCCTGGTAACTAGCTGACTTTTGGTTGCGGTAGGAACGCACATCGTCCAAGTCTATAGTTGCAGAGATCACCTCCACATCACGGAGGGAAAACTGCGAGGCCTGTGCCACCACATTCCCATTCACAATAATACTTGCACATCCGTCATAATATAAGCGGTCACCATCACAACCACGTTGATTCGCATAGAGGTAAACCCCACCACACCGCTTAGTTGCCTGTGTTATCAACTGCAAGCGGGTATCAAGTTTACGTAACTCGTGGTGCGAGCCGCTCGAGTTGGCGAAAATCTCCACACCGTCTAGACTCATTGCAATATGCGGCGATTGCGGCGTGAAGAGCTCCTCGCAAGTCTCAAAACCTAAACGTGTCTCTTTGGTCTCAACAATGCAATCCCCAAAGGAGCACACACGTTGGTGGCTGATCGCGGTGATCTCCCGAGGAAGGGTGAACTGCTCATGGTACTTCGGACGTCCCCACGGCGTGAAGTAGCGCATTTCCCTGTAGTTACCGTCATTAGCCAAATATAACTTGGGCCGGATAAGCAAAACGCGCCGGTTGTATGACACCAATCGACAATTGTACTTGACCGATTTGTGTATGACCGGCATCCCGATATCCAACACAATATCTGCGGTGTCTTCGTGTGCAAGTATCTCTGCATACATCTCCCAGCAGTGTTCGTACAAGTCGTTTTCCGCGAAGTGGTCCAAGCAGCCGTACCCACACACCTCTAACTCTGGTCCCACGCGGAGTGACGCGCCTTGTGCCTTTGCAAGACGGATCGACTCGAGGATGCGGTCTCGGTTCCCCTCATAGTCCAAAGCCCACTGATTGAGGTTGCAAGTCGCGAGCGTGATGTAGCGGCCCATTCCTTACTCGGGCGATACTGAATAGCGTGGCCGCGTATTGTATGGTGCACGAGCGACAAATTTACTCCGTCGGAAGGTTCGGGCTTCTCCGCATGAGAATTTGACCGATTGCACGACCTCTTGATAAGGCGGGATGAATGGCGGTCTATAAGACGCCACGAGGCTGTCGGTTTTGGCACGGTCTGCAATGACAGCTTCAGGTTTCGAGGTGACTCCCTTGGCGAACGAGCCGTTTGGATGCTCTGTGAAGCTTCCCGAGTATGCAAACAACAACCCGTCTGAATTGAACGACACTGACTTTGAGGCGCTTCGCGTTGCGGTGCTTACGCACTTGGTGGTTGTAATTCCCGTTCAAGCTGAGTTATCGCCCAAGTCGCAGTACGACCTCACAAAGCGTTTTGACCCGTCTCTTCCTGAGCCGAAGGCTGACACTGGAGCTGCATATGGTCACGGTAAAGAGTTTAGGCACGAGCAGCTGGTGCTTCGCAAGGACGGCACTACAGTGAAGTCGCAGCCTCAGGTTCAGATTTTGGGCCAGGGCAAGTTTGACGCCGACGAGCCCGGTAACGAGAATGGCGAGTCCATTCTGTTGACACACCCGTCGCACACCACGTTCCACCACACGCCCTTGACAAGCGAACAGATTAAGCTGGAGCACCAAACGCGCTTCTATAGGTGGCACATTGACAGTGCGCTCTACGACTTGTCGCCCCCGCTTGTGACCACGTTGTTGGGAATCAAGGTTCCTCCTGCCACGCAGACACAGAAGGTGGTGTACAATGACGGAACCGGGGACGAGTTGGAGCTTACTCAGGGCGCTACCTGTTTTGTTAGTGGTGAGCAAGCGTTTGCACGCTTGAGTGAGGAAGATAAGGCTTTCGCGTTGTCGACGACGGTTGAGTACGCGCCTCACCCGTACATCTTCATCTCGCCGGCTGGAGCCACCTCCGATGGCTTGACGATGGTGTCGGAGAAGAAGGAGTTTTCGTTTGACCAGCTTCCGCCGTGGGAGGAGAGCAAGGTCAAGAAGTTGCCTATGGTGTGGACCAACCCCGTTACCAAGAAGCATCACTTGCAGGTGCACGGATGCTGTCTCTACAAGCTCCACACCAAGACCGCAGAGGGTGTCACGACCTTGGAATTGGAGGACGCGCGGAAGCGCGTTCACGGGCTCATGCGCCCAGCCATTTCGCCCAAGAACGTGTTAGCCCACGCCTGGTCGCAGGGTGACTTGGTCATCTTTTACAACCGTGGAGTCTGGCACTCTGTCACCGGCGAGTTCAAGGGAGTTAAGGATGATGGCCAGGACGAGAGAAGGCTCATGCACCAGTGTAACATTGCTAGTACAAATGATCCAGTAACTGTGATTTAGTCACAGTTTCTTTTCTAGAAACGGCATGATTAGTAGGCTAGACTGTTATCTAAGACCGTATCCATGAATGTTATCAATTATTGACTGCTATCAAGGTAAACTTTTGGCGTGAGCCTGAGAAAGTGCAGGGATTTGTGTAGCGTAAATTTACTTATCTGCAGGAACCTGCATTTGCCCACTAAATTTAGAGCATAGCGATTCCACTCTAGCCGAGAATTCGCCCTCTAGCCAAATACTGCTCTCGAAACAGATTAAGCGCCCTCCACGACGATAGGGTAGTTATAGAGACCGAAGAAAATGCAGTACGTCGGCAAAGTAGGGGGTTATGTGTACAACCAGTGGAACTCTTTGAATCCGGCCACATTATCGGGAGCTATTGATATTATAGTGGTGGAGCATGAGGACGGGACCATGCATTGCTCCCCGTGGCATGTGAGGTTCGGGAAGTTCCAGATCATCAAACCCTCACACAAGAAGGTGGATGTTTACGTCAACGATATGAAGACCGATTTGCCCATGAAGTTGAGTGATGGCGGGGAGGCATTCTTTGTCTTTGAGACGGACAGCGACAACAGTAACTTGTTGCCGCAGCTGGTTTTGACGTCTCCCGTCATATCGCCGATCAGCTCCCCTGGCTCGTCCGCAGGAGCATCGCCAATCAGCTCTCCATCAAATACTGCTGCACTGTTTAACCAAGATCTCAAGTCTGAACCGGAGGCGTTGGACTTAAACACTGGAGTAAAGGACGAGAAAGAAGCGATACCAATAGAACTGGGAGCTGCGGGCTTGAGTGAACTAAGCGGCGCTAAGGATATGTCCAAAGAGGGCGAAGGTGGCGAAGCTGAAAATGACAAGCCAACTATACCAGATGCTGAGATTGAGAAAAAGGTTGAATTAACCAATGAGACCAGCCCAAAGAAACCAAGCAAGTCACAAGAATTGGCATTTGAGAAAGCGCGCAGAATTACTCAAAAGTTGAATATTCCTTCCAAGATTGATATTAATGGCGACATGGTGTTGGATATGGATGGATACAGACCAAATGCACAGCGCAATATTCATAATTCAGAAGAGTATTTCAAGCGTATTTTTGTTGAGGAAGTGAGGCAGTTGAATCAAAGCGGTAATCCCGTTGGCGAAGAAGAAGAAATCAATCTTTGGAACCAAATCATCCGGAAGGATAATAATGGCGTCATCAAAATTTTGCATAAGAATCCTTGTCATCTAGCCGGAGGATCTGATGTTTCATTAGAGGATGATCTCTCGTCTCCTCCGATTGATGACGAGGTACAGGTGACTGCACCAGAAGGAACGACGGATGCAGCGAGAGAAGAGGAAGCGCCAGTCGAAAGCCTTGTACCCGAGACAGAAAAGAAATACTTCAAGTCTCTCAGGTTGACAACAGAGCAATTAAAAAGCATGAATTTGAAGTATGGAGAGAACACTCTCAAATTTCAATTGAACCTGGGCTCGGCACAAGTCGTTTCTAATTTGTACTTGTGGAAAAGCCATACTCCAATCGTAATTTCGGACATTGATGGAACCATTACCAAGTCAGATGCTTTGGGACACGTACTTAACATGATTGGACGCGATTGGACACATCCTGGTGTGGCTAATCTTTTCCAAGATATTCGCCTCAATGGATACAACATCATGTACTTGACAGCACGTTCTGTGGGTCAGGCAGATACTACAAGGCAGTATTTGAAAGGAATAAGTCAGGATGGAAGAGTTTTGCCTAGTGGTCCGGTTATATTGAGCCCAGATCGCACAATTGCTGCATTGAGGAGGGAAGTCATTTTAAAGAAACCAGAGGTTTTCAAAATGGCATGCTTGAACGACATCAGGAGTTTGTACTTGAACCCCCAGCGTGCAGCTAGAGGTGTTGAAAATGTGGAGGGTGGTGAATATGTTGAGCACAAAAAAGAATATGCCGAATCGGCAGACACGAAGCAACAGAATGCTAGTAAACTTTTGCAAAGCACAGATATAAATGACGATGTCGAAGAGGAGAGGACACCTTTCTACGCGGGCTTTGGTAATCGTATCACTGATGCCATAAGCTACCGATCGGTGAAGATTCCGAGTCACCGTATTTTTACCATCAACCCAAACGGGGAAGTTCATATGGAATTGTTGGAGTTGGCAGGATACAAGTCCTCTTACTTGCATATTGGCGAGCTTGTGGACCAGTTCTTCCCCCCTATTCGTGAAGTGTCGACGCTCAACACATACTGGAACAATAACCAGCTTTATGAATATATCAGCAATAAAGCGCACGACCCAGCTGGACGTTTGGGACTGAGTGATGGCGAAGAAGATGCAGAGAGCATGGGCTCGCCTGCCCGACCGCTGTCACCTCCCTCGGTTGCTTATGGCCTTACGGGTCCATTTGGAAATGGTCCAAATAGTCCTCCTATGGGGCCGACACCAGTCATTGCCAACATGAAAACTGACGAGAAGTTTAATGATGTAAACTATTGGCGCGAGCCGCTCAACTTGAGTGACTTGAGCGACTTAGAAGAAGAAGCACAGAGTACAAACAAGGAAAAGCTGAAGGAAAGGTTGGACGACCCAGCACTGCCAATGTCTATGCTGGATGTGGAGATGCCAGGAACACCTGGAACGCCAAAGAGAAGTGCCCGCGCGAGCACACCAGATCCAGAGGGTGATGCTGATGGAGCGAGGCCATCACTAGCTGCGGAGCGCCCAAATTCGATGTCGTCGTTTGCGTCGCCCCTTAAGAATTTTATGATGTTTGGAAGTGGACTGCGCAAAGAAGCGACACCAGTAGAACAGGCTAAGGAATACCCCTACAAACAGGGCCCAAAAACCTTGGAAAAACAGTGGCACACACCCGAGGGCGCAGAAGGTAACGAGAGTGATTATACCGATGACGATTACTCGGAAGATGATTACGACGAAGACGAAGATGAGGATTATGAGGAGGGAGACGAAGACGACGAGGAAGAAGATGACGACTTGGATGATGATCTAGATGAGGATGAGGATTTTGACCTAGACGAGGACTTGGACGGCGAGGATGCGGAAGGCGTAAATAGCCTTGGGAACAATTTGGACCACAACAACAATTTGGAGAACAACAAAGTCTTGAAAAAGAGCGAGATTGCAAGTACAAATATTCCTGAGGATGTGCTGAGTAATTATGATGCACCTGGGAACACCCCCGAGTTTGTACCAGCGTCCCAGATGAAGAATCTTTCACTTTCGGATTGAGAAACGGACTCAAAGCGCATTTGTGGCCGAATATTAAATTTGTAGGTATCCTTGAAGTGTGTCTGATCTCAAACGGCAAGTCCATGTCGTGCAATGACGCAGATAAACACCACCCGTGCCGTCGTGTAACGAATAATATAGATTAAGCTCGGAAATTTAGAAATGACTCCGCAGAATAGCCTGAGTAACAGACGCACATATAGAATGAGTTGCGGAAGTCTGCGCGACCCCCGCTATTGACCGGAACTCTAAATTGTAAGAGAATGTGAGAGACCAATAGAAAATGGGGATGGGTAGTGGCATGTCATGGGTAGTAGCAGGTAATGAACGGTGACCATGATGCCAAGCAAAGAGTAGATCTGCCACTGATGCAGCAGCGACCGGAAATAGCCGAGTAGAAAGGCGGCGTAAATACATTCTTTCCGGGTATTAAGGGAAGCAGCGGAATGCTGTATACAGCAGACCTTGATTTAGATTTGGGATGTAGAATCAGACCACGGCCTTGCATTGCACTGCATGACTTCGGCAATTTCAGAGGGATTGCTTTTTAGAGAGCCAATTTGTGGATACTATACCATCCATAGCACAGCAATTGCCATTCAGACACCTCCTACATCCTACACTAAGGTATGCCAGGTTGGAGCTGACAAGTTGTGTTAGCTATACGCATGTCACTAAAATTTGACACGTTCTACTTTTTTTTTGTTGGAGCCATACTTATTTTTATTGCCTTTCCAAACTTAAAAAGACACCTAAGCAAAATAAAATCACTTTAAAGCTTGTCGACGCAATCCAACCATGAGATTTTACACGGCATGGAAACTAACGTTAGCTGCATGTCTCGCGGCGTCAGCAATATTTATCGTTTCCATGTGGGTCAGCTATTCAGATAATGTGGTCACTGTTGCCGGCCGTCCATTGTTTGGCGGCGACTCAGGGGATTCGCTGGAGAGTACAGAGAGGATCCTGAGTTTGGCTAAAGACCGCAAGTTGATCATATTTCCACACCTGTTCCATCTCGATGGCGATGAATTGATGCCTTTCTACCTGGAAGTGCTTATGGGGTCACTTCCTGCACGGTACCAGCTCGTCAAGTACGATTTTGCAGATTCCGGCTGGCTGAACTACAACAACAACAATATCCGCAGACGTCGTTCTAACAATAGGCGGAAAAGGTCAGGAGAAGATGGGGTGAGTGGAGTTACTATCCCAGAAGTAGGGGATAGTAGGAGTGTGAGCCCGCCGCGTAAAATTGCCAAATCAGCGCACAAAGGGGAAAAAAGGCGGAAAAACGAGAAGGCAAGGGCCGAACCATTGACACAAGCACAGGCAGATGCATCGTATAGCGATTTTAATATGCGTGTCTTTGTGGAAGCAAACTGGAAAGAAACGTCGGAGAGTGTTTGTCAGACGGCCAAAAAGGACTTTACTGTGGGGGTGCTGGAGACTATAAACTTTGAAACTGATTTCGACTCCATATTGCGCCGTCTCTTAGCTCTGCAGTATTTTGAGAGCATCAAGGACGCCTTCATAGACCATCCGCTCGAGAAGCAGTTGGAGGAGAAAGAATTAGACACGCATTGGCATCGCTTCGCAGACTCACTGGTTTGGCTTGAGCAGTATGGAGTTCACTACATGACGTCGCGTGTGCTTTATTCGCCCAATGGAGCGAAAGACCAGCCAATAATAAGTTTAGTTTATGCACAGCTTTTTGATGAAGAATGGAACGAGCTCTTGGATGCAGAATTGATCGTTCCATCGAATAACGGGGATTACAGCAGTGTCTCACGCCGACCACAGGATAGGGAAACCTGGTACACGATCCAATCACTCCCTGCATTTGTTCCTATTCCCATTTATCAGGATTTTAAGCATTTGAAGTGGGACTACTATGGTCCCGAAGACCCCAGGGTAGTACTAGCGGTGAACCCAAATGGACACGAAGAGCCGATGATTGTATTCAATTCCAACCACCGTAAGCCGGTCGATGTTGAAATGGTTGATGTTGACAATCAAAAATTACAGACCAAGCGCTACCGTTCCATGTTCTTGGCATACCCATGGCAGTTCCAGCGTCTGGACCAGTTTATGGATGGCGTTCCCCAGCTAGACAAATTAGGGAAGCCCCAATTATTTGCACGAACGGTTGAATTGCGTCTCAAGGGCCAAAATCGCCTTTCTACGCAGAAGAACTGGACACCATTCTTCTCGACCAAGAGCCGAGATGCTCACGGCTATGACAGGTACGTGAACTTTGTATTCCGCTGGACAGACTTGGAAATTCTTTCTTGCCCACTCACTGATGGAGTTGGGAGTCTGATTGTGGAATGCACTTTTAAGTACCGCATGAACAAGGAAAAAGGAATTGACAGTGGACCCGGACCATTCCGAGGAGGAACAGGCTTGATAAACATTAATGATATATTGAGGTCGTACCAGGGGAAGGTACCTGCTCTCCGAGATGTGCAGAGTAACCTTTACAAAATCGACCGTGAGATATGGATAGGATTTGCCCGTGCACACCTCAAAAACTGTGGATGTGGTGGCAACTTTTACCGCCCTAACCTCGTGGTGATTATGCGTGACCAAGACAAGTTCCGTATCAGTCACGTTAGCTCCCTGGCGTCGTTTAATATACCGGTGCGAGGATGGGACAACGACCAGGCCCACGTCCTGTGCCAAAAGGATAAGCCAGACGTGTTGATTCCCAATGGAATTGGGTCATGGTCCGTTATTTACGCTAAGAGCGAGGACGGCACAAATTCATTCATTGATTACCTTACAATGGGGTACTCAGTGGCGGACACAAGCACAGAGCAGATCCAGATTAAGGGGTTACTTCGGGGATTGTTAGAGACCTTCCCCGCATTAAAAGAACCTAAAACGAGTCTTTCTGGATGGAAAGAACTGCTTGGTTTTGGTTACAACAACAACAACGTGGAGTGCGCTCTCTTAGAGTCTTCCAACTACTGCAAAGAGTACGGAGTGTCTGTTGGCGCTGAAAACTAAGCGTAATGCATAACTACATGATATTGATAGTCCACTTCTAGAGTCGCCGCTTGCAACAACATTGGACATTTGGTCTCTTTGAGTTGAGTCAGTTGCTGCGCATTGTGCCTCAGACGCGACTATTGGTTCAATGAACTGCTGCAAAGTGCGAGCAGACACATACTAGAATTTTTTTTTGTGGAATTGCGGCATCGCAACGACATTTGCACGCTTCAATACAAAGCGATATGAACCATTACACGGTTAGTGTAGGATTTTTTATACTATTGTTATATGAAATTTATATTTAAACTTTATTTTGTGAGTAGTGGCCTCTAGGCTATGGAAATTAATTAAACCTTATAGTCAGTAGCTTCTAAGATAGAATTGAATAGTAGAAAAAAAAACTCCGATACCGGGAGTCGAACCCGGGTCTGCTCGGTGAGAGCGAACTGTGCTAGCCGTTACACCATATCGGACTGTTTCATAGCGATATTAGAGTCGATTCCTAATTGTTGAGGCGCTTAGCTGGTAGTAGTGGTTAACTGTGGAAGCTAACGCGTGTATACTAGAAGCGCGCGCTCACCAATCATGCAAGCTATCTGCTGGCTTTCGATAGTAAAATCAGTAAGCAGCGCTTCTCTCAAGAGTAACTAGCGTAGACTAGCGACTACGGTCTTGACTTCACTATAATTGTGACATTACCCAAGGGGTTGATACGAACTATTCGTTTGCACCGTTTGTTTTACGGGTGCTCGTTTCATGCGGGCTTTTTTCATGCGGGCTTTTTTCATGCGGGCTTTTTTCATGCGGGCTTGTTTCACTGCACCTTTTAAAATTTGACACAGGCTGAACGGACTACATGGGCTAATTGGCAAGTACTATGGGGCGTTTTGCTCCAACTACACTCATTTATTTGCTGCTTCCACATCCGTTGGCTTCGTTATCCTCATCTCTCTAAACACGGCCCACGGCGTTCACTGTAAATAATTTCGTAATTGTACTTCTATTTACTCACCGGAGCCGTAAAGAGTCGAGATGCCGTTTCCCGTCTCGAATGCAAATTATTTTTGCCAAGGCAATATTTATTTTACTACAGGTGAGCTGCAGCCTGCAAAAGTGAGCAGTCTCAGTGCAGGCCACTCCTCTTGGAAATCTGAGAATGGGGTCTTGACTGGTGCCACTAAAACCCAAAATTGGGGGCTTAAGCCGTGCAAATCTGCCTCAAACTACTGGATTTGTAACCGTCAGGCCACTTTTTCTCATTAAGCTAATGTTTTGATGTGCATAATATCAACTTCTATCACCTCTTGCCTCTACGGTAGTGGTACTACACAAACAATTGTTGGCATCGTGGATTGCTAGATAGGCAAACAATCTAGATTTTCTGCAATGAGTCCTCCACCACTTGCAAAAGGACGTCCGCGTGGGTCTTGTTGAATGTCAAGGTGGGTCTCAAGCGGACGGAGATGTCGCCACAGCCACCGATATTGACACCGCGCTCGCGACAAGCCAACAAGAATTTGTTGCGGAGGTTAGCGTCTTTAAAGTCCCAAGCGATAAAGGTACCAAAGTTCTCACCTCTCAAGTTGCCAACGGCTGGTGCGTGCTTGGCGAGTACGCTAGCCAAGTTGGGGTACAAGTAGTCACCAACCTGTGCGGTTTTAGTCACCAAGTCGTGCTTGACGATTTCCTGGTAGATAGTTTTGGCAATAATGGCCTTTGATGGGTCACCGCACCACGTGTTGAACTGGCGGTAGGGTTGCTTGGGCTGGAGGTCGGGGTTGGCAAAGTAAAAGCCCGCAGCCTGGAACTTCTTTGAAAAGGTAACCATGTCTGGCGGCGTGGTCAAGTTCCAGTGCTCATGGGCCCAAAACTTACCTGAAGCACCAACACCCGTCTGAACCTCATCCACAATCATCAAGATCTCGTGTTTCAAGGTGATGTCACGCAATCCCTGAAAGTATGCAGCAGACGCGTGGTTGTCACCGCCCTCCGACTGGACAGGCTCAACAATAATAGCCGCAATCAGGTGAGGCGGGCGGCTGGTGATTATCTTTTCAAACTCTTGTAAGCAGCGTTCCTCTTCCGCAGCATTGGCCTCGGCAAACTCAGCCAATGGGTATTGCAACGCGGGGAACGGCGCCATGGGCCACTGAAAGGCGGGAATGTCCAACTTGTGGATAGCCTTTGAGCGAGTGGTGGACAAGGATCCAAACAAGCGTCCGTGGAAACCCTTCTCAAACGACAAGATGACCAGGTCAGAAGCACCCGGAGTCTGGTTGTGCATGACGGACTCCAACTCTGCTTCGGTAAAATCGAGGGAGCCACGCTTCTTGGCGGCCTGGTACATAAATGCAGCCTTGTAAGCAGTCTCGTTGGCACACGAGCCGCTCAAGGCGGTCCACACCTTGTTCATCCCGGGAGGCGCGCCAGCAAGAATACCATCCTGCAAAATGTCCTTGTACGTGCTTGACGGAAAGCACGCAAGAGCGGGGCGGTTCACCAACGCACTCGCCATCTCGTCCGACTTGGCTGCCGCGAGCAAGGCCGGGTTATTGTACCCAAGCGCAATTGACGAAATCTGCGCGTAAACATCCAACAACCGGTTACCGTCAACGTCGCTGAGGTAGTTGCCCACAGAGTTGGCATAGTCGCCCACAAAGTATGTAGCGCGGTTGTCAAATACATCACCCAACTCGTTGTTCAACGCAACCGACCGAGGACCAGGAATGGACGCGGTCTTGAGCTCAGGAGCAGCGGGCTCGTGGGGGTAGTACTGCGCAGCAGCAGAGGCGCGGCGTGCGGCAGTGATGTGTCTAGCAGCTTGCACAGCAGCACGGGAACGAACGCGAAGCATCTTGGTTACCCCAGACCTTCCTGACGACGCCAGGCTTATATACCGTTGACCCCGCGGAAAGCCAGGCCCGATGGACCTACGACATGCAGGTGACGGATTTGGCTTTCCGCTGCGAATTTCGCCGGGTATCGCTTTCCGCAATCAGCTGGAACGGCTAAGGCTTTGCGACCTGGGCGGCTCTTACGGGCGAGGGGTTCGAACTGTAGGCTTGATACTTTGGGTGAGGACTACTTGGATGAGGACTATTTGGATGACTGACCTGGAACACTCTGGGCTGAAGGCTCTCGGAGTTCTCAGGAGGACTCTGGGTTGAAATTTTGGGGGGTAGGTGGAGAAGACTGACTGACATTTTGACCGGTGGGATGGAACAATCTGGCCGCCAGCTTACTTGAAGCCCCACCGCTGGAAGTAACAAGCCACTGCGGTGGCCAATGTAAGCTCAGGACGTACCTCGTCCTCGTTGATGCGTAGCAAGAAGCCATTACTGCCGTAGGGGACAATTTCCGCAACCTGTTTGTTAGCAGCCTCTCCCTTCTCCAAGTACCTGCCACTCGAAGTCCAGCGGAAGACGCTCTCGTCAGCCTCGAAGCTTGCGTAGCTGTCTCGTGCATCTTGAGTACTCACGAGTACGTACTTGTGTCCTTCCATGGATACGGTTCCACGGAACGTATTCACGCTTGCAATCGGCTCAGCGTGACCGTCCTGTTGCTTGTATAGACGATAGCGACTGGGGACGATCCGCGACTTTGTAAAAGAGTAGCGAACTTCTCCTGGGACGCTCTGTACGAGACTGTTGGCGGTTCTGCGGACCTCATACGTGCGGGAGCGAACAGGCCTCAAGACGAGGTACTCTGCAGGGTGGATTGTCAATGTACGAACAGGGGGCTGTGCGGGACCAGCCTCGGGACCATCACTAACTATTTTAGAAAATGAAGAGAGATCTAGTTTGCTTAGAGAGCTTTGCTTTAAGAAGTTGAATGGTTGCAAAAGGGTGTAAAATATGTGGTTACTAAATAGACCAAATGAACCAGATTGGCCCGGCCGAGGCCAGCCAAATGAATCCGACTGAAGGTGTCCAGATTGAATCCGATTAGACTGGCTTTGAGGCTCAGGCTTAGGCTCAGTAAACGCCACCGATGGCTCCATTCTGTCTGAGACGTTGATCATTTACGGTACAAGCCAAATGGTGCAAAATATATTTATACTCAACCAAGCAGAACATACACTTACTTTGACTTTGCTTTGCTGTCGGCAGCGGCGACACGCTTGCGAATCAGCTTAAACACAGTCAATTGTTTGAAATGCAAAAAGACGAGGAACTGGACCAACCACAAGGGAAGGTAGCGCGACACCCAGTGTAAGCGGTACGCCTGACCACCGGCATAGAGGTTGAAACCGGGGTTGCGCTTGCTCGTAATTTTTCTCGCGACAGTCTCGGCATAGTCCGTTGGCGAGACAGAGTCCCTTTTGGTCATGCGCTGCAGACAAATGGCGCTCTCCTGTATACCCTCAACATTGAACCGCAGGTTGGGAACCATCTCAAAGGCGGCCGCATCTCCAATGGGAGTGTCAACACCGCCCGTGATGACACTGTGTACACGCACACCAAAAGGAGCCATCTCACCGTGGAGAACCAAAGCATACTGGTCAATTGCTGCCTTGGTTGCACAATAGGCGGAGATCCACGCGAGGGGTACACGTGCAGCAACAGAGCTGGTAAAGACAATAGTACCCTTGCTGTCGATGATCAAGTCCAGAAAGTGACGAGTCACGTTGATATGGCCCACTACATTCACAGCAAAGATAAGCGCAAGCTCTTTCTCGTCTGTTTCTGTTGCTGGACCGCCGATCGCTATACCCGCATTGTTGTACAAAATGTCCAAGCGGCCACCAGTGACACTTGCGACATGGGCGCTCGCCTTCTTAATCGCATCCAAGTCGGTGATGTCGAGCGCTATAGGGACCACGCCATACTCCTCCAACGGTGCCATTGCAGCTAAAGTCAGTGCCGGAGCAGCGCCAAAAACCTTGTATCCGCGCTTGGACAAGTTGATTGACAAGGCATAGCCAATGCCAGACGATGCTCCAGTAATGAAGGCGTACTTTTGAGACATACTTGAATCCGCACTCCAGAAATCCGGTGCGCCACAAGCCTGTTTATATGTCGCTGTATACTTCACATGGCACCACCGCCACTTTTGCCGACACTATCCTGCGCGTACTACGGAGATTGCTCACTGCGGCTTTTACGTAATACCGGAATAAGATGTACATATTAGGATTCCAAACAAGGCCCAATACTTTTGGTTTGAGCCCCGCCCGTTGATACTCACAAGAGAATATTACCATAGGCCAGGGTAGCCGGAGCAGAACCGAAAAACGGCTATTATCGTACTCGAGGGCACACTTGCCTCCGAATTTGCCGGTTCAACGGCCCAAAACTCCGTTATCAAGGCGCAGTCCAAAGGGCTTGTACTTACCCTCGTCTATACCTTCCTCTTGTCAAAGTCGTGATCACCGTTTCTGCCACCCCCCTGCACCTTGTCGTATTTTATTGATTGTTGCGGCAGTGATGTTTTGAGAGAGTTTTGGGACATTCTGCTCCGCTGTCTACACTTGAACCCAGGAGTGGCAGCCCAATGCACTTTAGCCCAAGGATCTGTATCCTCGCCACATTATAGACAGGGACTGCGTTTTCAGGGGCACTGTGCACAACAGTGAGAGATTTCATTCGAAAAGGTGATTATAAAGGACCTTGTTCACGGCGAAGACAGTTCCGAAGACACGTTTTACAGTCTCGATGTTGGGTAGGCTCTTCAAGTCCAACCAGGGCACGCTGAACAAGCAGCAGCAAGCACACACACACACACACCCTCATCCGCACGCACATGGGTACCAGCATTTACACCTGCATCAGCATTCGTCATTACATCTGCCTAGCAATGCGAGTCAGGTGGGTAGTTCGCCACTAACACTCAACACGTTTGAGGACTCTTATACGCGCGAGATACTTTACGGAACGCATAACGCAAACCAACTCAAGCCACAGAAGTTTGAGAATAGCCTCTTTCGAATACTAGTTTCACAGGATGGCGGTAATCTCCGATCAAAGCAGGTTTTGTTTGATTCTACGAGCGAGGTGAGCGGCCAAGGCCAGAATCAGAACCAGGGTCAGCATCAAGGCCAGAATCAGAATCAGAGCCAGAATCAAGGTCAGAATCAAGGTCAGAATCAAGGTCAATGTTCCAGTCCCGATAAGGAAGATAGGGATAAAGGGAACCAGAGACCTGCACGTTCTAGTTTGGTATCTAAGACACATCACAAATCGAGCGAGTTAAACGACTACATGTTTGGATGCGGGTTGCCAACGAACGAGACGCAATATTATACAAAGATTCACGTTTTGCCTAACTTGACCAATTTTGGATGTCATTCAGTTTTGGTGACACGCTTGTTTTCTATTTCTGACATGGAACATTCCACGGAGCACGGCAAAACTTCTCATTTAGATACATCTTCGTCTAATGGAGCCAATGACTGGAATCCACGCCCCACATTACCGGCGCGCGAGGCATTGGTGGCAAAATCGATTCGAAAGAATCCTCTTCACGAGACGAAGCCAGCGGCTGGCCCGCTGACTCCAAATTTGAATAGCCGATTCGCAATAGGTATTGTAATACCTTTGGAGTCGCTTTCGGCTTTGAGTGATTCGGTCTTGAGTAATTGGGACGAAATTTCTCACTATTTGGCCGTTTTGCAGAAGCTTATCTGCAAGAAGCTCATTACCCTTTTGAATACCGGATTCTATGCATCAGGTAATTCTATTATCGGGAACTCAAGTGGCCACGATGCGAATACTCATGTTTTGGCTCAATCACTATATGTTGTTAACAAGAGGATTCAATTACCATCGTTCATCTTGCAGTCCGATGTCGAAATTCATAATTATTTGGTGAAGTTGAAAAAGTTGATGCATTACAGTTGCAATATTCCAAGGTTGATCAACTCGAATACATTGATGATGAGTTCGATTACCCAAAATTGCAACGAATTCAAGCCCATGCTTCTCAATTGGGTGTTGGAAGTCTTGAATTGGCAGGAGTTTAGAGATGGAAAGGGTAAAAACTCCATCGCAGGATTACCTGGACAAGGCCCTAACGAAGATCAAGGTCCGGTCCAAAAGTATTCATTTTTAGCAAGTTTACTTGCCTTGTTGATTCCGTATCGTAACCTGTTGAGCTCCAAACCTTTTATACATACTGCAGGCAGAGATCGAGAAGTTACAAGAGTGGTCGTGATGACGGGAAATCCCGTGGTCGCAAAAAAGTTAATCTTCATTATCAATTCTATTATCCCAGATCTGCAAGCATCGATAGTAGCAGGTGACGAAAGCATACCAGTCTCAGAAAAGAGTGAACAAAACGAGCATCAGGAGGATGAAGAAAGTTGCAAGTCCGGCAATGGCGGTAGAGTTGAACATGGTGATGTCATACGAGCTGACTCTAATGATAGAAGCAGAACCGAATCTAATGATGGCAGCAGAGTCGGCTCGAATTTCACAAGCAGAACTGTATCAGTTGAGGATTTGGACGAAACTTCAAAATTTTCCAGCTCAGAAGATTTGCTGTACATCAAGCCCCGTGGAGCCATTAACAGGCGCCCTCTGTACTCCGAAATGTACGGTTCTTCATCTACCCGACATTCGCCATATTTGACTGGTTCAAGCAGTCCAGTGACAAGACCTATTCCTATTAAACAAATAAGCTTTTCGAGCTCAATCAGTTCTGGCGACAATTCATATGCGCAGTCGGCACTGTCCGCCAAGGGATGGGAAATTCCATCTAAGTCGCTGGCTAGCACTACCACAAATACCCCACAAGGTTCAAGAGTTCTTTCAACGTTGCAGGGCATCCCAATCGGTAAAGCAACAATATCCAGCGCTTCGAGAGACAAGGACACCGATATACTCTCAAAATCTTTATCATTGTCATATCTATCATCGTCTTTGAGCTCATCTCTTTCCTCCACTTCTAATTATTCTTTGTCGCACTTAGGAGGTAGCTTTATGGAAAAATGGAGAGGATCTATAGGGAGCTACAATTCAACGGGAGGAGCTCACCACATTTCAAATCCAAGTCCATCATTGGGAGACGCCAAAGAGTATGCACCGCCCCCCAGCTTTGGATTTTTGACGAAACGAAGCTCGGTTCAGTCTATGCGATCACCCTCGCCAGCCATTGAGAATGAGGACTTTGTGTGGCCAGATGGACCGACCAGCACAGCAATTCCTGGTGCTGCACTCTCTGCGCAAGATCGGATTAGCCCGGCACCACCTCCACCTCGCTTGTCTCGTACACAGTCAATGTTTGATCTCTATAACCAGAGCAACAGTGAGCATGATCCGTCTCAGACGGGTACTTCCACTAACACTCTGGGGGCGCTTCTTCTGCACTTGCGCGAAGAAAATCTTTCAGGAATAGAGGAGGATACTAGTCGTCCTGTCGATATACGGAATACTTTGGAGATTAAGCGCACTCGGACGAGTGTGTATGCCCCTATGACGAGCGACAATCTGGTTAAGAATGTTAATGAACATAACAGGAGCACAGTGAAAGCGAAGTGCTTGCAAATTATGCAGCATGGTCTGCTCGCATCGAGCACAACTTCAGGCCAGCTGTGGGTACCAGGTACACCTGCCGAGTTTGAATCGGTGGAAGAGACATGCTGTGACGATTTTGACGACACGGCGAGCTTTGACCAGAATACAATTACCTCAAAAGCACCCCAACAAGGTCGCAATGTGCCTACCAATTTTATCTTTAAAAGTCGACCTTTAGCCCCATCTGTTGCATTCAGCGATGAATTCAGACCCGAGTTTATTGTTCAAGCCTGCCCAGTGAGCGCCAAGTTAGAACAGCAGGTAATGAACACCATGAAGAACGACTTACTTTTTTACCAGAGCAACTTTACCTACGATAGTATTCAGTCTCGCACCATCTTTGTTAATCTTGGAGCACGCGACATTGAACTTATTGAGATGAGTATCGATAACGCTGGATCATCAACTAATGCACCAGGACAGCGGCTCGGAGGAACAATGCTGGCACGCACCAAGCTTAACAGTCGTCCCAACACACAGCCAGGCTCATATCCAAAGAGCCGGTATAAGACGCGTGTTAAGAAGGTTTACAGTCCCACAAAGAATACGAGCAATCGCGAGACGGTGCACAAGGTACAGCGAGTGATGGACGCAATGGGCGACTTGTTTGAACGTCAACAACAGCAGAACCAGCGGCGACAAAATCAGAAGCAAAACCAGAAGCTACCTCACAGACAAAAGTGTACAAACAGACAAAATATGAGTATAGATTCAAACTTTCAGAATCAGCTGATTCAAGAGAATAACCTGAAACACCCCCTGAAAGCGAACAAGATTTTGAATCTGTCTTATAGCACAAACCCGCATCATCTTAATTCATCACGCCAGATCGTGGACGCAAATCCGAAGCAAGAGGAGGGGGAAGGCGGGGCACTGGTTAGTAGCCCTGCTGCCCGCTACAAGACCTTTAATCCGCTTTCGCCTCCTTTTAGTGGACTTCACTTTGGGCTCTCCTCATCAGAGAACCTACGCGCTCTCGGCCAAGACGAAGAGAGCAAGGACTTTAACGAGACGCTCGCAATGTTGGTGTTTACATTGTTGCAAGACGAAACCGTAACGATTCATTAGAATAGACATGATTAAATTAATCTTCCGAGACATGACCGGAAATGACATAGTGGCTTGGCCGACCTATCAATTAGTTTTGTACGCAGATGCACCTGCACCTGGGTGCAAAGGTGCGTTGCGAAGGCCGACTACTTTAAGTCTGGCCAAGTGATAAGGCTGATAAGGCACAGTCCCCCAATCGTCCCCACCCCCACTGCTAGCCAAGCTTAAGATCATACGGGAATCTAGGTTTACCCAAATAGCCCATTTACCGGGCTAGGACCGACCCCGCATGACTAAGAACAATAAGACAATCGCTCGCGACACGCAAGGCTGACCCCGTCACCGGCCTTAAAAGCGCATGCCAATGCGCTGTGGAGAATACGAGACGCTTGGCTCTATCGCTTTGTGCTTGTTTTCATCCGGGCCCATTTCTTTGTACTAGACCTTAAACCATCACGGAGGCCCGGCGGTGGGGGAGGTTTAAGGGTGATGCTTTCTCGTAATCGCCACCATTTGCCTGCACCTGCTGTGCGTAGATGTACATGCATGTAATCCCGACTATATATATCCCGATTTCGTTTTCGATCCTGTGTAGTGTCCTTTGGTTCTTCCGCCAATTCCTGTACCACACCTACCCATATGAAGTCACCTACTCCACCGTCTACTAAACATGCGCTTTCTCTGTTCACCCGACGTCTTAGTGCCTTAGTGGTTAGGAGCTGAGCCACATGATACTAAAGTGTAAAATTGAGCGGTCTTGTTGTGGCTGCGAGCCTGCTTACCCTCTGTGGCGAGTAACAAGGAACGAGCGTCTCAGAGTGGTTTAAAAATAAATCAGGATTCCTCAAGTTAGCGAAAAACAACTCTCCTCGCTGCGACCTTTCCACAAAAAGAACGCAACAATAACCTTTGATGACGAACAATACTATTATGATGCACTCGGTTTTGAGTCTAGAGCGGACATCCCGGCATTTAGGGTGTCGGCCGAGGTTTAGTGCGACGAGTTCCCGCAGTGCGTCAGGGCTTTGGCCGCCTGTGATGACTGCACCGGGTAGAGGTCCAGGGTTATCGCCGCCGATGGCGCGACATGCGCTCGTTTCACGTGCACGCATGCTGGCGGGCGCAGCACAGACAAGAGGGGTTCCGTACCTGAATATCGGCGAGAGTAAGAATACGCACGTGGTTCGGCTATGCCCTATGACGGTTACATCATCCTAGCGTACCGTCTCTAAACAAGTAACAGCTGAGATACCGGCTTCTCCGGTATCGCATCGTGTCCGTTCCACATGACTTGCCCCCTCCAGTGTCTCAGCCTAATGTATGTACTACTCTTATCATTCTTTTGTCATACTTTTTGTTCTACTCTGCCTTGCAAATTTATTTTCATGATCTAGCCCCTCTCTCAGCTGACCGACCCAGCACTAGTAGGGCCTGTGGCTATGCTGTGGTTAGGCACAAACGTATGACGAATAAGCCAATAACAAAGAATCTACTTTGATTTTTTTATTGTGTTTGTCGGTATCTCCCAGGCAACGATCAGTGATATCACACGGAGATAGCTGGAATAGGGGTCATGTGGAAGGCAAAACACAATTAGAGAGGCCGAATCGGTCCTTAAATATTAGTGACCAGGCATCACCATTTCGGCTTATTATGGAGGAAGGGCAGATGGTGTGAGGTCGGTGCGGTGGTGTAGGTACAGTGATGTAGGTACAGTGATGTAGGTGCGGTGGTGTAGGTGCGGTGGTGTAGGTGCGGTGGTGTAGGTGCGGTGGTGTAGGTGCGGTGGTGTAGGTGCGGTGGCGTAGGCTAAGGTGGCGATTGGATTTCCAGGTGTGGGGAATTTTTGTCAAATGCAGTTTAGGCTTGTCTGGGCAATGTGGGTGTCTTGAGCGGAGTTCAGGTGCCTTGGATTTCGCTTGTGAGTATTGACGTAGGTGTTGGCAAGTATCAGTGAGGAGATCCGTATCATCCGCATGGCTTTATGGACAGACTTGTACGCTACCTACGTGTACGCTATTACATCTATGCAAACGATGTGTTTGTGTACTTTATGTCAAGGATATCTCAAGATGAAATTACGACTTACTATAATACAATGTTGCTTCGGTTGCAGAGGAAGCTTATTCCCTGCAGTGTCCAACTCACCTGACCGTAGAGCCTGGGCGCCAAACCGCACACAGAGTTGCTAAAACCCTATTAAAGTTTTAAACTTCGTTATATCGTCATATATTACAGTGCTAAAAACTTAAAGACCAATGATTCTCGAGCCTGCATCGGGTGACCAGGCTCCAGCATTAACATCCATGGTACTTCTTCCGACAAAATTGCCGTCAATATTGCTAAAGTCTGAAGCGTCGAGGTTTGCGCCGTCGAGGTTTACGCCGTCGAGGTAACTCGCCATACCGGTGCCTGCACCGACTGGTCCATTACGCAATACCTCCGACTGGCCAAATTCCTCGCGTGCGTCAGCCTGCGACTGCTGGAAAGACCCCATAGCGGACTTGTCAAACAGCTGTCCAGAACCGAGATCGAAGCCATTTGTAAAGCTGGCAAAGTCAATCATCGGGTTAGAGGCCAACTCATTCAACAATTCCAGATCGTTGGTACTGGCCTGTATTTCGTCGATGCTCGGCGAGACACCGAGGCCGCGAGCAGCTTCGTACTCAAGCTTGATATCGTCGTCAAGACGGGGTGTGTGCGAAAACACGCTCAGCGGCGTGCGGTGAGCAAACGCACCGAGCTCTGGCGCCAGGCCTGCACGCGCAAACGAGTCATTCACCTTGTTACCGCCCATGTAGTATGTGTTTTGGATTTGGGCCAAGACATCCTCTGTCTGGAACATGTTGAAATTTGTGCTCGGTACCGTCGGCTGTACCTCGTTAGGCGGCGGCGTTAAAACGTTGTTGTTTAGCTGCGAGAGGCCCTGAAAACGCTGCTGCATAAAGCCTAATTCGCTCGCTTGCGGCGGAGCAAACTGCTGCTGCGGCAGCACCAGGCGCTCTCCGTAAGCGCTGTAGCCGTCAGCCATCTCCGGGCCGACGCGCTGGCGCTTGGCGAGGGAGCGCTGTACAGGAATCTCAGGCAGTGTAGGCACCAGCAGCACCTGGTACAGCACCAGGTTCGGCGTAGGCGTGGGGTTCAGCAGCGGCAGCCGCACCGGGTAATCTCCCAGGTCCTTCACGCGCTTGAGGTAGTCCCAGCACTTGTCGCCGTACGTCTTGGGCGTCAACGCCATGACCAGCTTGAACACGCGGTGAAAGTGCCACGCTGAAAGTTTCAGCTTAGCCGCCAACTCCTTAAATCCCAAAACACCGCCGCGCCGCCGACGCTTACGCAGCATTGCGCCCTGTCCGCCACTCGGCGGTGACTGTGCCTCGTCGCCCAGCGAGGCCGTACGCTGCAGCGACGGCAGGTATATCGACACCGCAGCCGCGAGTGCGAGGTGCCTACATGCAAGATCGACAATCTTGTAGTGGTCCAGATCGTTCTTAGAGAGACCAGCTTCCTTGTACTTGTGCTCAAAGTTCACAACAGGAACCAGGCCGCGCCGCCGAGCGCTTTCGCCATCCGAATCCGTCTCCGGAGCAAAAAAGCCAATCTGGCGGTTCACCTCCATTACGCATCGCTGAAGGAGCGCGACATCAATGTTCGGCAGGTGTGCTGGGTCACACGCGGCACAAGCGCTGTACCCGAGCCGCACAGCGTCCAGCGCCAGCTGTACAAACCGCACCTCGCTCTTAACGTTTTGCGACGACAGAGGCCGCGCTTCGCAATCGGGACGGCAGTACACACGGCTGGTTTTGTTACAGACGTAGAACGAGCCCGCCGCGAACGGGTCGCTAAATTCGTACGCCTTCCACCGAGCGTCCTCAGAAGTGTACACCATCGGTGGTTATCACAGTAGCACGGATGGCTGTGCCCTTATATATCGCGCCACGTTTTTTCGCCCTACACGCAAGCCTCGTCCGCTTTGTGACACCCGTGCCCGCGCATACACCAAAAATTACGTCCTGACCCTGGCAAGGCGCACCCGCTCACAGGTGTGCCAGCGGTGCCAGCGGCACCTCTTTGTCGTGCACCTGGGCTGGCGCTCGCCAACCTGCAAACAGCCGTGAAGCATCCATTCAGCGGGCCGCACGTATGCAAAAAGGACACAATAGGGACGTGCATTTAATAAAAGCAGATTATGGCAAGGGACATTGTACATGCATCAGACTGCATCCCAAACTCTGCAATCATGCCTGCGTCACGCAACTGTGCATCACCGGAATACCGCTTTCCTGCAGGGAAGGGTCCAGAGAGAAGGGTGGTTTTGTCCGCTGTCGGCTGAGAAAAAAACATTGGGGAAGACCCAAAATAAAAATGAGAGCGTAGCGACCGCTTTGGCGAGAGGAGGCCGCTGAATCTCTGGCGGGGTCTTCCTGCATGTAGCTATTTGTATCACATGGGGGGGGCACCGGGGCACCTCCCCCTCGTGATCAAGAGATATGTTGGGTGGAAGCGTCGGAAGGCGTTTCTCGCAGTTGCATTGTAGGGCGGAAGACCGTCGTTCCTTGAGTTTCTTCGTTCTGTCGCATGGCTCGTTCTGGTGTCGTTGGGGTAGCGGTTTTTGAGACAAGTCCTGCACAAACTGCAGGAATTGCCGTGAGTCGAGCGAACAAACATGGAAACGGGTACAACGACTGTGAGACGAGGCAAGGCGTAGCAACTGAGTCAGGGACAGCCAGCACGCCTGACACGCCCAACAATCCGATTAGCAGCCGCATCCGAGAACTCGCAGTGCCTATAGTATTCGCATAATATTCTAACTTGTCTGAAAGGGTCTGGGCGTACCGAACCGGTAAAAATTAGTGGTTGAGCGTCATTAGAAGGACGTGGCGGGCACCAAGGAGCGTCATCGAAGCGTTATAGGCCCCATTACGAGTGTAATTACGAGCATTTGAGTACGACATAACGTAGCTGACCGTTGCTAGGCTTGTTAGTTTTTGGAAATAACGCTAGCAGGCTGTCTAAAGTTTTGGGCATACGTGGCGAGGCGAGAACAAGCCTTGAGTGAACATCTGGGTGTGCTGCGCCAAATCGACCATCCGAGTCAGCCGACCACGACGGAACGTGTCGGAACGTTTGGGTGGTTTTTTTTGACTGCGCCCTAGCTGTGATCAGTATCCATCTGTTGTGGCAATCTGATTCCCCAGCGTGTAGATTGTTGAAGGGCCGATTGTTTGCTGATTGTCTAGCTGCAGTTCCAAGCGCGGCTGGTTCAGTTGTTTTACGGTATTGTACGTATCCGGAGTAGCCTTATTGACGACGGGCTGGATTTGGAGTACGCATACCAACAAGCTCGAGGTGCAATCAGACAATCGCCTGCAAGTCTTGGTCATATTGCTATTGAACGTGACTGCGGGATAGAGCATCTGCGGGAGAGAGTATCTGCGGGATAGAGAGACCTACAGTACAGGATAGTGGACGATTGTACTGTGCATTGATCAGGGCCTGGACTCAAAAAGAGACCGCATAGGCGAAGATTCCCGAAACGAAGGAAGGAAAAAGCGGGTAGGAAAAGATTGAGTCTTTTGAACGAGGAGAGGTACGAGATTTTTACTGAAAGACAACGTGGTTCTAGCGGATAGGCGCGGCAACGAACAAGACAACGTGGACAGTTCCGGATAATCGCGGCTTTGACAAGACACTAGAGTCTGAAGCGACTAACTGCAATTGTTAAATCAGGAATCCTTTGCATAACAGAGAAGCAGGATATAGTACATCTTCCGTCCTAGGATAGCGAGCTATCACACAACAGACTTGCATTGAAGTCAGCGTACAGTCTAAAATTCTTTTGGTGCAAAAGCCAGATTTATTAAAAAGCATCGCAAGTAGAGGTTGGTAAAACCACATCTAAAGCCTAGAAATAAATGGGCGGGGCTAGTGTTTACGACCAGGTCTGGAACGGGCTCACGGAGCTCGGAACCTGGAGAAGTCCCGGACCAGCACTTTTTGTGCGCCATCAACATCATCACGCTGCCGGATTTGGATACTATGTGTTGGCCCTCTCAATGGCGCATGTGCTTTTGAATGTGCTTGGACGGTATGCCCTATCTCGGTCATGGGCTCGCAACGGGCACCCGCCTTGGTGGCGTCGTGCGGCGGTACCTTGGTACGGCGTAGTACTCTTTTGGGTGTTGGCATTGGCTAGTGCTACGCCTGCGCTGCCATCTCTCCTGTTATTATTAAACCGCTGTGGCCGTGCGAGCTACTCACTCGCTCCCCTCCTGGCCTGGTTGGCATTACGGCCGGGACCAGCATTTGAAAACTATGCGGTATACGGCCACTATGCCCGAAACGTGCTGATGCACCGATGGGTAAGTAGGCTTAGCATGGCCCTTGCATGCATACATCTGATGGGTTATGCAATACGCTGGTTGCGTCAGGGCATATTCTGGGAACACGCCTTGCGCCCGCAAAACGTTGTGGGCATCATCGTGGCGTTTGCACTCTTTGGTGCGCTCATGACCCTGATACGCTGGATGCGCCGTTACAACTACTCCGTGTTCTACGCCATCCATAATGTGTCCGTCGGGCTCTTTGTTCTATTAATTACAATTCATGCCCGTCCCGGAGTTGCCGCACCATTTGGACTTGTGTTTGGCATTTTGGTCTTTCAGCTCTTTGAGCGATTTGCACTCGCGCACCTGGCCACCAATGTCACAGTCAATTCACACTCTCGCCTGCGTCTTCAGCTTATTCTGATACGTACACCATTAGACTGGACGGAGGCACTTCCAGGCTCGCATATACGCTTGGGATACCTCCCCTCTCGCCCAAAAGCATGGTGGACACCTACACACCCTTACACTGTCATAGCAGATGACCACCTGCCAACACTTCATTTGGTGGTGAAGTCCCTGCGGTTTGTTATTGACGCAAATACTCGTTATTCGTTAACGGGACCATTTCCAGCATTGGATGCACTGTTTATGCTCACACCCAAGGACGTGCACATTATTTGTGGTGGCCTGGGAATCCTGTTTGGATTGAGCTTGTGGCCACACTTGAACCGCAGTGAATCCCATACTGTAAAACTCATTTGGTGTGTCCGCAGCAAATATGATGCACACGTCTTGGATGCTTTGCCAATGCCGGTCAAGGAGCATATCAAGATTTTTGTTACTCAAGAAGAGGTCATTTTTAGAGCTGGAGAGGCTGAGGAGGAACCAGGAGAAGGGGAGGGACTTCTCAATCAAGAATCTATTGAGTTACAGACCGTGGTACACAAAACCGAAGTGGCAGAGCCAGAATTAAAACCAGAAATCATCCAGGGAAGGCCTGACCTCGACACTGTTTTAAAATTCGAGCCCTCTGATAAAGAGCGCTGGGTTTTAGCATGTGGTCCTCCGGAAATGATCAAAGATACAAAAGTATGGGCCTCTAAGAATGGGACGTACTTTTCATCAGAAGTATTTGAGATGTAGCATGTTCATAGGAATACTAGGTGGTAGCGCTATAATTTGTAATACAATCAAGAAAGAGGTTGCACACATGTCTACTCGCGGAAACGCGCAGGGGGGCGTCCTGGTGGCGACACCGACTTCAGAGACGCGTAGAATACGACGGGGCGAGTCAAAGTATTCCTTTAGTGACTTTAACCGGCTTAAAGACGCTGAAAATGCCTACTTACTGCCATTGGCGGTCATTGCATTGATAGATATGAACGCGTTCTTTGCGCAGGTTGAGCAAGTAAGGCTCGGTCTCCCCGACACGGCTCCGGTGGTGTGTGCTCAATGGCTGAGTCTTATTGCGGTCTCGTATGCTGCACGCGCGTTTGGTATAGGACGGTTAGATACTGTCGCGTCAGCACGGGCCAAGTGCCCAAACTTGGTGGTTGGGCATGCTGCAGTATTTAAGAAAGGCGAGGATCACTGGGCCTATATCCCAGGTTTTCCAAACCAAGCGAAGCATAAGGTATCGTTGGATCCATATAGACGCGAAGGAAGAAAGATTGTCAGACTATATATGGAGCATTGCGATTTGGTACAAAAGGCAAGTGTGGACGAGTCGTACTTGGACCTAGGTCGCATGGTCCACGCCAAAGCCGTAGAACTTTTTCCTAATGAGCTTGGAAGTTCTACGAGTCTAGATCCTAAAGAATATCTACCCCCGTTACCCCAAGAATTACCACAAGAATTAAAGTGGCAAGGAGAAGTGATTCGAGCAGAGAATGAAGAGATTGAGAACCAGAAACAGGGAATCAAATTTTCAGGTGAGAACAAGGTATGCGATATTCTCGATTGGGATGATATTCTAATGGCAATTGGCCTGGAAATTCTACTAGACTTGAGGAGGGTGATTCATCGAGAATTGGGGTACACTACTTCGGGCGGACTAGCCCGCAACAAGCTTTTGGCCAAGCTAGCTGCAGGGTATAAAAAACCCGATAATCAGACGATAGTACGGAATAGGCAGGTGGACCGTTTTCTTTCGAACTTTCAGTTAACGGATATAACAGGAATGGGAGGAAAGACAGGAACAAACGTACTCCAAACCTTAGATGTGCCTCCAGACTCGAACTCTATTCTGTACTTGCGAGAAAATTTTACATTGGATGCATTGGAAGACGCATTTCCAAATGAAAATGAGTTTGCAAAGCGCCTATACGATATCCTTCGTGGAAATCAAAAAGATGAACTCATTAATCGCTTAGATGTCAAGTCTATGATGTCCCGCAAGAACTTTATCACTAAATACCCCGTTAATACTCTAGGGGATGCCCGTGATTGGATCAAAGTATTCACAGGAGATTTATACAACCGATTGATTGAATTAGACGAAGAGAACTTGAACCTTTCCATGCTGCAGCAGGGGAATAATAAAAAAGCGATCAAAAGACCCAAAACCATAAGTATCCATTTCACAACTACAACATACAATCGAATTTCTCGACAAGCCCCATTATCTACCTGTCGTGATCTCGAAAGACTACGAGCATTGCTAGAAGTCATCGCTTTGAGAATAATGAATGAATTGATTGAAACGAGCAATGATTTCCTACGCTTGAATAACGGCAAATCCTTAAAGGAACTACTAGATGGAGGAATAAAGTTAGAGCAAATAAAAATTACTCCTCTAGCTAATATGCTGGTCACGATATCCAATTTTATAACAACGAATAATTCAAGCTTGATAGATAGCTACATGGGCGGAGAAAATGCAGGAGTAGAGTTATCATCAAAAGAAAACATGAAGCGCATGTTTGAGGCAGCCAATGTCGACTTTCAACGAGAAAAAATGGCGAAGCAGAATAACCTCGGTGAACAGGAAATAGTAACAGTGGTTAAAAATACATTGTCTGATGACAATAAAGAATATATTAACAAACTATTTACAGATTTTGAACAAGATACTGCTGGTGTAAAGTTTGGTTCGAGAGGTTTTAGCGAGGCGCCCAAGCCACATAACCCAAACACAGGAGCCACAAGTCCGCAGAGAAGGTTATCATCGGCACCGTATCCCCCAAGCATTGCTTGGCGACCTACCACAGAAACAACAATTATTTCCCGGGAACAGGAAGCGAAAAAATCACAAATAAAGGGGGATAAAGGATACATTGAGGAACTATTCAATAAATTCTCTGCGGAGCAAAAGGAGTTTTCGGGCACCATTAGAAAGAATACAAACATTCATTCGAGACCAAAGGATGAAGGAATATGGCTGAAATTGAAGAAAGCTAAACGCATGCCCCTAAAAGAAAATAGTTTGTTGAACGAACTTTTGGAAACAAAATATTGCAAGAAATGTTCAATAGCTGTTTCCGACGCCATAGAACACAACGATTTTCACATCGCCAAGGATTTATCGGACAGAATAAACGGAAATTAAATAATAATACACATGATTCTTCATTCCATATTTGAAATCAAACCCATCGTAATTTCTCGAGCTTGTCTCTGATTAGCTTTCTCTTTCAACAAATTTTCTGAGAACATACTATCTGTAGGCAAGTCGAATTGCCTGATTGCAGGTTTCTTGCCACTTTTTGTCAACAAACCGAAGCGAACCTTTGTATCTCCTAATGGGGAAGGTGTCTCATTAGGCGTTTTGGCCACAGGCGGCGCCGGAACATTGAATTTCGCGCGGGCTCCTAAACTTTTGTTGGTTTCGTAAGATTCTAAGAGAAGTCTATTAAACTCTCTGTCCATGGTATGAGCTATTTTGTCGTTTTCCTCATCAGTTGATAAGGTTTCATCTTCAACATCATCGTCAGATAAATCATCATCTTCGTCGTTATTGTCCTCATCTTCGTCGTCATCATCTTCAGATGGATTATCACTGTCCAGATCATCAGAGGAAGAAATAGTTAGATCCTCGAGCTCAAGATCGTTGAATGGTCTCTCATCTTCAACATCCTGATCTTCGTCGTCTTCTTCAAAAGCTTCTGATCTGACGGATTGGTTTCTTTGCACAACTTGCTTCAAATGATAGGCTGATTCCTCAAGACCACCAAACCTGGTAACACCTTCAATAGACAGGTAGTTCACAAAAACATCATTAATTTCGAACTGAACGTCAACTGGGATGGGAAGCACTTTGCAAAAAATATAAAATTGGAAAAAAGTCATAAAGACAACAAGCATACCCTTTGAGACTTCTGTCATCCCATCCAAATATTTTTGCTTTAAAATGGTAGACGTGTTTTTATCACCTGTCTGTGAAATGCTGTTAAGAATTGAGCAGCACATCTGAATTCTAAAGTAATTATCGGGTAAATCAATTTCCACGGTATGCGCATTTGGCAAAGGTTGGTTATTCGGGTGCCCATAACATAAGATTTTGTATAACAAGTCATTAATAAATTTAAACTTCAATACTTTGATATTGTAGAGTTCTGCAATGTATTTTATTTGAGCCATTCGTGATCGGTTCATTCTAAAATCATTTTGTTCCAATCCCCGTATTATGTTTTCAACAACTGTATCGACTGTTTGAACCAGGAGCCACCTGTTACCTCTTGAAAGTTGTTCTAGTATGTTGGCCAAATAAAAAATACAGTCATAGTTCAAGTTTTCAGGATGTGCAAAGCACTCCAAAAATACTTCTTTCAAAGATTCATCCTTGGAATTGACCAGTTGCAACATCTTTAAGATATTGAAATACGTCCTCGAATTCAACTCGGATCTTAAAAGGCAGCTAATGAAACTCTGCATCGGCGTTAAGGCGTGCTGTGTGCTTCGCTGCTTAAGTTTTGATGGGGGGTATACAATGTTTAACAAGTTACCAATGACTAATTTCTGGCTAATTGTCAAGTTTGAGTTCTTTTGCTTTTCCTTCAATAAATCAATCAGCTCAATCATCAAATCCTTGTATTCTGGTTCATGCAAAAGAAACCTGCCGACGCATCCGTAAAGAATTCCTAAAATGTCAATATTATTCGTGTCAGTAATCTTTAACGTTAATCGCCTAATCTTGTGGAAGATCAAATGACTGGGTATCATCTTGAACTTAATGAATTCAACAAAGAAGTATATGTTTTTGAAACTCAAGCTAGTGTGATGTATTTGCGAACGAAAACCTTTGTCCAAAATGTCAACTAGTTCATTAATGAGGTCCTTTAAATTTTCAGAGTTTATCTTGAGAAATCGAGCATAGGACTTGACATTACTCAAGTCAGACCGTTCGAGAAGGAACTTCAATAGTCTATTCTTGGTCGCTTTGTTATTCAAATTCAAGGAACTGAACTCTATCGCTAAATCGTCCAACTCTGCATCTGAAGCTGCTTCTAATTTTTTCAAAAACAAGTTAATGCGCTCTCCATCTGTTTTCGACTTGTCAAGTTCTGGCTTTTCATCCGTCGGGATCCCTGAGAGGATTGGAAACTTTGTGTAGAATAACATTTCTTTCGCATCGCTCCACAAACCTCCCGTATCATCCTCATTCATAGACCTTTGCTTCACAACCTCGACATTACTCTCTACCACTACATCCTCATCTTCCGTCAAAACCGGAAGCTCAATGCCCATTATAGATGCAATACTCTCAGAGCACGCTTTGAATTTCAGAAGGCGTATCGCCTCAATGTCTATTTCTTCAGATATTTCCACCATAATTTTCCCTGTTCTTATTGATGCCTTAGTGTGCCTATCTTGTAACCTCTTGACAGTTTTGTTCAAGTTTACATATGTCGAAAACACCACTTCTCTGTACTTCTGAAACATCTGCTGTAAGACTGTCTTGTCATCTCTGGTTAAGAACTCATCAGTGCTGGAAAATATGACAGTGTGAAAGCGCTTCAACACTGCGAGTCCAATGACTAGAGAGTTCCCCAGCATAAAGTCAAAGTTTAACAAATCTTTGAGAACCAGTACTATCAATGGCCCATCTCCACTCTTTGTATGTTTCGCTATCAACACATCTGGTACTGCATCTTTACCATAGTCCTTTAATGACTTCGGCAATCCAACCAAATGAAACTCAAAAAAGAGACGACACAAGTTCCTCTGGCGCACCACGCGTAATGAATCTTCCTGACTATCCTGCTCTGAAACAGACTTACTAGTACCAGTAGGATTAAGCATTCCAAGCAATATCTGGACTACCAAGACGGACGTGAAGTCATCACCAAACCTCTGATGTAACGCAGACACCACCTCTGTAGCCGCCAAAACGTCCCCACTCTTAGATACCTTGCACAACCCTTCAACTAGAGATGTAATGATTTCGGAGAGATACTTTTCAAGAGACACAGATCTCACATCTTTGATGACACTCTGGTACTGCTCATTATTAAGTGAGGTGCGAATCTTTTTGATAAATGCGGTATTTCCCTTGAGCGACGAGTCGAGCTTGTTAGCAGTTTGGAAAGATGACAGCCCGGTCCACGCCTGGGTGTTTAAGTCTAGTAGCTCACGCCTTCGCAGATTAACGTCCATGCTACCCTCACGATCATGCACAGTCAAAATCGTTAGTTTGCATATACTTTTTCGCAGTTTACATCGTATGCTCGATTTTGCTATATACAAGTCCATTACCGCTAGGCGGATTACATGCAGCATTTTACTCCCTTGGTTCGTCCCGAGCAGCTTTCAGGACTGTTATTGTAATCGTGGTTCGGAAAGTGTCCCAATGTCCGAGTGACTCTACTGTCCAAATGTCTAGAAAGCTCTTGGAAGCCAAAAGCTTTCTCAAAAGGCCACAAGCACATTCCGGTAGTTCTAGCCATCCCAAGCGATCGCATTCACCCACTTCCTATTTACTTGCGCTCAATAACCGGTTTGGTACCCCTTACTCTCTTGTAGACGTTTCCGCGTGGCATGCCATAGGACTCTCTAACACTATTAACGCTTCTGTCGTAGTGCTGTCTCCACACGTGTGCACCAATGGGAAGCAACGAGTGCTGTTCAGCAAACGCCCTAATGTCAAAATGTTGGGTCTGTACCGAGCTTGCGTCAATAGCTTTACTCTGTCTAAATACCCAAACGCACGCGCGCTGATTCTGGGCGTTACGTTCAGGTACCAAAGGTGAAAATTCTGCAAAGGTGTAATTGTCGCCATTCTCCAACAATGTTGCAGTGCTAATGGTATTGTTGACATTGTCCAATGGCACATTGGCCAAGCCATAGTGCAAGGTGGTGGAGAAAGAGTTGGTTTCCAAGTCGGGCGTATCAGGGTTGACAATCAAGACGGTGTACAACTGGTTGTCGGTACGGTGCACGCGGTCAAACTCCTGCACCATAATGGTTGGCGGTCTCGACGCCGCTACCGTAGGCAAAATCGTGCCGGGCGTAATCCAGGACGCAAATTCCGCTTCGGTATTGTGGGGAAACTTCACACGCACGTCGGCCTTAGGGTCCAAGGTGGGTAACGTGTCGGGGATAACGTGCAATGTCTCAAGCCTCTGCATCGTTATCATCAAGTCGTACAGCTCCCACTTCTGCTTGCGAATCTGGCGGTAGACAGGCTGGTCCATATCCACATCACGCTCATATTCAGCATTGTAAACAACCTCGGGATTGTACAACTCCGCCTGCACGCGCAAACGATCGAGCTCGTCTTTTGCAGAATCGTCAAGGTGTGGTGCCTGCTCCAACCTGTGAATCTCTTCGTAAACCTTGCTGCTCTCCAGCTCCAAGTATCCATATGCAGCCGCAAAAGCATCGTCAATAGACTCGGGCGAGTTGTATGCGAGCTTGCGTGAAAAATCCGGTATGGATGCGGGACCTTGCTTGGGATCAATCTCGTGTAACACATGCAGCTGAATGTCAGCGCGTTGGATCTTCAAGGACGCGGGGCGGCTAGAGAAGTCGCTCCAAATGCCAGCGGCCAGAGACGATTGACGCGTGCGTGACACCTGAGGCACCAGGCGCTTTCCGGCAGCCTGGAGCGACGCCAGACCAATCAGTCGCAACGTCTGGGCTAACATGGTTGGTGCTCAAATTTTTCACTACAATAAATTTAGGTAAGGCTGTCCTCAAATTTACGCGTAGGTTTTAAAATTACACGCAGGCAAACAAAGAAACTTGGGATAGGACCGAAACTGGGTGAAGGAGGAGGCGCCAAGAGGGAAGATAGCTGGAGACAAGCAAGTAGAGGGGAATGTGTAAATAATAAGACTGATAAAGGATAATAGAAAAGTAAACTGGGGAAACCGCAATCCAATTGGCCAAATTTGCAGCTTAATTGCCACCTGTTTTTTTCTTGGAGGGTGGCACGCCCCATGCAGTGCGGTTGCACTTTGCTCTTTAGTGCTCAGCCTCACGGGAGGTACAATCAGACAAGGATCAGTGGGGGTTAAGTAGTTCTTGAACGATTGTGCACGATTGTGAACAATCGTGGATGATTGTGGAGGATTGTAGATGATTGTAGATGATTGTGGAGATCATGAAGGATTGGTTGGAGCAGTGGATTAAGGAGGATTTGGGAGTAGCAAGTAGGCAAGTGCGATAACAAGAAGGGGTTACCAAACTGCGTAGGTGGAGTATAGTGGAGTATAGTGCAGTATAGATGGTTGTGCGAGTCTGGATCAGTTTGGAGAACCTCGGTTGTCTATCGGCCGAGAGGAAGTTTTATGATTCTGGGCGAGGCGGCAAGGAGTACGTGGCGTGGCGTGGCGAGTCTGAAAGTCTAGAGGGTCTGCCGGTGATCGGGGTACCACGGAGCTACCCCACGGGATACCATGCAGCCACACCCATACGATACCATTGAATGAGCCAAAGGGGTCCTGTGGCTTTTCCACCGCTCCGAGACAGTGGCGAGGTCAGAGAAGATGAACCCAAGGGGCCAATTGTCTACTGTCAGGCTATATCGCGCGTTTATTCTGTACCAGACAGTCGTTTTCTAAATATTGCTACTGCAGAACGTGAGATGGCGTCAACGGAAGTTCCAGTAACGGCATAAACTGCAGGTGGTCCTGGGTATCCATTGGGGGAAAAAGCGTTCGCACCGGGCTATACGCTGCCTGCGCCACTGGTGCTGGCTTTCGTACTTTGGCTCTGAACCGCTCTTTTACCGGTGCCAGCACCACCGGGACTGGGCCCCTACACCATTTCTTCGCACTCGGCTCATGCAGCGAGTCCCGACCCGTGTTGCAAAACCGTGCTAGCCCGAGCAGAACCGTGTAGAGCATCGCATGGCGAGCGCAGACCTGCGGAGGTGCCGCCTATAAATACTAGGCGCTTCGCCGCGCCCCGGGTCCCTGAGGTAAAACAACCGCTCTAGCCACGCGGAGTCATCGAGTGGGGTGCCCGCCGTAGCCGCAAGGCTCGTAGCGCCGTGACCAAGCGATAAGGAATCACGTGACAACTTTCTGCCGAGTAATATGCGGCTTCGTGCTGCAATTAGCGACACAGCAGTGGCGCCTGGCGGCGTCTGCCGGCGGCGCGGAAGGCACGAAACGGCAGCAGATTGTACGCTATGTCATTGCTTCGATTTACTTATACAGTGTAAAAATACTTGCGGCCCCGCTAGAAAAACGGCGATCGTGTTTGTGCGTCAAAGTCTTTTGCTTATCTTGACGATGGCACGCTTGGGCCTGGCTGGTTGTGCACAAGACCGTGGCCGTGGATCCCGCCCGTTGCGCCTGACGTAGTCACGCCTGTCCCCGCAGAGGGGCTGTTTGCAGTACCAACAGACAGGCCGATACCGGCACCGGTACTTTTAGCTGGGGTGTCTCCTCTGAGCTCAATTACCCTGCTTTGCAACGCCATAGTGTAATCGCGCAATTGCAAGTTTTCCTGCTGCAAGTCTTCAATAGTGGCCTTCAAGTGCTCAACCTCATGAGCCTTTTGCTCCAACTCTTTTACGTACTTCTCCTTACGCTGTCTGAATGCACGCTGTGCATTACGGTTTTGAGCCGCACGCTTTGTGTTGGACACAACCTTGGGGCCTGCCTTGATCACCTTTCCACCCTGAGCGCCCATGTCGTGGTGACCCAGCGACTCCAGAGAGTCGCTCGGGTTTCCCTCGTGTGACGCCTGCCCGGACGAGGTTCCAGTCAAGGCGTGGTGACGCTTCGACTCATCGTAAATACCGTGGTGGGCCGCGTGCTGGAGCTGCGCGTGGCCACCCATTGGGTGAAGACCGTGAAGCGACTGATGGAGGTTGGCCTGGTCATTGGAAGGCAATTCGCCAGCAAGGTGTTGCGCGGCCGCCACCGCCACCGCAGCGTGCGCCGCACGTACCTGCTCATCGCGGTGACTCGGAGACGTTCCGTCAGTCGCCTTGTTTACATTCTTGGAGTCGCGAAGGCCCACATTGGTGACAGTGACGTCGTCGACGCCAGCAAAGTCGGCGGTGTTTACATTTTCATCGCCGGCTGCGTCGTGCTCGTCATGACCGTGCCTCGTAAAGGACGGGTCAAATTTCTCATCATGAGGACCGGCCAGGCCCTCGGCGCCACCCTTACTCCGGTTCCACCGACTGTACGCTGAGTTCATTGCTGCAAAATGCTGCTGTTGTATTTATGTAAGTCATGACAAATCAGTTGTTGAAAGTTTTTAATCTTGTTGGTTGCGGGTCGTGCAAAAGACAAATAAATACACGTGATCTTGAGATCTTGCTTAATGTGAGGAGGTTAAGCCTTGGACGAGTTGGTGAGGCAACAGTAGTGAAGAGGGCGTGTAGCATAGCACCGTGGCTTGCCCCAAATGCGTTAGAATCGTAGTATTTTGGGTGTTTAGTGGTGGACCGGAGTTGTCGATAAAATTAGGTTTCATAGGGGTCGTTTATGTTACAGCGCACAGCTGCAGCAGGTCTCAGGTCGACGCTGGCGAGGCGGAGAGAACGCAGTTAGTCACTAGGAGTACGGCTTTCGTCTGTGTTCGTTTTGCTGGGCCGTACTAAGCGATAAGCTTGACAAGGAGTGAGCTCTACCCACTGTCAACCTGAGCTGACCTCACAGCATGCCGTCCACGCCTACATTGGCGCGTACGCGCCAGTCCAACTTCTTCCCGCTGCCTCTGGGGAGTCAATTATCTGCCAATGTTGGGGGATCAGTCAGTAGCGACCACCCGGCCGCTAATGTATTGGAGAAACTATCCAAGTTTGATTTCCTAGATCCTTTTGGTGAATCGTCGGCGGACGATGACCGCAAAAGAACTGATGCAACCGGAACGAGCAGCATTCGCGGGTCTAAGGAAGGAACACCTTCTTCTGGAAGCACGCAAGGGCCTTTTGGTGGCAATCTCATAGGGCTTGGATTCGAACCTTCGTTGACAACGCAGCTCGGGGGACTAAACTTGCGCGCCCAGCTGACGAGCGATATACGTGGAAATTCTATCTGGAAGTATGCGATGGTGCCGACGCTGGGCGGCGGTAGATCGCAGCCGAATAGCCATACAAGCTCACGTTCGTCCAGCCTCCACCATGTGGGCTCACGCTCGTCAAGTCTCCACGCAGCGAGCCCTGGGAGTGCGTTGACCTCTAAAGCGCTCTTGAGCCCTCTGGCACAAAGCTCCTCCCGTGATTCCTACTACGACCACAATGAATTCTCGCCGTTTGAGCCCGCCTCGCCTTCTCCTGTCAAGCCAAAGATGAATATATATCTGAGCAAGATCAATACCCCGTCTTTTGTACCCGGATCGTTTGCAAGAATTCCAGGAGAAAGAGAAGGCAGACAAGAAGGCCCCGGTGGCACTCCAGAAATTACGATCCCTTACGTTTACAATGCAGTGTTTTCCAAGTCAAGTGTTTTAAGTGATGCTACAAGTGAATTTATTGCAGAAGACATTTATGCAGATAATATTGCTGCGGACAATGTTGTCGGAAGGGCATTTGTGACTGACATCGCAGTTGAAAGTGCTATTAATCAACACTTTCCCAGTAAGACCTTCGCTAATTTGAGACTGCAAATCTTTGACGAGTCAGTCCCTAGGCATGACCCATACAATCTGAGTATTGATCCAAACCAGAGTGAATCGAGTAATGATTCATCGCCGCGCTCCAGTCAGTCAGGCCAGTCTATTGAGTCAGGCCAGTCTAGTGAGTCGCGCCAGTCCATAGCGTCAGGCCAGTCTAGCCAATCCGGTCATTCTAGTGAGTCTGGTCAGGACGAGCCTAGACAATATAGGCAGTTTACAAACTTAGGATACTTGTCCAACCGAACAATACCCACCTTCGTCTTACCTCCTAAACGGACCCAGAAAGAACCGCCTGGAGCTCATTCGGAACATGTTCCTACAACTCTTCCTAAAAAACTAACCTTATCACTTTCTCTGGTGGCACCCAGAAAGTGCGACCCCACGGCATTTTACAAGGGTATTATGAAGGCTGGAAAACCTTCTGCTAGTGAAGATTTCTGCTCTCGATTCTATGCACGCAACTCAAAAGGGTACATGTTTACTCGTGAACCTATCAGCTTGTTTCGCGTCAGCAATACTGGCTTGCGTTCGTGGGTACAAGTTACAGTCAAGCTCCCTTACTACTGCAAAGCTACATCAACCCGGGATTACTTAGTTCGTAAACTCAAGATAGATGTGCGCAAATTGCCAGTTTGGAAGCCCAGTTGCAATTCTACGTCTCATCTTGCTAGTCGCGAGAAGAAGGTACCCCGCAAGACCAATGCTAGGAAACCCCTAAAGAACCCTCGGTGGTCCAGAAAACGCTCGTAGGGGTTTGGATGCAAAATATCTTGCACGTGACTGAAATGCCATTTTGGCGTTTGGTGATTGGCTATACACGTATTGAGCTAAAAGTGTGCTTCCTTGAGAGTAAGCGGGACTATACCGTCGACACACCGCACCAAGAGTCACAAGACTATATATAACTAGATCCTAAACCGTTTTAGATTTGTAAACTCCTTTTAACTTAACATTTACGCTCTTCTGTGCATATCACGTGCATCACTTGTGGCCAATCAATTTTACTTGACTTTTTTCCACATACGCTCAACCAAATATACAAGTCCTTGTATTGAGTCCAGTGCGAGTTACCCATTCTACAGTCATGTTCGCCTCTGTCATCCGCTCCACCGTGAAGTCGCAGCTTGCCGCTCAAATTCCAAGACGCTCTATTGCTGCCTTGAGAATGCAGCCTATGGCCAGATTGACTGCGATGCCCGCTAGAATGTACTCTCTGGCTCACCACGAGGAAAGCTTCGAAGAGTTCACTGCTAGGTATGTATAGCGCGGTTCAGTTTACCTTTTACTGATAACATTTACTAACAGTATTTTCTTAGATTCGAGAATGAGTTTGAAACTGCCTACGACTTGTTTGAGGTGCAAAGAATCTTGAACAACTGCTTTGCTTATGACTTGGTACCCGCGCCCAGTGTCATTGAGAAGGCTTTGCAGGCCTGCAGAAGAGTCAACGACTATCCTACAGCTGTCAGAACGTTTGAAGCGTTGAAGCACAAGGTTGAGAATGCTAGCCAGTACGAGGCGTACTTGGAGGAATTGAAAGACATCAGAAAGGAGATGGGCATCGACTTAAAGGAGGCATTGTATGCCGGTGAAGAGTCTCACTAAAGAAGAACGAGACTTGCATACGAGAAGTTGTTTATTGGATATACCTTCATTAGAGAAAAATATGACACTCACAGAAAGTTGAGAGTGACATAGAACAAGTATCACAGAAATCAAAACAATCTCGACGGTTATCTCTATGATTGTTTGGTCGCCGTGTTGTAGAATGTAGTTGAGGAAACACGGAGTATATACGTCACGTGACATACCAACGAGTAGAGTTGAATCTATGACAACAGGTTAGGGGACTTGCCGTTTATCAGTCATGGGTTACATTCCACCACCTGGCGATAATGACGATAAGCCTGGCAAAGATCGGAAGCTGAAAGACACCAAGACTGTTCCTGGACTAGGAACGGGTGGCCTGGGACTGGGACTGGGTGCTGGATCATTTCCTGGTGGTACGACTATAGTGATACCCAACCCAGCGTCACTTATTCCCTGGAACCCACTGGTTGGTCTCATGTGGGGTCCGTTCGTTCCTGCATCAGATAATTTGCCAGCAATGTATACAGCTATTGGTTTACAAATTATCATGGGCACGATGTGCATGCGCCTGGGTAGACGAATCTACAAGGGCCGTCTTCCATCAGTGCCACCAAGCTCGTACTACAGTCAAGGACAGTACAATTCAGCTCACAATTTCAATGCAAGTAGTCCACTTAAGCGCTTTCTAAAAGCTCTTCTTCCTGGAATTGGTGGCGCAATGGCTGTTGTTGGCGCAGGCTTAGAAATAAGCAGATTAACCTTACCATACGATCCGTGGTACGAGGAGGCAAAATACTACAGGCGGTTAGCAACCAAGAATGGCGAACAACCGTCAGCATGGTTCGGTGCGTATCTGTACTACAAGCCCATGGATTTGAACACTTGGTCAACCAAGGTGGGAAACTGGATTAAAAATGTCGAATCAGGCGAGAATGCTTATCCCGCGCCTAACGTATTTGGGTCTGCGGATGCTAATAACTTTCAAGCACAAAAGAATCAAACAAACATCTTGACCAAGCTCCATAATAGTGGTAAATATGCGGAAGTGTACCTGCACTTGGTGGAAACAAACTTAAATAGGTATCATCACATGCTAGATAACCAGTTGAGCGAAGTGAATGAGCTCAATAAGGCAGAACGCTTAGACTTGATTTTGGAGGGTAAGTCGCCATTTGTGAATCCTGACTACTCCAAACCACCAATTCAGTTGGGACGCTACTCGGTGGAATCAGAGGAAGAGTTTGAAATGGTATGGCTTAATTTTGAACCTTGGGAAGAATTGAAGCAGGAAACAACTTATGAAATACGATGGATTCCGCGTGTTAAGGACTCGATTACATTAGAAAAGGAAGCGGAAATAGAACTTGTCGAAGAGGATACATAGTCGGCACATCGCATTAGCCCTTTAATTTTATCTTGCATTATTGTATATACAGTCACATCTATTAATGCCAAGTCTATGATGCTATGTGAGCTATCATTTTAGATACCTCGTTCCTTTAGGTGTGCAACGCTAGTAATATTCTCTACACCAGTTCAAAAAACGAATAGGAATAGACTACAGGGCTTGCTCGATTAATTCATCAGCCCATTTCAATCCTTTTATATTTGTGTCACCCACCATAGGCTTTTTGAAGCCGTTCAAATGCTCCTGCCATAATAACTCAGCGGGATCTTGATCTGGTTCGACCCATTCAAAGCCATCTCCCCCGCTCATCCAGTAAGCTTGCAATTTCAAATCTTCCAAGTCATCTTTGGCTTCCAATAACCGCACTTTCTGACCATCGCGATTAAATCGGGGCTGCAATGTACCTTCAGTACTCATAACATTGTCAGACTTACGGCATAACTCGTTCAAAATATCGGGACTAGACTTGCCAAGGTTGAGTTCCCGGTCCGCCTTTACAATCTTTGAGGCAAACAACATCTCGTCGGCGCGTCTAAACCAGTCCGTATAAAACGTACCCTGTTGCCACGTCAAATAGTCACCACCAGCACTAACTGCCTGACGTCCAAGTCTTACGATACTCACGAAAAAGCTGGAGTTGACAAGGTACATCAACAACATGGAGTTGACCGATACAAGATGTTTCCACCCATCACTCAAGTCACCCCACTGTACTAATTCTGATACGCCATACTTTGACAATGCTGTTATCACAAGGCCCAGCCCAACCAAGCGCAAGACTCCTTGCTTCATCATCTTATCGTTGGCATCAATATAGTTGGGATGACCAACAGTCACATCAGTAATTTTTATAGCCAGAGTAAAGTCAGCATCCCAAAGAGCATGGCGCAAACATATCATTGCAGTTTCTCTAGAGATTATTGCATTAGGGTTTCTGGTATAGAAATAGTTAATTACCTTCAAGTTAACTTTTGCGGACAAGTTCAATAGAAAGATGTTCCTCAAGGTCGATTCGTCAAATTGCCACTCTTTGGAGAATAACTGCTCTAAAACATTAAAAAGCTCCTTATTGCTCTTAGATTCAATATCAAGTCTGTCCAGAGCACTATAGCGCGCTGACTGTATAGCATTCGCCTCTTTTAACGTCGAAACAACCAATCTAGGGGCATCGCCGGTTCCTAAACGTTCGAGTGCAGCGCGCCCTAATGACACAACGCCGTCTCCATGGCGTACCGAGAACAAACGCAACGGTGTGCGACAGTACAACAGTCGAGAACTTCGCTCCACAGCCCAAGGCAAGACTCCCTTTGTCGCGAGAGCTTTCATCTTCAAAAGAAAGTGTCTATTCTACATACGTAAATTTCGTTTTTTTTACATCAAGGCCATAATAGCCAAGGCGATCGCACCAAAGGACGAAACCGTTCCCGCGGCATCGCCGTGGCTCAGGCTTGAGGGGTTACCGCTAGAACTGGCTCCATTATTTGTAGTAGCAGCCTGCGAAGTTGAGCTGCGGAAGACCCTGCTGGTTACCACTGTGACGCCCAGCGGAATGGAGTCGCTTACTCCAAAGCTGCTAGGAGCAACAGCTTGCGTACCCTGGTTAGCAGGTTGTGGCGGGGGACCCGCCACACCACCAGGTACAGCTGCTGGATTGGCGCCCGGAGGTGCAGTATCAAGCGTTGCAGGATTGACTGTAGATTCTGACAGCGACGAGCCAGAAGGCACAGAAGCAGCGATACCTGGAGTTGTAGGGCCAGTTGCAGTACCAGTAGTTGCAGTACCAGGAGTAGCAACACCTGGAGTAGCAACGCCGGGAGTTGCTGCTCCAGGTGCTAATGTCGTGCTCAGCGAGCCAGTAGGCTTAGTTCCGGTAGAAGGTGTTGACGCTGTGCCCGGAGCAGCAACACCTGGGGTCGCGGCAGCGGCCCCAGCAGCGGGAGTGGTAGGCGTCGTAGGAACCGTGGGAGTCGTCGGCGTTGTGGCAGCGGCTCCCGGACTTGTGGGCGTAACAGCAGCGGCTGGAGTAGTGGGCGTAGTTGTCGCCCCGCCAGCAGGCACGCCTGGAGTGGCAACGGCGGGGTCTGCAACAGCGGGAGTTGCCGCTGCCGCCGCCGCTGGCGCAGCAGCAGCTGGTGGGTCGGCCGCAACAGCAAATAACGCGTTAACCACAAGTACTAACACCTGTATTGACTTCATGATGGTATCGATTGCTTTCGTTTATTCACATGAGAAAAATATCATCGCTACCCGCAAAGACGCGATATGCTGGAAGGTTGCAACTTTGCACATTCAAAACCGAGCTGTCAAACGTGCCCGTGCTGTCGGAATTGTGCGCCATGTACATCTCGATCCATACTCCTCGAGCACTGTCGTGTGAGCCAATCATGCATCTGGATCATGGCTCAAATAACCCCAGTTGTGCATCTAAATCTGCAACTGGCGATCTAGATTGTCCACCGTGTAGAGCCTCGGTTGTTCAACGTAGGTAGTTATGATTATGTCAAGTTGCTCAGATGCGTGTTTCTGATGTCCGCCGTTTTTAACCGGGCACCTGCAGCATCCCTTACTTTGAAACACCGCGCGTAGGCGCCTAAACAGACGAACAAAATAGCATAATCAAAGGCGAGGCGATGTACAAACACAGCGAGGCGCGAGTATTAGTACTTGAGACCTGGTCAGTCTTTTATTAATGTAATGTAGTAGGATTGGTTTGCTTAAGATCGGAATACCCAGACTAGCCTCTATTTAAACAATCGCACAGAGGTGTGGCGAGTCTGCCAATCGAATGTATGGAGTCTATCGGGTTAGTTCTGTCGCTCAACGTGCCAGTTGAAGTGTTTGGGTTCAAATTGTAGTTCAAACTGATTCAAACTGATTCAAACTCTAGTTCAAACTCTAATTCAAACTCTAGTTGAACAAGTCTTAATCGCCTTGGATAGTATGCAAAGTGAGTATGCTGGATAACTTACGAGGAACATCTGACGCGACTGTTGTCCACAAGTTCCTTTTTGCTCCATTACTTTCGCTTCTTTTTGCGCTTCTCCATTTTTGGAGCACAGTCGGGACAGTACCATATATCGTCGTCTCGGGGCGGAGACGATATTCCCACACAGCTCCAGTGAAACCACTCGTACTTGCAGTCGTCGTTGTCGCACCCAATCATCTCACCAAATGAGACGCGCTGACAGAAACAGTACAAGTTGTTGTCCGCGTCGTCGTTGCGGTCAGGTGCATTCTCTCCAAACCCGCCGGCTTCCTGTGTGATGTCAAAGCCGCCCAGCGGCGAGTGCATCTCGTCGCTCTTGTACCGCTTGAGGGACCGGCCCGTTCCAGAATTTCCGCCGCCCCGCAGCATCAAGTGACGACGCTTTTGTTTACGCATCCCGCCGTCGCTCGCGGGCGTTCCGTTGTAGCTCTTTGGCGTGGCGCTGCCCAGCGCTCCGTCAGACAGGTCGTAGCCATCGCCCAAACCCGCCAGCTCTTTTGTGTAGCCGCCCCCATAGCCGGAATCTCCACCGACACCCGACTGGCGCCCAGCTTCCCACGAACCCTCTACGATTGGAAGCAACTCGTCCCGCTCCAACTTTGCAATATCCGTCTCAAAGTTTGCCAAGTGCCGCGAAACAAGGAAAAGAGCGGTGTTGGCAAGCAATATCTTGTCCTTCTGTAAACGCTGCACCACCTTCATCTCCTCCTCGACCTTGGCATAGATCTGTGTCTCTTTGGGATGCCGCGTCAATGTCCCGTTGGCTCTAATAAACTTGTGTAGCTGGCCATCTTTGGCCTGGTACCGTTTGCGCGCCTCCACAAGTTGCAGGTCCTTGCTCCGCATCTCCTCCAACAAGTGTCGCACCTCTAGCGGCAAGTTCAGCAAGTCCTGTGTGTACTTCTCCAACACCGTTGACGTGTCCATTTTGCCGTGATGTGTGATTTTCAATTTTCCCACATGTATATACACCATGTCTGGCAGCAAAAGTGCCAGAGAGAGGCCGGACGGGGCGGAAACTCTTAGGGCGACTACGAACGGCGTGGATCAGGCTGATTTGATGGATATGGGCGAGCTTGTTGAGGCCGATGTGCTCGCTTTCCGGAGTGGTGACCCCAAAAATGGTGCTGGTGGCGTGCTAAACCGGTTACTAGTTGCATCGCGACAAGACGCGTACAAGGCACGCTTACAAAAAATTGTTCAGGACGAGCCTCGTGTGTTCTTAGACGGGTTATACAGTGTCGATGATAGGAGTGGGATGGTTATCTCGGCACTCTTTGGGCGGGGAGAAGGGGGTGAAGTGCTTGGAAATTTGTGCAATACGATCCGCCTCAGCTTCAAGGAAAAGGATGGCAAGGTGCAAAACTTTTATTTGAGTGTGTACTTGGTCGTCTTGGAATTCTGTGAGAGTGTCCCGCTGCATTTGGGCTCATTTTTAGAATTTTTGAGTCCGTTGGGGCGAAGCGTGGAGGAGTTTAAGGACACTGCGTCATTAATTTTGCTCATTTCCCTGCGATTTTTGAGTACTGACAGGGACAAGACGGTTGAAACGATCCGTGCCTGTCTAGAGTCGCTATATGAAGAGGAGAAGCCGTCAATAAGCCAGCTTATAAACCTCTTGACGATTCTTGAGTCGTTTTTTGCATTGCTCCCAGAAATGAGCGAGATTTATATGCTGAACAAGGTGTCTGAGCATATTCTCCAGCACACCGAGAGCCTTTTATCTGACACCAAAATGCTGCCTAACCAGAAAATTGCTACAGTTGCGATTTTAAAGCTAGTGTCGTCATCTTGCATCTCAGATTCTTGTCGCGCGTATAATGCTAAACACTTTCTCGGGTTGTTGGTTCTTGCCGCACAGGTGGAAGCCGAGCTGGAAATCAAAATACTAGCCACTTTGGATATAGTCAAGTTGTGGAACCATGCCAGTATCCAAGACCCGAACCTGGACGTTATTAAAGTTGACAGTCTAACTCTGACATTATTGACGTGCGTCAAGACGAAGGGACCCAGAGGTGCCCTCTTGGAATATTCAATTGAAGGTTTAGCATACTTGACCATCCAAACCAGCGCCAGGAAAATTATGAGAGCTGACGAGGATGCTCTAGAAGTTATTGTGACGATATTAGACAGTTTTCAGTCTAATCTGTCTACATCCAATTCATCATTAGCATATGGAATCACACTAATATTGTCAAATTTGTCACTGGTGAAGGACCGAACAGGCGAAAACGACAAGGCAACTTTGAAAAACCTCAAAAACTTTGCTAATGCAGGGTCTTTGAGAGATGATAGCGCTGACGAAAATCCAGCAAGTGTACACTTGTACAATAAATCAATGTTGATGAATCACGATATTGTCGGTAAGGTCTCTAAAATCAAGTTGCCTGTTTCTGACACTGGTAATGAACCCAATAAGCTCGCTACACAGCTCCTCTTGATCATCAACATGATTTCAAAAACTCAGGAAAGAGAAGTGCACCAAGGGCTAGTCAAACAAGGGGCATTGAATATTCTTTTAAGCTTTTTGATAAAATACAGTAAAGTTGATAAACTGAACTACACGACGAGGCCTATTGAAAATTTGCCGTCTATTGTTGAAGCAAGAGAATTGGCGTTGAGATCCTTATCACGGATATTAATATCCGTAAACCCAAACTTGGTATTCAAAAAGTATGATATAAAGAGCTGTGTACCTTTTTTGGTAGAGCTTTTGGGTCCTGACATTCTGAAATATTCAGCAGAGTTATCAAGTAACGACGATGAACAGTACTTGATGCAAATGACAAATTTGGACAAATACGAAGCGTTACTAGCGTTAACAAACGTATCTTCAGTGGAGAAGGATTCTGACTTAAAGAAACTTATAATTCAGCGCACTTTTGATGGTTTCTTGAGCACATTAATATTAGATTCAGATAATCCGCAAATTCAAAAATCTTCATGGGAATTGGTGTCAAACCTCATATCAGAACCCGTTATGCTTGCGAAGTTCTTCAATTTTGAAAAAACAGACAACCTCAAGAGAGCTAACTTCATGTTACTGCTTCTAAATGCGTATGATATCTCTCTACAAATAGTTATAGCGGGGTTATTGGCCAACGCAACTTCAGAGTTTGAAATAGTAAGCATCACTTTATTTGAGAACGAGGCGATAAGAAGGAAGCTTATCGAAACCATTTCCGAAATATTCTTGAAGCAAGCTGATAATGATGAACTTCTCATGAGAGTCTCGTGTTTATTTCTAAACTTGGTCTGGGGAGGCGCTAGTTCAAGTGAACATAACCTAAAAGTACTAGCGAGCGACGAACAATTGACCCACTCCATACAAAATGTCTTCAGGACTACAAAGAACCAGCAAGTTTTACAAATGTTGTTGGAAAGTGTTAAGAAAACACAAGGTAAGAAGTAATATATATTTTATTTTAATGTCACTATTATCCAATTATCTAACTCAGAATTGAACCATTCTTTGAGCGAGAGTTTCGTCATAACTTGAGGTTGCTGCGGCTGATTTCTTAATACTTTTAACAGTCAGACCATTCTCAAGCTTTACTTTGATTGCTGAATGCAAACTTGAAAGATAGTCTGGGTAACTAGGGCCACTACTGGCTGCAACAGTTCCTCTCAAACTATCCTCTGTCAAGCAATCCTTGAACTCAAGCATAGAACCATCAATACCTGGTCTAACGATCTGAATACCCGCAGTAGCCAAACTTGGCGATCCCACAATTTTGCTTTGGAAATAATTGACAATATGGCGAGCCTGTTCTGATATGTGTGTTGATAATTCGGGAAGTTCGTCAATAAATGAATTTATCTCGGCCACGGATTCGATATTTTCCCCAAACAAGTCTTTAATTAAAAGAATGTTCGCATTAGGGTCGACCCAAACGTAAACCTTATTACCATCACATAAAATGTAAACGCCGTATTCCAAGTGTTTGATAGACAACTCTTTTTCCAACGGTAAATTAATGAAGCCATTTCTATCTTGTAAGAATGCTTCCTCGTCAGTCAATGAATGTAATTCAATCAAGGAAGGGTATAAATGGTACATCAAACGTTCGATTGGCATGCTGGTCATATTAAAAGCATCCGCCAATCTTGAGTCTGCCGATTGCCCAGTACTGCCACGCAAAGCTTTCGATTTGATGAAGGCCAATAAGTACAAAGGTAAATGCTTGAGAGAATCAGGGAATAATAATTTTGATGCCGTCGTATGAAGGTTTTGTCCCAATTCACTCATGGACCTATATTGAGCAAAAACTTCGACTAGCTTCAGATTCACCGACTCCCTAAGTTCAGTTAATGGTTGCTTTCCCATATAGGACAAAGTATCTCTAACAATTGTAGTGACAATTGCATTTTCATCAGCGAAATTGAAGACATCTTGCATGCTCTCACTCACTGCGAGAACCAAGTTAATGACTCTAACCTTTCTCACACCTTCAGGATCGGTGTACAATAATGCAGATTGAAAATGGCAATCATATTTTGTACTCAATTTCCCATCATACTCCAACAATACTGTAATGGTTTGGTCTTCGTCGAGAACTGGAATTATGGGATCCATGGAGCCGCCGGATTCAGCCGAGGAATCTGCTTTTCCGTAGTATTGTGCAACTTGTAATCCGTTAGAGCAGCGCAACTTCAATTGCCCCTGGTACCCCTTTGTCCTCTTGATTGAGCTCACAACTTTAGCTGTCAAAGCTCTGCCGTCTCTCTCAAACTCAAAGTTCGGCCATCTACTAACATTTCCGCCACTAAGGTTTGCTAACCAACCGATATTTGACAAGTCGACAGCAGTCGGGGACACCACGTGAACATCCAAGCCAACGCTCGAGGCAATAAAGTCTTTTGCCAATAATTTGAAGTATTCACTGTCGGCAGTAAATATACGCTGCTCAATTTCAGGGGCGGCTCTGCTACCAACTGCTTGGTTGTCTTTGAATTTCAAAGCGCCAGGACCCCATGAAGGCAAAGCTGCCAAGATTGAGGTTATTTTACCTCCTCCAGCAACTTCGCTCAAGCACATCATTGCGGTTCTGCATGCTGCTGCAAAGCAAGGTTCCGAGTCCAGAAAGCTGTCCATAGTACACAACAGCTCTAAATGGTTCAATGCAGTTTCAATTGACAGTCTGCTCTCTTCTGGGTCCACAAAAAGACCCTCGTGGAACGGCACAAATGGGTCCTCCAATTCGCCCGTAATCACAATTTGAGCATTGTCAAGATGCGGGGCCATGTTGTAGTAGTGAATACGCTTATCAAAAGCCATGATAGCATAGCGAATTCCGCTTGACCTATTGGTGGCCGTGGTTTCTCCATTAGCGTCGAGTTCTCCCTCGTTTTCGTACAGGAATAAAATAGACCGGATAGAGTCTGCAGCGATCATTGGCAAGTTTTGTTTGATACTCTGCGCACTGATATCCACTAAAAATATGTGGTGAAGTGGAGAACTAGTCAGTTCTGCTCCTTTGAAATTGTACTCAGCGGGTACTAGCAAGTCATAGACACCACGGTGCAACTCTGGGCGCACAAACTTGTCAATACGCTGGTTGTGCGCGTCCATTGCTGAATTATAATCATAAGGGACGGTGTTACGCGGAAACTGACAGATGTTACAGACAAAATGACCAGTCGATGTAAACTGCATCGAAGGGTTCATATAGGTACGGCAGCGCCTGCACCTAATTGGACCTGTATCTAAAGTATCTGAGGTCTGGACGTCCTGTCTGGTCATGTCAACCACTGGAATGGGAGCCTCGGTAGCCAAGACAGGGGCAAAGGGTCTAATGGTCACAGAAATGGGCAATTTTGTCGACAGTCTCAATTGTTCTGACTCGGGAACATAGTACATCGATGACCTGATGAATTTTGCAGAAGAAGTTCCCTGGTCCGTCGCGTGGAACTGTGTTGTTGCTTCTGGCGGATGCACGTTTTGAAAGGTGAGGAAAGACTTCCCACCCTCCTCCCCAACAGGAGCAAGGTACTGCTGCTGGCTGGTGTAGCGATACTCTGGCAACGAAAGAGATATCTCCTCTCTTGTTTGAGAGTCAAACTTTGTTGCGGTTTGTGTCCAAAGCTGCTGCGGCACAAACTCCAGCAGTCCTAACCTAGAACTTGGGAGCAGCTGAAGCTGCGACAACATCCTGGGCTGCATAGGTGAAAAGTTGTGACCTTGAGATGCAGCACTTCCGGGGGCGAATCCCACCTGTGGAGTGTGAAATTGTGAGACTGTAGGCGTGGCTGGGTTGCTAAAGTCAGTGTGGTATGCTCGCACGGGCCGCTTTCTCCTCGTCGCGGGACTGTTCACATCCAACCCTTGCATGTTAGTCACAAGTTCCTCGTTGCTGCCCGTAGGGGTGGTCGGGGCTCCATAAACCCCGCCCCCAATCGGAGGTGGCATGGCGAACGACATCCTGGCTGCGTATCCTGGCTGCGTATCCTGGCTGCTAGTTTGATCCCGACTTACGTGTTCGAAATAAACGAAGAATACTCTAACGTGTAAACTTAAAAATGCAGTTTGTCTTTGTTTGACTCGGCTCGCCGGCAGGGGATTGTTTTCTCACTCTGTGCTAGACACAAAGCACTCGTTTCCCGCAATAGTAGCAGCCAGGTGCGGGAAAGGGCGAAATCTGAGACACAGTTTCCAACAGCTATACGCATAAGACTATACAAGAGCTGCCATATTAGAACCTACCATCGGCACCTCGGCCGCATTTCAGAGGGTTTGTAGACTCTCCAGTAGCAAGCAACATGACCCCACCTTGATCTATGACATTATCACGTGACTCGTGCTTAGATTGGGATGAGAAGAACCGGTGCGTGACACTCCAGCTGCAGTTACGCGATAGATCGCGCGGTATTTGGTATCGAGTTGGAGGCGATACATTGCTTGTTTTCACGGTCTTGTGGGACAACGGTACCCATAAAGACAAGTTCTGCGGCTATACACTTTTGAAGGAACGAGCACGAATTACGGGGAACAAGGAGGCGTGACAGTATGGGCGAAGACGTTGTGAGCGTGGTCGATAAGCTTGGGCTTCCACATAACTGCTCGGTGTACTCTTTGTCTGCTGAATCGCTCAACTTTACTGACTTTTTCAACGGGTCCGTTCTACTGCTTGGAAAAGGCTTCTTCCCGGCGCACTACATCACCAACTGCTCTTTTGAAGGAATACTACATGAAGAAATGTTTAGGAACCTAACGGCTTTGTCATTTGCCGACACCACTTCTCCATATGCGATGCGTAGCAATGGTGACACCTTTGTGGGACTACTTTTCACGGCTAGTGGCGCATGCGTATCGTGCTGGATGCTTACCTTCCTCTTGGCTCTTTCACCCAAACACAAGACCAAACCCGTCACAGCTATTCTAGCTACAATTCTCTATACAATTGTGATGTCAATATTTCTACACAAGGTGACCACAGGGGTGCGAGAGGAGTACTTGAGCGATTCCTTGAATATTCTGCGAATTCACCTGAGCTTGTACACAAGCAACTTGTACCGGGTACCCCAGATATTATCCCAGTTCTTGAACCACGGTGCCATACTAGAAATTGTTTTGACAATTACCCCGGTGTGCTACAAGGTATTTTCGGGCCTTGTTGGCGGGGTTCTTATTATCTCATACACGGGCCTTACGTTGGCATTTGAGATTAGTCACAACGACCAGGCGTCGATATTCAACTCAGACATTCATTCCGCTGATGAGTACTGGAGGATACTGGCTCTGTGCCTCAAGCTAGCCATTATACTTTGGTGGGCGGGAAGCTTGTTGTACTATACCAGCGTAATGAAGAGCGCACGCAAAGTGTGTTATGTAAAGCGCCTTTTGGCGTTGGGAGTGTTCAACTGGATGCTCTTGATAGGCCACTGCGTATTGAACTTGCTCCTGGTTACAGTGATGCGTGTGAACTGGTTGCCAAGAACATGGCTGGGACCGCTACTTTACTTGATGGAAGTGGTGGCCATCAACACGGTGTGGGAATGGATATTCAATATCAGATTTATCGAGAAGCGATTCGAGCTTGCAGGCATTCTTGGACGCAGAATTCCTGTTTCTGATGTACTAAGCATTATTCTGGATGACGACGATGCTAAAAACGCAAGCTCTCCAGCTGGTCTGGCCCAAAAAATGTTTGGCTCTAAAAGGTTGGGGTTTCTAAATCCTGCAAGGATACTTTCTTCCCGTACAGGATCACATAACAGTGAACTCCCGTACGTATCTGACTCGGCAAAAGCTTTCGATTTCCTGCGGTACAGGTCTCGTACCTCTCTGTCGCGAAACGCAGTGACATACGATGATAGGAACAACATTCCAATGCACGACATGAGCCTAGATGTGAGCGCAACATCACAACTTCATATATTGAACCGGACAGTATCGTACCAACGACGTGGAATTCCTATCTTGCTGCCAGAAATAACATCAAGTGGTCCAATGGATCTGCACGCTTCAGCTGAAGGAAGCTTTGACGATGAGTACATCGACAACTACAGCGCTAGAGAAGACAGTCGCAGAGCATCCTTACACGAGCCCAATGACGATGATTATCAAATTGATACTCATCCCCCGCCCTTTCAACCCCACCCGGGTTTCCTGGCTGATGACTACTGGCCCTCAACAAAAAAATAATTTTCCTGCATATAGTTACCCCAGGTTCCAGACGATTCTAGACGATTCTCGGCCTTGTACTATTGTAGCGGTGGCAAATACAAAACTTTACGTATATATCGGTAGGCGCCATTCCAACTGCACATTTCTTGTACCGCTTGATTTACTGGTTGCCACTTATTCATTTCGTTTGGCAGGCAGCATGTTGAGTGGAAAGCTCACAAGTAGTAAGTCGTTGTTAGCGAGAGGAATTCCTGGTGCTCGGGGATTGGGGTTGCAGTCGGGGATTCTGCAGCATTTGCAATCACTTAGGATTCCGCAGTCTAACCTGGATTATTCTTCTTCGGCGCTGTCTAAAAGCCTTTGCATTGTTGGAGAGGAAGCAAGATGGCGATTCGCTCCTGCAATGGCCCCATGGCTATTAGCCACTCGGCGTTTGCACTCTAGTACGAGGTCGAGCTTACAGATGCTGATGAATAAGGAAGAGCAGGATAACCGACCTGCTTTGGAGAAATATGGATCTGACTTGACTCAGATGGCAAAAGACGGAAAACTCGACCCCGTAATAGGACGAGACGAAGAGATACGGAGAACTATTCAAATTCTTTCAAGACGAACCAAGAATAACCCAGTCTTGATTGGTAGTGCCGGCACAGGAAAGACTGCTGTTATGGAGGGTTTGGCTCAGCGGATACTTAAAGGTGAGGTTCCCGAATCAATAAAAGACAAGCGTATTGTCACATTAGATTTGGCAGCTATTATCTCGGGAGCAAAATATAGAGGCGACTTCGAACTGAAACTCAAGCAGATATTGAAGGAAGTCGAAGAAGAGGAGGGCAAGATTATTTTGTTTATTGACGAACTTCACATCTTGATGGGACTAGGAAAAGCTGAAGGCTCTATAGACGCGTCGAATTTACTAAAGCCAGCTTTAGCTAGAGGAAAACTTTCCCTCTGTGGTGCCACAACTATTGAAGAGTATCGAAAGTATGTCGAGAAGGACGCGGCTTTAGCTAGAAGGTTCTCCCCTGTTCAAATCGTTGAACCAAGTGTGCAAGATACTGTATCAATACTTCGAGGTTTGAAAGCGCGCTATGAAGTACATCACGGAGTTCGTATTGCTGATAGCGCATTAGTGACTGCTGCAGTTTATTCTAATCGCTACATCACGGATAGATTTTTACCTGACAAAGCAATTGATTTAGTTGATGAAGCATGCTCTACCTTGCGATTGCAACACGAATCAAAGCCAGATTCAATCGCCCATTTGGATCGTCAAATAATGACCATTCATATCGAATTAGAATCGCTCAGAAAAGAGAGTGATCAATTGTCTGTTGATAGGGCTAAGAAATTAGAAGAGGACTTAGCATTAAAGAGTGCAGAGTTAGAAGAATTTACTGCTCAATGGGAATCCGAAAAAAGTGAATTAAATGAGATTAAAAACGCAAAAACTGACTTGGAGAGGGCACGGTTTGACCTAGAGGAAGCTCAGCGAAATGGAAATTACGGAAAAGCATCTGAATTGCAGTATTCAACTATCCCTCAGTTAGAGCAACAATTGAAAGAACTTTATGAAAAGGATATGGCTAGTTCTAAGTTATTGCATGACTTTGTCACTTCGGATGATATTGCAGCTGTGATATCAAAGATGACAGGAATCCCTGTGACTAATTTGATGAAAGGCGATGTGGATAGATTGTTGAGTATGGAATCGGCTCTACAAGAAAAAGTAGTAGGTCAAGATAATGCAGTACACGCCGTGGCTGATGCAGTCAGGTTACAGCGTGCGGGGCTTACTAGTGAAAAGAGACCGATCGCTTCATTCATGTTCTTAGGCCCAACAGGAACAGGGAAAACTGAGTTAACAAAGGCGTTGGCTGGATTTTTGTTTGATGATAAGTCCTCTGTAATCAGATTTGATATGTCCGAATTTCAAGAAAAGCACACCGTTTCAAGATTGATTGGATCTCCTCCTGGATATGTCGGATATGAAGATAGTGGCGAATTAACGGAAGCAGTCAGACGGAAGCCTTATTCTGTCATTCTTTTTGATGAGTTTGAGAAAGCGCATCCCGATGTTTCAAAATTACTTTTACAAGTCATGGATGAGGGAGCCTTAACGGATTCGCATGGTAAGCATATTGACTTCCGAAACACGATTATTGTGATGACTTCCAATATTGGACAGGAAATTTTATTGAATGATACGGAAACCAACGAAAATGGAGAAATAAATGAAGGAACTAAAACGCTTGTCCTAGATACATTGAAGAAATACTATCCACCCGAGTTCTTGAATCGGCTTGACGATGTATTGGTTTTCAATAGGTTATCTAAGGACTCATTAAAAAACATTTTGGAGATCCGCTTGGCGGAAATTAAATCTCGCTTGAATGATAAAAGAATCACAATACGCTTGACAGATGATGCAAAGAAACTTCTTTGTGATTTGGGTTACGACCCAATTTATGGTGCAAGACCTTTAAATAGAGTCTTGCAGAAGCAGGTTTTGAATTCTTTGGCCACTCTTATGATTAGTGGCCAAATCAAAGAGGGAGACCTGGCTGTTGTGGATGTGCAAAATGATCGCATAAGTGTGCTACCAAACCAATAACTTGGTAATTGATATTTTAACAATGTGATATAATTAATGGACTATGAATCTGTAGTGGGTAAATAATCGAATCTTGTATATATAAGTGAGACAATTCTATAATACTTTTCCAACCGTAGCACCATTAGCGATACGCTTTTCACTTTCCTGAACTTTCTTCAATGATTTTCCGCCCGTTATTTGGCCTAACAAGGCACCTATGTCAGGAGCACCCCCAGCCATTGGAGATGACCCTTGCAAGTCTGAGGCCGGAGGTGGAGGTGGAAATCCGCCCGGAATGGCCGGAGGTGGTGGAGGTGGAAATCCACCCGGAATGGCCGGAGGCGGTGGCGGTGGCGCCGGTGGGGCAGGAATGAAACCTCCGGGTAACGTAGGAGGCAACCCTGGAGGGGGCGGTGGGGGTGCAGTAAATGGAATTGGTGGTGGTGGTGGTGGCGCTGGTGGTGCTGATTCGGGCGTTACTGGTGGTGCTAATGATGTTGGTGCCGGCAGTGTCGATTCTGGCACCCCTGTGGCAGTTTCAGATGTTGTTTTTCTAGAATAGTCATCTGCAGTAGTCACCGGGACAGGCAGTAAAGCCGGTGACAGCAAGGTAGGCTGAACAAAAGAAGGTACTGCTGCTTGCTGTGAAGAGGAATCGATCGATTGCGTTTGGGCGAGTGGTGTTGGGACATTCACTTCCTTACTTTCAACCTTTGTCGCATTACTTGGTGATTGGGGCACCAGTGGCATTCCACCGAATAACATACTTGCAAGTTTTGCGGCCCCAGCACGGTTGGGAATATCCTCATCATCGCTTGATTTATTTTCATCATCACTCCAATCATTGGTATCTGCTAAACCTCTTTGGGAAGCTCTTTGTGAAGCTGCTTTGGCGGGGTCTTCTTTTGAAACGTCAGGTTGAGGTTTGAAGAATGGGTTAGTGCTGGAAACAGGTTTACTTGGGACGGATGTAGGTTTTGCGAATGGGTTTGTATCGTGCGATACAGTATTCGGTATAGATTCAGTCCGTGTAGGTGGAGATTCGCGAACTGGTTCTACCGAAGGTGCTTGAACTTCTTCCTTAGTTTGGGGTGCGTTTTCTGTAGTAGTTTTAGTAACCGAGGTAGAAGAGTTGGCCCTAAAGGTTGGAACTTTCGTCACTGGTTCATCATCGTCCGAAGAATCGTCTTTTTTCTCCATTTCTTCCATCTCTTTCCTGAGTTTTGCCAATCTTGCCTCTCTCAGTTGCTTCTTCAATACTCTTTTGGCTTCCAATTCCTGTTTTTGCTTCATCAATGCAGCATACTCCTCGTCATCATCATCGGATGACTCCACTGGTTTAATGGGTAAACTTTCCTCCTTGGCAACCGACACTTTAGCTACGGGGCTGATGATCGGATTCTCAACTTTGGGGGTTTCGGGGGAAATAGACTTGGTGTCTACCTCTGGGGTAGGCAAAACCTCGCTCTTTGGGCTGGGGGCGCTTGATACATTGAAGAATCCTGAGCTACCTTTGTGTCTAGAGATACCCAACTTCAGTAACCTTTCGTTCATTCTCTTCTCGGCTTGGGCTTTAATGTATGCAGCTCTTTCTTCGGCTGAAGAATAACTGGAATAGTTACTGTCTGTCAGCTGGCTATTTCCCGCTGGTGGCTGTGTTAAATTATTGGACTGCGACAGCTTGGAGACATAAGCTTGTTTCGAGCCTTTTGACACCTCTGAATTTCCATGGTTTTCAGAGAATGAGTGCAATTCTTTGATGAATTGAGCTACTTCGGGACTGACTTCATTGCCATTCTGCCACTTCAGTGCATTCATTTCTTCTTTACTTGTAATCTGTAAATTAGTCACACAGCCTTCTTCGAGCTCTTTAATGCTAGACTCAATGTCATTCACGATGAGGGACTGGTTTTCTCTTTCTTTACTCGCCTTGTCGATCTCCTGTCTCAATTTCATGTCTAATTCAGAATTTTGGCCTGTACTCTCCAGCTTCCCTGTCAAAGCGGCCATTCGAAGCCTTAATTTCTGTTTGGATTCAAACTTTCTTCTATCGAGATCAGTAACTTCACCATTGACACCCGTCCCAACTATCTCCGAGGAGCTATTATCTGCCTTCCAATTGGGATTTTCCTTGGACAATTTTAGCTTAAAAAGTTCAACCTTCTTCTGAGAAATCTGTTGGTTAACCGAATGGATGTCCGAAATTAATCTTGGAACCGTGTCACGAGTCAATTTATTTAAACTGTCAAGCAACTGCTTTTTATCTTCGCTACCTTTCCCACTGATGCCTGTCAGATTTAATTGGCTTTGGACTTGTCTTATTTGATACTTCAAAGATTCGATCTCGTTCAAAGCTTTCTCGTTCTCTCTTTTTTGAATTAGCGATGAATCTTGGTCTTCTGCATCCAAAGAGTCCAATAAAATCTTCTTCTCACGAATCGACTTCTTCAACTCATCCACGGACATATTCGAACTAGCTGACACATTTCCTAACAGGTCACTCTGGGTACTGTTGGCCCTACTTCTATGTCTTGAATTGGATACATAGCTAACGTTATTGTCGTCATTTTTAAACCTAGTACCATCAGGTTTGACATTTTTGCTTCCTGTTGCCTTCTGGCTGTTGTTAGCACCTCCTTTTAATGAGTTTTTTAAAGTGTTCATCGAATCTTGCAAATGCTTGTTAGATGGTGGGATCAATTCAGGGGGTAAGGTGATGGGAATTTCAAAGTTATTCAAACGCCGATAAATGAGGTGCATTGCAACTGCAAACTCATCCTTGTTCAACTTGCCGCTGTCATTGGTATCGGCGTGGTTCCAGATAGATTCTAAATCAGGTCTACTTAAACCAGACTTGCCAAATACTCCCAATGCGACATCTCCTGTGATATACCCCTTGTTTGTAGTATCCCACGCCTGAAAAAGCCCATCATATATCTGTTTCTCGGGCTTAGTAATGGCCCAGGTTACATTAGATGTTAATGAACCGCCCATTGCATTTTGCAAATTGTGACTAGAAAGCTGAGAGTTTGGAAGGAAATGCTGTTCCATTGCGTTCAAGCCAGGAATTCCTCCCGTAGGCATTGAAACTAGTCCCCATTCTCCAGGTCTTCCGGTCGGTTGAGCTTGTAATTGCTGAGGCTGGTACCCGGTCGTTTGAGGTTGAACGCTTCCTAAGCCATTACCTGTTCTCTGTGCACTTAACTGTGGCTGATATCCAGTTGATTGAGGCTGGAAACCAGTAATTTGAGGTTGAAAGCTTTGGGAATTCAAGCCTGCTCCTCCAGTATGTTGGGACTGCAATTGTGGCGCTAAACCAGTTCTCTGGGGTTGCAAAAGACCTCCATTAAATCCCGTTCCTTGAGACTGGAGATAACCGGTCTGCTGGGGCTGGAGCGGCCCAGTTTTTTGGGTTGGGATCAAGCCAGCTGTTTGCTGGGGTTGCAATGGAATAAAAATCTCTCCACCTGTTTTCTGACTGATAATCAGAGACTGTTGGGGCTGTAAAGTACCAAATCCATATCCTGTTTGCTGTGGTTGCATAGAAAATGCTCCTTGGCCCGTTGCTTGATTTTGGTAAGTGTTTGGAGCAGGCGAGTTGTACCCCGTCGCCTGTGGTGCTAACCAGTCGTCTTTAGGGGGCTGAGGATTACCAAAACTCGCAAAGGGGGTGTTCGCCAAAATCTTATTCGGGTCTTCTGGCACTGTGAAATTGATGGCATCTAAAAAGCTTCTCACCTCATTCATCCAGCGCTCAGGTATCACCGATGGAATGGACTCTCCTTTCTTGACCATACTGCACAAGTGCAAACTCAATGCAAACTCAGGAAAAAGTAAAGCACCAGACTTATTTATATCAGATAAGGACCAGATTTCTGCCAAAGTTACCGCCAGCAATCCCGACCTCAAGAGGATATTGCTTGCTGCATCTCCAGAAATAGACTGCTCTCCTTTTGGCACTGCAGTGCGAAACAAATGTTCAAACTTCTTCTGTTCTTCTGCAGTGATAAACGACAATCTCATACTAGGAATTCTCAACTCGCTATTCTCTGTAACAGGTACCTGTGAGAAGCCTGTAGGTTGTGACTGGAGAAATCCGGTCTGTGTCTGCTGCAATTGGGGCTGTTGGAACCCATGGAATCCAGTCGCCTGTGGCGCGAAGCCACTTGGTCCACCTTGAGCCCCATACAAGGACTGTTGGGGAAACTGAGACTGGCCCTGCGGAATTCCTTGTTGGGGATAAAAACCAGTCTGTTGTCCTTGAAGGGGTGGCTGTTGATAGAACCCCGTTGGCTGACCTTGGCCATAACCTCCGAATCCACTACCATAACCACCAGACTGTTGCTGCAGTTGGTTCGGGTTGTACATTCGCTCCTAGTAATAAACCTTCGTTAACCCTGCGTTAGTAGCCGGACTACTCGCTCTGCTGTCACGAGTGTAGTTAATGACTGCAGTTGTTGGGTGGCTGCCGTTTCGACGATTGATTCGGCGTGGTCACGTGTTATGTGCAGGATACAGTTAATAAGGATTTTGCAGCCTAGAGCCCAACCCCGGTGGTAGTCTTCCGACCAGTACCACTTCTTTCTACTTTACGCTTAAATCCACTTGCTATGACTGAGATACGTCACACTTTTATGTTTTCCAGGAGTGCTGATATTTACTTATAACCTTAGCTGGTTGGCGTAAGCTTGTCAAATTGAATTCGCTCTGTTGCCACACCCACATAATGTACCCAAATTAATACAGTTAGATTGATGTAGCCAATTCAGGTTCAAGTTCAAGCACCTCATCCCAGAATGCGATTTCAAGTCGAGTGACAGTTCGGAATATCTCAACCAATGCGCGGAGTCGTGTGGCTGACAAGTCCTTCACTTTCATGGCACTCTGCAATGTTTGTCTCCCCTCCTCATCAGCTTTAGCAAACCAATCTGAGGCGTATCCATCTAACCAAGAGATGTACTCTTGAACTTGGTGATCATTAGAAAGAACTCCGGGGTCTTGGGTTGCTTCGTTCCTAACTGATTTTCCATAAATGGCAGCTTCGTAGTATCCATGTAAACAAGGTGCCATGGCAACCTTAATACCAAGGTAATCCTCAGTATTCCCGACCTTTTCAAGGTAGCCACAATACTCTTTGCGGGCCTTGCCAGCCTGAAGCCCTTTATCAGTTGTCACATGTAGGTCGAAATCTACTTGGTAGTTTTCTCTTAACCTCAACTTGTGCGACTCGAGTTCTTGCAAGATATTCTTTATTGTATCTGCTTCCGCCTCCATGTACTTGTAATTCGGTGCAGCTGAAGCTGCCATAGCACTGATTTGGGCGTAATTTATGAGGTAGTAAAAGTCCTGTTTCAAGTAGTAGAGAAACTTGTCAAATGGTAATTGGTTTTGCGCCACCAACTTGATAAACTTATGCTCGGTATAAACCTTCCAATCCTCTTTCACATCTGGATGATTTTTGAAGTAATCCACTAGTCCCACGGAAGCTTCTTCTACATTCTCAAGTTGACCTCTTACGTGAGAGACAACGCGGTCAATTTTAGTCTCTGGAACAAGAGTATGGTTCAAGGGACCATTTCCATGGCCAAGTCTCTTCCCCATAGATAACATACCTTGGTGAACATAGTCAATAGAAAGTGGAACCGCTTCCAGTAATTGAATACCTCGTGCCAAATTGGAAGCAATTGAAGAGGCTAATGTACAGCCGCTACCGTGGTTATCCTTGCTAGGTATGTAGTCCGATTTGAACAATGTAAGTTTATCTTTGCTAGGCTCATAAAGAATATCCACAATTATATTGGAATCATTGTTTTCCAAGCTACCGGGCTTTCCTTCAAATGCTTGCCATGGGATATGTCCTCCTTTTACAAGCAAGTTTTGACATTGCAACTTTTCTTGCAACTCAATCACAAATTTCTCAAATTCAACTACAGAGTTAATACTAGGAGCTGCTTCTCCTTTGCTGACTATCTTGTATAATCTGACCGCTTCATCAAAGTTAGGTGTCACCAAGTATGCATTCTTTCCCATCAACTTGTTAATGCAATGTTCAATCTGTGCTTTGTCTGATAACTCGGAGCCTGAAGTGCTTGCCATAACTGGATCAATTACCAACTTAATCCCGTGCTTTTGTATGACATGTATGTATTCAGAAAGAGTATGGACAGCTTCTTCAGTCAACATCCCAGTCTTAATGATTTTTAATGGGCATTCCCCAGCATCATACCCGTAAACGAAGTCTTCGAAATTCAGCTCTAGAATACTCTTCAAGACAATTTGAGAGGACTTCTCGACTGCGGCTACACGCTGGGTATTTTGGGAAGTTAACGCTGTAATACAAGTCAACCCATAAACACCGTGAGCTGTGAACGTTTTTATATCGGCTTCAATTCCAGCACCCCCTGAACTGTCCGACCCCGCAATTGTCAAGACACATGGAAGCAGAGTCACTTTAGTTGAGGAATAACTGCGAAGATCGTAAACTGCTCTATTTGCCATTCTAAAGCCTATGAAGATGTAATATGTTAAGGTTAGTTCCGTTGTTGGTCGATTCACAAGTTTTACGTAGTTGTAACCAGGGAACCCCTTAAGCGCATACAGATTTTATGCATTTAAACATCTTATACAAAATTCTCTATAAATGCTAGAAGGTTCTTATTACTACTTCGCACTGGATTGCGAATCTTTCGTACCTCTTCTAGCTCTTGCTTTGAGCATAGTGTAGTGGTCTACGAGTTCCAATTCGCTATTTAAGGTTTCCTCTCTAAACCCTACCCGAATGTTTGGAACATTCGACTTTTCCAAATCATTACCAGCTATTCCTCCTTTCAAGAAGTTCTTTCCAAGCCAGTGCTTCTTAATCGAAACCTCATAACCTGATTGGTTTACCGAATTACGGGCCAATTCACACATATCCACTGCTGACAATTTATAAATTTGGGCTGCAACTGAATACTCTTCAATCAAGGGCTCCTTTGTATACGAGAACTGTAAAGGGTCGTCAGTAGAAAGTGACACATTTAAGCCTTTCCTGAAAAAGTTTTGGAAAGGATTCTTATCATATGCTAAGAATAGAGCATTATTAGATAAAGGCAGCATTGCCAATCCAATCTGATCCAAATAGTACAAATATTGCATAAATGGAATCTTTCTGAGCAAAATTCCGTGAGAAATGGACTGTGACGTCAAGAACGCACTGATCAAGTGTTCTGGATCGCCTGCCTCACCACTGTGAGGTCTCAAAACAAACGTATTAAAGTTTAACTTCTCTCTCAAGTTATTCAATGAGGCCATGTTTGCGAAAATGTAGTACAAATAGTACGAATATGGTGGATTCGTGTCATAGTCCCATCTACTCGCTTTAGGAAACTTCTTGGATGCCACCAATTTTTCACTCTTCGACTCATCATCAACAGAGTCAAATCCAATCACTCTTTGTAAAAATATGTGCAACTTGGGATGGGACAGTGGGTTGATACTCACCTCAAACAAGGGCTCAAACAAGTTCTTGATAATATCTTGAAATGAAGAAACATTACCATTCTTCTTGTACAAGTCATATAAGCGTGGCACCTGGACAAGCCAACGCACATTGTGACTAAAAAGTTTATTGTCCACGACCCAAGCTGCTAATTTGTCCCACTCTTCGATTGAGCGACCATAAATCGAGATTCTCAATTCAGTCATTTGATACTTTGATGCCTCTAAATCATCAAATACTTGTGCAGTCAACTCAGCTAAATACCGTCCATCAATGTAATTATCCGACTTGAGAAAAATTTCTCTCAATCTTGACTCTCCAATAGGATTGTACTTTAAATTGAACTTGTCAAATCTGTGGAAAGTGTCTGTATGAGCGTGCATATCCAAGGTATCAATAGACAAATCATAAGCTGTCAACTTAAGTGACTTGAAGACTTCAGCTAATGTCAAAATCTTACCATCACGGAAAATAACCTGCTCATCTGGTTTCGTTTTAAGTTTATACTTTATGAATCTCAACAAGTGTTTCTGCGTCATGCATGCAGAGTGGTGAATGTGGGTATCCACTTTACGTACATTGTAGAAATCGCGGTGGGGATTGCGCTTTGACTGCTTGTTCTCCTCAAATTCATTCAACAAATAGTAAATATTCCACTTAGCTTCTAGATATTGCAATCTCTTAAAGGCAAAAGACTTTGACGGACCATCAGACGAGATCCGTGTTATTCTGTTTAAAACCAAATAGTAGTCGCGTAAAGTAGGCACTTCTACGATCGACTTTTCGGATTCAAGTTCTTTTACCACGTAGACATCTTCGTCATTGAGCATGAATTTGAACTTGCCAGAAGCTTCAGGTATGTCGCAAGTCTCAAAGTCGAACTTTATTTCTACTTCAGGCAGCCGAGGAACCAGGTTAAACTTATTCCGCGACTTGTAAGTCGGCTGAGGTGGCGGAGGGTAGATATTCCAGTTATCCTGGTTCTTAGGATTCGACATCTCATGATCCTGTTTCGACAACTTCATGAACTTGTGTCTTGTATCTAGACAGTACCTTACATTTTCGTACAACTCCATCAACTCATCAGATGGATATTCCTCCGGAAGTGCATTTGCACTTATTGCCACGGAGCTATTGATCTGGGAGTTGGAACTCGAAATTATGGAGGGTAGTTTATGATGGTGCTGCTCCTTGAAACTATGACTGGGCATGTCAATTATGGAACTGCCTCTTCTTATTCCTGGGCTTCCTGGAAGTACCCCCTGGGATACAATTGGCGATCCCAAGTGTTCAGTGGCACCTGCGATACTGTTACTCTGATGCAATGCTTCAAAAGCCCTTACTTTCAAGTCATGATCCTTAATAAACTTATCCTCTGTGCTGGAGAAGTGCGCAGACTGGTTTGATTGCGATAAGCCTTCATCATCATCACTCAAATCAAATTGATGTTCTTCATCTTGGGAATTAAGAACTTCCTCGCTATCAGAGGGTCTCTCTGGGGTTCCGCCTCTACTGTTAGTTCCTAAGAAGAACGGTGCCATTCTTGGGGACAAGTTTATTCCGCCAGCTATCAATTGTTCAAATGGTTTATGACAATATCGCGAAAAACTTGCAAATGATTGCTACATTTACAGTTTACATCGGACTTTTGAATTTATCCCGCCACAAACTCGGTTTATGTGATCATAGAGAAGAGCTTGATTGAAACATTCCATCCCCTAAACGCACTTAGCTGTCTAGAAGAAATTATTCTTCTGGTTCAATATCACAGGAGGTGGTTAATACTAAGAAGCTCTTTCAAAACGCTACTCATGGATGGAATCGGTCCTTCTACTAAAGTAGCTTTTGGACATTCCTAGACTTTAGGAACACTCTACCAGTACAAAGCCAATCCCAGTAGATTCTCGATTCAACATGTATAAAACTTACAAATCTCGCATCTGTTAACTGTCATAAAACGAGCCTCACTTATGATATGTAGTTTTGTTCCTATTCGCTCTCGCAACTCCTCAGACTACCGGAAGAGGTAATCTGAACGTTACAGAGGAGCCTGTTGTGTCAAACTGATAAGACTTGAACGAGTCTAAGTGGTGCGCCAGAAGTATGGTTTCCTCCTCCTTTTTAGTATCCTTTGAGTTTAGGTCCGTATCTTCGTTCTCTTGCTCAAGATTGGATACGTTAAACTGAAAGACCATATGATACTTAAGTCCCAAAAGCTTTGAACATTCGAATTGTGCAGTCAAACTTCGTGGAATGTGAATACTTCCAGTTAGGGAAGATTTTTGACTCACATTAATGAGTCCCGGGTGCGTACTAGTAATAGCTTGAGCCAAGGTATTGAATCTTAAAATCCCCAGAACGCGATAAACGTTCTTGATCGCTGGAAGATTTTCGGGATAGAAGTTTTCGTGGGCTTCCAAATGAACTTTAAACCCTACTACAGTAGGTAAATTCTCAGGCGCTGTTGGTGTGGTCGCCGGTGATTCAACGTGGTGACTTGAAGTATTTTCCTCAGAGTTATTAACTTTTTCAGTGGAAGCTAAACAACTTCCTACCAAGCTTCTATTTACTGTGAAAATCACATCATCACCAGGTCTGTAGTATGGCTTTGAAAGCCCAATTTCACAAATCTGATGGCCATCGGCTCTAATCAGGAACAGGGTTTTGAGATGTGCTGGAAGCTGTGGAACAAGCACCAACCCTCTAGTTTCACTTTCACTTGAAACCTCTTTGGTTTCTTGGTCTAAGCCGCTCTCTCCTTTTATCAATACTGATGGTTCGGGCATTTTACACAAGTCGGCCTTGATTAAGGCCTCGAGATCGTTCAAAAACGTCGTTCGAACATTTGGCACCAGAATATTAGGCTCTTCTGAGGTTGATGTAATCGTGGCACTATCAATACTGTCGTTGTTAATTTTAGTCTCGTCGGAACCAGTTACAGCTTCTTTTGTATAATCTTCCGTTGGCTCGACGACGGCTGCTTTCCAATCTCTGTCCATAACATTTCCAGACGCAAGATAGTCCAATTGCATCCATCTTGGATTCAGGCCTATCCGTTGCGTTTTAATATCGAGGGGAAAGTATACCGAATAAGGACAAATCTTGCCTGCTCCCTCGAAGGGTACATTCTCGGCGAGTCCAACTACCAAGGAGTAGCGTAAACTAACCCAACCCTGGTCGCACTGTATTCCTGTCAGATGAGTGTTGTATGATGGAGGCATTTGGATCGGAGGAAGAGCGAATTTCAAATGGTACGATTTAGATGCACTGGGTTGTAGCGTTAAATCACTGAACAAAAGGGACTGGGAGGTGCAATAAAATGGCACTATCCCATCAAGGTACTCCTTTGACAAAGAAAACCCATCTGACTCGGTCGTCTTTTTATTCTTATCTTTGGCGTTATCGTGTGGACTTCTGCAGCTGTCAAATTGAAATAAAGTATCATGTAGCAAGTACTTCAAATGATTTTCCACGACTAATTTACGATCCGTTGTCTTTTCCAAGAGCCAGTCGTTCAGGCCCGCTAATTTTCCTCCCAATACTAATGGATTTGTTCCTCTCTCCGCAATGATAGGTACTGAGTCTAAGGCCAGTTCAATATACGCGTCACTATTCTCATCGGAATTGCCACCCTTGGCATTCCAAGTTCCTTCATCCATATACTTGTCTGTGTAATCTTTGTTTTCCCACCACTGTGAATGGCCTAGTCCGTCGCTAGCACCGACACCAAAGGCTGAGCCGAGTCTATAATTTAGTACCAAGTACCCCAATACCTGCAAGTACCCTAAGAACACCGTGACTTCCAGAGTTTGAGTCGGGTCCACTAATGGAGTCTTAGCATTGTCTTCATGACTGCCAAACATTGATCCGAGCCAGCTCGTTGGTTTGGTTGATTGATCCTGGGCGTTCTTGGGGTTAATAACGACACGCTCTGCCAGATTATTGTGAATTGTTAAAATGCATTCTTGGTGTGTCGCTGTTCCTTCTTTGTATGACACCAGGATGCTGAGTCGCTCGTTGATGTGTTTGGTATACATGGACGCCAGACGTGTAGGATTGTTATGTGTTTAACTCTATTCATATATTCACGTGACTCTCTGACAATCCAGCCAAGACATATGGCGCGTAGACAGAGCAGCATCTATTTCTAAACGGGTATATTACTAACATAAGTATGTGCATTGAGTGACTAAAGTTTGTCAAATGAGAATATCCAAAATGATTCCTCTGATCAAAGAGTCATGATTCATTCTGAATGGATCCCTGGTTCTCCTACAGTTCATTCGTAGTTTATGGTTTGTTTGGTTGTCTTCATCCGTAGCTTGGTTCATCGTTGGTTCATGATCCATTGGTGTTACTCCACTCGCGGTTCACGCTCCATCCGTTGTTATTTCTCCATAAGCCGATTCTTCATTAGTTTGTCAAAAGAAACCACTCAAGAAGGGCCAAGGTCTCGTGATTACTAAAGAAGCCATCCATCTAGCGTTAAAAGGAGAAATATCACAACATGACTCAACATTAACCTACTCTGGAACCGTCTGGGGCTGTTCAACCAAGTTAGTGTGTGTGCCTTCCGTTCCCGCCAGCTCCAGCACGTTCGCTCCATCGTCAATTCCCAACCCAGCGTTGCTTCCATCATCCAATTCTTCACCAGCGCCTACGGTCTGGTGGAAGTCTAAGATTTCGCTGTACATCATCACTCTCCACGTATCCACGGGCAACTCCGCATCGTTAAAGCTCCAGTCAAACTTTGAAACACACTCTGGTTCGTCTGTTGGATCGTGGAAAGGCTCCATATAAGGGTGCTCCAACGCTTGCACAGCGTTGATCCGCTTCTTGGGGTCAAAGTACAACATCTTTTCTAGTAAGTCAATTGCCTCTGGTTCCACATGCGTGCATGACGCGAACCGCTCAGAGAATGGAATGGGCTCGCGATGCGGAAGAGACTGCACAAACCGTAAAGTGTTTTCGGATAAGATGGTGGCAATCACATCCTTGGGCGGCAGGCCCAACAACTCGGTGATTATGGAGAACTGGTGGACATGGTCTCTGCCAGGAAAAAGCGGCTTTCCTTCGATAATCTCTGCCAAAATACAGCCCACCAGCCACAAGTCAACCTCGGTGTCGTACTTTTGCCACGTGAGCATAATCTCAGGTGCGCGATAGTACCGGGTCAGCACGTATCCCGTCATCTGCGGGTCTCGGATACGGGCTAATCCAAAATCGCAAATCTTCAAGTCACAGTTTTCATTGATGAGAATGTTGCTCGGCTTGAGATCGCGGTGAATCACACCGGCGGAGTGTATGTACTTGAGACCGCGCAACATCTGGTACGTGAAGTACTGGATGAACTGCTTCTCTAATGGGCGCGACGTTAAGAGACGGTGAAGATCGGTGCCCTGCAACTCGTTGACAAAGTAAATGTCCTCCAACGGCGAAAGAAAGATGTCGTCCAACGTGATCAAATTCTCGTGGCGGAGATGCTTCAACAACTTGAGCTCGCGGTATGTTCTCTTCGCTAACACGCTCGTTGAAAATGGCTTCATCACCTTTTTCACGGCGACATTCTGCCCGGTCAACTTGTCCACAGCCGAGCACACCAATCCAAAGGCACCCATCCCCACAGGGTTGAGCTCCGTATACCTGTTGGTCACTTCAAAGACAGTGCCAAAGATTTGGGTGCGCGTGAACTCGCCATTGCTAGACATGGTGCTGTAATCGATTTGTTGAGAGCCTCAGAGCAGCGCGGGATGTTGTCGATCTAATAATAGCGATTTGCCATGTTGCTCTTTTCGGTTCGACAAATTGTTGATTTTTGGATCTGCTCAGCGACTCCATAACCGCAGTTTCAGGTTTACCTCAGCGTTCCACCGTCAGCACTCCGTCCGTTCGACGCTTCTACCGTTCTAGCTCATCCTGAGCTATCTTTCCGGGCTTTTTCAGGTCTACTTTCGGGCTCCGACTGCCGTTCTAGCGTGCACGCCAAGATGATTGGGACGGCTTCTACAACGTCGTCAACGATCTCCTTGCTCAAAACGATTGTGGGTGCGGGCCTCTTGTCGATGCCATTGGCGTTTGCTACCGATGGGATTGTATTTGGTGTATTGATTACGATGCTTGCGGGTGTCATGTCTGGGTTTGGCTTGTTTTTGCAAGCATACGTGGCACGTTACGTGCCACCTGGCCACGCAACTTTCTTTCTTCTCTGTTCCATCACGTACCCCTCGCTTCTGGTTGTGTTTGATGTAGCGATAGCTGTTCAATGCTTTGGGTGTGCGTTGTCGTACTTGGTGTTAGTCGGAGACCTTATGCCAAGCATCGTGCCCGTGGTGTGGGGCGTACCGGAAGAGCATGTACGCACTTTTTGGATCCTCATGCTGCTGTTGGTGTGTGTTCCGTTGGCGTACTTGAAGAAGTTAGACTCTCTCAGATTCACCCTGATTTTGGGTTTGGGTGCCATTTTGTACATGGCGCTGTTGGTGTTGGGACACTGGTTGGTGGGTGACATGCCGCAGAGAGACGACGTAATTCAAGGCGAGATCCGCTGGTGGCCGCAGTCGCTTGCCGGAGTTGCTCTGACCTTTTCTATTATTGTTTTTGCATTTACGGGGCATCAAAACATGTTCAGTCTCATCAACGAGTCGCGGGACAAGCTGTTGCCCCTGCTTGTCAGCTTGGTCAATTTTGTCATTTCCGTGTCCGCTTTATTCTTCATCTTGGTGGGCTTGGGTGGTTACCTCACCTTTGGCGACCAAGTGCTGGGAAACATTATCCTGCTGTACCCTTCGACTGGTCCCACCGCTACTTTGACAACGATTGGCAAAGGGGCTATTGTCTTTATGGTGATATTCCTGTTCCCATTGATGCTTCACCCAGCCAGGATTTCGATCAATAATATCTACTATGCATTGGTGGGCTCGCGTTGGTTTCCGGTGGAGGAAAGCCAGGACATCCAGGCTGCTGCAGAGATAAGTGAGCCTGCTGTGGAAGAAGACGTCCTGCCCGGTAGCGTGGCTAGTGAGACAACTTCGTTACTCAAGCCATTGGAAGACAAGAGCAAACTACTGGTACCCTTCCCTTCAAAAACATTCTACATCCTCACCAGCATTATTCTCGCATCCGCATACTCTTTGGCCATATCTATTAAATCTTTTGCCCTTGTCTTGGCCATTGTGGGTGCAACTGGGTCCACAGCCATTTCGTTTATCCTTCCAGGTTTGTTTGGCTACAAGCTTATCGGTAATGAACTGGACTCTCCCACCGTTCTCGAGAAAATACTCAAAAATCTCAGCTTGGTATTAACCGCCTGGGGTTTGGTGGTTATGGTGTTGTGTTTGTATACTAGTTTGAGCAGCGCCGTTTAAACTGCTTGGCATATGATGCTCCTTCTCTTTTGGCCGTGTCGAGAGCCTATCTACTGTCTACATATATAGAAATAGGTTACCTGGTTACCATGGTTGGGTTTCCAGGATTAGGTTACCAATGTTAGATTACCAGGCTAAGGTTTCTATTATAGCGCTCGCTCTAGCTTCGGATGTGCTCAATTTTGCTGCAGCACCCTAGAGGCGCGAAGTGATTTTGATCACCTTGTATTATGACTGCCTTGATCTATACATTTTTTCCTATTCAACTTTCCTAGTCGTAATACCGGAGTTTGACCAAGTAATCACGGCCGACGATCAACACCATGTCCTGTGAACACGAACACCATGACCACTCGCACAGTCACTCGCATATCGCTCCCATACCCACATATCCTTCACAGTCCCTCTTGTCCATCATTAACACGAGCCACGTGTCGAGCCATAATGTTGCACAGTCGCAGCACGACTTGGCCAGCATGTTCAGACCGCAGTCGGAACGGTTCAAACTCAAGCCCTTTGTGAGTTCAGACTGTGATCCTCAGCTCATGATACACATCCCGTTTACCAATGCGCTGGTGAAACTTTTTGCCTTGGTCTTGCGTACAAATGGCAATGAGCATTGCCCTAAAACTATCAAGCTATTCAAGAATGACCCGACGTTGAACTTTGACAATGTCCATGATAAGAAGCCTGCATTTACTATCAACCATCCGAGGTTGGGAGTCATGTACGATGAGGAAGATACGTTACCAGAATCCGTAGAGAGCGAGGCGGACTTTGTTGAGCACTTGGTACCAAGAGCCGCCCTAACGGGAGTGCAGCACTTGACTGTCTTTATTGAAAGCATCTACAACGAGAATGGTCAGGATGAGGACGAAGATGGTGAGTCGCGTTTGCATTACGTGGAGTTGCGTGGAGAGTACACTCCATTGAATAAGGACCCTGTTGTGACCTTGTACGAGCTGGCTGCAAATCCCGCCGACCATAAGATCAAAGACCAGGTGACATTCGGAATGCTAAGCTAGTTGTAAGTTAGTGGGCTGGCCCACCAATGCAGACAGCTCGTCACGCCTACCAGCCTCTCTAGACCCAAACATTCATGCTTTGGTAACTACAAGCAACTCCGCAATCAATTCTCTACCAATAGCGATCTGCGCTTTAAGCCACCGTCAAGTGAATCATAAGACATCCATGGCCAGGTGTCATGGATTATAACTCCTAGTGTAAGGGCCAACTGCGTAATGCTAAATGGCGCTACCCCTTTCTTGTGTCCTTCCATAAGTAATAGTGTACTCTCTCCCTTCCTACTTTTCAAAAGAAACCTATGAACGTTCTCGTTGTAAAAGCCGGCAAGCCGGCGCTCCCTTTCCGTCTGCCCGCAATCTAGTTCTAAAGCCACTCAAACTGTTAAGCCTCTGGCCAAGTGCAAGAGTAAGTATTTTATCACGCGTATATCACGTGTCTTTGATCTATAAAATGATCGTTGCTCTCCCCTTGGACGACTGCGACCCGGTAGGATTCAATTATAATAAGAAATGCCTAAGTTAGTATTAGTTAGACACGGCCAGTCCGTCTGGAATGAGAAGAACTTATTCACTGGTTGGGTGGACTGCCGTCTTTCCGAAGTTGGTGAGACCGAAGCTGCCAAGGCTGGTGTTTTACTCAAAGACGCTGGAATCCACGTTGACGTGTTGCACACCTCAAAGTTGTCGCGTGCTATCCAGACCGCAAACATTGCGTTGAGCACTGCCGACCAATTGTACGTGCCCGTCAAGCGCTCATGGAGATTGAACGAGCGCCACTATGGTGACTTGCAGGGTAAGGACAAGGCCCAGACCTTGGAACAGTACGGTCAGGAGAAGTTCATGACTTGGAGACGCTCCTTTGACGTTCCTCCTCCTCCAATTGCCGATGACTCTGAGTTTTCCCAGGCCAAGGACGTTCGTTACACCGACATGGACCCTGCTGTCTTGCCAAAGACCGAGTCCCTTAAGTTGGTTATTGACCGTTTGTTGCCTTACTGGCAGGATGAGATTCTGTCTGACTTGTTACAGGGAAAGACTGTCTTGGTTGCTGCTCACGGTAACTCCTTGCGTGCGCTTGTCAAGCACTTGGACAAGATTTCTGATGAGGAAATTGCCGGCTTGAACATCCCCACTGGTATTCCATTGGTCTACGAGTTGGACGAGAAGTTGCAGCCTACCAAGCCTGCTTACTACTTGGACCCCGAAGCTGCTGCTGCTGGTGCCGCTGCTGTGGCTGCCCAGGGCTCTAAGAAGTAGTTTGTATTTTTAATATATGCTGTTTTTTTGGGTTGGCGATGATTCATGTAGTCTACTCACCTTGTTTCATTAGATGTTTTGCCATTGACATCTGTCGACGATCTTCGAACTCAGGGCGTTGCTCGCGACGTATGAGCCCGATATCTAGTATGTTTGTCACGTGTGTTGTCACGTGTGTTGTTTATACAAAATGTTGAGAATAAACGATGCGTGTAGAAAGCAGCAAGGATCATGACCGATCAATCAAACAAAGGGCTGGCATTCGGGTCCTTCGGTAGCTTCGGCAATTCGGGGTCTAATTCTGGCTCTGCATTCGGTCAACCCGCGTCCGGCGGTTTGTTTGGGCAGCTGGGAACTAACTTTCTGGGATCAGCAGGTGCGGCAGACTCGAACTCTTCGAAGTCTCCGTTTGGTGGATTTGGCACCAGTAGTACTACTCCCGCAGCCTCAACACAGTCGGGTGGTATTTTTGGAACTAGTTCAGCAAATAATGGAGCTGCATTTGGTTCAGGTGGAGGCTTGGGTTCGTTTGGCGCCAAGCCAGCAGAGGCTTCTAAATCGGGTGGTTTTGAATCTAATAACAGTTCTTTGGCTGGTACTAGTGCGTTTGGAAGTTCAGCTGTGGCAAACGGCGGTGGCACTTCAGCTCCCCAGGTAGGAGGCGCTACTCTGGGACAGATTAATGCCGTGTTTAGTTTAGGGGGTGCAAAAGCTTCAGATAGTTCTGCACCATCGGCATTTGGTGCAACCAGTAGTGCCTCAAAGCCCGCTGGAGGTCTTTTTGAAAGTCTGAAAACATCTGAGAATATGTTTGGAGGGTCCAATTCCTCCAAGCCAGCTACAGGTGGATTATTTGGATCAACGGATGCTTCCAAGCCTGCGTCGACTGGTGGTTTGTTTGGCTCTGCGGATGCTTCCAAGCCTGCTGCCGCTGGTAGTATGTTTGGTGCTTCGGATGCTTCTAAACCTCCGTCTAGTTTATTCGGAGCGAAGACCGACGATAAGGCTGCTGAGGCCAAGCCTGCTGCAAGTGGTTTCCTGCTTGGTGCCTCTGGTGCTTCCCAGCCTACCGCTACTGGTAGTTTGTTTGGTTCTTCGGATGCGTCTAAGCCTGCTGCCACGGGTTTCCTGTTTGGTGCTAAAAAGGAGGAGGCCAAGCCTGCTACTGCTGGTTTCCTGTTTGGAGCCAAAAAAGAGGAGCCCAAGCCTACTGCTGCTGGTTTCCTGTTTGGAGCCAAAAAGGAGGAGGATAAGCCTGCTGCTGCTGGTAGTATGTTTGGTGCTTCGGATGCTTCTAAACCTGCGTCTAGTTTATTCGGAGCGAAGACCGACGATAAGGCTGCTGAGGCCAAGCCTGCTGCAAGTGGTTTCCTGCTTGGTGCCTCTGGTGCTTCCCAGCCTACCGCTACTGGTAGTTTGTTTGGTTCTTCGGATGCGTCTAAGCCTGCTGCCACGGGTTTCCTGTTTGGTGCTAAAAAGGAGGAGGCCAAGCCTGCTACTGCTGGTTTCCTGTTTGGAGCCAAAAAAGAGGAGCCCAAGCCTACTGCTGCTGGTTTCCTGTTTGGAGCCAAAAAGGAGGAGGATAAGCCTGCTGCTGCTGGTAGTATGTTTGGTGCTTCGGATGCTTCTAAACCTGCGTCTAGTTTATTCGGAGCGAAGGCCGACGATAAGGCTGCTGAGGCCAAGCCTGCTGCAAGTGGTTTCCTGTTTGGTGGTAACAAAGATGAGACAAAGTCCAAGACACCTGCACCAAGTGTTACAAATGGTAGTGCAAATGGCGCTACTGCTGGCTCTACTGTCAGCTCATCTGCGACATCTTTACAGCCTAATCTCCAGCCCACAAAGTTACAGGCACAGCCTGTATCAATAGAGAACAAGACCTTGGACGATTTGGTCTTAAAGTGGTCCAAACAACTCACCGCGACTTCAAAGGTGTTTGACTCATACACCTCAAAAGTAAAGGAGTGGGATCAGCAATTAGTTGATAGTGGAGAGGCCATCTCCAAGTTGCATCAAAATACTTTAGAGGCGAAAGGAATGCAGAGCAAGATTGACCAACACTTGTTCCTCGTTGAGAGCCAACAAGACGAATTAGAAAAACTCTTGGACAGCTACGAGCAACAGGCTGACTACTTGTTGAATAATATAGACGCCAAATTGGCCAATGCAGTCGAGGGTGGTGACTCTAGCAGTACTGCCTTATCTGCGGATTCCTCGTCACTGGGTGCAAATACCAGTGTCAAGTCACTCTCTGTGTCAACCAGCATCAACCCAAGTAGCTTGAGTGTCACTGACAAATTACGCGAGAAGGCTTATCACAATGCCGAGCTCTTAGACGAGCGCTTAGACAGCTTGGGTGATAATTTGGCCACCTTAATCAGCGAGATCAATTCCGTCAGTGATGACTTTAATAAGTCGTTAATTTCGGATTTTTCACAAGCGCTGCACACATCCAGCCAAACCGAGGCGCAGCTGAAAGAGAATGCTAGCGGGGACGGTTCGGTCAAGGAGATTGTCAACTTGTTGAATCTCCACTTGGCCAACTTGGAATATATAGAACAAGCAGAGGAGCAATTGCGAGAGCGCGTTACCGCGCTTAATCGCAAACGCCTGCTGTACACCTAAGGCTAATGCTTGCTTACCCCATTCATAAAATACACCAAATACTTGTATCCATCCTGGTCAATCCTGCCTTTCATCTGCTCGTATTCTCCGCATTTCCGTATAACTTGAATCTTTTGTCGATCCCTCGGCACATGAGCGCTACCCCGTAAGCCTAAGCGCGCGAGCAACTTAAAATGGGACCCCAGAACATGTAGAAAAAAACAAACGGTCCCAAGCCTGCCCCGCCAGCTTAATCACTAATAGCCGCTGTACGCAATGGCTCCTCCAATTTTTGCCTTGATTAAGATCCTCTTCAACCCCGATGTCTCAAAGAAGCTCGTGTTGCAAATGGCATACCGGCAAATTAGCGCGCTCGGTTTAGCCAAAGTGCTTGCCGCGCTCTTGTCTGTCGGTGTCGTTGGGGTATCGTCGGTGATCAAGATCCCGCAGATCCACAAGATCGTGAACCCGAAGTTGCTCGAGGAAAGGGTTCGTGTCGCCAATGGCCTTTCCACCGCAAGTGTCTCCTTGGAGAGCTTCAATCAGCTCGTTCACGTTGTATTCAATTCTCAGAACGGCTACCTGTTCCTCGCATACGGCGAGAGTCTCTTGTTGGGCCTCCAGAACGTCGTGATATTGTTGTTGTTGAAGTTCTACCGCCAGCGCCAGTCGGGCGCGCTCGCGTCGCTCGACAGCGCCGCGTGTAAGGAAAAGATCTTACGCGTGGTCAAGAGCTTGGCTCCTACCGCCGCAGCCATTGCCCTGGCAAGTATCTTCGTGTCCAAGATCGCACCCACCAACCTCGTAGCGTTGTTGGAAATTGTGGGTATCCCGTTGGTGGTGTACTCCCGCATCCTCCAGATCAAAAAGAACAGGGAGTTGCGGTCCACCAAGCACTTGTCCAATATCACCGTGAGAGCCAACTTGCTCGGGTCGATCATCCGGCTCTACACCACGTACCAGGCCAGCAAGGCGAAGTCAAAGCACAGCGGCAGCTCCGACTACGTCTTGTTCGCCGGCTATTCGGCGGGACTTGCCGTCAACGCGGTCTTGGTCGGACAGACCGTGCACTACGCCTCCGAGACGGAGGACGTCGAAGACAAGAAGACTAAGTAGAGTTAGTAGAAGAGTAGACGGGCAAACGTCGGCGTTTGTCACTTTTGCAGCATTTGATTGCCACGTCGAGGAAAATTAATTCAACAAGCAATGCAACACACGGCGGAGTACTTGAAAAGCACAGAGACGCAAATCTCGTCGGTTCTTCAGGGCGGCTACGCGCACGCGTTGCTGCGCGAGTGGCAGCTGGAGCGCCAGTTGCTGAAGAACATGTTCACTCTTCCGCTTTTTGTGTCGGACGAGCCTGATGAGGAGACAGCGATCTTGCTGTTGCCCAATGTGAAGCGCTACGGCTTGAACAAGTTGGTGGCGTACGTGGAGACGCTTGTGGCGAAAGGGCTTCGGTCGGTGATTTTGTTTGGGGTGGTGGACCAGGCGAAGAAGGATGCTGAGGGTACGCTGGCGGACGACCCCCACGGTCCTGTTATTCTGGCTGTGCGTCTCTTGAAGGAGGCGTTTCCGAGCTTGTTCGTCATGTGTGATGTTTGTCTCTGTGAGTACACAAGCCATGGTCACTGCGGGGTCTTGTACGAGGACGGGACGCTTAACCGCGAGTTGTCGGTGCGTAGAATTGGTGCCGTTGCGGTCAACTATGCCCGCGCCGGTGCTGATGCGGTCGCGCCGTCGGACATGGTGGACGGACGTATACGTGAGATCAAGACCGGCTTGATCTCTGCGGGAATGGCACACCGGTGCATGTTGATTTCGTATGCGGCCAAGTTTAGTGGCGGATTGTACGGCCCGTTCCGCGACGCAGCCTGCTCGACACCCGGCCAGGGCGACCGCAAGCGGTACCAGCTTCCTCCAATGGCCTCTGGTTTGGCTCGTCGCGCCTTGAAGAGAGATATGGATGAAGGTGCTGATGCATTGATTGTTAAGCCGTCAACCTTTTACTTGGACATTATTCGCGATGCGAGCCTCTTGTGTCCCGATTACCCATTGTGTGCGTACCATGTTAGTGGCGAGTATGCGATGCTCCATGCTGCGGCCGAAAAGGGAGTGGTTGACTTGAAGGAAGTTGCGTTTGAGCTGCACAATGGATTCTTGCGTGCTGGTGCTCGCATGATTATCAGCTACTTCACTCCAGACTTTTTGGAATGGTTAGACTAGTGCGATAAAGCTGGATAGTGATAGCTTAGCTTTTGGGCCAATTGGCTCAATAGGGCTGCGTACTAGCGAACGTGATCGGTCTAACGACTTTTGTATATAAAATCCGTATACGGCGTGTATTGCAGTGTTATACATATTTGAAACTTCTTGTCTAGCTTTATGGGGACATTGACTGCAGGCGTGCTTGATCCCAGAACATCGATCGTTCTCTATGGCGATCGGTCTATGCATTAACCCTCGGTAATCAACTTGGTCTCTATGTCGTCAAGACAGGGTCGACTTTGACCCTCTATCATGAATCGCTTTCGTTACAACTTAGTTAACCAATGTTTCTCATCGACGCCTAGTCATTAGTACTTGATGGTTGCGAATAATCAACTACTTCAGGTTGGTGCGTAGTACACAATGTCTGTAGAAGTAATTTGAGTCTTTCAGTGGAATTATCTCTAGTGACTGTCTAATCTGTCGTCGAATATGCTGAAAAATCCACTGTTGTGACCGAGAATCAATAGGTACCAGTTATTTAGAAATGACTGTCGTGGCAGCTGGATAGCTTGTGTTGTCCCTGTGCCATCCACTACCAGAAAGCGCTCGTTCCCCCATAATATCTTGTCTCCCATGCGTCATATCTCCTATGCATCATGCCTCTAGAATTGGCTCTTTTGGTTTCTCTGTTTGTTCGGGAACCTGGTTGGGTGTGCTGGGGAGCTTGTTGGGGGCATTGGGGAGTATCTGTGAAGGTACTGACGGGAGTATAGGACCTTCTTTCTCTTCCTTTTCTCTCTTGATCTCTTGATCAACCTTGTCTGACCCCACTTCTTTCCCACCAATCTCCAACTCCATGCGTGCCATCTCCGCATCTACCTCGCTCTCCTCCGCCCCTGTCAAGTTGAGTGATCCCAAAGCATCACCAATCTCGTCCACCTTCATACGCTCATCCTCCAAATCGTCCAAGACCCGGTCTATCCGTTCAATACTCATCTCTGCGTTGAGCAGTCGCAACACCGCGTTTCCTTGCTCCAACCCGTAGAGCACGTCCTTCTCAATCAACTTATACTCAATAGTCCCAATAAGTGACGCAAGCGTATCGAGCTGACCGTACGTCTTCGATACTACCAGCTCTTGCTGCCGCTTCGCACGAAGGTAGAATCGCGCCCTGTCAGGCTGGCCGTTCCGTACAGCTGCTCGCGCAAGCTCCTCTTGTCTCGCGATAACGCGATTGAGCCTCACTTGATACTGCTTAAGCTTGTCGCGCTGCTGCTTGAGCTGGAACACCGCCCGGTCCTGTGGTGTAACAGTTGGACCAGATGTCTGCTGTCCCATCTTCAGTGAGCCCGTCAAGCGATAGCACCAATAGCACCTATTTGCTCTAGATCAGGTATGGGTCACATGATATTGCTCGTAATTCAAAGCTGAGGTCGGAAATTGGAACGCAATTTACGCTGCATTTTCCTATTGTGGCTGTTTTGGCAACACTGCCGCATGCATACCACCTATACCGACAATTTTTGCATCCAGCTTCAGTCAAAAGCATTGAAACATCTTAATCAGGTTGAGTTCGGCCTCACGTTGCAGATAAGTTTGTACGTTATTGTGCAGGGTGCACACTGTCAGTGCTGTCTTTTTCCCGTTCAAGTCTCAGCGGTTGAATCTGCTTACTTTTAACCACTTGTATTTCTAAGCTACTTGTGTGTCACCCATGTCGCTCGTGGTCGACTCTACTCCACTGAAGAGCGCTAGCAGTGAGTCTCGGGGATGTGTACTTGGGCCCTCTCCCAAGAGACTCGGTTTGAACAGTATGCTGCCCAATATCGTGCGCAAGCCGTCTCTACCTGGACGTCGCGGAAGCTTGAGCACCGGTGGATGTGCTGACCGTTCTGATGCACGTACAGGTGGGTACTCTGAGCGCGCTGAGCGTGCTGAGCGTGCTGAGCGTGCTGATATACGGGTGGGTGGGCCCCTGTCGGAAATGGACGCTGGTGCTCGTACACCTGCTCCGCAGCGGACGATTGCAAGACCTGTCTCGCGTTTCCCCAAGCCCCCAATGCATCCCTTGGCGATGCTTCAGAGACGTTCAAAGTCAACGTTGCTGGCTCCAACTGCATCGACCTCGCACCTCAGTTCTCCTCCCAAGCCATTCAAACTTCGTCGCACCAACTCTTTGATTGATCCTCCGGGTATGGGCATGGGTCTTCCCTCGTCACCACTGATAACTACAGGAGGTGCTACCTCGGATCGCTTCATCCCGTCCCGCCACAACTCCACATTGAGCAAGCTCACGCATAGCCAAGAAGCGGCGCCTCACCCCAACGCATCGCCCGAGACACACATCAAGGCGCAGGCGTCAAAAATTTACCAGAGCCACGTTGCTGAGGCGTGTGGCTTGCAGATAAACTCGAGGGTTTTGCTCTATCAGCCGGCGCCGCCTGATTACAAGCGTGCAGACACATTGTTTGGCCGTGAACGGCCCGGCTTCGCAAATCTGGTGTCATCGTCATTTCTCCGGCCTGCAGTCGCATCTGCGCGTGCAAAGAAGATTCCCCTGGCCCCTGAGCGGGTATTAGACGCGCCGGGACTTGTGGACGACTTTTACCTTAATCTTTTAGCTTGGTCGTCGCAGAATCTTCTTGCGATTGGCTTGGAGGACGCAGTTTACGTGTGGAATGCATCTAGCGGCTCTGTAGGGCTATTATGTGAGTTGGCCAACAAAGCGCTAGTCACTTCATTGCGATGGTCGGATGATGGCTCTTATATTTCAATTGGTAGGGATGATGGCCTCTTGGAAATATGGGACATTGAAACCAATACCAAATTGCGGACTCTCAACTGTGACAATAACGTTTCACGTATTGCGCTGCAAGCGTGGAACAAACATATATTGACTTCGGGTTCCCGCTTAGGTGACATATTCCACTCTGATGTACGTGTTGCTCAACACTATGTCCAAAAGGCTACAAATGCGCACTCGGCTGAGGTCTGTGGATTGGAATATAGACAAGATGGCCAGCAGTTTGCAAGTGGCGGCAACGACAACTTGGTCTGTATTTGGGACGTTAGACAAAGCAATGAAGGAAACTCGGCTTCGTCGTCAAATGCAGCTAGCACCTCTCTGTTCGCATCAACACCTCTCTTCTCCAAAACGAACCATAAGGCGGCGGTCAAGGCTCTCTCATGGTGTCCATATCAGCCCTCGCTTCTCGCAACGGGAGGTGGCTCGTCAGACAAGACTATTAATTTCTGGAACACTAGTACCGGGGCACGCGTCAATTCAATAGAGACAGGCTCACAAATAAGTTCGCTTAATTGGGGCTATGCCGCTGGATTGGGTATGGAAGTGGTTGCGACACATGGGTTTCCAACAAACAATATCCTGTTATTTAACTACCCTACATTGCAAAAGACTGGGGAGATAATGGGTGCTCACGACTCTAGAATACTATCTGGTTGTCTCAGCCCAGACGGCTTGACATTGGCGACTGTTGCAGGTGACGAGAACTTAAAATTCTGGTCATTATTTGATTTGTACAAACAGCAAAGAAGCATGAGCTCCTTAGAAAGCTTAACCAATGATAAGTACCTGAGAATGGTTACTCGCTGATTTCCTGTCAAATTCTGGCTACAATCCAACGCATTTGCCCTGTAAATCCAACTGGCATCACGCGTGATCATAAGTCACGGTTTCTTGACACAAGATTACAGTTCTAAAGAACTTGAATCACTGACGTTTCACATTGTGACTTTCTTGTTGATCCAGACCCTAAAATCTAAAAACAAACTCTTTGTACGATATAGCATAACAACATTCCTGAAGACTTCAAATTTGTGCGCTACCAATTAAATGTTTTGAGGCTATTATTCTTAATAGCCGGTACAGCCTCATCGTTTGCCGCCAACTTGCTAGCTTGACGTCTTCAAGAGTTTGACATCAAGTAGTAGTTTCTCTATTGATATTAGAGAGCTTGTTCATCAGGAGTACGCATTAGTTGTCTGTGACTTGAGTTCAAATAACAGTGACTATGAGCGCGTCACGAATCAGAGGCGCTAAGCCCACCAATACCCTTATTCTCACAAACATATCACCGGAGCTCCTAAATAATCCTACACCATTGTTGGAATTCCTCAGCAAAGTGACTGGTCATCCAATCGAGCTTATTGCGTTGGCAAGGTTTGCTCGGGTATTGATTATATGCGAAGACAACGTGATAGCCACATATATTGCCAACCTCTTAGATAAGGACCGTGCACCTGGGTGGGCTGAGGCGAAGCTTTCGTTTAGCATGACAGACAATAAGTCATTTTCTAGAGTCGATGACGATTCGTTGTGTGGGGACTGCAGTGATGGAGTTGACTACCTCGAGCTTCCTTCAGAGGGTGCTAGTCGTCGGTTCCTCATATCACCACCACTTTCTCCTGAGCCTGAGTGGGACCACTGGGATAAGGTTGAAGATGGTCCAAATAGAAAAGCGGTATACTCACCACAAGAACTTAGTCACCTACTCTGGGAACGATTGGGAGGTTTTGATAGTTCAAGAGTTAGAAAGTACAAGCAAGACGATACTGAAGAGGAAATTTTGATTCAAGACGAGGAACTGGGTAGTGTGAGAATTGAATTAGATACTAGTGGTCAACAAAATGATGAGGTTGATATTCGTCTCGGGCATGAGGTTTTGTTCAAGGACATTCACAATAATGTTCCGGCTATCATGTTGGATTCAGTTAAACACTCTGGTAATAGCTCAATTAGTTCATCGATTCTGCCGGTATTTCCCAAGACTGTTATGCCGCCTTTGCCTTGAATTAACTACTTAATTGTGCTCTGAGTCAAACCCCATACTTAGATTTTACTGACTCATGCTCCTCTCGGCCTATAATACTCAAAATACAGCTTCTTTAAGTGGTTGCTTTTAGTAGGCATTCTTTGCCTCTCAATAATAGTCTCAAATGGATATGAGACTAAAAAGCTGGTTAGCAGAAGAATGCCGGCCTCGTTGACTTTCAAGCAGGCTTGAATGTACTAAAATGCGGACCAATGTTTCTAGAAATTCCTATTTAGATTTAAGAATATTTCCACATGAGTGAATTTAATCTTGGTTACTCTCGCTTAATCACCATCAGATAAGGAACTCTCTATGGTTCGCTCTGAACAACTATGAAGACGATTATGGCCCTCTATTTTAATTTGTCACGTGATGTGCTCTGCATTTTGATTTTTCTTTTGCGATGAGCATCTCTTCTGTCTATAACCTAGGCGATCCAAAGACTGCTAGTAAACATGGCTAGAACAAGATCTGCTCCTTCAGTGGCGCCTAAGAAGTTATCTTCTTCAAAAGTTAAGAAGGCCGAGCCAAAGAAGAAGGTAACAAAGTCTTCTTCTAGTGTTAAAGGAAAGAACGCCGAGGATGTGGCTGCTTCTGCAATAGAGCCTTCATTCTCATCTGAAGTGTCTCCTGAGCTCACTTCCAAGGCAATTTCTGAATTGTCAAAGTTTTTGATTAGACAAGAGGAAGCCAAGAAGAACCTGGAATCCACAAAGAAAGCCTTGTTTGACGATGAGGACTCTGAGCAGGTTGAGAACAACTTGTATTTGGTCATTAACACCCGCAAATACTACGCCAGTAAGGTTCTGTTTAAGCCTAAGATTTTTCAGGTAACGCAACCGATTCACAATCAGTCTGAGTTAAAATCGTGTTTGATCATTCGCGATGCATTAGCCACAACTACGGAGCAGATTGAGGCTCTTGAAAACGCCAAATTGCCAACTGTGACTCAAATTATTCCATTGAAGACCCTCAAGACTGAGTATAAGCAATACGAGAAGCGTCGCAGTTTGTTTGAGCTGTATGACTTGTTCTTTGTTGATGACGCTGTATTCAACTTGATGCCAACTCTTATGGGAAATACCTTTTATGGCTCCAACAAGAGAAAGGTTCCTTTGCCCATCAGAGTGACCGCCTCAAAGAACATGCGCGAAATTTCTACCACCACCATCACCAATCAGCTCAACAAGTGCTTGAACAGTACCTACTTCTTGCCTCCTGTAAGTTCCACAGTTGTGGTAAGATTGGGACAAATCAAGAAAGACGAAGAGGAGCACAACAAGGGCTTGGTCCAGAATGTCAATGACGTCTTATCTCATTTCACAAAAGATTCATACAACAGTGTCTTAATCAAGACAACCAACTCGCCAGCATTGCCTTTGTACTATGCCGAGAAGATCTACAATGAAGAAACCGATATCCTTGACCCCCTGGCGCCCAAGGAAGAAGCCGTCTCGGACGAGGATGCTCAATTCGAGTTGCGCTTGCAGGATTTCGCGACTTCTGAGGATGTTCTGAGAATCATGAAGGAGGTAAAGTAGTTAAATGCAATAAAAGTACTAAAAGTTTGACAATAGCGTAGAGTAGGCCAAACGAGTAAAATGGTCAGCAGAAAATTGTACATTTTCTGATGCATTACTTGCCGATGAAGCGTGTATGTGGATAGCTACGCATCACTCAGGCGACGTTGAAAGTACGTTCCTGCCCTAATTGCACTCAAGAATTCCGATACTAACGTGATAGATGTGGTTTCGTTGAGTCCAGGCGGTGAATACTTAATTGGACGCGATAATGAGTGTGATTTTGTTGTCAACAGCATGGCAGTCTCACGGCACCAATTGAAGCTACAAGTAGGATCTTTGAGTCAGGATAATATCTACGATACATCTTATAAGACACCATTGTTCATCCTGATAATGTCTCGAGCACGATCTATCATTAATGGAGAATCCTTCAAATTGTCCAAAACTGCAAATGGTTTTACCAAGTTGGAATACACAGCTCAGGATACTATTGCAATTCTGTTTAAACCAGGGGAGCAAAATAGTGATATAAATGACGATTCTGTGTCTATAACTGTTTGCTGGAAGCCCTTTACGATTTTAAGTACTGAACTTGCTACTCTGACTGTTGAAAAAATAGCGCGTACTATTGACTGGAGACACACATCAGACGAAAAGTCTGACTTCACGCATAATTACACCGAATCAATCAGTTTATCAAATTCCGGATGTCGCATGGCACTTCTGCGAGGATTACCAATTATGATGCAATCTTGGTTAGACTTGGTCTCAAAAGGTAACCCTAAGGTAAGGCAATGGTTTATAAATCTTGACCCTGCTGAATTCTACTCTTCAACAGCTTCAAGTGTATCTCTTGGAGAAAATGATTATCCTTTCAAGCTCTTGGCACCTCAACTAAAAAGGAAGACTTTGTTAGTGAATACTCATGTTCTTATCTTGCACGACAGCATTGGTTACTTCCCCTCATGGATTAATGCTTTGGGCGGAACGCTGGAGACCTTGGAAGTATTGAAATACTTTACTAAACAGGGATTAAACGAAGTGACTCTCTTGAAAGATATTGAAACCGCAATCCAATTGTTTAGATCAGAAAACAAAAAGTTAGTACTATTGACTGATAGTTTCGACAAGGAAAAATTGAAGATTATAGAAGGAAAGATTGGAGAAATTACTCAAGATGATAGTCTAATCCAAGCAGTCCTTATGTGTGACATTGAGCCTTATGTGAAGTCCTTTAATTTACCTGTGAAAAAGCGTAGGGCGGAGACCGCCAGCTCTCAACTCAAAAAACGACTGCGATATGAACGCGTTGATTCGATGCATTTTTTTGATTTAGAGAAACCGGAAGTTGTCTCGGGACTGTCTTCTACGGCTACTTTACTATCTTCTTCAATAACAGAGAAAAGGGGCCTGCTCCTACAAACAAACAACGGTGAATCATTAGCAGACAATAAGGCAATTAACAATGTTAAGCGTGGCCTTGATGATAAAGGATCTTCCAAGCGCAAGATTCAAAAAGTTGAAAAAACAGTTTCCCTTGTTGAAGCCATACAACTAGTAAAACATAGAGGAACTGAAGACATGAATTCTATGCTAGGATTAGGTGGTAGTGATGAAAACTCGGTTATGGAAGACATGTCTCAACTTGCAATCGTGGAAGTGGTTGAATTTATGAGACGAAAACCTGAAAACCGAGAGTGTTTGAACCTGATGTATCAAGGACGCAAAAACTATAAACCTTTCAAAAAAAATATAAGGCTAAAACCTAATGTTACAAGATCGTTTCTTGATCTCGAAACTGTTCTGGTGGATAATGAAGGTCATTTTGTAGAGTCCAGGGGATCTAATGGTTTTAATCAAGTAAAAACAGTTGAAGAAAGATTACAAAAAGACTTTGAAGGTTCAATGAACCAAGTAAAGACTTACCCAGAAACTGAAAATAGTTTGTTCGTTTCTGAAGAAGATAAAGAATTAGATTTTCGTGTTTCTAGTACATCGAATGGTAAACGGGAGAAGGCTGTTGTTCATAAACAAACTTCCAATGAGAGTTGGCGAAATCTGTTAATTTCATCAAAGGTAGGTCTGGTTCAAAATGTTAGTCTGGATGATGATGATGATGATGGTGATACAGGGCAGCCCAAATTCGGATTCACTAGGCATATATAAATCTTCATTTGACGCTCACTTGGAAGTGGTGTACCGATCAACTTCTGTCATTCATTTATTCGGTAGTCACTTTAATCTAATTCTGAGGACCATTCCACTCTTCTGTCACTTTTGATATGAGAAAGGCGGTATAAACTCCACTTATTAAAGAAAGTAGCATTGCAAAGTTTCTGAAGAAAGCAATAAGTAATCGTGATACGAAGAATATTCTTTTCAGAAGTGATCTTGATAATAATAGTAATACTATTAGTAATAATATCGCTCCATACGGAGAATACTTCGTAAATATTTTCACAGCACTGAAAAGCCTCATGGCTGTAGCCAGTACGTTTTGAATCGGCTTGAGCGACATGTTTAAATGATTGAAAATCACTTGTGTGGTATTGCTAAGCTTCGAAGCAAATTTACCGACGCTGATGTCCATTTCAGTGATTTTTTTATGTGTCGTATCTATATGCTCCTCAATAATTTCCGTTTGTTTTTGAACAGCTTCTTGCAATTGCTGGTTAATACCACCGACAATTTCTCTAAACTGCCCTTCTAGGGCGAGTGAGAAATTGCGTGCGATACTTTCAACAGAAGACTGTATAATTTGAGCTTGCCTTTTAATCTGCAAGTTATTTTCCTGGAGACTATCGCGATGTGCGATAATCATATCTCCTGCACTTTCTATTGACAACCCTACTTTTTCCATGCTAAGTACTTGATCTCTTAGTATCTTGTCAACCTCGCCAGCTCTCGATAATATTCGATTCGATTTTTCGAGCGATACAACTTCAATTGCATCGAAAGCCTCAGAAAGTTTGGATTGGAGAGCGTGTGCTTGCTCCAAACCATGGCTTAGTTCCTCATCGAGTGACAGTATCTCTTTAGAAAAGAATCTCAAGTGGTTAGATATAACGTGGACATTTTTTTCGTAGTCAGTCTCAGTTTGCTTGAAAACGTGAAGAGCAGTCTCTAAAATAGTATGAACATTATGTGTATAGTCATTAAGAACCTCTTGGGCTAATTCAGTCTTATCCAGTTGCTTTTTTAAAGCAATATCAATTTGTTGTGCAAATAAATCGAATTTTAATCGCATTTCTTCCACGATTGTATCAGAATCTTCATGAGATTTCTCTAGACCTTTTAGAAAGTGACGATACTTGACTGTAATGTTTTTGAACAAACTTATAATCTGGTCTTTCTCGTATGGTAGTGACTCTTCGTGGCAAATCTGTTGGATTTCCCGGTAGTACCCACTAAAGGTAGTCCAGAACTGCGGCCATGCTTCTAAACCTTGAATACATTCATCCCAGTCCTCCTGTGTTGTGGGCGCCCTGCATTGCATTGGATATTTTACCCTAGTTGCTTCAAACTCACAAACTGATAGTTTCACGGCTGCTTCTCTCCGTACTGAGGGATTTAATGACTCTATACCTTCCCTAATGCATTCTTTTAGGATGCCCTCTAGTGCCTCAGAAGCACACTTGTTGCTTCGAACAAGTTGTGACGTAGATTCAAAGTCAATTGAATTACTAAATTTTTCCACATCGTGGTCCCTTGATAGCTCCAGAGAAGTAGAGAAGACAATCAAATTAAATGCTAAGATAACATGCTTGAAGTTTCCCATCGCTACCCGAAATCGATTGTGACAATTTTGCACCCATTTATAGAGCAGCCTTACTTCAAAACGGGCCTGAAACATATCTCAAGGAAGCGAAAACAACGCAAAGTAATTAGGTATACTTCAAACATTCGTCTTAGGTATGACAGCCATCCAGTATACCTCTCTCTCGATGGTACACACTCACAAGTAGCCCCAATCGAGATTCTGTGGTCAATTTTGCTTGCACACGACTTCTGTTGGAAACTTTTCACATCCATTCTTCAATTAGCTATCAATTACTATACATCACAGAGGCACAGAATGTCGCTGGTGAGATCACTAAAGAGAGTGGCTTCTAGGTGCATTAGTCGATCATATCTGTCATTTCCTCTGTTTGACGCAAATTTTCAGGAGCTGTCATATCTTTTTGAAGGTGAGAAGTTAACCCCAGAGGAGAATGATGCAGCCATACCAAGCAGGCCAAACCTTTTGAGCATAGAGAAGATACATCATAACATCGTGAACCCTGAAGATGTAGCGGATATCTTGACACGTCCGAGGTTTCTTGATGTAATGTTGACTATTTTGGCTAAAGACAGCCCTGTATTGGGCGACTCACTGCGTCTTCTTACTATGAAGAAAGAAGCAGACAGTGCGGTTCTGCCCAATTTACACTTCGCATCTGTTGCTACATGTTGGTTTTCTGTATTTAATGATCTTATACTGGTTGAGTTATCTCAGTTATCCAGAGATACGTCGTCCATCACATTCTCAAACAAGGAGATACAAACTAGTTTAGACTTGGCCTATAAAGATGCGATGCAACGCGAAGAGAAATTTTACACTTTAGCTGGCATTGAAGCTTTCTTCAATGAGCTCGAGTTGTTAGGTCCAAAAACTGTCCATCAAAGTGACAAACCACAACTTGACTTTGCCAATGTGATGCTCTTTCTTTTGAATACTCGAGAGGTCAAAAGCTCTGCGAGCGATTTCGCAACACTTCTACGGTTCTTGAGCAAATATTCGACTTATATTTCATCGATCGGTTTGAAAGACTTTCTCTACCAAGCGATTGATACTTTGCATTCGTCAAATGTAAATTCCATCAATTTGAAATTAAACGAGTTCTCAAAGATTCTCAAGCAAGACTCTCCGTTATCCAGGATTCTCCAAGACTTGGACCCTTTGCATCTTGACCGTCTTGCATTTTTATTGACGCTTAACCGCGACCTTGACTATGCAACTAATATTCTCCTGGTCTTGATTATAAAGCACAGAGTGTGTCCATCAACCGAAACTTTAGATGCTTTCTTCTCTGTTTACGGACAAATTACTTCGGATGCTTCTCGCGATCAGGTATTGAGAGAATTATCTGACTTGAAGCCAGCGATATTTTATAATGGGTTGACTCTGACAATTTTTGAAGTGTTCTTGCGTCATGTTGTTAATGATGTGAAAGACCTCGAACAACTTTTAAACCTAGTTGATGCAAGTCCAAGTCCAAAAGCCTTGCTCCAAGAGTACCAGCTTCAAATTTTTGAAAAGTTGAAGTTGATACTAGAGACGGAATCGTGCTCGGAAATAGTACAAAATGTCTACATTGCTCAGTTATCTCGAAGGCTATATGTGCATCTGGGTATTTCCTTAGACCAGGAAGTAAAATCATTGTTGCAAGATATGCGCAAATCTCTGTAAATAATAACATACGATCAAAAAACTATTAATTCTCAAATATTAATAGAACCATCCCGATTCAGGATTACTTTTACAGAAAATCAAACAATTAATCTCTATCCCTTTCTAAGTTTAGTGTTTGTAACGGAATGTTTTGTTCGGTGCCTGGCTCATGGTACAATTCATCAGGGGACGCGGACCGTTCCGGTGGCCAGCCACCAGGATCGGGGAGATCGCTCCTTTTGTTCTTCAGATCCGAACTATAAAATCCATTAGTGTATGCATAAAATCCATCGTCGCTAGACACATCATCCGTTCCCCAGCTGTTGAGGAACAAATTTCGCCTCGTACGCATATCATCATTGTCATACTCCTCAAAATCGTCCAAATGTTTCCGGGAAGATATAGTTCGTTTAATAAAGCAAAGCATAGTCACGATTATTGAATGAAGGACGATTGCCACAAGTTGAATCCATCCAATAGCCGAAAGGCGAGGAGTGAATAATAGGACGTCTGCCAAAAATGCTAATTGTGTAGAAAGAAAAGATGCTAATGACAATGCAAACACGCAGTTGAGGTACGGCACCACGTTTCGCAGCTTGAGCTTTGGAACTTCTTTTGCCATCGGAAAATTTTCATGACTTGGTTTGCGTGCGTTATGGTTTCCCGCACTAGTGCTTTCAAATGTCAGTCCGGCCTCGGGCATCGTATTCTCACCTCCCTCAGCAAGAGCATCTCGTCGGAGCTTGTAGAGAGCCATTTGGTGGTAGTATCGATACAAAATTAGCAAAATCAAATTGATGAAGCACAACGAAGATGTACAGAACCCAATTATGTGCATCACCAACAATTTCGATATAGAGTATGTCGTTCGGGAAGGAAGCTGCATCCCGTTACTTGCAAAATCGCCCTGCGCCAGATGAAAAAGAGTATCTTTCATGGGTGGATAGCCGATTGATGGTGGTGAGCACTCTCCTCGACTCAAGTCACATACTCCAAACACTCCAAATGTAAAATTCCTGTACGTCGAGAGGTTGAGGTTCTGCAGGGTTGCGGTTATCGGAACTGTTATCAAAGGGAGAAGCTGTATCACCATGCAAACTGCACTTAGTCCACATATTGCAACTAATCCTTGCTCAAAGCGCACCATCGCGAGCCAGGCTTTTTCCTATGAGCTTGTGTAGCAGTTTGCAAGTAAGACTAGTATCATTTGCCTATGAGGCGTATTAGACTGCACAAATGACGGAGTGATCCAATCACGTGATGTGTCCTGTGGATAAGATATAGTCGTGCGTGGTTCCAAAAAAGTACAATTTTCGTTCACGTGATATCGCCTTATCACGTGCTATGAAGCAGTAGTCTTGCTACGGGCACCAACCTGATGGCGCGAAGACTTCTTACCCTTGCCTCGGTAGTACTAGCTGTGTTATCGGTATTCTTTGCAACTCAGCGTCCTGGCTTTTTTCGCTGTACTCGCTTTAGTTTGAAAAGATTTAACATGACTGGAAGCCATACTGCTCACGCTTACGCCAAAGAGCTTGAGGTTGCAACATTAGCTGTGAAGCGCGCCTCTGTGTTGACTAAACGCTTGAGCGACGCTATAGCCTCCACCCGAGAGCTGGGTACGCACACCAAAGATGACAAAAGCCCCGTAACTATTGGTGACTACGCAGCTCAGGCAATCATTAACCGGGCTATTCAGCTTAACTTCCCTGGGGATGAAATTGTAGGGGAGGAGGACTCGGAGTTACTCCGTAAAGACTCCAAAGAGGGTAAGAGTCTCAGTTCTAAGGTACTGGCCATAATCCAAAGTGTGCAGCAAGACACGAATTCGTCGACCCCGATTATAGGCGCATTAGAGTCTTTGGAATCCATATGTGACAGCATTGACTTAGGAAACTCGAAGGGCGGTTCAAAGGGAAGGTTCTGGGCATTGGACCCGATAGATGGAACTAAAGGTTTCCTTCGTGGAGACCAGTTTGCCGTGTGCTTGGCCTTGATTGTAGACGGAAAGGTCGTTTTAGGAGTGATCGGGTGTCCTAACTTGGCTGAGGTCATTGAGAGCAATGACAAGCACTCAGGTATCGTAGGAGGATTGTTTTCTGCTGTTAAGGATCTTGGCTCCTTCTACTCATCGTTGTTTGATTCCAACGATTTCGTTCCTCTCGAGCAACAAGAGAGAATACAAATGCAGCAAACGGTTGAACCCGATTACTTGAAAGTCGTTGAAGGCGTTGAAAAGGGACATTCGAGTCACTCTGTTCAATCGACTATTAAGGACATTTTGGGTTTCAAAGAAGAAACGGTGCAAAGGCAGACAATAAACTTGGACTCGCAGGTTAAGTACTGTGTTCTTGCGAAGGGACAGGCTGACATATATTTGCGTTTACCAGTGAGTGACACTTATCGTGAAAAAATCTGGGACCATGCTGCTGGCAATATTTTGGTCTATGAAAGCGGTGGACAGGTTGGCGACATTACAGGAGCTGCCTTAAATTTTGGAAATGGACGCATCTTGGACTCTAAAGGAGTTATAGCAAGTAACAAAAAAGTATTTTCAAAGGTTATTGGTGCTGTTGAGCAGGCTTTAGCGCAATAGTTTGAACTAGAAAGTATATTCTTTTACATACATGATCTTATAAAGTTCTTCTAATTGTAACTTTTTTAATTTTTATACATCGTTACCTATTCATTGACATTGACCTTGGCTGCACCCATCATGTGAGGAGCAATTTCTTGTAACCATCCTAATTCAATGACCGAGCAGCTCCTTCCGTAACCTTTTGTTGTGTAAACGTACTCAATGTACATTATGGCGTCTAGATTAACTTTTCCAAACAAGTTTGAAGAAGGATGGATGCTGATTAGCTGGCCTGTGCCAAATGTGCGGTAAGATCTATCTGGCATTCCAATCGCAGTGTTGGTCACATATCCCTTCAAAAATGATTTGAGTATTGAAGGAATGTCAACAGTCTTTTTAAGCTCTTGAAACCCCTCTTCATCCGAATCGGCAGGTTCCGAGTTCAATTCCTCAAGCTGACTCCTCAAATTTCTCAACAACAGTTCCTTCTCTTTGGAAGATAAGCTATCGTCTTGTTTAATTGTGGCAACCATGTAATCCTTTAATTGATGCCTAACTTTCAACACGTTCTTGAAACCCTTGTAGTTGAAATGCATATCCTTACACCAACTTTTAGCTTCTCCGATATTCGCCGAAATTTCTTGATAGTAATTAAAGTACTCTTTTAATGCAATGAGATCGCCATACTTGCAACCTAAGGGACAGTATTGCCGCCTTTTGAAATTAACTTCATCACGGATTTCGCCATCACCGCTTCCAACATTCAAAACCAAGTTATCAACTGAAAGACATGCCACAATATCAATTACTGGGGCCAAGACTTTGAAATCTAGAGCAGTTATTAAAACAACTGAAAGTTGAGGAGGAAGTGGTAAAACAGCCATCTTGTATCCCAATGGCGTTATCTTACCAGCATCATTCAAGGCTCCTAGAGCATACAAGGTGTTTAATGCACTCAATATAGACTCTTTTCCTGGGTGCTCCAACCAGGACCATCTCAATAAATCATCAACTCCAACTTTCTTTAACGTTAATATCGGTAATATAATGTCATTGCGCATAATCTCAGATTCTTGTTGCTTCGGAAGTTGCTTCTCAAAAATACTTTCCAGGTACAAGCGGAAGACTTTACCTTCACTCTCTCTCCCTGCTCTACCGGCACGTTGTTTCGCTGATGCTTGCGATATCGGCGTTGTTAACAAAGTCGACAACCCTAACTGATGTTTCCACACTTTGACTTTCCTCAACCCCGAGTCAACCACATATCTGACACCAGGTACAGTAATTGATGTCTCTGCAATATTGGTTGCTAAAATAACTTTTCTTCTTCTCGCTGGAACTGGCTCGAAGATTTTTGCCTGTTGGCCCGGAGACAAGGCAGCATAAAGCGCCAAAGGAATTATTAAGGGTGCGTCCTTGGGAAGCAATGGGGCTAGTTGGTTTAATATCGAAACACAATTATCGATTTCTTCTTGTCCAGGTAAGAAACAAAGCACGTCGCCCTCTCTTTCAGACCTGTTCACCTGAACTATCGTTCTAACCATAATGTCAACAATATCCTCTGTCGATTCTTGCAAATACAATTGCGAAACGGGGAACATTTTACCCTCAACAAATAATATAGGGGCGTCATTGAAGAACTTGCTAAATTTTTCTGCATTTAATGTGGCTGACATGACAATTACCTTAAGATCTGTCCTCTTCTTCGATATCATTAATTCTTTCAAGAACCCCATTATCAAATCAGTTAAAATGGTTCTTTCGTGTGCTTCATCTAGCACAATTGTTGAATACTTCGATAATTTCTGGTCAATCATAAGCTCTCTTAAAAGCATACCATCAGTCAAATACTTCAACTTAGTCTTCTGGGGGTGCGTTACATTCGCAAATCTCACTTGATATCCAACTTCATCCCCTAATTTGCATCCGTACTCCTCGCTAACTCTGGCAGCTAATGAAGCAGCGGCAACTCTACGTGGCTGAGTCACTGCTATCTGTTTCTTGTTCAATGGCATTAGGAATTGAGGAATTTGAGTAGATTTTCCCGAACCTGTTTCACCAATTATAACTGTGACTTGATTTCTTTGAATATAATCAGTAATATCCTGCTTGTGTTGAAAAATGGGTAATTTTTGGCGTATCTTAAAAAGTTCATTGGACCTTGATATCAATTCATTCTTTGATACTGTACTTTCACTTGTGAAACCTGAGTAGCCTTCATCGTCGTCATCTTCATTGTCGCTATAAATCAGTACAGTCTTCAGCGTTTTGGGAATTCTCTTCTTTGATTCACTGACAACATCATCTTTCTTCTTTAATTCATCTATAACATTCTTCTCATCTATGCTTGTTTCCTTTGGTTCTCTTAGCTTTAAAGGCTCGTCAACGATCTTCTCCTTCGGATGATTTGGCTTTTTTGGCTCATTTATAACATCTTGTTTAGCCTCTGTCTCACTTCCCTTAGGCTCACTTTCCTTAGGCTCACTTTCCTCATCAAACTTAATCTTCTTGTTGCTTCGTTTGACTTCAAAATCATTATTTACTTCTTCACTAGTAGACTTAGGACCTTTTCCCTTATCACTCTCCTCTAAGATTGTACTCTTATTCTTTCCACTTCTCTTCCTCTTCCTCTTCTTCTTGTCCTCCTCCATCAGTCCCAGCCCATTACTCATGGTGTCCAAATAGGTACTCATCGCTAAAAATTCGAGTCGAGATTACCTAACTAACATCAACATTCAGCGCTCAACGGTCCTCCTGTCACAAAAATGATAACAGCGAAAACATTCAAGCGTGGGCTTGGAGTGGCACTGCTGAGACTATTCTCACTAGCCTTCCGTGTGACAGCAAGCCGTTACAATTCGAGCAGTACGGTGACCGTTATTCCCGCGGTGGAAGACTTGGTGGATGTGGAGAAGCATAGTAATGATCTTAAAGCTTCAGTTGTCGGCCATTTGCAGTCGCGACACTTGGTGGAAAGCGTATCCCACGATCTGTTGTTTGATGCTACTAATAGTACCCAGCTCAAAGTCTACTGTGGAGCTGATCCGACAGCCAAATCGCTTCACTTAGGCAACTTGTTGCCTTTGATGGTACTCTTGCATTTCAATTTGCGTGGTCACGATGTGGTTGGTTTGGTTGGTGGTGCTACTGGATCTGTAGGCGACCCCAGTGGAAGGTCTCTGGAAAGAGCTGCTCTTCATGAGATTGAGTTGCAGGAGAATATTACCAGAGTACAAACGCAAATGATGCAGTTCTTGCAGAATGGTAAGAAGTATGCTGAGTCGCGAGCATATCCCTGCGCTCAGGCAGGCAAGACTTTTGCTGCAAATAATGCGCTATGGTGGAAGGAAGTGAAGATGTTGGACTTTTTGTCAAGCATTGGGCGCTTCATTAGGGTGGCTTCCATGTTGGGAAGAGACAGTATTCTGTCACGTCTCGACTCTCAGCAGGGTTTAGGCTACAATGAATTCAGCTACCAAGTGATGCAGGCGTACGATTTCTGGTACTTGTTTAAGGAGCATGAGGTGAATGTGCAGGTGGGTGGCAATGACCAGTGGGGTAACATCACAGCAGGAATTGATATGATTTCGCGCTTGCAGAAACACTACAATATCAGGCAAGACTTACCGTCGTATGGGTTGACTGTCCCGTTGATGACAACACCCTCGGGAGAGAAGTTTGGCAAGAGCGCTGGAAACGCCGTTTTCATTGATACTGAATTTACGAGCCCGTACCAGTTATACCAGTACTTTATCAACGTTCCTGACTCCATTTTGACAAAGTTACTCAAATCTTTTACACTCTTGCCACTCGATGTAATTGACGGCGAGATTATTCCAACTCACCTCGCCGACCCTGGAATCCGGTATGGGCAGCGGATATTGGCACGCGAGGTGGTTGACTTGGTTCATGGACCCGGTACAGGAGACGAGATGGCATTCATTACCGGCTTTTTGTTTCCCACTCCCAGTGTGCCTTTCAATGACAATATCGGAGCCGACCAGTTGATAACTAGCTTTGCAAAGCTGGGTATCTTGGTAGAGTTGAGCTTGGCCGAGTACGCGGCGGGAGAGTGCAAAATGAGCACCTTGTTGGCCAAGGTTCTTGGAAAGAGCAAGCGTGAGACTCGTAAATTGGTGCAGGCTGGTGGAATATACTTGGGTTTGGGCCGCGACCAATTTGAGGATCCAGAAGATGTGGTATTGTTTGATCCCGAGAACCACTTGATTGAAGGAAAATTATTGTTGGTAAGACAGGGTAAACAAAAGTACCATGTAGTACACTTTAAATAAGCACTGGTACCCGCGCAAACATACTGAGGCAAGTTCCACAGGCAGAGACTTTGATGTGCAAGGTCATTGTATATAGCACTTGTGTGTCAATTTAGACCTCTAAGATTATTCAATACTAATAGGCACTATCGTAACCGCGGTGAGGCATAGGGTGATTCGGTGAACTCTATTCAAATTCTTGTAATGTGTTTTTAAGAAATTTAAGATTACACATGAATGAATCGTAAGGTTGTAATGGGATTGTTAACCGGAACCATATTAAAGTCAAAACACGCAATGTGAGTGAGCTCCCTCGGAATTGAGCTACTGTTGCCAGCAAGCAACAAGACGTCAAGGTCTAAATAGACTTGGGCAACAATAGCCCGCCTTGGCCTCATAGACCTACCAGGTTCGAATAACCTGACAGGTTCCGATAGCCTAATAGGTTCCAATAACCTGCAGGGGTACCAATAGTTTGTTCAGAAACTTAATAGTTAGGGAAATCTGAAGTAACGTATTACCTCGAGATCCGATAGTATGAGCATGACCAAGTTATTCAGTTAGAAAAGGGTCCAGCATACCAAAATATAACTTTGTTATGAAATTCATTTCTGAAAGTGATTAAGTATAATCTTTTGGTATTTAACTAACGGTTCGGCGCATTATTCTGTGTGCTATTCCCAAGGTTTCTTATTCTACATTCCCTATTTTGTGATAGAATATTCTACCTGAACATTGAATTTGCGAGAACGAAAAATTTTTGTAAATGGCAACTTGTCCGAGCGGTTAAGGAGAAAGACTCGAAATCTTTTGGGCTTTGCCCGCGCAGGTTCGAGTCCTGCAGTTGTCGTTTTCTTTTTTAGTCTGCTTAGAGGCAGAATGTATTATTTTCGCCCAATGACGCTTACCGCCGACGCTGCAGACCGGTCCTTTGTGGTGCCGAAGTGCCGAGGTGCCATGGCGCAGTTGGAGCGCGTAATGGCCCGCCCGCTGCATACGCCTGATTATTATTACTGTTGTTCACCAAAGTCTGGCCCAGACAGCCCTATTAGTGAGCGCGAGGCGTCTAGCCCGGAAAAAAATGAATCCGAAGGAGACCCGTGCCGTGATTGATCTAGATTTGTATGCAGATGTGGCATCAAAAGTTTGTGGTTACAAAGCATTTATCTGCAAATATAAACAGTGTTTCCTCGCCCCTTGTCGTAGCAGCAGTATCAGTACTCCAGACATGTCCAAGTTCTACGAATTGAGTCCGCTCAACAACAAAGGTGTTGCCTACCCCTTCTCCGAGCTCAAGGGCAAGGTTGTTCTTATTGTCAATGTGGCGCTGAAGTGCGGTTTTACTCCACAGTACGAGGAGTTAGAAGCTTTGAACAAGGAGTTCGAGGGTCAAGACGTTCAAATTTTGGGTTTCCCATGCAACCAGTTTGGTAGTCAGGAGCCTGGTGAAGCTGAGGAGATTGCGAGTTTCTGCAAGCTTAACTTTGGTGTTACCTTCCCTGTTTTGCAAAAGATTGATGTCAATGGTAAGAACGAGGACCCTGTGTACACTTTCCTCAAGTCACAAAAGAGCGGTCTCTTGGGCTTGAATCGCATCAAGTGGAACTTTGAGAAGTTCTTGGTCAGCAAGGACGGTAAGGTCGTGGAGAGATACAGCTCGTTGACCAAGCCAAGCTCGATCCGCGGCAAAATCCAGGAGGAGTTGAAGAAGTAAATGTGTGTGGGAGCTATAATTCAACCGTATCTTTTATACAATCTACTCTTTGTGAGGGTCGGCAGGGTTGATCCACCTCGGACAGTGTAGAATTTATTTAGATTCGCGCGGCTCAATCAATATCAATCATGAATAACTTCTCTTATCATAGCGTGGTATCGTTTCGTCGTACCATAGCGTCATAGTGACGTATTGGTTCTAGTCTGTAAGAAACTGTTGGTGCTGAAGCTTAACCCCTAAGTGGCTTGGCAGCTGTATTGTGAGCTCTAGAAACCTCATTTACTCAATAAACCTTTTGGGACCTACTGAAACCTAAATCTTGCTACAACAGACAATTCTATTCTGAAATGCTCATCCCATTCCGCTACTCCGCGCATATGCAATACTCGACCCTTCCCGCTATTCCGTGCCTATGGTAGCCTATCTCCTATCGTTCCATGTGTTCAGGATGGGGTAGTCGATACCTTACCAGAAATACATCTACATTCCGTGACCTTTTCCCTAATCTCTACTACACAGGCATTTAGCCGCCCAACAATCCAGTGAAACGTCGCTAGCTAGTCTCGCTGTTCTCCTGTGTACCAACCTTTAATCTTGCATCCCTTCACAGAGTCGATATGTCCCCTTACGTAATTCCCAATCGGTGAAAGCGCGATAAGAGCGCCGTGTCATACCAGCCAGCGCCGAGCTACAGTCTCGCTAATGTTCCACCCAACAAATTCGACCATTCTAGCTATTCCGACCATTTCAGCCGCCACCACCACACCATCACACCACCACAGCACCTTAGCACGTCCTACGCTATGTGCATCTGGACTGCCGACTGCGGCTGCCTGTAACTCCTTAAGGTTGCTGCAACCTCCTGGAACTATCTGGAACTCTCTGGAATTCTCTGGAACTGCAAAGAACCAGCGCTCCCCCGCGCGAAACGCCAGGGCGGAATGGGAACCGGAATAAAAGATTACGTCACGTGTTATGATGGTAGTAGCCGGATTAGGAAATCCCCACTGGTTTCTCGCATCACACGACCAGGAGCCACTGCGAGGGCAGGAGCCACTTATCTTATCCTGGAGCCGCACCTTCTCTCAGACAGTGTCAGCAATACTCGTTCTTTGCTACTCTCCGACAGGTTTCGGTACAGGTGTACACAATGGGACTGGCGAAGGATGATACGGGCCTGGTTCAAGGAGGCCCGAGTACGGACGTGATAGGGGCGGGTAAGGCGGCAGTACACGCGATGGGTCCGGTGACGGAGTATGGCGCGTACGAGTCGGGATCGGCACTTTTGCGTGGACGTTACTCATTTGTGCGGTCACTACAGCTGGGTGCTTTTGGTACTGTCTCGTGTGCCAGTGATACTGTCGATGGAGGGCGCGTGAGCATCAAGGCGATTCCACGGTTGGAGAACGCCAACCCCGCGTTGGGCGAAAAGTCATGCTTGGAGATTGCACGTATCGAGATTGAGGCCTTGGAGGCTTTGAGACCGTACACGGGACCACGCATTCCTGGGGCGACCTGGAAAGATGGGGAAGATGGGGGCGCGAGCTTTATCTGCCAGATGCAAACGTGGTTTGAGACCGCGACGCACGTTGTGCTTGTACTCGAGTTCTGCGAGCACGGTGACTTGTACGACATGGTACACGAAAGGGGTTTGTCGAGTTACGAGATGCTGAGAATGGTGCACCAGTTGCTGTCGGCCATCCGCTTTAGTCATTCACGCAACGTCTTCCACCGCGATATCAAGCCAGAGAACATTTTGATTGACCGCCACGGCAACTTCAAGCTCTGTGACTGGGGCTTGGCTACTCGTCAGCGACTCCTGAGAGAGTTCCATGTTGGAACTACAAAGTTCATGGCGCCCGAGTGCTTCTTGCGCAGAAACAACGCTTTCTTGGTGAGAGAGTACGACTGTGTCTACTCCGACTACTGGTCTTTTGGGGTGAGTGTCTTGGCCAGTGTCTTTAGTCACTCGCCTTTCCGGGTGTGTCAGCTGGACGGTACTACTGCAGTCGCGGGACTGGAAGCGACAATTGTCAATGACCCTAATTTTGTGAGCTTCGTATTGGACGGAAATGTGAGCGTCTTGTATGATATCTACCCCACAATGAATGAACAGTGCTTCAGACTGTTTATGCACGTTTTGCAATCGGGATCTGCGCAGGATAGCAGTTCGGAGATTAGGCGCAAGGCGAGCACGCGCGACATGTCGATGTTTGTGGAGACGTTTTCGAAGGCGTGGCTAGATTTGAAACTGCAGTCAGAGACCACCTTCAGTCTGGTTCACGGCCATCTTGCTGCTCTGACCGAGTCAGAGCGTGCACCGCATAGCCAGCCTCGCCCCATACTCAACAATACCTGGCTGACATTAGCCATCCCCGGCTTGGCTGACTCTTCACTTAAGACTTTAGGTCTGTGGTGCGACTGGGACGATTTGGATAACTTGGTACCGCTCAAGATGGATGCGATGACTTTGCGCTCGGACAGCTTTTACGGTCACACGCCCAGGTCAAAACTTCAGGATACCCCGGTCCATATCCAGGAGGAGAATCCAGACTGGTGGCTCTAGGTGGAGCACGGCTAGATACTCTTTTGCACGGCTAGAATCTCTCCTGCGCGGCTGGACACTCAGCTGGTTTGACGTTCCTATATATTTCATGTTTATGATTGCACTGGCATTTGAGATAGCAACAGCTAGTTTCAGATGTCTAATGATTTTAATTGTAGAGCTGTAGTGGTGGATATTGTGGCGGTTAGTGACGAAATAACCCCTCGGTACTCCTGTCTGTAATAAAAACGTTATACTGGTTGCAAAATACATCCATACCGCGATACTGAGATTTGAGAATGCAAAATCTTTGAAATGGAGGTAGCGTGTGGCGTAGGGTGTGCTTTAATAGGCGTTAATAGGCAAGTAAGAGTGGTGCTGTGGAACTGGGGATACATGACCGCATTTTGTTGCTGTTCTCGATCCCCACGCAATCAGTCAATCAGTGACCAAGCAACATTTAGACTTGTAATATTTGTGGGGAACTACGTAATTTGGCACGTGGAGTTTTCATTCAGAATTAGTCACCAAAGTGAAAAGATATGCTAAATAAAGATTAAGCATGATAAGGCACCTATCCAAACCAAGGCGATTGGGAGAGAAATTGCCTTGAAATAGTTCACAGCGCTTCCGGCCCGCTGGCATCTTTGTCTTTGACGGTGCCGGTGCCGGTGCCTGCAAGAGACGCCGTTACCGGCGCGAAATGCGGCCAAAACATCCACGCCTCAAGGATCAAAATTTTTCACCGTCGACCAACTTTCAGTATAAAAGGGCGCCCGAATCCGTTTTAGACTTCAGTCATAAACAGCTAATCACAGAATGTCCTTTAGAAACGCTTCTATTCGCACAGCCAGAGCCGCCTCGATGCGCGCTGCCAAGCAAGCCACTCAGCAGAGAACCATGTCTGCTTTGACTTCCGCAGCCGTCAACACTGCTCGCCCTGCGATGGTCGGTGTCGCTGGTGCCGTCCGCACCACTGCCATCCGTGGTATCAAGAACATCAACTTTGCTGGTACCGAGGAGGTTGTCCACGAGCGTGCTGACTGGCCCGCTGAGAAGTTGTTGGAGTACTTCAAGAATGACACATTGGCCTTGATTGGTTACGGTTCCCAGGGTTACGGCCAAGGTTTGAACTTGCGCGACAATGGATTGAACGTCATTGTTGGTGTTAGAAAGAACGGTGCGTCCTGGAAGGCCGCCATTGAGGACGGCTGGGTGCCCGGTGAGACTTTGTTTGACGTCAAGGAGGCCATTGGCAAGGGTACCTATGTCATGAACTTGTTGTCTGACGCTGCTCAGTCCGAGACCTGGGCAGAGCTCAAGCCGTTGATCACCAAGGGCAAGACCTTGTACTTTTCCCACGGTTTCTCCCCCGTTTTCAAGGACTTGACCAAGGTTGAGCCCCCTACTGACATTGATGTCATCTTGGCTGCCCCCAAGGGTTCCGGTAGAACTGTCCGTTCTCTTTTTAAGGAGGGTAGAGGTATCAACTCGTCTTACGCTGTCTGGAACGATGTTACCGGTAAGGCTGAGGAGAAGGCTATTGCCCTTGCCGTTGCCATTGGTTCCGGTTACGTTTACAAGACCACCTTTGAGAGGGAGGTCAACTCCGACTTGTACGGTGAGAGAGGCTGCTTGATGGGTGGTATCCACGGTATGTTCTTGGCACAATACGAAGTCTTGAGAGAGAACGGCCACACCCCGTCTGAGGCTTTCAACGAGACTGTTGAGGAGGCTACTCAGTCTTTGTACCCCTTGATCGGTAAGTACGGTATGGACTACATGTACGACGCCTGCTCCACCACCGCCAGAAGAGGTGCCTTGGACTGGTACCCCAGATTCAAGGACGCCTTGAAGCCTGTATTTGAGGACTTGTACGAGTCCGTGAAGAACGGATCGGAGACTCAGAGATCTTTGGACTTTAACTCTCAGCCCGACTACCGTGAGAAGTTGGAGGAGGAGTTGAAGATTATTAGAGGAATGGAGATTTGGAGAGTTGGAAAGGAGGTTAGAAAGTTGCGCCCCGAGAACCAGTAAGTTTACTGTCTCTTCTGGTGACATGACCCAAAATACCCAAAGTCAAGTCAAGCTGTCTCGCACTCTCTGATGGTCGAATACGAACGACTAGAGTAGTGGAGCAGTACCATTGCTTTCAATTCTTTCTCACTGTATTTATTGAGGCTGCTACAAAACATATTCATGACTTTTATATCACACTCTTTGCATATAGGAACACTCTGTTTGTCGAATAAACATGTTCAGTGATTTAATCTAGCAGTTCAAAATTGTAGATTTTAGGCGATGCGGTTTGTACAACTTCAACCCTAAATACCATCACGTGATAATTGTATAACCGGAAATCATTATCACAAGCAAACACGTGATCAAATTGAACCGGTGTGAAAATTTTCAGTCAAGGAGCTCCAAACTCGTTAAGCCCACACTTATCATCGTAGTAAAATGGCTGTCGGAAAGAACAAGAGATTGTCCAAGGGCAAGAAGGGCTTGAAGAAAAAGGTCGTTGACCCTTTCACGAGAAAGGACTGGTTTGACATCAAAGCTCCTTCTACGTTTGAAAAGCGCGATGTTGGTAAGACATTGATTAACAGATCTACTGGATTGAAGAACGCCGCTGACGGCTTAAAGGGACGTGTCGTCGAGGTATGCCTCGCTGATCTTCAGGGATCGGAGGACCACTCTTACAGAAAAATCAGGTTGAGAGTGGATGAAGTCCAAGGTAAGAACTTGTTGACCAACTTCCACGGCATGGACTTTACTTCTGACAAGTTGAGATCACTTGTTAGAAAATGGCAATCCCTCGTGGAGGCCAATGTTACCGTGAAGACTGCTGATGACTATATTTTGCGGGTTTTTGCCATTGCATTCACCAAGAGACAGGCTAACCAGATTAAGAAGACTACGTACGCCAAGACCTCCAAGTTGAGAGAGGTGAGAAAGAAGATGATTGAGATCATGCAGAGAGAGGCTTCCCAAGTGACCTTGGCTCAATTGACTTCCAAGTTGATCCCTGAGGTTATCGGCCGCGAGATGGAGAAGTCCACTCAGACCATTTTGCCTTTGCAGAATGTTCACATCAGAAAGGTCAAGGTGTTGAAGCAGCCCAAATTTGACTTGGGTGCTCTCTTAGCTTTGCACGGAGAAGCAAGAGGAGAGGAAAAGGGCAAGAATGTGTCGGGATTCAAAGACGTGATCCAGGAGTCAGTTTAAATTGCCAATTCATGACTTCAATGACCCTAATGCTTCACAGATATCTTATATAAATCCAATCCTTCTCTCTATAGTCCAGCTTTGGTTTCTGGATGACGTTTAAATGCTTTTACCATAAAATGTTTGTATTGTAGTTTTAAACCGTGCATTCGGTGAAGCAGAAAATCGGAATTTACACTAAATTCCCCAGATACGAATACCCCTCCTTACAACCACAGTGCCATGGCGTACCAGTCAAGAATCGCTAAGGTAGATGAAGACGAGGGGGAAGATGGATGGAATGTTTCCATTCCATCTTCGACTGATTGTTTGGTCGATGCAACCTCTAATGAAAACAACCCAAAAGGAGCAAAGGACGTGGAACGTGTAACGCATTCTGAAACGGAAATTACGGCATCGCTAGGGGAAAACGACAAGAAACTGCTAGACATGGAAACGAAACCCTTGATATATTTCCGGGCTGATAACGATGAGGACGAAGTGGCAGAAGATGATATGAGCTCACAGGCTTCGTCTATTTCATCCAACCCGGATAAGCCAGGAAAGAGTTCTCAAGCGCCAGAGACGAATAGAATACTGGTTTTCCCCTCAATATCCAGGACTTCTTCAACCACATCATCTTTGCCTTCTCCATTCTTGGCAAAATCAGCGCCTTTGAATCCATATACCACGGTGGAAGATGTCAATTCATTTATTTCCAAAGAGCGAGAGCATACCGCATTAGAACGAGGAGCTTTAGAGGATTCGCTCTCAGGAAGACTGCAATTTAGTCCTGCTTCGGCGAGCAGGAAGAATTTTTTGAGCAGCATGAAGGCATCCATTGGTCTTCAAACTGCTACATTAGAGGCTCAAAATCACATTAGCAGCCAATCTACAGACAGAGATCTGCCTAATGGAGTGAAAGATGAGGAGCTGGTTACCCCTCTTACTGAAGAGGCTGATGGGAAAGGAGGATTGGTAGCCAGTCCAAAGATTATTGCTTTTCGTAAATCAAAGAGATCTACTAGTGATGCAAGTTTTCCTGCAAACAAGACTAGCAAGATTACAGAGGATGATCCAATACCATACGACCCAAACATGTATTCTTCAGAATTTTTTAAGGGTTCGATCTACAGATATGCCTCTATGAGGCGCAATACTGAATTTCATACCCTTTTCAGATCTCTAGACTTGACGGACAGTCTCTTGGATGACTTCTCTTGCGCGCTTAGCCGAGAAATTCTTTTGCATGGACGTATTTACATTAGTGAAGCTTATCTCTGTTTCAACTCAAACCTCTTGGGATGGGTAACGAACGTGTCAATAAAGTTTGTGGACATTACTCGTATTGAGAAGAAAATGACGGCAGGTTTGTTTCCGAATGCCATATTGGTACTGACCAAAAATGCGAAGCATAATTTTGCCAGCTTTCTTGCAAGAGACCTGACCTTTGACTTTATTAAGACTGTATGGCAGGAAGCAGGCGGTGGTAAGTTTGCTGAAAGTTCTGACGAGCTAGATTCGTCATCAGTGACACCAAGGAGTTCGAAAAATGGATTGAATGATAAAAATTCGGAATCTTCAACTCCAAAGATCCAGTCTTACATAATGTCTATTGACGGAGATGGAGATGCGACAAGACCTGGGGAATCAAATAGTGAAGAAAGCTCAGATGAAAACCTGGATGATGAATCAGAAGATGAACAAGGGGTCAAGCAGGAAGACTCGAAAGAATTGAAGGGTATTTCATCTGGCGATAAGGAAACACTTTGCGAAGTAAGTACCAGGATATTACGGTTTTCTGACGAGTCAGGGTACAGTAATAGAGGTCCCGATACTCATCCAGCTACAGAAAGTCCCGAACTGTTGTCCTTAGAGAAGAATGAGGTCAATCTTTGCGATGTTATTATTCCTGCTCCGTTAGGCGTGACCTTTGATGTATTGTTTGGAAGCAAAAATACCAGTTTTCATAGAAAATTCTTAGAGTCGCAAGATGGCTCTGAGATTACTGACTATGATGAATTTTATCCCATCGAAGATGACCCCACCAAACTTGAGAGAAAGTATGAATACCGAAAAGAGTTGGGGTACTCGATAGGCCCAAAATCAACAAAGTGCGAAGTCAGTGAGGTAATTGAGCACTTAAATTTCGCTGACCATGTAATTGTATTGACAAGTACAAGTACACCCGATGTGCCTCTGGGAAACTCATTTTCGGTGAAGACAAGATATGTTTTTACATGGGCTCAAGATAATTCAACTCAGCTCTGCATATCGTTTTTCATCAAATGGGTGGGAAAATCGTGGATCAAGGGGATTATCGAAAAACAGTCGTTGGCTGGCCAACAGGCTGCTGCAAAAAGTTTAATTGATTCGTTAAACGCAGAAATAAAATTGTCTACCTACTATATCGATGGTCCTGTCGAATTGAAACCTGCCTCGTTGAAAGAAAACTCTGAGCCATTAACAATAGCTAAGAAGGAAAGGAATAACAAATCAAAACAGACAAAGAAAGCACCAGGAGCAATTAAAAAGAGCAGGTTTGATACTTTTTTTTCAAGCAAGCCTTCTTATTGGACATACCTTACGAGTTTTATTCTTGTTGTATTATTTGCTTGTCAAACCTTGACTTATAGAGCGATCGGAAACACGAATGAGATAGTTAAAATGCAAGTAGCGGCAAATCTCCATTTGATCAATGCAATACAAGTCTTGGCAAGCACCGCTGGATCAAAAAGAGAAACCGAGAATAAAGTGAGATCTCCAGGAGCCGAATTACAATCTCTCGAATCTGAAAAGTTTTGGAATTGGGTCACAAGTGAACATGGCAAAGATCTCACAGACTTAGAGAAGATTGACTTTTTGACTTCTCAATTGAAGGCCATAAATATTGGTTGAGTCCAGGTTTGAGCAACTCAGAGGGATTTTGCATAGTTTTAGCATGTCAGGTAAATCATTTACACCACTAATTTTTTTATATTAAACTTTTACTGAAATGAATTAACAGTATTCATACATTCATCGTAATTATATACAAGAGAAGGTTTTATGCGATATATTTTCAACCAAATCTAGCAAATTTTGAGTTGCCTATCAAAATCGGTTTCGGCTTTTTCAATCAAGGTCATATCTTCTATAGTGTGCGCAATGATTTTATCGTTGGAGTCGTTAAGTTCAAGGATGAAGATGCCCGAAATTACTCTTTCGAGTCTCTTTTTTTCTTTCGTCAACCTCGTCAAGGCAGTTGATACTTGAAATAAGCTGGCAGTGATGGAGAGAACAGATTCTGAAACTGTGCGCAATCCACTATTATTTGCATTCTTTTCTTTTAAAAATCTCATACTATCCAACTTTGACCATTTGTGAGAACCGAATTTTGCATCCGAGGTCGAGTGATGTTTAATTTGGAGAGTTTCATCGGTGTGTGAGAGACTATTATTTTTACTCAGCGGCTCGTCCAAGGACAAGTGATGACATCCCTCGGAGCATGTTGTCCACCGAATATAGATTTTTGTAGAATCAGAGTACACTGCCTGTATGTCAGGTAGGTTTGAAACCCTCACCGACTGAATGTGTAACTTCACTTTTGGGTTTAAAAGTACTGAAGTCAATATCACCTGGATAGCTTTAAGCGTCGTATAGTATGAAGCATGGCCCTTAATATTCGGCAAATAGTAGTTGTACTGGTCAAAGAAAGTAGGACACATCCTAAGGAGTATATCACGCGAGATTAACGGCTTGGGTATAGACTTGTTAAGTAGGTCTGGAATCAATGACTTCACATCCTCCACCATTTTGCCAAGGTTTGCCTTCTTATTCTGTTCCTCCTTATTTATCTTGCTTCCCCTATCATCATCAGACGAGGCAAACCTGACTACTTTTCTGTCAGAAGTTGACGCATAGTATCTTTGCAAGCTGTATGATCTTCCAGGCGAAACTGCACTGCTGATTAATAGTAATTGAGTTTTATTCTTTGAAAGGCGTGGTTGCCTTGCTGCGGATGTAATGACTGAGTCAATACATAGGCCACGCAATTGCCGCCTCATTCTTCAAGCAATGCGAGATACCCACCTTCTCTCGTACTGCAATGTTTGCTTGCGGTATAGCTGCAGCAGACGGTAATGGATTTAGAGTCTTGCTTTCTTGTTGAGATTCTCCTGTACATAACTATAAAATCTAGAATACTGCCTAAAGAGTTTCGTAAAGCATTTCGAGGAGCTTGTACTCTTCGTTTGCCTCATCAATTTCCGCAAAGTTTCCAATCAAGTCGTCGCCTCTCACAATTCCTGGCAAGGGCCTGCCGTTTGCTTGCCTTTTCCAGATTTTTTTGGCTTCTTCGTCGGTGCCCAAGTCGCGATACTCGAATTTGACGCCGTTAGCCTGTAAAATTGTAGCCAACCTATTCGTCCTGGGTCTTATTTGCATACCACCAGCCAAGGAAGTGTATATGTATATAGGAAGGCTTTGCAAGTGCTTTTTGATTTCCTCAGGAGAAACATCTAAATCCTCCAAGTCTGAATCTGCGCCAGGTACCACGGCCTTAGAGGCAGTCTCTTTTTCAGAAATAGTTCCTTTTTCAGTGGACGTCTTAGTAGGCCTTTTCTCTGTAAGCTCTTTCGCGGTTGGGTCTTTCTTAACTAGATCTTTCTCGGTTGGCTCCTTTAAAGTGGACTCTTCCTCAGTAGAATCCTTCTCCGTTGGCTCTTTAACAGAAGTCTCCTTTTCAGTAGTCTCCTTGTCAGTTGGCTCTTTCACAGTGGTCTCCTTTTCAAATGGCACTTTCACAGTAGTCTCCTTGTCAGTAGCCTCTTTCTCAGCTGGTTCCTTATCAGCTGGCTGTTTCTCTGTTGGCTCCTTTAAAGTCGACTCTTTTTCAGTTGGCTCTTCCTCAGTTGAACGCTTCTTTGTTGGCTCTTTCACAATAGTCTCCTTTTCCGTCGGTTCTTTCACAGTACTCTCCTTATCAGTAGACAATGGGGTCACCTCCTTTTCAGATTTAGTTACCGGCAAGAGTTCAGAAGTTTCCTTCTCTCCCTCATCACTTGGTTTTGAAATGGAGTCATGAGCTGTTGCAGCAGCACTTTTTATAGCACCAACAATCCCTCCAGTCTTGTTAACGAGACTATCCTTGATGGATTCAGTGGCAGATACCACCTTGTCATGAATCACGCCAGAAGTAGCCTTCTCCAGAGAAGTTAATTTATCCTCCGCTACTTTTGATTTGACACTCTTTGCATTTTCAGATGAAGTTTCATCTTTCGCTTCGTCTGTACTTCCATCCTTAACGAGTGCGGATCCTGCCAAGACCCCCGTTATCACGTCAAGCGCCTTATCGGTCTTGTGGCTAATGGCATCCTTGATAGACTCAGACGTGCTAGATTTAGCGTTGTCAGTAGAGTCTTCCTTTGGTAACTGTACAGACTCGCTCGCAATGAGTTTCTCTGTCGGACTCAGATCAGTCGCTTTGCTGGATACGGCGGAGTCTTTCTTGGCTTCCGGGATAATTGAAGAAGCCTTGATTTCTTTTTTAGAACCAACATCAGAAGCAGGAACCAAGCTGGCATCGGCTTCGATTGGTTCCGGTGCAGACTTAGAAATAATATCAACATTTGTAAGATCATCATTAGCCTCAACGGCAGTGTTATCTACTGTTTTTGTTGAGTTTCCGTCCTCTAACGTATTAGAGACAGTTGTCTTGGGGCTATGAGTCTTGGAGACATCGATGTCCTCGGCGGTAAGAATAGGCCCAGTAGGCTCACTCTCTTCGCTAGTGACCGGCGGTAAAGCCACCGGTGTATCAACATTTTCTGGTTGCATAAGAGTAGTGGTGGTTTCAGGTAAACTTGCCTTCGAGAGGTCAATATTTTTGGCCTTTAACACCGGAGCCTCACCTTCCCTTTTGTCCTGAGGCTCACCTAAAGGGGCCTTCGTCAAGTGGAGAACCTCCTCCACCATGGTATCCAAGTGATCTATGGTAGAATACGGGTCATCCGTCACGAGCGCACCTTCCCTAACCAATTCTGTGGCGGATGAATCATTCTTTTCATTTTCAGTATCTGCTGGTCTAGCTCTTGATCTTGATCTAGAGATTGAGCGGAGGTAATTTGTCGACGAGACTGACCGGGTAGAGTACAAGTTATTTGTTGGCTTGAACTCTTGGGACGGTCTATCGACATTGAAATTAGAGTAGTCCCCTGTAGTAACCAATGATGGCTCTCTGGCAAACAAGTCAGCATTTTCAGGCAGGTTCGACAGGTACACATTGGGGTTACCACGTGCAGCACTCAATGTCTTGTCAAGGCTCATAGCAGCCGTAACTGCTGCCGGAGTAGGCGGATACGCAGCACGGTTAATTCCGACCGGGGCAGTGACTACCGGAGCGGCAGCCGCGGCTTGCGCAACAGGAGTCGCAGGGTCATCTGAAGAAGCGGCCACGGATTTAGCCTCTTGCTCCGCCTCTGCCTTGGCAATGGAATCACCCATGGTTGGTTTGGACTTTCTTGATCTCCGTTCGTCATCTGCGTCATCCTCCTGCTCAGCTTCGTCTTCTTCGGGAACCTCAGAGTTCAAAGCCAAATCCGCAGGTAACTCGTAGCTGGTGGGATCTTCCGTGTGGGTGTTCTTGTAAGAGTCGCCTCTAGCCAAGTGGGGGGCTACTGCAGATCGCGACCGGGAGCGTTCCTGGCCGTGACCAACCAGGTGCCGAGCTCTAGATCTCGAGCGCGACCTGGTCAGGGACTGACTTGCCAGTTCTGTGTAAAAGTAAGGCGCATGCAAGCCATCGTGCATGCCAGCACCAACACCCTGTTCCGAAAGGGCAGTCTGATACCCGTCTGCAACGGTGTCATTAGATGCGCTAGATGTCGCAGAATCAGCTGCAGGCACAGCTGTGGATGCAGACACAGCAGGTGCAGACACAGCAGGTGCAGAGGCAGCAGAGGCAGGGGCAGCAGAGGCAGAGGCAGCAGAAGCAGCAGCAGACGCAGCAGATGAGGTCAGCGCAGTGGGCAATCTGTGGGGGTCGTACGACTTTACAGACGTCAAGAAGTCGTCGTGGGACGAAAGCTGGTGTTCTAACTGGTACTCAGACAAGTTTGGCGTCGAGTAGATAGTCAGGCGCCCATCCAGTGCTGCAGACTTGTATGGCAGTGCTGCAGCGTGACTGGAGAAGTCCAATGGCGTGCCAGACACGGACCCAGTGCTAACCACGCCGTTCTCACTCGAGCGGCTCGTGTTGCGAGCAGTGTCACGCGTAGCGGACACTGGCGACACGGCCGGAGATGCAGCTGCAGCTGTAGCCAGGACCGCAGCAGATCCATCATCTTTCTTGTTCGCCTCGCGGACCACCTTCTCGCGGTCGTACTTGCTGCCCTCCTTGACTTGGCCGTCATTGTCCAAAAAACGGTCAAAGTCTTCCTCTGAGCCCAAGAGCGCGCCCTCACTGATCAAGTCGTCGAGAGACGCGGTCAAGAACAGCGACAGCATCGTCGCCTTGGCCTTGGGGCGCTTCTTCTTGCCTTGCTTCTCCAGCTTGTCTTTTTGCAGCGACGAGTACTTCTCGGGGTGAATATAGTTGTTGTGCTTGGAATCGTCCGCAGAGCGAATCGACGCACCAACGAGGGATGGCGCCGGCAGGCTCTCAGCACGCTCCAACTGCTCTTCAAAGTCCATGACTTACTCTAGTGCGGAGTTGGGGGTGAATTGGCTGTAAAATCGCTCGAGTGGGTGATTTCGGTATATACACGACCGCGACCAACGATAAAGGAGTGACAGCACCTATTGCAAAGTTTGGGGTCAAAAATCATTACAAATTGCGTCCTGTGATTGGCTATCGGGAGTCTGAGTTTGAGGGGCCAAGAGCAGACGGCAGTCGGACGGGAGAGCAGAAGGAGCGGGCGATGATCACGGATGTGAAGTGTACGAGTAGGTACGGGTACAGCGCGTTATGCGGGACTAGCCCCACTGGGTGAACATTTAGACAAGCGTAGAATAGTCAACACGTGATAGTGTGCAGGTCCACGGCTGGGCAGTAAGTAAGGAGTAGGAGGAACGAGAGAGAAGAGCAGAAGAAGGAATAAGTAGAAGGAAGAGAGGGACGAATGAGAAGGAAGACTGAGAAGGCAGAAGCAGAAGGAAGAAGGAGGAAGAATTAGAAGGAAGAATTATCACAACGGTCACGACCAGTGGCGGTCACGGCTAGTGGCGGTGGCGGGCGGAGACGGAAGAAGGCGGAACGCCAAACGTGTCGCACGTGACCTCATCAAGACTATAAAACCAAAATGTTGCCACCGACAATAACGCAGACAGTACAGAATGGCTAGACAAAGAAGATCCGCACCCGCACCAAGACAGCAGACGAGATCTGCGCACACCGCTGCCGCTCCCGCGCACAACTACCCTGCCTCGGCACGCCCCGCTCCTCCAGTGGCTTCGCAGGGTCCTGGCTTGTTTGGCCAGATGGCCTCGACCGCCGCCGGTGTAGCGGTGGGTTCCACCATTGGCCACACCTTGGGCGCGGGTATCACCTCGATGTTTGGTGGTTCGTCGTCCGCTCCCGTTGAGCAGGCTGCGCCCGCCCAGTCGCAGCAGCAGCAGCAGCTGATGCAGTGCGACGTGGATGCCAGAAACTTTACCCGCTGCTTGGAGGACAACAGCGGTAACATGCAGACATGTGACTACTACTTGCAACAGTTGAAGGCATGCCAGGAGGCCTCGCGCCAATACTAGCGTACCAACTCTAAGTATTTATTAGTGTGTAGCCAAGAATAGGCCAGTAACTGTGTATATAGGAAAAAGATTGTGCACTACTTTTTGTCCGCGGACAGCGTGTACCACCAGTAGCCGGCGCCGCCCAAGCCAAGCAACGCCAAAGGCACACCCACGCTCGGCGAAGATGCCTTGGGCTCCTCCGCCTTGTCTTCCTTGATGTACTCGTGCTCAACGTCGTCCACAACCAGCGACTGTTTCTCCACGTGATCAACCTTGTGCACGACCTCTCCCTCGCCCAAATTGACCACGTTGCCCAGGTTGACCTCGGGGTTGAGCGACAGCTGAACGTATTGGTCGCGGTTAGCAGGCTTCTTCAGCTTGACGTGCGTACCGCTCTGCGCCGCGGCCGAGCTCGAGTGGACTGCCGAGGCGTCCACTGGAGTGGGACCATGGTCATGTAAAAACGTAGGCTCCTCAGCCACCGACTCTCCACCGTGGAGCACGGTAGAGTCATTTGCTTCAACCTTGACGGAGGAGTTGGACTCCTTCACGAACAATTCGCGCTCAACGTGTTTGGCCTTCTCGTGGGCAATGTCCTGGTTCACAGCCTCGCGGGTCACAGGAGGCACCTTCGGCTCAGACGTCTTGGGAATAAAGTCGTACTTGAACTCCCACTCGTTGATTGACGTCTGCGACGGTAAGCGGTAGGAGTCAATCGTGGACGTATCACCTTTGGCAGCACGCACCGCCGAGACACGCATGCCTCTGCTTGCTTGGGAGGGGCGAATCGCCACCACGCTGCCACTCCGGGCGGCCGTCTTGAAACCTTGCTTGAACATGTCGTTAATTGAACGCTAGTGACACTCGAAACCGTCGCTCTGGTGACTGCTAATCGGTGCTTGTCCGTTGCGGTACCCGGGGAAATTAGTTCAACGCACTACAATTGGTAAACACACGTTAGTATTTTTTATCAAGGGTCTATTATACATCTGGCGCGATAAGGACGGAGAGGCGAATCAGGGCTACGATATTGCAAGATAGCACACTAGAAGCGCCAGTTTTCGTCGGTACACTCCACCGCCCAGTTGAATTTCTCGCGGAGTGTCTTGGTGAAGAGCTTTTCAATCGGAACATTGAACTTTTTGGAGAACATAACCGTTAAGCGCGGGTCAATATAGTTCATTTTGGAGGTACCTAACGACACTTCAGAGTTGTCCTCCTTGTCTTTCAACTGGAGTGTAGTCGTAACAATGCGGTTCTCGATAACCTCCACCTGTGCCTTGAGTTTTTCCACCGTCGCCCCACGAGTTACCTCTTCAATTTTGCCCGTAGCCAACTCCTTGGCGTACATGCTGCGCATCTCGTCCACCTTGTCTAATTTATCCTTGACAGACGACTCGTCCAAGAGCGGCTTCTTTTCTAACTTGAGTTTTTCGTTGTCTCTCTGGAGGCGCTTCAACACACTCTCCCTTGCACGTTCAATCACGATTTCGTGGACGCGCTTCTCGTTTTCTTTGCTCAAGTCGCTGATTTCTTCAAAGTACTTTTTGTCCTTATTCTTTAGCGTAGGCTCCAACTGTAAGATCATGCGCTTGAGGCGCACCTTTTGCCACAACAACTCAGTAAGCTTATCGGTAATTTTTTGTACACTGCTTCCGTGGCTTTTGCTCACTGTACGCTGGTGATTACACAAAATGGCAACAGTACGGTTAGCAGCATTAAACTTGACCACTTTTTCTGCAACAGTTCCTTCGTTTGGAATCAAATCCAACTGGTCCTGCATGGTTTTTGAGGCATTGTAAGTACGGAACACCTTTGCAGTCAAGCCCTTCATATAGTGCTGAAAGTGCTTGTTGAGTAGGGAGGGATTGATACGGTCGAACAAGTCGTCACCTGGCTGCTTGGGAGGTTTCTTAAATATGCGCAAGTTCTTGAATGCTTGTTTGTCCACCTCAACCTCTTGGTAGAACCTAATCGAGTCCTTACCCAAGAAGTCAAAAATAACTTTGTTTGGAGGTTTGAGCGTGATGTGCTCATAGCGCAAAGAGCAACAGCCCACAGTATCGGCCTCGTCATCACCTTTTTCACCACCAGCTCTAAGAGCGAAAACGTCAATCAAGTACGTAGCAGTGGCTTTCTGACGCTCCTGCATCAATTCCGACTTGAGCAGCTTAGTATAATCTTTGCGGATAGCCTCAATGTGGTGACGCAAATTGCGAGCTGTCTCAAATTTTCGAAAGTCTGACTGGCCCTTGACTGATGAGCTGGCAGCGAAGCGCACGTACTTGAACGAATCTGCGATATTCTCCTTCCACATTGCAAGCCAAGTCACAGTGTCATCGTGTCGCACCTCAGCCCACGAGTGCCCGGCAGGCGGGCTTGGTACTGGCACGTCCTTACTCAAATTGAGAGTAACAGCCTCTGGCGGCACTCGTCTCTTTAGCTTTCCAGTTTTAGGATGTGCACCACGACCTCTAAAAAGACCTGGAGGTTCGATGCGAAAGTTACCCACCGTTTCACGACGGCCATTTAAGAGACAGGTTTTATAGGGCTCTTCCTGCTTGTCTTTTTCAAGTTTGATCAATTTCTTGTCTTCCTTCAGCAACATCTTCTTTTCCTCCCGCAATTTCTCAAAATGAGCATACATCTTGGTGAAGTCTAGCTTGTTAAAGTCTGTAATCTCTACACCACAGCCACCACATTCTTTCAAAACCTGGCAAAAGTCTTCAAAAAAGTTCTTTTGAAAGACTGGATTCTTTGCATGGTCAGTTTCTAACATGGCGCCAAAGAAACCAGCCACTTCCTCCGCATCCTTGGGCAAGTTTACCGGCTTTGAGTCGTAATAGAGCTTCACATGCAGAGGCAAAGGCTCATATTCTGGAGGAAAAATGACTCCAGCGTGTTCGAGAGACTCCCACTTTTGCTCTCCATCATTATCTTCAGCTTCCCACCACTTGTATCCTTCAGCTTGCTCCTCTTCCGGGCCAGGTGTTTTGTCGCTAGGCTCGTCCTTTGGAGAAATCGAACCGGACAGAGCGGCCGGAGCTGGGGTAACTGCTCCTGTTTCCTTTTTCACCCGGGGCTTAGTAGTTTTGGCAGCCTTAGCAGCTTTCGGTGTCTTATCGTCCTCCTTTTTGACTGCTTTAGGCTTGGGCTTGGATTTCGGCTTGTCATTTGCATCCTTTGTAGTGGTTTTCTTGGGCCGCTTCTTTGCGGCTTCAGGTCCATCGCTAGGCCGCTTTGGCGGGCTAGCCAGGATCGAATGACTTTCTAAGCTTGGCATGGGTGTAGATAAAATCGGAATCTGCACAATACCGCCTAGGTTGTGTGTTGTCAGTCGTGAATGCGATTTGTTTGTTGTATGGGTTGCAAGCTGAAAACAGTAACGACGACAGCCGGAGTAGCCTGCGAGATATCTGGGAGCACCGACTGCAGGTGTGAATTTGCTAGCCAGGTGCAAGAGCGCTAGCAACAGTTGGGAGCGTATGACGCGGTGCCTTGGCGGACTGGAACGATGGCAGACTTGGTTTTTCTCATTTTTCTGCGAAAATGTTTACCGCGTCTGGGTAGCCAGGACAAATTGATTTTTGCTCGCCACGCCGTGTCAGTTGCTGCAAACGGTGGGAAATAATGGACAGAAGCTCTCGAGCATGGCAAATCGAGGAGTTGGACTAATCATTCGAGACATGATCGATGTTCAAGGTCTGGTGTAGGCTGTGACCGCGTCCAGGTCTTAGGTTCCAGTTCAAGCTAGGCCGCGGCCAGGGCGAGCTAGGCCGCGTCCAGGTCAAGGTAGAGTACATGTCAAGGTAGAGTACAGGTCAATGCAGAGTAGAGGTCAAGGTAGAGTCTATTCCTGGTAGAGTCCAGGCCAAGGAAGGTCCAAGTGAAGAAGGGATAAATAAGGTTTAGGGAGCGTAGACAGCAGCCTCTTGTTTACCACACAGACTGACGCGATCTCCAAAAGTGTAATCTAAATCTCTTCAGCCATCTCTCCAGCATATTCCTGCCTCAACTGTTTCCCGCTTCTTTGCAACGCCAGAATCGTCTCTCCTTCGCTTAACGTCTCCGCACTAGGACCTGTGCATGGTAAAATTGTATGAGATGTAACTCGTGACTCAATAGTCTACTTTAAAAGATTGTATGGATAGGTTTCAGTTGTGATCAGCTAGTGAGGGATATTGCCAATCTAGCTCTCTTGACCCAATTGACCTCCCTTGACCCAATTGGCCCATTTAACACCTCTTGACAGAATTGACTTGACCCAACCAATTGGCTATTCTTGCAGTCATTGTGACTACCAAAGTTGTTGACGTGTGTCGGTCAATACCCAAGTGTGTGAATTGGTGAAATGCGTGAATTGTGTGGATTGTGTGAGTTGCGTGAATTGTGTGAGTTGCGTGAATTGTTTGAGTGCTATCAAATGTGTCAATTGTTGCAGGGCACTCATTGGCGGCTATTCTCTCGCCAAAAATTGCCAGACTCTCGTAAGAACCTTAGTTATATCCCCGCCACCTACCCACCCACGCCTACAGCACTCACAGCACCCACGCCTACAGCACCCACGCATACGCCGCCTACCCACGCCTACGCCAGCTACCTATAATACGCCTCGCCTTCCCATCGGGGCCCTTATCAGCCGGGTACCCGGAAAGCCCCGACAGGAGGCACATTGAGGCTACACCGATGCCTATCGGTCACCCACCAGCGCCTCGCATAAGCCGAATCTCATGCAACCACTCAGCAACTCAATGCATCCACTCAGCCCAGATAGTCGCTCCGCCCGAGCGCGATGACTAATCATATCTGTCCAATCTCTAGGCAATCGCCTTCGCTTATTATTTAGCCTCCCACGATCATCCAGCGTAACGTACCATCCCCCACCCACTTCGCACCCACCTCGTAGTATCCCATCTCTTTCCAATCTCATCTCTTCTCCTTCGCTCCTTGGTGGCGCTCATACGTAAATTTCTTATTCCAAAGCCTCGTTTCCCCTTCCTTTGATTGTTCCGTGCTTCCATGCACGTTTTCTCGGCTGCCCGCCCAGGGACCAGCAGGTATCCGCCAAGCTCAGCTCCGAGGCTTTAAGCTCACGACGTGACTACAGTTACTCCAAGAGTACCTATTATACTTAGCACCTACTATCTTTAGCACCTATTATCCTAACACCCATAATCCTACTACCTATTATCCTAACACCCATAATCCTACTACCTATTATCCTAACACCCATAATCCTAACACCCATAATCTTAACACCCATAATCCTAACACCCATAACCCTTAACACCCGTAATCCTAACACCCATAACCCTTAACACCCATAACCCTTAACACCCACACTCCTTAGATATTCCCCAGCACATTCCTCAGAAAATCCTAAACAGAGATGGTATAGTCTCTCACAAATCTTGTCAACGCTAGTGGATCACTCTATTATCACTCTATTATCACTCTATTATCACTCTATTATCACTCTATTATCACTCCATTCTCACTCCATTAGCCTATTCGATCCTCACCACTTTACCCCACAGACGATCCCCAGATCATTCACTTCAATTCCACATTCCACCTCAACGCGCCTACTCTATTCTACATTTACCCTACAATTACCACCTATGACCAATTACTCCACCCTTCCTCCAACTCTACAGCTCGCTCCCTTTCCCCACACTCACCACGCTTACTACTCCTTCCCAGCCAAGACCAAGGCTTTATCGGCCACTATCCCGCTACCCCAGAACAGCCCCACGCCGTCCCCACGACTCGGACCTCGCTCCTGCCTGCCTGCACCCGCTCCCCCGCGACTGCGGCCGCTCCGGACTGCCGCGATACCGTCTACCGGCCGTACCGTCGCGCGTGCCTGCCGATAGCTGCTGTCCGTCGTGGCGCGGCTCGCTGGCCCTATCACCCACACGTCCCGCAGCCCCGTAGCGTCACCGCCCGTAGCGTCGGTCCCCGTCCGCCCGTGTCCTCCTGCTCGGTGGGCATCGGCATCGGCATCGCATCGCAAAAAGAAACTCCGCGCGGCGTGTGCCGGACGCCGCTTTTCTCAAAAAGCAATTTGTCAGAAGCCAGCGGCGTTTGTCTCGAGCGACCTTGTCTCTAGACAGCCTGTACCCTGCGTGGGCTTATCTTTATCTGGCGGCTATAAAACAGCAAGGGTCTGCTATATAGACTGTACGCGATGGACTCTGAAAAGACGGGCGCGAGTACGCACGGCGCGCCCCATGCGGTGGCAAGCAACAAGGCGAGTAAGGAGACGGGTCTTGACCTCGAGATGGGGGCGAGCGAGCAGAGCTTTGACGACAACCTGGCTGGGGCCGAGGGCGAGGTCCAGGAGGTGCAGCGTGGACTCAAGGCGCGCCACATGTCGATGATTGCGATTGGTGGTACGATTGGTACCGGTTTGTTCATTTCGACGAGCGGTGTGCTTGCGCAGGCGGGCCCGGTGCTGGCGTTGATTTCGTTTTTGTTTATGACGACGCTCACGTTTAGTGTGACTCAGAGCTTGGGAGAGATGGCGACGTACATCCCGGTGACGGGTTCGTTTGCACAGTTTGCGACGCGGTGGTTGTCGCCCGCCTTGGGAGCGGCAAATGGGTGGATCTACTGGTTTTCGTGGGCGATTACGTTTGCGTTGGAGTTACTGGTGGTAGGCCAGGTTATCCAGCGCTGGACGCACGCGGTGCCGCTTGCGGCATGGGTAAGTATATTTTTGGTGCTTTTAACAGTGTCCAACCTCTTTCCCGTCAAGTACTATGGTGAGATTGAGTTTTGGGTTGCGTTTATCAAGGTTATTGCAGTTGCGGGGTGGATCTTGTATGCCTTTATCATGGTGTGTGGTGCCGGCCAGACAGGTCCGATTGGTTTCCGCTACTGGCGCAACCCTGGACCGTGGGGTCCTGGTATCTTGGTGAAGAATAAGAATACTGCGCGTTTCTTTGGCTGGCTTTCCTCGCTCGTGAATGCAGCATTTACGTTTCAGGGATGTGAGTTGGTTGGTATCTCTGCTGGTGAGACGCGCAACCCTTCAAAGGCTGTACCCTCGGCAATTCGCAAGGTTTTGTTGCGTATTCTCATATTTTACGTGCTCTGCATGCTCTTTATTGGGTTACTCATTCCCTTTGACGATCCCCGCTTGTCTTCGCCAGGCAACTACACGGCGAACTCGCCCTTTATCATTGCGATGCAGATTTCCGGTACCAAGGTGCTTCCCGACATTTTCAATGCCGTCATTCTTACCACCATCATCTCGGCAGGAAACTCCAACATTTACTGTGGATCGCGCATTCTTTACGGATTGGCTGAAGTTGGCGTTGCGCCTAAATTCTTTCACCGCACAACCAAGCACGGTGTACCGTATGTTGCTGTCCTTGTTACTGCGGCATTTGGCGCCTTGGGATACTTGCTGGTGTCGCCACAGGGACAGAATGCCTTTGGCTGGTTGTTGAATATCACCGCCACCGCGGGTTTGATTGCGTGGGGACTCATTTCGTTCTCGCACATTCGCTTCATGAATATTCTTCGCTCGCGCAACTTGAGTCGCGATTCATTGCCATTCAAAGCCATGTTTATGCCGTACTCGGCATACTATGCCGCAACCTTGATTGTGCTTATTGTCCTTGTCCAGGGCTTTCAAGCGTTTCACGAGACCACCGCGACCAAGTTTTTCACCTCATACATTTCAGTTATTCTCTTTGCGGTTGCGTGGGTCGTTTTTCACTTTTACTTTAATGGGTTTGGCAAGAAGGCCTTTTCGCTTGCGGCTTTGATTAACCCCATAGACGACTGCGACATTGACAGCGGCGTACGTATTATTGGAGACTTTGATGAGGGAGAGGAGGAAGAGGCGCCCAAGAATTTGTGGCAAAAGTTTTGGCACTGGGTTTCGTAATTGTGGTGACAACCCATCCGTTTATGCATTGTACATTATCTCTCTTTAATTCAAGATACGTTTAACTTGTTGTAGATTTGACCGCACATCTAGTGAGGTGGCTATAAAAGCACCACAATAGCTGTGGCTTGGCAAGTGACTGCTTGAAAAGGCTATACTTGGCATGCGTATTAAATCATAATTCCTGCACCTTGCTTGTGGCCGGGGTGAAAAATACTGGGCGAAGCCTCGGCTATGATATCCGCCATAGAACCAGTGCGAGCCGGGACTGGAGAACTAAATTACGCGGGTATGAATGTGATCTACTTGGTTTTTGCAGTTGAAAAGTTGATTTTACAAGTATGTTGCCGTAGTACATTGCCCTAGTCTGACTTGTTTCTCTCTTGACAGGATTCTAGTATCCTACACCTTAACCGGGGTCTCCAGCTTGAATACTACCTCTGCATCATTGGAGATAATGAAAAGGTTCAGTATCGCTAATGAGGAAGGGGTCACGCGAGTTAACAGGCGTGATTATTGGTGCCAATTCTGTGAACATTGACCCCAAGATTTATCCCGACCATAATATCCTCTATTAAACTTTCAAACCTGTATCACTCGCATGAGAGAGAAGCAGTGTTATTATACGGCATAATAAGCCTGGAGGCGTCTGGGGACTTGGACGTGGCACCACTCTGAAACATCACTTAAGTTAGATTGCAATAGTATTACCAAATCCTACCCCAATTTCTCTCAACTAAAAATAGTGGTTAGCTGAAGTGTCTCGGATCGCAGTTACAAAGGTTATCGATTGCACATGACTAGGAACATTGATGCAATGTAATTAATTAGGGCAACATGCTTTTAATTAGCAGAGAGACATGACTGGCAAGCAGCATTGATTGAACAGACGATGATGGTTTACATGGGTTGCAGATGGTTTCAAAGGGTTGCAGATAGTTTCCAAGAGTTGCAGATAGTTTCCAAGAGTTGCAGATGGTTTCCAAGAGTTGCAGATGATTTCAAAGAGCCGCAGATGGTTTCAAAGAGCTGCAGATGGTTTCAAAGAGCTGCAAAAGGTTTGATAAGGTACAGGGCGTGAGTGTACTTGTAAGGCGCTAGAGTTCACTAGCAAAAGCTGAACGTAGCAATATCGCGCCAATGCAACGGCGGCCTAGAACAAATCATAGCAACTACATTGGCGCCAAGGTTCAGCCTACAAGCATCTTAAAGACAACACATATATTGAATAGACAAGAAAAAAGACAGACAAATCCAACGGTGGAGAACCCTGACTAGCGAGGATGCCATGAGCGGCACAGTAACGTCAGCTCATCACCCAATGGCCAGCCACTTCACCACCCAATTGCACTAAACCGTTGATAAAACTGCCTAATACAAAACGTACTGAGCTCTGCCAGAAGTGACTGCAACAGTGCACCCGTCAGAGCCGCCAGAGTACTGGCCATTCTCGTAAACACAGTTTCCATTGACAACGGAGTTGCCCTGAGCAACAATCTTGATGTTAAAGTTCAAGGGCGACTTGTTGTTAGGGTTAGGGATCAAAGACAAGTAAGCAATACCAGCAGCAGAACCGGCACCAAAGTTCATGGGAGACCAGTTACCGATTCCAGAGCCTGGGGTACCCCAGACACAGCCATCAGTCTGAGAAACACCGGCATTGTTGACATAGTATTGAGCCGAAGTAGGCTTGTTCTGCCATCTGTAGTAGGTGTCCTGGTTCACAACAGTAAGAGGAGAGGTCTTCTTGGCACCCACAATTGTTGGGATAACCATATTCTCAGTACCGGGGTAGTCGGTTCTGCAAATAGCCACCTCCTTGTCCAAGTTGTTAACAACAACTGCCTTGTCAGCACCCCACTCACACAAAAACTTGGTAGAGGTGTTGGAGCGTCTCAACTTGCCGTTAACACAGAGCAAGCCACCCACCGACACACCGTTAGCGGGTTGCGAAGAGGGCCACTGCGTCTTAGACATACCACTCTGGCACGCGTAAGAGCAGTAGGCGCCCTCAGTACAGCTACCACCAGTTGAGGTGTCGGTGTGGTAAATACCCAGGTAACCGCCAAATCCCAAGTAGTCCAACGGGATGACTCCGTTTCCAATGGGGAACTGCGAGCAAGGAATAACATCGTCCTGGAACTCAACAGTGGGGTTCTGGAACGCAGCCAAGTCGCCGTCGTTAGACGAGGCAGGCAGCGAAGGAACAGGCGAAGGCGCAGCAGCCGACGAAGAAGAGGGCGCCGGAGCGGGAGCGGGAGCAGACGAGCTCTTGGGTGTCGCAACTGAAGGAGCGGGGGGTGGTGCCGAAGAGCTAACCACAGCCGCACTGGTAGGGGTGCTTGGAGGAGTCACCGACGTCGTAGGCTGCACACGGTTACCGTTGCCGTCAATAGTGACAGTTTCGTAGACATAATCATACACCACACTACGCTTGTGCTTGTGGTGCGAGTGCGCACGCGTGGTGGTGCAGTCCGAAGATTCCGCAGGCGGGGCGGGGGCAGCTAACGAGAGCGCCGCAAAGGCCACTATGGTGGCACGAGAGAACTTCATGGTAAAGGAATGACTGTGGGTTAGTTGAAAAGATCAAACTGAGGAGGAGCCTGAACCAAATAAAACATCGACAACATCGCAGACAGACCCAACCAAAACAACCTGCAACCCAGAGCGCGCAACAAAGCGATTACGCACCTCGATTCTGCGTTTAACAGCAAATTGCCTGCAACCTACTCCCTATAAGGCACGACTGTAAACAAAAGCAGCGCGAGCCGCCGTTTGTTTCTCGCAGGGGCGTTCTCCTCTCTACGCCACCGCCTTGTTCCAGTTCCCAAAATGGATTTTCAAGCAGCGCGTTCGCGTTAATTCTTGGGGGTTCAAGAAAAAAGAACACACAAACTGTAAATTCAAATGAGACAATTAAACCTGCAAAACAAGGCCTAGATCATTTCCACCATCACGTGACCACACTAAAAGGGGTGACAACCAGGAATGGGATGATACCAGGCGGGATCAGGCGCAGTGCGGCAAACAAGGTGAAGCCAAGGGAGAAAGCCAAGGACAGGGCCAAGGACAGAGCCAAGGACAGAGCCAAGGACAGAGCCAAGGACAAAGTCATGATAGGAAGCCATGGGTGTAAACTAACAGGGGGTTGCAGGCGGCTGTAAAGGGGTTGAAGGGATGGAGCTTTCAAGGAAGATGTGTCGATACTATTTGGAATCGGTATGTGGTTTGTGTCGCACAACCAACGGTATAAAGGCCGGGGTCTCTTCTAGCTAGGGCATAGTACAAGCTGGCTCAACCAGCAGAGGTAATCCTGTAGCAGTAATGCCACATCTATGACTAACCTTCTTGACCTCGGCCCACCCGGTTGAGGCACCGTACCCAACACGGACTCTCAGGCTCTCATTTTGTGTGGTATACGTACGTTGAGTTACAGAGTAACTTAGAAAGGAGTGACTAAAGTTGGGTTTTTGACAAGAAGAACGAGTGTACGCTGAACATCACCTCGCGGGACTCCTGGGGACGCCCTATCTATATACCTCTTGCGGCAAAAATGTGGCCGCTACCGTTTCGGCGTCCCAGCCAGCGCATGCATAAACAAAGCCGCATCCAAATTTGCCTGATAATCAGCCTATTTGAGTGTTATTGCGTGCACAAAATTAGCTGTCGTGCACACAGACCAATAAAAGTAAAAAGGATCGTAGCACGTGAGGAAACTAAGGAAAATAATATATGCAGGAAGTCCAAATAATGATTAGCACACTACCCCCGTGTCTCTGAGGAGTGATTGCAGGCGGCGGTGAGATGCACAACCCCCAGTTCCAGTAGAATTGGCGCGAGACGCGTTGCGCTTAGTGCTTAGCGTGTGGAATAGTCAGGTGTCACGCGGACATGACAGTGTCTCTCGTTTGCCACGAATACTGTATCAAATAGGCTGTTACGTGATTTTGTCTACAGTGCGGTACCGAATTGGGCAATTGCCGCAATCCTTGGCCAGCCTGTAGGGTGGAAACACGCGGGACGGAGTACAGCAGTAAGCAGGACGGAAATGGAGGCGAGGGGACGGATAGAAGCCAAGCAATATGTTAGATGTAGAAATATATATGAGGAGATGTATTGGGCAATGCGTCAAACCAATAGGTTAATGTTGTAAGGTGGTTGTGGTTGCAAGGTGGGAATCGATAAAGGGTAAAACAAGGTGAATCTATGCAGCGAGCCAAGGAGATTCGGTGCAGTGAGTCTCAAAGTGAATCTGTGCAGCGAGCCAAGGAGATTCGGTGCAGTGAATCTCAAGGTGATTCTGTGCAGTGAATCTCAAGGTATACTACCGCATATGAGGCAGAAGGAGGAGCAGGATGTGCAGTAAGGTAGAAAACAGCGACAATAGTGGCAGCAAAGAAGGAGTAGGGAAACGTATGATAGCAAGAATCAGATATAGGCTGTCGCCTCGATAATAGAGACGCGTGATAGCAGATGCCCGAGCAAGTCGCATAACCAATAATGGTAGAATGGCGACAGTGAAGGAGTTAATGAGAATAAACCTAATCACCAGGATGCCGGTTCAGGTAAGTTAATGCGAGCGAATCAGGATCCAAATGTTCCTCATGACCCCAGTTCAGGGTCGTAAAGATAATGGGACGGGCTTTGATCGCATCGCCCAAACGCCTCACTGCGCCAGCGAGTGGGGTGGCGGAGATGGAGCAACGGCTGGGGCCTTAGGGGTGTTGGGGACATTGTCTAGACAACTGTCAGGGTGGGTCTCTGGAGCAGGAGGGGACGACGCTGCTATTGTGGGAAGCAGCGGGAGGGGGTGGTCGAGGCTGCGTGGACTCAATTTCGGAACCAGCGACCCCGCTCGAGAAGAATTTGCGCCAGGGACCGCCTGCGGCTCGCGGCAGCTGTAAATGCTAATATTGGCTACTTGATCACGAATCAACATGGGAACTAGGTGTCTGGTCGCCACTGTGCTGGTTTTCGAGAGCTAGCAGTGTGACACGTTACGGAACACCCTGGCAGTCGATTCAATGCTACGCGTGACCTTTACGCGCGCGGCTGAAACTCTCAATTACGGCCAAATGCGTTCTGTGTAGTCCGGTATTTTTGGCACTCTAAAATGCTGGAGACGACACGCCGGCGCTAGTCGCAGACGTGACGCAGAGGAAGATACAGCTGAGATTGTAACGACAGTGCAAAGCTTACGGACCCCGAGATGTACCGCTTGTGCCGCAGTCCGAGACACTCGACGGCCAGACACTAGACTGGCTAGAGCGGGGCTGGCTAGTAGGAACGGCGATGCAACAATAAGGCGTCCTCGCGTGTTTTGGACCACTTTGCAAGATTCTTCTCGACGAGGACATTGTGATACATATCCGGACATAGTTCATTCCGCAAGGTACGCATTTGAGGCAAAAATGTAGCACCTTAGGTTATTGATCTGTCGCGTAAAATGTGGAATGCACTCTGCAGAAGTTTACAATGCTGCTTACGCCAAAAAACAGGTGGTTTCGGGGATAAGTTTAGTTACACACGCTAGAAGTGTAGCCAAGGAGCATACGCCGCAAAGAGCCTTTGACACAAACGGGTACAGTTGCTGTTTGAGTTACTAACTCAATAGCAGTTTTGAGCCTGCTTCGAAAGAGCATGAGAGCATGGTTAGGAGCACAGCTCGTGAGTGCCGGAAGAATATCCAAGAATAGCGCAAAGGAAAAGCACGATTAACGGCTAGAGATATTGTTAACAATGACGTTACGTTTCATATCGTATATGCCGTTACCCTGTTTAAGCGATAATAGCTCGCTATAATACGATGGGGTACAGAATGTAACTATTTTTGTTACAAACCGGCAATAACCACAACCGTGGTTTCAAAGGATGTCCGTTCACGCCCAAATATGTCCGGTCATTGGTGCATTCCGCTTTTACTTAGTTGTGGTCATTTTTCTTACTTGTTGTGCCTAGTTCGAGGGATTATTGGGCCAGTCATGCGTATGCCACAAGAGCTTTAATCCAAGATTGTGCATTGTTCAAAGACTATGCTGGCTTAGCCTATACGCGATCAGCCTTTGAGATGCTCTTGGGTGCGTCCAGTTTAAATAATCGTCTATTTGCATTATCGAAGTGTCGTCTTCAAGAGTGCTTTTGCTTGCTCATAATATCTAGTGCCATATAACACGCCTCGTACGCAGATTCATGTATTGGTGACTACATACGATTAACCTCACAAAATTGGCTTTCTTGGTGCTTCGTCTCAAACGAGAGCTCCGTTATTTTGAACATAAGTGTCTGACCGAGGGCCAGTTCTAAATATTTACTTGCGAGACATTTCAGCGGTAGGTATCTGATTAGCTCCACCAAGGCTTGAACCAAGGTCTTGAACTAGCCCGCTCGGTTCTCTAAAACTTTTAACACTGTGGGTACTGGCACTCCAAGCCGGTTAATTACTATGACTACAGTTGCACAAGAGGCTACTGGTACACTCTCTAGCCACGCATCAGAGACCCGTATGGTGCTGCACCAATACAGGACCCCTACATATGCGCATATGGCTGGCACAGATCCAGGTGACGGCAACAATACTTCTGCTTTGTCTTCAAACTTGGCCACTTCAAACTACTGGGACTATAAAGACTCGTTTGCGTATGTGATGGGAAATTATGACGAACCCAACGCAGCCGGAAAGTTGCAAGCTGCGTGTACAGGCCAGGAGCTGGAACACTCTTCAGCCTTGGAGCAGGCCCAGCAGTTACCCCCTATTTCCTTTACAACCCCCCCAAAAGCCCCCAAGGCGAGTCAGGCTACCCACTACCAAGCTCAAGAACATGGAAACTCCTTGTTGCAGCTGTCGATGATTTCGGAGCCTGCATTCCTGGTAACTGTGCTACAAGGTGCGCGCTTTACGAATTATAGTGACGGCTTTGCCGCAACGCCAGGATACAAAGCAAATGCTGAACGAGCAGGGAGAAGCCCTTTGTCCGCGCAGTACAAACTGCTGGAACGAAACGTGAATGAGGAGCACTTGAATCAGCGCGGGTGCTACATTTCCTGGCCCTTTGTTGGATCCGCTGAGCAAGCCAGTCATCCCTTGGACTATGCGGACGCTACCAAATTTCGGACCACCGCACTCCCCTTGAGGGAAGGCGACCAGTTTGACCCACTCCCTGCGAACTCTACCCAGTCGCCGGACCAGGGTCCGGACCAAGGCCCGCAGCCTCTAAACCTGATGCCACAAGAGCCGTTTGCACCCATTTCTCACCCAACCGAGCTGATCGCGCATACTTCGCTGCAACACCATGTATTCCGTGCAGACGAATCGTCACCCCAGACCCTGCATCATTCTTTTAACGCACTGCCTTTTAGCCAGCAACAGCCGCTGCCTGTTATTCAGATACCTTCCAATATCGATGTTAGCCGCTATCCAGACATGACAACGTTGTTTAACTCAAATTCGAGTATGGTGTTGCCTCCTGTAGAGTCTGAATTTGTGGACCACAAGGCGTGCGGAGTGTGCGATAAGCGAATTATGCGCGACATGTCGCGACACATGCGTACACACCAAGCAGAGGCTAGATTTACGTGCGCGTTTCCGAAGCACCAGTGCCGTCACAAGCTGGGCAAGTTTAATCGCCCGTATGACTTTAAGAAGCACTTGTTGAATCGACACTTTAAGTTTGACGACCCTTACATTAAGCGGTTACACAATCTTTCAGATAAGTTGGACCATTGGGGCGTGTGTCCATGTGGCGCGCGTATCAAAGGGGCTGACTTTCTTGACAATCATGTTTTGCTTTTTGACGAGAGCAAGAGGTGCCCGTTGATCCGCAGCAGCATGGTTGAACCTGACTCGTAGAAGAGAATAGAATTTAGATTAACATATTGTTTATGCGGCAACAGTAACGGCTCTGTCGTTTGTATGAGGCGGATTGTGTAGGTGCGGGGAATGTCTGCGTGTGGATAAAATGTGGTATTCCCACATTCCTGACGTTAGACTACTTTTGCGGCTATGCTAGACTATTTTAGACCAGTCCAGCTAGACTAGACTAGACCTATAAGTCCTAATAGTCCAGACCTGCCAGACTAGACTTACTAGGATAGACCTTCCGGACCAATGGCTAGACCTAGGCTGAACTATATTTCGCGAGGAAGGGGAAAAACTTTGCAGCCCCGCACAGCTAGACGATTGCAATACTTTCTCACAGTTTCATATTGGTATGACTTAACTGATATGGGTGATAATAATTTACTGGTATGTGCGGTATGGCATCACTGGTATGACTGCTAAGACTTAGCTGGTACGACTTTTATGACTGGTTTGACTTTTATGACTGGTATGACTTTTATGACTGGCATGACTTGACTGGAATAACTTGTTGGGTCTAACTTATCGACTCGAGTGCCAGACCACCGGCTGGTTTGGCTTGCGTTGACTTTAAACGTACTGGAAAATGTACTGGTAAATAAACATCCTACTACTAATTTGAGTGTACGGTTCGAATAGTGTACCGGCGCAACCTGAATCACCTGGCACATGTTGACTTTCCACATTTACAAACAAAAACTAGGGCGCCGCCTTCAATTCCAGAGCCAATTGACTTAATTCAGAGGCGTGGTATGTCTTGACAATCTTGTCGGTACCGGTGGTCTTCTCCAAACCGGCAACATTGACCGCCACACGTGCCAAGTCCAGAGCCTCAATAGGGTGGCCAATCACCGCCAATGGCGTGTTTTTGAGCTTGCTAAACAATCCAGAAATCACATCATCCTTCCAAGTCAACAGCTTCTCGCGCTGGCCCAAAAGGACACCCGGACGCAAGATGATAGTTACTGGAAAGCCCAATGCAATCACATCGCGCTCAAGGAGACCTTTGCTGCGAGGGTAGAGGAACATCAGGCTCGGGTTGGCGCCTAATGACGACACCAACACAATTGTGTGCGCGCCAGCTTCACGCGCCAGCTTGGCGGCGTCAATGTTGATTTGGTAGTCAATGGCGGTGAAGGCTTCTGCCAGACCCGCAGCAGCACGCGTGGTACCAAAAGCGGTGAAGTAGGCGGTCTTGTCGTCAACATTTTCGGTAACCTTGGCGGGCCACTCTTTGCTGTCAGTGGACAACACATTGGTCACATTGGGTGCGGTGAAGGCTGGTGCACGTCTCGAGAGGGTGGTGACAGCCAGGTACTCGCTAGCAAGGAGCGGAAGAATGTGCGAGCCAACCAACCCAGTTGATCCTAAGAGAAAAGCACTCATGTCGTTGATGCTATTGAACTGTGTTTCAATGTCGAACGAAATCTCTCTCGTTTCTAGAAAAATGTGGTGCTTAAATCTACGGAACGGAACAAATGGTTACAGTCCGGCTATATAAGAACGGAGATGGGACACCGGATAGCGCACACCGGATGGCGCGCTCCGGATGGCGCACACCGGATGGCGAAAACGAGCTCTGTGAAACGAATACCCGTTTAGGTGGCGTCACGCGGGTTTAGTGGCGTTTGGGCAGCCGCTGCTTTAGTCAGGGACACTCAGCAACCGGCGGATAGTGAATGGGTGGCAAAACACGTGACATTATGCCAGACTTGGCAAGTGCAAAAATAGTGGCGCACCTGTTCCCTGCACCCGGTAGTGACCGCTGGTACTCGCCCCTGGCGGTGGCAACACCCCAGCCACCGTCTGCACCTACGACTCGTCACTGCCAGGTGCGAGCGACATATGACTCGCTGGAGTAACCGCGCGCAAGGTTGCATCTGCGACTGCATGCAGATACGGCTGGGGTAGAAAAATAGACGACGTGAGAGAAGCAATTAACAAGAGTGCGATTAAACACCATACGATAAAACACCTTATCGAAGAAACTGCACCTTTGCGATAAAAATATCTTCGGAACGATGAGGTGTCGTTGCATGGCGAGGAGTGGAATACGATGGGGTGGGCAGGCTGCTGTAGTGTAGAGTTCAGCATGTCCTACCCCGGAGCTGGACCCAGGCTCCCAGCTCTAGAATTCATCGGCGGGACCGTCGGGACCTCCGGCGGTTCCGGTCCAGTGTTGCTGTTCGCGCACCCACGCAGCTCCCCGCTGATTTAATTTTTTCGTGACATCCTAAAACAGCGGCACGATTGGGCAGCTCCCGTCCCAAGAACTTCTTCGCCTATCCTGCTGCGGCGCTACTTTGACGAGGGGACAGCAGGCTTTGGAACGGGTAGCCTGTCTCGTTTACACTAGACGTTTACTGTATTTCCGCGAGGACCTTGACCCCGCCACGTCTGCAGCCGTACACGAGCGAGCAAACAAGCGCCTGGCATGACCATGCATAGCGACGCCGAGCTAAAGCGTGGTACGGTGACAGATGGGTGTCAGCTGCCTAATGCCGGGTCGAGCGCAGCCGGCTCGCGCGGCTCGCGCGGCACAACATCGTCAGTATCACCGCCTTCGACGCTTCACGCTTCCCGGGCGGCCTATTCTGCCCAAGGCAGTGTGCACGGAGAGGTTAATGAGGAGCAAGCTTCGAAGAACGCTGGTCAATTAAAGTTGGAGTTTGCAGACGTTAATGCATTTACAGTGCCTACCACGTCTTCTCTGGGGCTGGATATGCGTCTTGCCCCGGCTTTGGGAACTTCTGCCGAGCGCAGCGGCGACTATGGTACGAAAACCGGTTTATTGGCGCTGGCCGAGGAGTGGACGTCACAGCAGTCTAACATCTATTGGAATGGCTTCAAGGAGGAAGAACCGGGCCTGGGGAACACGGAGACGCGGTATGTGCTGCAGAGGGCATACTTTACCGAGGACACGGATGCTGCCAATGTGCATGAGCACGAGCAGATGATTGCAAAGCACACGCACGTCAAGGATAGAGCTCCCTTGGTAGAGCCGTACGCGCCTATAAACTTTACCCCTATCAATCCCCACACACAGTTTTATGAGTTTGGGCACGAGGGGCAGAGCCATGGACAGAGCCATGGACAGAGCCATGGACAGAGCCATGGACAGAGCCATGGAGAACATGGACAGAGCCATGGTCACCAGGTACAGATTGCACAGAGCCATGTAATCCCGGGCCATGTGCATCAGAGCAATACACACCACAGCAATGTTTACCAAGGACAGCACCTCCAAGACTCGCATGTGCTTCAAGAGTCACATGGGATTGAATCGCACCTTCAAGGAGACCGGCATGATAGCCATCAGACGCACCCGACTCTTGAGGGGTATGCTCATCAGCAACACGGTGTTGCTACGGATATCCACACCCTTGCTGGCGAACACAAAAGTCGTCTCGATAGCAGGAGTTTGACAAGTGAGCACAATCAAGTGCCTGATGAGCACAATCGGATACTAGAACACAATCTAGGACACAATCTAGGACACAATTCAGGTCACACTTCAGCACACAATCAAGGTCACCAAGGACACAATCCGGGACACCAATTACACCAAGGACACAATCCGGGACACAATCAGGGACACAATCGGATACCTGAGCACAATCAGCAGGGAGACCATGATAGCTACACTACGGAGGACCATACCGAACACGGGCAGGAGCATGGACCGAAAGGCAGCGGACACAATCACGGCCACGGCCACGAGCATGACATACATGGCAATGCTCTTAATATGAACCCACACAGCGCTCTCCAGGGTCTGCACAACCATCACAGCCTGCACAGTATTCCGATTCACAATCTTGCAATTGGGCATAGTGTCGGGGTTGGCGAGACTAGCGTTCCTGGTCACAATAGCGAGCCCATTCATCTGGGCAGCAACCTCCATAGCAACCAAAGCTCTAACGATCGCTGGAACACGCCATACATAAACCATGGCGATAATCTTCCCTACTTTATTCCAGACAACGTGCACCCCCAGCACCCTGGTGAGCCCTTAATACATGGCGAGTCCCATATCCCTGGCGAGTCTCTCTCTGGCGAGCCCTTGATACACGGCGAGCCTTTGATGCATGGCGAGCCCTTAATTCATGGCGAGTCGTTAGGTCATGGCGAGTCCCAGATCCAACAAAGGAGCGTACCGTCGCAAATACATGGAGACCCACATCACGAGAGCATCCATTACCTCCCTGAAGAGCACCATGGAACGTCAAGTGCGCGACGCACACCCGAAATCTCCGCTATCCAAGGACAGGGCAGACACCCTGACCTGTTAGGCACCCACTACCATCCGCACCATGTGCAGTTTTTGTCTAACCAGCATGCACACAACCAGCTTGCACATAGCCATACGCACAACCAGACACACAACCAGCTTGCACATAGCCATACGCACAATCAGACACACAACCAGAACAAGCAGTCACAAAACCAGGCGCTTAACCAGCTTGGTCATGAATATGGCTATGGCAACGGCCAGAGCGCTCCCAATGTGAGTACCGACTATTACAACTCCTTTGCACACCACCAGCCAGACGGCACCTACCTTGAGCGCACCAGCCTCCAACGCACTTCCAGCGATCGTGAGCGCGCAACATATGTGCGTCAGGCCATACCGAGCTACTCGCCACCAATGGGTAGGGACTGGATCGAGCGCCCGATAAATGGAGACGGGCGTTATGAGGCGGTAGACCCTGGTGCGTATGCTTCGCTCCCTGACGAGCCTGTCAATTACGAAATTTATCCCACCAGCGGCAGCAAGTACATCTCCGTGCCCCCTTACCGAGAGGAGCTCTCCTCCAAGTACACTGAAGATGAGACCCGTGACCTCGCACCGTACCACGACTACCACTATGAACAACACTTTCTCGAGCACAATTATGATCCGCCAGTCTACATACAGGTGCGCGACGACGAGACGGAGGAGGTGGAACAGCAGAGTGGTACTGACGACTCAGGCACAGATGCCGATGTGCTGGGCGAGGTATCGGCAAACGCACATGGCGCTAAGCCGGACAATAGTTATGGCCCGGCAGTCGGCGATGCCGGCGCTCACTCCGCCGCGCACCCCGGCACCAAGCACGAGGTTCTATCTCAGGTGGTGAGCCTGAGCCTCTTGAAGGTCAGTGGTACCAGTGTAAGAGAATTGCAGAGCGCCATTGGCCCGGGAGCTGTTATCGATATGATCCCGAGTCCCATCAAGGTGAAACGCAAGGTTGCATCCAAAGGGGCTGTATGCACAGCGTGCCAAAAGTACATTAGCCGCGATCTTAAGCGGCATATGCGTATACATAATGATGTTGGACGCTTTCAATGCATGTACCCCAAGTTTATGTGCAAACACAAGACGAGGCACTTTAACCGACCTTATGACTACAAGAAGCACCTATTACACTACCACTTTGAGTTCGACGACGCCGAAGGGAAGCTAACAAACACGCTCACGGATAAACTCCCGATGAAAGGAAGCTGTATAGCGTGCGACAAGCGCTTCATCGCAGTCAAGTGGCTTGACGACCACGTTCTCCCTTCGGCTCTGACGCCCTGTAGCTTTTTGGAACCTCATAGATAACAAATCACGTGTTTCTCCGATTCGGGCATTAAATATAATTAAGCAACGGATGTTGAGCACTATTCCTTTACCGCCTCGAGTGCCATGGGTCGGACCATCGTTCTGATCATCACAGTTTGGATTGTCTTTGTCACCCTTGTCGCTCTTGTCGCCGCATGGAGTTGCCCGTTTACCCCCAGTCGTTTTGGAATTGGCGCCCAAAGCTGCGAAAAAAGCTCTCGTCCGTACTGGGCCTTCAATTTGCGCAACAAGAGCAAATTTGCTGTGCAACGGGTCTATAAAGTGCGTCGCGCCCAGCTGAGTGGGAGCCTCGTTATCGAGTAGCTACACTTCACGACGAACTTGGCTGACATGGGTCTGGATATGGGCGGTGCGTTCTTAATGAAGAGACACGGGGGGATGGCTATGGAGCCAGCGACCCTGACGGGCATGGACCATGCGACGATGACGGGGATGGATTCGACGATGACAGGAATGAGTATGGGGAACTCGACAATGAGTGGAATGGACCACTCGGGAATGAACATGGGGAACTCCTCTATGGGCGGCATGGACCACTCAGGAATGGAGATGGGTATGCACATGTACTTCACGCGGGACTACGTAAACTACCCCGTGTTGTTTCAGACATTGACAGCCGGTAACAAAGGAGAGGCTTTTGGCATATTTGTATTGTTGTTTGTTGTCGCGTTTATTGCACGTTCGCTCGAGTTGTTACGCAGCTACTTGGAACAGGTTGTGTGGAAAAACCCGTCGTATGTGGAATGCCATCCCGAATTGACGGCGCCGACTCAGACAGCTGAGCGTGCGACTGCATCGTGCTGCGCGACGGCGCCCGCAGACTCAGCGTCGAGCACTGAGAAGGGTAATGGCCAGCACATTGAGGATTCAAGACAGGCCAGTCCGCCAATTGCATTGTCCGCTCGCTTGCTCAGGAATACGATCCGCTTGGTTTTGTGTTTTGTACCGGACCTTTTGGCGTATTCTTTGATGCTTGCAGCAATGACGTACTCGTTGGTTTACTTTTTCGGTGTGGTGACGGGATCCGCCGTGGGCCGCTTTACGTCTGAGCGCATATCCGACAGACTCCGCCTTAAACCGGCGAACTTTGCCTCGCACTGCTAGGACCAATAATAGTAAATAGTGATAACTGAAAATTTCTTGGTTAGCGGTTACGGACTTTGGTGCCTTGGGCGCAAACGACAATTGGCCTCACTTGAAATCTTAATTTTGGTTCTGTACACCGACTATTAAACTTTCCAATAAAATTTAAGTTTTACATTCCTTTCCACGCCTAGGATGTGGCAGCATTTTCATACCTTTATTATGGAAATTGAACCTTATTAATCGAACCTTATTAATTGAGCTTTCATAATTGAACTTTCATAATTGAACTTTCATAATTGATCCAACTGAAATATCCAATTGAACCTTACAATTGAAACATATTCCATGTTTGCGCTACTCTAATTTTAACATTAATCCGCTCAAAAACTCCATGCTTGACACTTCTATATTACATCACAATCGTCTATGCAAAAGCCTGTTCAACCTTTTTGAGCAATTCGGTGTACCGACTTTTGTTAAACGAGGTACCATTGCCATCGGCAAGCTTTTCGCTGTACACTAAGCGCGCCATATTTTTATACTCCTCTAGAGTGTACCCTTCCGCGTTTGTCCGTGCCATATTCAAAAAGTTGAATTCATTCATGGTAAATGACTCAAAGTAAACGGAAGACTTGGTAAAGTTTACAGTCTCGGGATCGAGTACAATGTTGCGCAACATCTGCTGTAAGGTGTACACATTCAAGAGCACACGCTTAATTCCGTTGGCGTTGATCTTGTGCACTAGCCGCGAGCCCTGTATGACCAACTTATTTAAAAGCTCTGGCAACCCCACAAATATGCTACTCATCTCTGCCTCGCCAAGGAAGTGGGTTAACTTGTTTGCATTGGAAAAAACTTCTTTGCCCAACAGTCCAATGTACTGGTCAGCGTCACCAGGCTCGGAGTTGGGTAGCCAGTCTGTCAGCGTAAAAGACTTGGAAACATAAAACATGCACTTGCAGCGCAAATCGTATCTCAATGCCAATAATGTCTTGTCATGAATCGAGGCAAAGTTCAAAATTATTTCGTCAAAGAGGTGTACCTTATTTGTGCTCAATGCAAAGTAGACGAGGTCAGTGGGGTTTGTGCTAGCGCTAACATGAGACCGGCCATTTTCCATAAACGCCCAATCATACTTGAGCCTATCAAAATCAGAAAGTTTGATGGGGTCCGACGTGTCATCGTAAATATTGTAGTTCGATTCTTTTCTGAGAAGGGGCAACCACGATAAAATCCAGGAGGTCGTCACCAGCAAGTGACACACCTGCTCAAATGATTCATTGTCCAAGAGATCCTCCTTATTGATTCCAAATACGTCGTTGGAGCCCTCTTTCTCGTACATCAAAATCTGAATCTCTGTAGAGATTAAGGCCGATATATCCTGTTGGTCATTGATAGCTGTCAGCTGAAGGATACTTCCACTTGTATCAGTCAAAGCCCTTGTAGACATCAAACTACTAATCTTCAGTGCAGGCTTGTTTGCCGTTTCCACAAGCAATGAGTAATCGCCTGGAGACGACCTGTCCATGGTCAACAACTCCTGGTAAAAGTTGGAGTAGGCAGTTGAGAAGTTTTGCAAAAATGATAAAACCACTAAACTAAACTCCTTCCTGTAGATTAATGAAGTGTTCAAGTCTGAACATATCCTCAAAAACACTCTTCTAAAATCAAGAGCGTTTTGGTAAATTATCGTTGATTGAGCTGTAATTTCCAGGGTTTTAATTGTATGGCTTTCATTATTCGTGTTCTCTAATGTAGTTAATGCCAATTTAAAAGTCGTTAAAGGCGCTTCGTGGTGACCGCTTCCTTGGCTCGCATTATGGCCAACGTAATCCCTAAATGATTTGTTCAAGCTTTCTTTTACTTGCGATAAGAAAGAGTGCTTCATAAATTCCTCAAAAAATTCCAATGCAGTTCTGTCAGGTTGCTTTTGCAAACGGTTATTCTTTTCACTTGAGAATATAATTTGGGAACCGGCCACGAATATCAAAAAGAACTCCAATATAATTCTCATATTGAACAAATTCTTGGGAACAAGCACTTCGACCGACGTATTCAGCTGTTCACTTTTAATGTACGGCGAATTAGATTCACCAGTATCGCCTGATTTTCTGAGTCTATCAGAAAGAACAAGCCCAGGAAACATGTCGTGCAATATTGCCTGTAACTCCTCTGAACTCTTTGCAGAATTTGTGTAAGACACATCCTCAAACCGGAATGGCTCCTTCTTGCGTACAATGTCATAAATTTTTCTATGGTTGGATGAACTCAAAACATTTTCACTAATGCTATCGGGGCCCAATGCCGTAGTATCATATATGTAACTTGCCATGAGTGCATGAATTTCCTTTTTAATTATTTCCCAGGTACTCCGTATGTCATATGCCTTGCTCCTTGAAATTGTTGCCGACGCACCCGCAGTAGAGGAAGGCGCACTTGAACCGCTCACGTGGAGTTCAATTATGTCACTCACTACCTTGTGCCTTTGTAAAACAGCCAAAGATTTGACAAAGACCGATCCAAAAAGTTCCTGCAAAATCATAACGGCTGAATCACTCAAGTTGTTATTGCCAATGCCTTCAAAGTTGGCCAAAGATTCAAAATTCATGAGCTTGGCCAACTTACTCAAAGCTGCAGTGTTATTCAGTTTTACTTCATCGGTGGTTCTGGTTATTAAGGCATGTAACTCGGATTGGTTGGCCGCTGACAAAATATCCACAACTTGGTTGAGCTTGTTGAGTTTTGATGCGGTGTGCAAAAGAAGGTAAATATAGTGGAACGACTCAGCCTGGAACGTACCGGTTGACTCCAAGAAGAGCATGTAGTTGTAGCTTCCAGTGTTTTCTGAATGATGGTTGTGGACCTTGGAAAGTTGGTTGTTCAAAAAATCGTGAACTGGCTTTGAAAACACTTCGGCTATTTCTGAGATATCTAAATTAGCTGAGTTGTAAATGTACTGCTCGAATGACTTCAGTTCCGACAAAAGACTTTTCAAAGACGCCAACTGGGGATGGGATGTCGACATCAAATTCTGGAGCGAGTAGAAATGTTCCGCGATCGAATCCGAGGTTGATACACTGGCATTCTTCAAATAGATTTCATTCTGCAATTCATCAACAATCATATCAAACAAACTATTTGATTGCATCTCAAGGTAATTTTGTATATGGTGCATGGCAGGCAACGACCATAAATTGTACTTTTCCGCGGTCTTGTAGCCATTTGCAATCACATAGTAAACCTCATGGATGCGCTTTTCAATCACCATCTGGTCAATCTTATTCGGAATAGAAGAAATTTCATCCATCGCATCTAAAACCTCAATAACCTCGCCATAGCGCGACGATGTTTGACTCAATTCCTGCAAAACATCTGATCGATCCTGGATGTCCTTGGACGTTTCTTCGAGTAACTCCTTGATTTCGAGAGAGTCTACCTGTGAGGTTTGAAACGAAGCCATCAACTGGTGATAGGTACCGATGCAATCGTTAAAGAGCTCGTGGTGTTCGTTGACAACGTGCCGAAGTGCCGTCTCTGTAGACCGCTTTACATTTTGAAATTCGTCGTATCGATGCGCCATACCCACAGATGTATCATCTAACAAGGCCACTGCAACTTCTATCGGGTTACCATTCTCCTGGAGAAACTGCGGCCAGTCGTACTTTATGGTGTTCTGAACCTCCTTGAGCTCGTAGATCGACTCGTTGATCTTTCTCTGCTCGCCTTCAGAAACGGAAGGTCTGCGAGCAGAGCTGGTCGCCCTTCTCCGTGAGCTAATCATCGATAGATACTGGCGCTGGGCACTGTACTCTATGACAAAGTGACACTGTTGCCGATGTTTTGACCTCGCTGGTTCCAAATATAGTAGCTTGGATGTATTACATAAGATACTAACAAGAAGTGTACGCTACTAGACAGTAGCCACACAGAGTCCTCGGGGACAAGACCAGAGAACAGGACTGGGGGCTACATCTACGGCCACGCCCCATCTCCGTGATGGACAGCATCGAGATCATTGAAGTATCTGATGATACGCACGTCGCAGTGCGATCTCGCGAGATAATTGAAGTGTATGTTTACTCTTGTGCGCTACAACACGACTAACCGACCCAGAGTGTCATCCGACCATCCTACGCCACAGAGAGCTGCGGGGGCCACGAGCCCCCTTGGTGTTCCATACCGTCCCAGCAGCGCACGCAGCGAGGACAATAGCATCGTACTATGCGGAAAAGACGCGCCTTCGTCACCGCTAGTGACATTTTCCAAGCGTACTGTGTTAGCGGTTGGGCTGTCGCCAGTTATATCAGCACTCCCAAAGCCCAGTTTGTTCGACAGCTCGTCGCCTATTCCGTACAAGTCTAACGATCATCACGCAGAAGTGCATAACTACCCCAAACCAAGCATTTTAGATTTAGGCAACTGGATTTCCGATAGCGATCCCGCTAGCGAAGACCCAGTCCTATCACAAGCCGGATCTCAACACGATGCGCAACACGAGAGCATTCTTAGTATAATTAATAACACATGGTCAGACCCTTTCAGCGATCCAGCTGTGTCCCCTCCCAAACCGATCAAGCCCAGAGCAAGAGGCCAACCGCGCGCCAAGCCTCAAATCGGGCTACCAATACTGGATATCGAGTATACCCTCAAGGAGCTTAATGAAGCCAACCGCGTTACGAGAAAGAGAGAGGAATTAATGGCCGAAATGGCCATTCGCATCCCAACACAAGTTTACGCTCGGTTCAAAAAGCAGCATCTTGACGATGTATTCACAGTTACCTCTGTGGAGCCTCACCCGAGCTTTTTGCCCATGATATCTTGGACACGCAAAGTAAAGGCGCGATACGACCCACAACTGGATATTTTCATACCGTGCGCACCGTGCGTCGTGGTTGAGCGCGTGAAGGTGTTGTACTATGCGGCCGAGGAGTTTTTTAAGAAATTGCATGACCAAACACTTGAGCATGACTACACGAGCGCGCAACGCTTCGCCAAACTGCAAAATGCAGACATCGATAGTTCTATTGTGATAGTTGTTGAGGGATATGATCACTACCTCACAAAACTAAAAAATGCTGAAAACCTAAGGTACAAGAACCAAGTCATGGAAAGACTTAGTCTGCGGGATGGACCACCGTCATCTTCTGACGGTATCCCATCTCTGCAAAAGCGGCGCAAAACCGCAGTCTCGGACGAACCATCTCTAATTAAAGCAAAGGAAGTGGAAGATATGCTTAACCGGGCCCAGATTGAGCATGGGATCAATATTTTTCCTGTTCGAACCAACACAGAAGCAATCGATTGGTTACACTCCTTTACACACACGATAGCCTGGGCATTGTACGACAAGTATGAGCGAAATACGCTTTTGTCCAACCTAGGCACCGTAAAATCGGGCCACGATACAAAGTCAACCTTTCTCTTGTCGGTGCGACAATTCAAGTTGATGTCCGAGGCCAGAGCAGATCGGTTGTACGGTATGTATACTTCGGTGCAAGCCCTCTACCGCGAGTTCCAGAGAGTGGGATCACTAGGTCAAGACGAGACAGGTAAGAATATTGTACCGCCGACGACTGATGGAGCAATGAAGAAGCTATTTCTTGCTGACGACCCTCTGGAGGTGATTCACTAGCCTTAATATATGCTAAAAAGAACAGTGTTCTTACTTGAGGGCTTCTTTCGCGGCATTGTAGTCGTCAAGCGACAAGGTCGACTTCAAGTGCTCAACATTCTCCACGCCCTGCGCCAATTCCGCAATTTCGACAGAGCTAAACTTGTATTCCAAGCCCGCCAACTGCGACACAATTCCCAATGCCTTGTCCACACAGCCTGCGTGACCGTCGCGCACCAAGACCGAAGCCACGAATTCGAGCATGCGGTGCTTGGAAATGTGCTCCAGCTTCTCCTTGTCCAACCCGGTAGACAAGATTGCGGACGCAACAGAGAGCGTACGCAACACTACCTTGTGGTCACGTTCTCCGCTTTCCAGGCTCAAAAGCCTCCACCCGTCCAATGCATCAAACGCCTTGTATCCCTCCTCAAAGTTCCGAATCAAGGAAGAGACGGCAAAAAGGCACTTGAGAACCAACTCCCGTGGCAGTGCGGGGTCCAAACATGCATCCACTACTGCCTTCAACCCCTCCTCGTTCTTAAGAAATGCAGTTTGCGAGTTGGGATTGTTCTGGACCGCAATACCGATGATGGACGCGGCGTAAACCCGGAGCGACGGAGGCTGGGCCTTGTCCAACAAGCCAACAATTGGAGGCCACAACTTTATATTCTCAATGTTATTCGCGTTGTCCAAGTTCTCGATAAGCATCTCAAAGTTATCCAACGCCACCTCCTTACTCTCCAACGTGCTCTCGGGGTTTACGGCAACAATTATCGACTGCTTCATCAATGTAGGCTCATCGGGACCGCCAAAAAGCTGGTTGAGCATCCGGGGGTCCGGAGCGCCTACCTTATCCAACGTCTCCTGGTCCCCAGACTGGCTCGCAATCGACCACAGAAGTAACTTGTCCATCTTGTCTCTACAACGTTCGTCCCAAGCGATGTCCCAAGCGATGTCCCGTCTTTATACTTAGTCGCTTTCTTCTAGAAGCTTTTGGCTGTTATTACGTAAGCGAGTTAAGCCGCTCCAGGCAATCCGTCGATCCGCGGTCCGTTGGCGTCCGGGGACCCTGGCAACGACGGCACCTATAAATACGGGGTTGGGTGCTGGAATGTGGATGTCGAGAGCAAGGTTTCTGAGGATGTCTTTATCTAACAAATTATCTGTGAAGGACTTGGACGTGGCTGACAAGCGCGTCTTCATTAGAGTTGACTTCAACGTGCCGTTGGACGGCACAACCATCACCAACAACCAGCGTATCGTCGCCGCCCTTCCCACCATTAAGTACGTGTTGGAGCAGAAGCCCAAGCTGGTTATCTTGGCTTCGCACCTTGGCAGACCCAATGGCGAGGCGAAGACTGAGTTCTCGTTGGCCCCCGTTGCAAAGGAGTTGGAGAAGTTGTTGGAGCAAAAGGTGGAGTTCTTGAGCGACTGTGTCGGCCCTGAGGTCGAGAAGGCCGTTTCTGGAGGCGCTGATGGCCAGGTTTTCCTCTTGGAGAACTTGAGATTCCACATTGAGGAGGAGGGCTCACTGAAGAAGGATGGCCAAAAGGTGAAGGCCGACGCCGCTGCTGTGAAGGAGTTCAGAGCGCAATTGACCAGCTTGGCTGACGTGTACGTCAATGACGCCTTCGGTACCGCTCACAGAGCCCACTCTTCGATGGTTGGCTTTGACTTGCCTCAGAAGGCTGCCGGTTTCTTGATGGCCAAGGAATTGGAGTACTTTGCCAAGGCGTTGGAGAACCCTACCAGACCGTTTTTGGCTATCTTGGGTGGAGCCAAGGTCTCCGACAAGATTCAATTGATTGACAACTTGTTGGACAAGGTGGACTTGCTTATTGTTGGTGGTGGAATGGCCTTCACCTTCAAGAAGGTGTTGGACAAGATGCCTATTGGTAACTCATTGTTTGACGAGGCTGGTGCGCAGCAGGTTGAACACTTGGTCGCCAAGGCCAAGAAGAACAACGTTGAGATTGTTTTGCCAGTTGACTTTGTCACCGCTGACGACTTCAACAAGGACGCTAACGCTTCCACTGCAACTCAGGAGGAGGGTATCCCCGACAAGTGGATGGGTTTGGATGCTGGCCCCAAGTCGCAGGCCTTGTTTGCTGAAACCATCGCCAAGGCTAAGACCATCGTCTGGAACGGTCCCCCCGGTGTGTTTGAGTTTGAGAAGTTTGCTTCCGGAACCAAGTCCATGTTGGACGCAGCAGTTAAGTCTGCTGAGGCTGGTAACACCGTTATCATTGGTGGTGGTGACACCGCTACCGTTGCTAAGAAGTACGGTGTTGTTCCCAAGTTGTCGCACGTTTCCACTGGTGGTGGCGCTTCATTGGAGTTGTTGGAGGGTAAGGAATTGCCTGGTGTTATTGCCATTTCTGACAAGAAGTAAGGCACTACCTTTGACTATTTAGTAGTATTTAAGTGCGATAACTCCTTAAACTTCATCTACAGTAGTACTGGATATTGCGAAATAAAATTTAGCCAACTATACAAAAAAAACTATAACTTGGATGCTCCATTCATGATACCAGCCCAAGCATCCTCAGTCAATTCCTCATACTTGTTGCCATTCAACCAATAAATAACATCATCTCCAGTATCACCCTTCGGCAATTTCTGATTCTTGAATTGGTTTTTTGGAACCTTGTGGTTGTGCGATGCTTCTATCGCACCAGTGAACTTCACGAATTGAGGAACTGCATACTTGGGTAATGTCTGTTCAACGTGCTTGTATATTTTCGACAATACTTCCTGGTGATTGTTAGCATACTCATCAATTGGCTCAATAACGGCAAAACCGGCTCTGCCCTCATGATTTGGTACCCTTACACCCACAACAACAGATTGCTTGAGAAGTTTCGTACTTGACAATTCATTCTCAACCTCAGTTGCAGACACATTTTCCGATTTCCAGCGGAAAGTGTCACCCAAACGGTCCACAAAGTACAATAAACCGTCAACGTCCATCTTCAACAAGTCACCACTTCTGAACCAAGCATCACCTTTCTTGAAGACATCTGTGATAATCTTCGAAGAAGTGGCATTCTTGTTACCGTAGTAACCCTGGAACGATGCCTCTGGGTTCTTGACATTCAAAATCTTCATCAATAACTCACCTGGCTCGTCGGCTTTGGGGGTAACACTGTAACCAGTCTTGGGGTCCTTCCAAATCTCATTCTCGTCTTCAGGGTCCATCTTCACCAAGATCTGTTGGAACGACAAAAGGAGATTGACCAACGAACCATACTTACGGCAAGCGCCCACTCCAAACTCACCATACTGTAAATTGGTAGTGGCAATTGGCGACTCGGTTGAAGCGTAAAATTCACCTATTCCTTTAATTTGGAATCTCTTCTTAAACTCCATCCAAATGTCACGACGCAAACCATTACCGTAAGCGATGTGTACATTGTGCGCCTGCTGGTCTGGGTGGGGCTTCGAGTTAAGCAAGTAACGACAAACCTCACCTACGTACTGAATGTGAGTTGCTTTACTCAACTTGGCCTGAGTCCAGAATGAAGTAGCAGAAAATTTTTGCGACACAGACACACACCCACCAGACAACAAAGTAGGACAAACACCCAACATTGCCGCTGTAGAGTGATACAAAGGCATGGCCGTCAAAACAGTCGAATTCGAATCTATCTTCATAATAGTACCGAAAAAGGCTGCCGCCATAAAAGCCTTTCTCCAAGACATAATTGCAGACTTGGGTAAACCTGTCGTACCAGAGGTGTAAATCAAGGCACAGCAAGAAAAGTCAGAGTCCTCGGGCCTTCTAGTGTGGTCGGGGGCCCTGTACTTGGGCGTAGAATTGTCCTGTAAAGTCTTGAGCAAAGCATCTTCGTCGATATAGTGCAACTTAACATGGGGCAACTCTTCATTGATGGCCTGCTCGGTGTCGCGGATGGGTTCAGCGCAGTCAGGGTCAATGAAGACTTGTGTGACATCAGCAATTTTCAAACAGTGCACCAAGGGCTTGTCCTTGGTGTTGAAGTTCAAAAACGCGGGGACCGCACCAATGTTCCAAAGGGCAAGCCAAAGGACGATGAACAAAGGCTTGTTCATACAATCGACACCAATAGTATCCTTTGAAGTGACACCATGTTCATTCTTCAAAATGTAGGAAAGCTTCAAGATCATGCTGTACAACTCCTCATAGGTAAAGGTTTCAAGTTCAAACTGGTTGTCATAAATCTTGTTTCCGTCCGCATCAACTTGAATTGGAGGACTGTTCTTTCTGGGGCGAGGGAATGATACAGCCAAGTTCTTGGGGTACTTGGCCGCAGTCTTCTCAAAGTAGTACCAGAAACTGGCCCTTCCACGGTAGCAGTTTATCGCATACGGAATAGCGGAACGGATAGTGCTCTGAACCAACCGAAGATCATCCGAAATGTGGTATTTGGAGTCAAGTAACTGTGAGCCCAACAAGGCAGCCGCAGCTAGTTCTACAACAGCCATCTTCTTGTAGAATCAACGATTAAACTGGTGCAAAAATTTAACGGTATAGACCCTTGCGCCTATTAATTCAGAGGTATCCCTCCCAATTATATACGTTCGCCTCAACGCGCTCTTTTCTCCGCTTTTAATCGACACCGGCAAACACGACTTGGATTACGTATGCTTCGCATTTCCGGCATATTCACGAATTATCACATGTATCAGCCTTGCAGTAGGGATAATCCTTTGTCTGACACGCTTTTTCTCCATCTAGGCTATGCCAATGAAGGCTGAATGCCGAGGATAGTTTAAGAGAAAAAAGATTTTTTATTGGCCTTTCTTCTCTATTATAGTGGGGAAAACAAGGTGCAGGCCTCGGTTCAATCTCTCCCTCTTGCTCGTGAAAGTATGTACGAGGTTGGGTTGCCTTCCTGCATGCCACTCGGAACTCTCCAGGCTGTGGTACAGCAGAAACGTAGACGCTGCTAATACTCCCACACGCGTGACCGTGACCATGACGCAACTTGCGCTTGCCTTAGTTGCCCTGACCCGACAGCAGGTTGGGAGCACGATCAGAGTCGGCTGCAGCAGAAGTTACTTCATGCATACTATCTTCCACTTCTTGCCACCAGCTCAAAACCGCTTCCGGGTGAAGTTTGCGGAGTTGCTGTGATATTTCTTGCGAAATGTTTATTATACATCCGTCGTTTCCGTGCCGCCAGCCACTATGCACCATTTGGCGCAAGTTATCGTTGATATGGTCTATTATGCAACACCCTGAGTGCTTTTCCAAGACAATCTGGAGTATCTGGTAGCAGACCATCTTCACCCGGGTTGAGCCAGTCATAGGCATGACATTGTAAATAAATTCATAACCATGACATTCGAGAACCTTGCTAAGTTCTTTAAGCAAGGCATGTACCTTAAATTCCGCTTCTCTCACAAAATCGGACCTTCCCCGGCCGGGGTTAGAATCGCTGCTATCGTAGACTCCCTTTCGGACTTTGTTGTACGTGCTATTTTTGGTACCCTGTTGCTTTTCAGCAGGTGACAAATCCAGAGCTAGGCCAACCAAAACTCTAAATATTTTAGCAACCAGGACTGGTTTAGGTACAGACATGCCCCATCTTTCAAACTGAGACTCAACTATCCTAGCATCGCAATCCTGCTTATTTGCCAAGCTCCAATGCGACCAACAGTAAGCCAAAACCATATCCAAAAACACATGCTTGCAATACTCGCCCACATCATTGGATTCCAGCAATCCTTGACCAGAAGCTAGAATAGCGTCTATGGCCAAGGTAAACGAAGTAAGAAAAACATTGGCATTATCTAGAGTCTTGTGCGATGCGCCAACCGACAAGAGCAGTAGTAAATGAATCCGCTTAGAACTCACATTCTGGCTGTACAATATTTCGGAAACTAATCGAGAAATTTCTTCACTTGCTTCATGGTGATTAGCAAAAGTGGTGTGAGGTATAGGCTGAGAAAAGTGAACAAACAGCAGTAATTTCAAAACATAGCGCCCTTGAAACCTGGCAGTTTCATCAAGTCTCTGAAGGAGAGATTGGTAGGTTGTTGGCTTTAATTCAATAAGCCTAGTTGCAGAATATCTCAATTTTGTTAATGGCTGCAAACTTTCAAAACTGCTCCCGCGCAACATTGAAGTCAGAACTGACAATATGGCGCCACTCACCAAACCATCGGGGGGTCTGAAACGCTTCTCTAGACTATTTTGACCTTCTTGTACTAGACCTTCGGCTGTTGGCCTAGATGGGTCAGAAGAGTCATTAAAAGAGTTTGTAATTCCAAAATTTGAAAAACTGGAGGATATTACGTTCTGTTTAAATGTGAATCCGCTTAAAGTTGCCGCCTGAGATTCTGTCTTTCTTGTAGATATTCCTGAATCATTTTCCTCTGTTGATGGTTTTTGCTCTGCATCTCTTCGCACATCTTTCTCCCTCAGCGCTGCACCCGAGCCATTTTCTTCATTATCCCACTTCAAGTCGTTTGTTCGAGCAATACAATTCGACTTTTGTTTCTTTATTGATAAGAAGTATTCTCTCAACCCAAACAGAATCGAGGCAAGCACAGTAGTAGAAAACACAAGGAGAAGGAATATGTAAACCATATTTGCCACTATTTCCTCTTCCCCGTAATCTAACATTCTCACAGTATCCTGCTGCCCTTGAATCTCCGCCCTTTCTGCTCCCACCTCAACATTAGCCCCTCCTGCGTTGTGCCCACCCAAATACAAAACTCCATTGTTCAGTTCCAAGACAATAGTAGCTTTCTTAAGCGCCTCATTGGATACCCAACCTGGCACGTCAATTTTGGGTTTGACCTCCTCATCCTTGGCGTAACAACTTTGGCTAAAAAGAACCATCTGAAGGGCTGCAATAGCAGCCGAAGAAAGCATTTGTGGATACTCTACGACACTAACCTCTTACTAGGATTCTAATGTTATTTGGCCAATCTTGTAGCTGAACGTTGCAAAAGGCTACTTGAGCGGTAGTTTTGGCAGCCAAAATGTAATCCAAGATCCATGCCGCAGCGCAGGGATTTGAAAACGGAGCAGTGCGATTCGACTACCTGTCAGTTACGTGTTAAGATGCTTAGTAGGACGCGGTTTTTCTTTACCGGGCACAACTCGGTCTTGAGTACGTTTCTGAAACACAAGTGTGCGAATTTGACACACTTCCCAGTCTTGACGCCTCCTCGGACGTTGGTGAGTCGCTTTTCTAACTCGTTCAATTCGAGATGGGTCAATAGTAAGCGCGGTTATTCTAGTACCTCTTCGCTTAGCAGTGTTGAAGAAGTCCCAAACAGTATCAATGCCAGCCCTAAGGTTGTTGAAGGTTACAAAGTTGTTTCAAACAGATCAACGGGAATATGGTTAGTTGGAACGTCTGTCCTAGTATTTGGAATAGTGGTGTTGGGTGGTTTGACCAGGTTGACTGAATCTGGATTGTCTATAACAGAGTGGCGTCCTGTAACGGGTACACTTCCTCCGTTGAACCAGCAGGAGTGGGAAGAAGAGTTTGCAAAGTATAAAGAGTCCCCGGAGTTTAAGCAAATCAATCTGTACATTACTTTGGACGAGTTCAAGTTCATTTTTAGCATGGAATGGGGCCACAGGTTGATGGGACGGTTCATTGGTATGGCGTTTTTGCTTCCTGCGTTGTATTTTTGGAAAAGTGGACGATTGAGCAAGCATACTAGTAAGCGAGTAGTTGTTTTGACAGGCTTGTTGGGGCTACAGGGCGCCATCGGGTGGTGGATGGTGAAGTCAGGTTTAGATGAAAAGCAGTTGGAAGAGAGAAAGTCGAAACCGACTGTTTCACAGTACCGACTTACAACACATTTGGGTGCTGCTTTTTTAATGTATTTGGGTGTTTTGTGGACGGCTTGTGAGATTTTAACAGAGAACAAATGGATCAAGCAAGTGCAGAAGAATCCTGAAGCATTGACGAAGACGTTTGCCCAGTTGAAGAGTCCTGCCTTAAAAAGTCTCCGTTCGATGGGATATGGACTTCTCGGATTGGCATTTATAACTGCCATGTCTGGCGGTATGGTTGCAGGCTTGGACGCGGGACTCATTTATAACACTTTTCCGCATATGGGCGATGACTGGGTGCCGAGCAGCAAAGAGTTGATGTCTCCGGTTTTTTCCCGCAAGGAGGACAAGTCTGACTTGTGGTGGAGAAATCTTTTGGAAAACCCTACAACCGTACAACTCGTTCATCGCGTGCTCGCAACAACCACATTTTCCTCAATCGTTGCTGGCCATATCTATGTTTCCAGAAACAAGGCTATAATACCCAAGCAAGCTGTTACGATGGCACGTACTATAATGGGATTAGCAACTCTCCAAGTGTCGATGGGAATTTGCACATTGATCTACTTGGTTCCACTTCCACTCGCCGCCGCGCATCAAGCTGGAGCTTTAGCCTTGCTCACAGCTTGTCTAGTGTTTTCAGCAAAGTTGAAAAAGCCTAGACCCGAGGCTGTTGCTTACATCAACAAGATTATGAAAGAACAGCTTTTAAAGGCTAAGAAGTAATATTTGGAAAATTTTGTATATAGACCAAATATGAATATGTACATAAATCAAAAAAATTTAAACTACCATATTCTCTTACTTGCCATTTCATAGCGCATTACCTTTTCTAAACCAAGGGCATGGTCACCATTTTCACCCGCCTTGTGTACTTTGTTTCTTTTCTCTTCCCGTGTCGGCGGAACCAGCTCTCCAAAATCATACAAAAACTGCCTCGTAACAGGGTTGATTGAGGATATTTGAGCATTAGGAATCCCTGGCAAAAACAGATAGTTGGGTTCTGGGTATGATAAGTCGGATGAGATAGGCGATGCAGGTGAAATGAGAGCATCTCCAGTACTTTTCTCGATATTAGTAGATATCGGGGAGAAGGGCAGCAGCTTATTTTCTTTACTTGGCCGTGTAATATCAGTTGCTGTAAATGGCCTAGCCGGGGCGAGAATTGGACTTGTCGCATGTGGTCTGTGGCTCACATCTTGACCCTTGGCTATTTTTTGCTGAATCGTATTGATAAAATGTTTATGTTTCACGTTGCTGAAGGTCTTGAGTAGGAATAGTCCTAGTATGAGCCTGATCAAAAGCAAAAGACAAAAACTCATCATTATCAAGCCCGTACTTGCCAAAATAGAATATGCATAGGACGCTTCAACTCGAAAAACCAAAACGTCCTTAAGGTCGCCGAGTGTCATGCGCAAAAAGCAGACAATTGTTGCCAATAGCGGAAGACCGATACGGCGAGTTAGTATAATGTGTTCTATGAACTCATTCAGCGCTATGTTGGGTCCATTTTCGGACGATGAACGGAGTATTTGTAAGAAGTCCCTACTAAGGACATGCAAGAAATTCTGATACAACTGAGGCCTTATTTTATTAAATTTGGCAATAAAACAGTGCTTTATCCAGTCTACCATAATTTCACTTCCAATCACTACTGTTCCTGGCCCAAAGATTGCCCCGAACCAAGTATTCCAACTTTTCCAACTATTTGGAATCAATCCTAGTTGAGTTCGATTAAGCTGCATAAGGTTACGGAGGGCAATAATTGCGAGCATAAGGGAAAGACGAAACCGCTCAGCCAAATCAGCCAAGGTCAACTGGAACAATCCTTCCTTGTCGAAATTTTTGAACACCGAACTCTTTAATTGTGCAAACTGATTTGACAAAAGTAAAGCCAATAAGGCGTTGGAGTATGCATTTGCAGCAACATTAAGTGCCACTGTCTGGTAGATGAGGACATAGCCGTGAACCGACAAATATATCACAGAGAGGGCAAAGAAGAGGCAAAATCTAGCCTTCTGCTTTACTTGAGATACTCCAAGGGATATAGGAAGTCTGTAGAGCACGCTGAAGAGATCGAGTCCTAACGACGAACACAACTTGTCTAGCACGTCCAATACACCAAAGGTCACATAAAGCTTCAAGTGTGCGTGGCCACGAACATCGTGGTACATTCTGGAAAGGTCTAGACTGGGATGGCACAAAATAACCAATGAACATGCAATTGCCAGCAAGGTGATGAGGTCGCACTTGATCCAACTAAAGTATTTAGAAGTTACCCGCGAGTATGTGGCTCGAGACAGCCACAATTCATGTAGGCTTCGCCATGCCAGTATTATGATCCTGAGAGGAGCTAATGTAAACAACGTCAAGAACGAGTTTAAACAAACCAATAGTCCAAACCCCATAAATTGCTCCAAGTGGAACGGTATTCCCACCATATTCATAACCTCTTCATATGAATTGTCCAATTCAGAACCTCCACTACCATACATCTTCAGATCAGAGGTCGGAAGATTTAATTCGACTTTTAAGAGCTTGAATAGTGAAAAGACACTTCCTTGACTCGCTACTCGTCCCCTCCGTAAACCTTTGCCTGCCGGGCCCAACGACAGCGACTGCTGCTGCGAATATGTCTGCGAAGCAGACCTCACTCGCGACTGTGAACGCAGTCGCGCCCGTAACCCAGGCCGGAATTCCAGGTCGCCCACACTTACCAGAGGTCGCCTGCTACTCATATCGATTCTAATACTACAGTGTTCGCTGGATAAGGCTGGCTTGAGGCTCGGACTTATCCACGTGACCAATCTTTTGCTCGCACGTGATAAGAGTGCGTGGCCAGGAGTATGTCGCCAGTATTATTGTGGGGCTGATTGAGTCAGGGACGGGTAGCGATGGAGCCGTTAACAGTAAGCGGCTTCGTGCCCTTCATCGCACCATTTGCGGGAAAGGACACCTTAACTCCCGCAGAAGCGACGCGACTCCAGCTCGTAATTACTGAGCTCCTTGTTGATCACTATACCGACTTTCCGCTACTCAAGTTCTTGAGCAGGTTCTTGAGCCAGCAGGCTTACGACGAGATCGTCGAGGAGCGCAACATAGAGCACGAATGTGGTCACCTCATATGCGGAAAAGCACCGCGACAGCAAGTGCGGCGGCTGTCCAATGGAAGCAGTTCGTTACCTCAGCCTCAAGGACTCAGTGCGACGACAAAGTTTCAAATATCAAACAGGAAGCCTTCCATGGTTCTTCCCAACACCTACCTTTCACAGTATTGTTGCAAGGAACATTACCAAGCGTCAATATTCTATAGGAACCAAGTTTCTAATGAGGCAGTTTTTGCTAGGAAAGAGATCATGTCAGTAGAGCCGTTTCTGGACAGACTGCCTTCAACGTGGTACGAAAATGGCATAACCTGTTTGGAAGAGGTGCTTGAAAAGCACCGTGAACTCAAAGACCAGGGAAAAACGCTCTCTGAGGTGATCAATATGATGAATGGGCTTTCTGTTTCTGGGGGCTCATCGTCGGCAGACACAACTGAATTGATAAGAATGATACAGGAGTTTGAAATTGTCGAGAATGAAGCACCAGTTGCGGATAGTGAAGACGAGGAGGAGACAGAAAGGGACTACAAAGACTCAGCAACCGCGATAGAGGGCTACGTAACTTCGGATAAATATTTTGGAGGGTATGTCGTCTAATGGGCTGACGAAATTAGAATCCCTTTTGCATGCAGATATTGTATAATGAAAGCTTTTTAAAAGTAACAATCATCGACCTTTAAGTCGAATTAAGTTTGAATTTGAACCGCTTGTAGAATCTATGCCCCCACGAGAAGCTCTTGTTTCCTGCTTCTTTCAAACAATCAGACAAAGTTTTGCCCATACCTAGTCTTTCGTGTTCCGGAAAATCTGTCATTTTTGTAATTCCTGGTCTATTAATATGAAGTACAAGTGCTTCGCTGAAAGTAGGACGAGGCACAGACCTCTGAATGATTTCGGAATGCTTGTGGATACTTTCACGTTTTAGTGTCTTTAATATCGTCGAATGTCTATCAACAAGCTTATCATAGTACTCATTTTGCTGCTTTTGCAATCTGAGTTGTTCTTGGAATATACTGGCTCCGGGTCTCCGACTCGCATTCGTCACACTCCTCAAGTCTGCCACGATTTTGTCCAATATATTAGTAGTGACATCGAGATCTTTGGACCAGGAGTCAAAGTATGGTTTTGCCAACTTATCGACCTCAGCTTGGCTCGAAGGACGCACCGATTTCTGACTCTCGGTGTCTTTTAACTCAAGATCAAGGAGATACTCCCAGAGTGCCTCGCCATCAGCCAACCACTTGTAGTGATATCTTGGATTCATACCAGTAAACAGACTAGTCTTGGACTTGGGGAATGGATAAACATAGCATTGACTATCATCGATCAAATGCCATTGTATGTCATTGCAACCAGGAATAGCATACGTGCCATCTTTTTGCTCACAATCCAATGCAAGAGAGCCCGCTTCCGAAGCCAGCCAGACATCCAGCATCCTCGTTAAAAGCATAATTTCTTTGTTCATTAGTGCCACTTGCTTATTGCTTGGATGCACAAATGGCGTGCTGATGCGAGGGATTGAGAGAGGCCCTGCTACCATGTGTCTTACCTTGGTTTGATATGGACCCTTTTTATTCACAATATTGTCTAAAGCATCAAGATAGTGGTACTTGTTTATGTCGTACTCTATCGAAGGCTTGATAATAGACTCAATATACTCAGTATCATACGCCTTCTCAATAACGCTGAGCTTGGATGATCCACTCATACAAGATTCGGGCCGCTGAGCTAGATCTGGAATAGGCACCAATTTTTCAGGAGTATTTGGAAGTAAACGAGGATTTGGAATGAGGCAATGCAGCTGCTTGATTTTTAGGTAACGTTGTAGCAAATGCTGTGAATACTCTTTTGATTTTGCATGCTGTGCTTTTAATACCAAATCTTTCGATTTGGGAGTCATGCAAGAAAACTTCTTAAAAGTCACCCTTGAGCGATGTGCTAAGGCCGTTACACGCCTTCTTATAAAGAGTGTGTCCTGTTCCTTCATAAATTGTTTATGCAATTCGTCTTTATTGGCTAACAAGTTAGCTCGTTTAACCAGTCGTAAGAAGTTCTTTGTCCTGTAAACTATCGCAAATTCTAGAAGCGGATAGAGATTCTTCATCGTGGTTGCCTGTAGAAAGTCATCAATCGTCGATTCAGCGCTGACTCCAGTTGTAAAAGTATCATGGAAGTGACTAGCGGTTTTGGGCACCACTCTGAACGATTGCCTCGTCTCAAATAGTACTTCATCACCAAGGAGAGTCAAGTAGTGTTTAGGATCAATATTGTACTCTTCAAGCTCTGTTTGGATGCTCAGCGACGTCTGAGCTGGTGATGAGCTCAGAGTGAGCATAGGACATGCTGCTTTCTTCAACGCATTTCCCCGTCGAAGAAGATTGCGATACAATGATAGAGCAGCAGTAATGTGCGAGGTTTGCTTGATAGCGTCCTTAAACCTCATAAACACCTGCTGTATCCTATCTGTGTGTGTGTATCAATCAAGGAAAATATGTTTAAAGTGAATGGCTTTGAAAAGGTTCTTAAGCAACCAAGATGGTACGTGAACCAACGAACGCATTCAAATACATCAATCAACTAACACCGAGTACAGCCTCCAGCGCTCAACAGGAATCCGAGCGCCTCGAAATTGATTATTTTGAAGTTCAAACGAGCTAGGACTTCGTACGTTTTCCCGTTGGACTTGAGTATCAAACAGGCACTTTCTATTCAAAACATCAAGAGTCAACTTCAAAGGGCCATTAATGGTTCTGGAGGATTACTTATTGAAGATTTAGATGAAGGAGATGAGGACAATATAAATGGAGACGACGAGTCCATACCAGTACCGAAATCGGAATATCTCGATGATACGGTCACCAACACCGAGACAGATACAAACAGAGTTCCAAACGTTTCTTCTGAAGATTTGAGGATAGCTGTACCGAAGGATAAGACTAATCCTTACTTGAATGAGTGGATCGAGATTCTGGACGATTCAGTCTTGTCAACATTGTCATTCCAGGACAACGACGTGATTGCATTCGCGTACAAGAGTGATGACAAGTTCTCGATTGTTGAATCCGCATACGAAGAGTAGACGATTAAAATGTATAATATTAACAAAGGATACGATTGCGACAGAGAAGAAGAAAATAGAGAAAACCAGGATATGATCTATTGCTTGAAGTACTGGAGTAGATCAAGCCCGATAAGTAGGTGATAATAGTTTAGAGACATCAATATTTGAATTGTGACATAAATGCATAATACAGTGTATAGATTTTTAACTCTTTCTAGAGCTGACACCGCTTACCTTCCGAATCCCCGCAGAGTGCACTCTAGAACTTTGATTGGGACTCTTTGATTGAATCATTGCTGAACCAACGCGAGAGCTTGGTCGAGATTTTGGTAACTTCATGGACTGATTTGGTGAAGAACTTGGCGACGATGAAAGAGTTGTGCTTACCGTTCGAGTAGTTGTCGTCGTTGTGGTTTTTGTCATTTGGATTGGCTGTTGAGAATTGTTAACTGATATTGAACGCAACACTTTCCATTCGCTACCAGAGTGATCATCTCTTTTTGGGGAAGAGCATGCTGCAATTAATACACCACCCTCAGACTCTGTGAAGGAAGGCTCGTTATGGATTTTGAGTCCATCATCAGTTTTATTTGTGTCAGTAATGATCTCGCTGTTGTTTTCATTGACGAAGGATGATTCACTCCTTCGATGCATACTATCCATATCATGAATACTTTCGATGTTTTCCTCATCAGAATTGTTAATTACTTCTCCGACATCGGTAGGAGTGCCCTGAACGTTATACTTTCTAGGCTGCCCAGGCAGTTCTAAGGGAACGGCTGTCTGAATTTTAGAAGCCAAAGCACCACTTATTTTGCGGCGACGAACAGGAGTGTTGAAGGATGTGTCCATCAATAAACTGTTGCTTTGATTAGCCAACCTACGCTGTTTGGCCTCTTGTTTCATTCTGGCCCTGAAATCGTCATAAGAACACAAAGGAAACAAGCCACCTATGAATGGATCTGGACGGTTGTCTAAGACCATAGTGTGTCTCCAGTTACGGAAATCGTTTTGGTGCAAATAGAGCCAATGCTGCTGGGGTCCAACAACCATTCCAGGACGAATCATCCTCATATATCCAATGCACTCATTGGCGGTAAATCCATGCGTGTAGATAAGATGTGCTCCAATGAGACATCCTGTTCTACCCAAACCGGCTTTGCAATGAACTGCAATTTTACCACCCTTTTGAATAACACATTCCGCAGCACCAATGAATTGCTGTACGTATTCCAATGTCGGGCAAGTTCCATCGTCAAAGATTAAATCAACATGCTGGATCCCGCGCTTGGTGAATTCATCTGCGTCGTAGAGGTGCGAGTTTAGCCTCACTACCAATTGCACATCATTCTTCAAGAAGTAAGACAATACTTTACGAAATGGCTCATTCAAAGAGGGCTTGCGAGGATTCTGTTGCGGGGATGCAAATGCAATAAAGTCCTTTGAGATGGCATTAAAATCGCCCTGATCGACTCGTTCGTACTGCTCATATTCCTCCAAGTTGAAAGAGGTCAAGTCAATCATACCGCGTTCTTTGGCACGCCACATCCCGTACACAACATCTTGAATGGTGATCTCAAAATCCGCATTTGAATAGCCGGCGTCTCTGAAGGATTGGAAAGGAGGATCTGCTTGTGAAATGGGCTGCAACACTTGATGCGGTGACCAAGATTGGACGAGGACCATGTAACAACACAAGAGACAAGCAGCATTTGCACGCTCCTTTGGACACATGGACAGGTAGAAAACAATGGCTTTACCTTGATTTGAAGTCTCGTTCAAGTTGTTGTGCAAACAGACCGCAAAGCGGTACAAGTTACCGATATGCAAGGGTCCAAAGTCCAAGTGGAATGCATTATACGGCAAAGAATCCTCAATAGTAAAGTAGACTACCTCATGGGTATCCGCCGGCTTGTGGTCATAAGCTCCAAGGTAGACTCTATCTTTAAACGTTAGTAAACTGCTTCGAGGCGTCATTTCATAGACTTTCCCCTGTTATCGAAATTAAACGTACTCTTCAAGAACTCAATACGGCTCACACTTGATCTCAGTTTGCCCATTTATGCGTTCTGTCTGTTCTTTTGTGGTTTTGTTGTTATCCAGTGACTTCCGAGAGCTCAGCGTTTATCTCTTCAGACGAATAAAGAGAGGTTCAAGTAGAAATATCAACTCTAACGTAAGAAGCAATGAGTGGTGTCACTGAGCTAGAAAGATGATATTTTATCTTTCCCAACTTGATCCTGTTTGTCTGTGTATATATATAACAGCCGTTGGTGCAAAACTAGAGTTTTCAAGTGTTTTTGTTTTCGCTACATTCGTATGAATTGAGCCGTGCACGATCAGTCGAAACTTCGATTGCGGGCAACCCCAACTAAGACACTCCGAGTAAGCCTCAGAACATAGCACGGTTAACCAATGGTATGCAGAACTAGACTCGAATAATGCTATCATAAAGCCTATACTAACTGCTGGAGGCTTCCTTGTACAGCTTCTCGTCTGAGACATTGGCCGCTCTCCGCCTGTTCCGCTTTTCGAGTGGACGCTCAAATGTGATGCAGGCTATAATATGTACGTCAACCAGTGGTTTATGATCTAGCTGGAGTTTCGAGTACTAACAAGCATGCCAAGATACTATCGATAAAGACTCACATGAGATTAAACGTGAGGATGACGAGTTAGTTATCGGGACCGTTGAGGAGCTTGTTGAGGAGTTGCCCGACAATAGCCCTCGCTACGTCCTTCTTTCTTACCCATTCAAGACGAGTGACGGTAGACTCAAAACCCCACTTGTGCTCATATACTGGATCCCACCTACAAGTGGCCAGCAGAGCAGAATGTTGTTTGCTGGTGCATTAGAGCAGTTCAGAGCCAAAGCAGGTGTCTCGCAGTACGTACACCCACCACCTGTCTAACACACAGTACTAACACAGTAGCGCAGGCTTCTTCAGCTAGAGGAGGAGGAAGACTTTGAGGATTTGCAGCAAAAGTTGGAGTAGTGTATAGATTGTGCAGCACACGACAATATTCACAAATTTACTTAGACTACAGTAAAATTGAGTACAAATTAAAAGTCGTGTGCTGTCAAATGTGAAAATTTTTCAACTACAGTGCAGTATATAAACGCTTCATCTCTCGTAAAAACTTTTTGTTAGCTATCAACTTCTTTTAATAAATCAGCAAAGATGGGTCGCATGCACTGTGCTGTACGTGAATTTATTCATCAGGATAATAGCTGTTGGACTAGATTAGTTACCGTGAAAGTAGCCCTGGAGGTCTTGACAAGAGTGAACAATACCATGCTTGATATCAAGTTTCTTGTTCATCCAGCTCTTGTTACTTGATACTCTAGGAATACTTTCACATCTCAAGGTGACTGTCTAGTACCGCTTTTTATTTTCAAGTTTCTTTAAAACTGATTCTTCATGCCGTCTAAGTCTGTCGGTGGCTGATGGTGTATGGGTCAGTTTTGAGATTCTGCCTGTAAGGGAGAGACGTTGTCTTTCCAGATGCGTTGGTGCATTTTACTAACATGTTGCAGGGTAAAGGTATTTCTTCCTCCGCTACTCCTTACTCGAGGAACGCTCCCGCTTGGTTCAAGTTGACCGCCGACGATGTTGTCGAGCAGGTCATCAAGTACGCCAGAAAGGGTATGACTCCTTCTCAGATTGGTGTTATCTTGAGAGATGCCCACGGTGTGTCTCAGTCCAAGATTGCCTCTGGTAACAAGATCTTGAGAATCTTGAAGTCTAACGGTTTGGCTCCTGAGATCCCCGAGGACTTGTACTACTTGATCAAGAAGGCTGTCTCCGTCAGAAAGCACTTGGAGAGAAACAGAAAGGACAAGGACTCCAAGTTCAGATTGATTTTGATTGAGTCCAGAATCCACAGATTGGCCAGATACTACAGAACCGTCTCGGTCTTGCCTCCTAACTGGAAGTACGAGTCCGCCACGGCCTCTGCTTTGGTGAACTAAGTTTATTTTGTTGTATTGCACTATGTATATATAATACTTTCTTGGTTTTAATGGGAGTTTTTGTAGTTAATGAATTGTACATTAGAGACATGACTGCGTAGGCAGTGGAGGAGGCGACTGGAATCGAGTTGCGAAATGGTGTAGTAGTGCCTGTTGCCTTTGACGGAGAGATGGACCCATCTACGCTTACGTAATAATCGAGATGTGCAAGGTTAAGTGAAGCTCACCAACTATACCTGTAGAGCAGCAGGTGAACATGGACGATATCACGGAACGAGTATTTGCAGAGGCAGATATTGCAGAGATAGCTCACGATGACCCATACTTGCTTACAATCATCCTTGATTTGTCTCCTCGAGGTTGGTACAATTTGAGAGACCAAACTAGTATACAAGATGTCACGAAGGCCTTATTGGTGTTTTTGAATGCCCACTTGTCACTCAATAACTCCAACCAGGTAGCATTTATCGTTAGTTCGCCTCTGGGTTCGAAATTTCTACACCCAAACCCTGACCGAGACTATGATGCTTTGAGAAATGGGGATTCAACGTCCAGCCAGGTAAACAAGGAGATGTACCGACAGTTCAGGATGGTGGACGAAGCAGTAGTTGACGAATTGAACATTTGCATAGCTGATTTGGGAACAAGCTTTCTGGAAGGAAGCACCGAGGGCGAAGATACGAAGTCTAAGACAAGGTCTACTTTGTCCGGGGCGCTCAGCATGGCACTTACATACACAAATCGCATGCTAACGTTGGACCAGTCCATAAATACTACAACCGCGTCAGCCATAAATTCAACCACCAACATCAGCACAGCAGGACCTGGCGCAACAAGAGCCGCAGGAAGTGGTGGCTCCGGCACAACAACAAACAGTTCGACACCAATGAAACTGCGCGTCTTGATTGTATCCGCCAATGACGACGAGGACATCAAGTACATTCCAATGATGAATGCGATATCTGCTGCACAAAGGATGAAGGTGCTGATCGATGTAGCCAAGCTTGGCTCACAGAGCTCGTCCTACTTGCAACAAGCGTCAGACGCGACCAACGGAATATACCTCAATATTGAAGACCCCAAGGGTATTATTCAGGTATTTGCAACAGCCTTCTTTGTGGACCCATCGATAAGGCCATTTATAATCTTACCCACTGTGTCCAACGTGAACTACCGCGCAAGCTGTTTTATTACGGGCAAATCGGTCGATTTGGGATATGTATGCTCAGTCTGCATTTGCATCATGAGCATAATTCCCGAACCAGCTGTGTGCCCCGCATGCAAGTCAGAATTCCACGAAAAGACTATAGCCATGTTGCGGCGTGGTCCGGTTGTAACCCTCAATAAGAGGAAAAAGACCGAGTCAACGTAAACCCTTGTTTATAATATCAAACTGATAGTCTCTGGGATAACCGTGTTTATCTATCATGTGTAGTCTTCGCTTCTTAGGTGTAGAACACACCTTTTTACAACCCAAATCTCGCTTTAAGCATTTAAAAACCTTCTCCCCACGCTCCTGTCGTATCTTTAATAGCATGTTGTGATTTTCATCAATGTGTAATTCGAGGATCAGCCTGCTAGGAAACATGGCACGACACTCAATGCAACGGTGAAGACTGCCCTCAAAGGTGGAACGGAAAGTATCCAGAGGATTGCTAGCCGATGCCGGTACTGTTACCTCGCTATCGTCACGCTTTTCTTCGTTACTTTCTGAAAACCTTCTTTTCATCTATAACCATCACCTACAACTAATCCTCTCGCGAACATGTTTTGTCTACAGAAAAATCTACCTTGGCCGCCCACCGTGCCAAGGACACTCATAATTGCTAACATCACTACTTGGCTTCCTCATCTTCTTCTCCGATGTCTTCCAGCCAGTCTTGGGGTCTCTTTGTAATGAACTCACTCATCAACTCTTTGCACTCAGCACTGTTCAAGTTAACAACTTCTACACCTGTACTGCGAAGCAAGTCTTCAGCCCCCATAAAGTTTTCATTCTCGCCCAAAACGACACGTCCAATGCCGTACATGATACAAGCACCGGAGCACATGTTGCAGGGAGACAAGGTAGTATACATTGTACACTTCTTGTACACGTTTCCGGGGAGTCTTCCTGCATTCTCCAACACAGACATTTCACCGTGCAAGATCGCAGACCCCTTCTGGAATCTCATGTTGTGGCCACGACCCAAGACTCTTCCGTCTTCGTGGATTAATGCGCCACCAATGGGTACCCCGCCCTCTTCGTAACCTAAAATATGTTAGAATTCTGCCAAGAATGAACCAAGACTGTCCAACCGTAGCCACAGCCACGAGATACAATACATACCCTTTTTAGCCTCCTCAAAGGCGATCTTCATTCCCTTGACATCGTCGAACGGCATACTTAGCGATGGAGTTGTGATGCCAATTAGCTCATCGGAGTTTTTTTGCCTTCTTATGTCACGGGAGGCTAAGGCGGGCCGGTATCATTTTGTGCGGAGTGGATGCGGCGGTATCAGCAGCACCAACGGTAAACACTTGGGTAGATTCACGAGTGATTGGCTACGACGCAGCTTAGCTGATGTATGGATGCATTGTAGAGAGTCCTTATTTAGTACGTGACTTAGATTATCAAGTACATAGTGAGGTGCACTAGGACCGCGCGGCGTTCACTTGTAAACGTGAATGCGGCCACTTCTGTCAGCTGAAACAATCATATGCGTCGGTCGCGTAATAATGCTTAGATCAGTGATAATGTCCTGATGACGCTTCATAGCATCTGGCTGATCTTGCGCTAGCTCATCAAGCCGGTATGCAGTTTTTTGAAACGATGCCAGCGTCGGCACAGACTCATGAGCAAAGGATTCGCGCACTATAACGTATGCATGTCTGTTGAAGGAAGTCTGGACAAATTTAGACTCAAAGGTATTGTTTAAAGACACAGAGTTTTCTAAATTGTCCATGTTCCATAATATGAGTCTGTTTCCTGACGATGTTGCACTTAGTATGAGGTTGTTACTTCCGTGTGCCCCACTATAGTTTCGGATGGCTGTGAAACCTACAGCAGACTCAGGGGTTGTTGCCTCATAGTCCACATTGTCCAACTCCAAACCTGCAAGAACGGAGTCAAGATTCAGGCCCTCAGCTTTATTACCAACCTCCCTTAAACCATACTTGCGCACTCTAGGATGCTGGGCATATGCAGATAAGACACACTGGCAATCGAAGGTTGGAATATCCCACACTGAAATGTCATCTTCACTGCCCGCTATAATAGCAAACCGAGCTGCTAGTGACAGGTCGAACAATGCCTTTGCATTGCCTCCTTGAGAGGCAGGGGCGCCTGAGTTATTGTTCTGGATTTTAGCGACCAGGGGAAGCAAAACTAGCTTGCGTATACCAGATACGTCTTGACTAGTTTGACTGTCTGTCTCAGTGCAGGTAAGCTGCCAGCTTTTTGCCAAAAGTCCAAAACGCAAGTCCCAGAGGGATAAAATCCCACTCTCAGTGGAAATAACTATCCAAAGTCCATCACTACCCAATATAAAGCTTGTTGGAATTCCATGAATTAATGGGTTCGTGACTTCAAATGCCTTTTCCATCTTTATAATGTCGACTGCAATCACCTTACAGGTGGATGTAATTCCCACCAAGTAATTACAACCATCAGTGATACTGAAACCGATAGAAAGAAGGTAGCCATCTGTCTTCTCATCTAATAGGAACTCACGAATAACGGTCAACTTCAAGTATTTCGATATACGCTTATTCTTGGAGCGAGTGAAGTCAACCCTCAATATTCTAATAGTGCCATCTTCAGTAGCAACCGCAAACACAAACCTGTTTGGAATAAAACTTAGAGATGTACATTGTGAGTTTAATTCCATCGATAAGCTCGATTTCTTCAGCGCCACGAGTTTTTCTACTTTTGAAGTGTCCCATACTCGAAGTATACCCTTTTCCGTACCAGTCACAAAAAACTCTGAAGATGGACATACTTCGAGGCAAGTTACGCCATCAATCTCATTATCTGCACTGCTGTTGCTATTAATGCGTGATACCAAAACACCTTTGGGTCTCCATTTATCCGTGCTCTCATTTTCTGCATCAGATGGGCGAATGGCTTTGTAAGACTGACCAAACTCAGTGAAATCAGATAATTTTGGATCCAAGTCAAGCGTATTCAAATAGTTTAGCATATATGGATTAAATCCAGTGTAACTTGATCTGATAACTGCAGTGATGATCTTTGAATTGTTGACACTTATAACACGATGTGTCGACTTTGGATCCTTTTCTAAATCGACCATTGTGTTGTGAGCGTTTTGTTCATGACTGCTTTCTAATTCACCAAAAATATTTGCCTCGACTGTTTGAACTGAAGCTCGAACCCTGCTAATACTAGGGAGAACTAGAGAATGAAAACCAGACCTTGAGTCAAAGTCCACTATTGATATAGAGCTGTTGGGGTTTGGATCAGTATCAATACTAGATTCAATAGTCTTTGTCCCAGTGGTTAATGCCTCAGATTTGTAAACAATATCAAGGAACACATTTCGAGGAGGAATGTTGAATTTAATATTTCTAAATTGACCTTGATCTTCATCCAGAGTATTATTTTTACCATTTCTAGAAATAATACTACTTCTGCTCACTTGAAATATTTGATCCCTCAATGCAAGTAACTTCCAGAATTCCTTATCTTCCATGCCAATTGATTTTAACTTGGCTATCCATTGCTTATCTTCAGAAGACAAAAGGACGGTGTTTGAATCTCCGCTGGAGGTACCCAATGCAGCGTCGTTATTAATTTTAGGCAAATAAACCGACTTTCCCATATCCTTAGAAAAAGTAATGACCTTCTTCTTTGAAGAGTTTGCCAACTGACCAACAGAGGCGAAATTTTGTTGTTTCCAGAACAACGATTTATTTGTGGCTGCCAATGACCAAGTGAATGCCGTTTCGTATAATTTCTTAGACAAGGGCTTAGTAAGGCAAGGGAATAGCGAGTTCCACTCAAGAACAGGAACATCGTAAGACAAAAATCCCTTGATCATTGGGTATAAGAAGCAATACCTGTCAGCATCAGACAAGTTTTCACTTATCGATAAAATTAAGCAAAGTACTGATTGTCGTATCCATTCATTAGGGTGCAATAATAAATGAATACAACTTTGCAAAATTTCCAGGTATATGTCCAAAGCATTGAATTCTATTTTGGAATTTATTAACTTCTGCACCACAAAGTAATTAAAAATTTCAAGTACCTTCAAGACAACTAACTGTTCCAGATCTCTCAAGGTTTGAATTAATAAGGGGAGAATATATTGCTCAAAAGAGAGGGTACCCACAAATGGCCCAAAATCGAGAATACTCGATAAAAATGTTAATCTTAGTTGACAATCACCATCATTGAGGTATGTGATCAAGTGAGGCAAGATAATATCATTTGTCTTGTCAACTCCAAAGAATTGACATAAGGGTAAAATGTTATTCAATAAACTGATCTTTACCAACAGAGAGGTGTCAGTCAATAAAGTGAATGCAATGTTTTCAAATTCCGTTTCTAGAAGATCTTTTTGTGCAGAGTAGTCACTGATATTAGCCAAACCCAGGTTTTCACTTCCTGAACGTGGGGTTCGTACTGATCCAATATTAGCTTCATGATTTTCAGTCTTGAATGTTCTAGCCATCATCCAAAATTGTTTTGAAGCCATAGCCAAGTATGGTAAACACCTTGCCAATGTCACATTAATAGCCTTTTTATCTGTTTGAGGAGCATTCAGGGCCAACAAGCCTGTTAGCTTTGGTAACAAGTATTCTGAAAATATCAAAATATTGATAGGCGTAATGTAACTGCACGAAAGGAGAAGTGTAGTGATTGCATTTAAAGCCAAACAGACAACTTTTGTTGAAACCCTAGACTTTTCTGATACCTCATGATCATTGTAATAAGCCAGAGAGTGGTGTTCGACATACTCATCTATGAGAAAGCACAAATAAGGGAGGGACCGATCTAGCTTAAAATTGTCGCTGAGATTAGCGGACAACGCCAAAATAAGCTCAATCGCTTTTAGCCTAGATCTGACCAGTTTGAGGGATCTCATGAGCGAGAAAACCACGCTGAGGATGATCAATGAGGACTGATTCAGTTTGTCTTTTAGCCTCAAGTCGAAGTTGCGGATTACAAAGTCAGATGGAATGCCGGGGATATTCAACTTGACAGGAACAAAGCTAGATCCTAAAAGCAAATCGTTGCCAGGGGCAGATGGAGACAGCGCACGGTTGGAAAAGTCCAAATGTAAGGCAGCTGCCAATTTGCCAAAGTTTGTGTAAATGTGTTCAAGTTTTAAATCTTCAAGCGATTTGTTGTCGTCACTAGGCTTGAAGTTTTCGTTATTATTCAAATCAGCCATAAAATCATACAAGAAATCATAAAAGAAGTCATTGAAGAAGACCGTTTTGTAAGCGTCCAAGAGCTCACTTGCCAGTCTCCTCTTGGATGGATCCAAGCAGACTAGCTCTTTGACTAGGGAGCGTAAATTGGGGTTTTCTATGCCAGATAGATCAACCGTGTAGTCCTTGGTCATATACTTGAGCAATTGCGAGAGCGTAAATGTCGGCTCGCCATCAGAGTACAATTCGGCGATAACGCAACCTAAACTGAAAAGATCCATTTCGTCTGTTAAGCGTTCGCTCGTATTATCTTTTCCTTCCTCTATACTCGAGGAGTTTTTCGACTTGAAGAAGCGCTCAGGGGCAATGTAACACACTCGGCGGTCAGAACTATCGAAATAAAACGAAAACTGACCTGGATTATCCTCCGGAATGAATGTAGGTTTTGTATAGGTGGAAAAGTCAGCCAAGAGCAACCAGTTCCAGGACGTCACTAGAAAATTCTCGAGCTTGAGGTCGCCGTGGCGAATACCCAAAGCATGCAACTGTGACACGATTTTTAGCATTTGGAATACCAAAAACTGTTTCTCAATCGGCTCCAAGAATGGCCGTAATGAGAGCCTGTCGTACAAGTTGGTCTTTATCATCTGTCGTATCAAGTAGCCCGCACGATCCGTCTCTATGATCTTGTTCCACGTCAACACATTGTTGAAGTACGAGAGAATGCTAGCTTGCTTCGCGATTGCCTCTATTATCTTGTCTAGATTGATACTAACATTTGCCGTCGTGGTGTTGGTGGACGAGGGCTTTATCAAAAGCTTAATGATCATCAAGTTGCCTGTGGTCTTATCTACCGCCTTAATAGTCTTGAGAAACCGCGAATTGTTGGTCAATTCCACAAACTGGTAGTTGTTGAAGACATCGACATACAGCGAAATCGCCACGGTCGGCGCAGAGGGCGCCAAGAGCGATAACCTAGCTCCCATTCTCGGTGGCGAGTCCTTGTGTGTGCTGTGGAGCTGTGGAGTGTTTGGCAATTGGCTGCCATTTTTTCCTCCCCGTTTAGATGTGAGCCATGTCGCAACCACTGTGAAGACTACCATGGAGGATGCGGGAGACTCATTTCCCAGCTCCAATGCGAAGAGGATCAAGAAGAACGGCACTAGCTTAAGAAGCCAGCCCGCTCGCGGCGTCTTGGACGTTGAATTTGGCCAATACCAAGCACTTCCACTTGAAAATGCATTGTCAGACTCGGATGCTGAGACGGCACAGGACTCTAGAGCGGTGTACGAGTACCTAAAAGAGGTGAGGAACGAGGCAAGCAAAGATAGCGTGGTTCATTTCAAAAGGAGTAGCATTGATGCTGGGAATAAGGACCTCGAAGAGACGCATGACCAGGGGTTAGTTCCCGACAGCACTGCCGATGCATGGGATGCGGAACTACTCGAGCGGTTTACCGTTTGTAAAGAGCGTTCCAGACAGGCGGAGCCCAGAAAAGTGGAGCCTAGAAAAGAGGAGCTTGCTAGCTCCGAGATTGAACTCCCAGAGACCGCTTCTCAATGGAGACAGTTTGTTCTAAGCAACCCTCCCCTCCCACTTAGCGTGATCACTGCTCGGATTGACCGTTCTACTATCTTCAAGTTGGTCGTTTACTTTACAAAATGGTTGAGCGTTTCATGCAACGAAAACTTGTCGCGGTGGATCTGGCTCGTGTTGTTGAGGACCGACAACCCCGTAGACCCAAGCGAAAGTGCCGTGTTGCGGGAATTGGGAAAGAAAGCGGTCAAGTTAACATCCCGCCTCACACCAGAGAACAGTACGCCTGTGTCGCGGTACACGATCGACATGGTGATAGTGCTAGTTGGAAATTACTACGGGCAGCACGACCTCTTGAGCGGGTGAGTGTGTGGCGCGGAAATTGACATCAAAAAAATGATCAATCAACCACCTACACCAAAGTATCATGGCACCCAAAATCAGACAAGACTTGGTAGTTCCGTATGTCTCTCAATATCTGTTACGCTTGCGAATAGGATTCTAACACACACCAGTTACCAGCACGTTCCCGCTAAGCCCCGAGGTGAGGCGTCCGGCATGATTGCACAGTCGTTGCCCATGGCCGCCATGTTCTTGAGAAACAAGTTGTTGTCGTGGAGTGCGTTGTTCTTGGCCGTCCAGTCGTTCTTGAGTGCGCCGCTCAACGCTCCGCCCAAGGAGAGCAGTTCCGCGGACCAGCCACCTTCGTTAAGAATTTTGTTTGCATTCATTGCCTTGGGAACATGCTACTTGGAAGTCATCTTCCCCAGCACTTCCGTCGCCAAGAGATTGGCGGAATCCACCGAAGCAGCTGCGACTACTCTCGAGTCTGTCGTCACGGCAGCTACCGCTACAGCTTCTAAATAAAAATAAGTCATTATTGTACAATTTAATATTACAAGCCTATACAAGAGAGGTTCCCAGTTATTAGAGGAACGTATTATAAAAACCAGAGTATAGAGCATTAACATGCTTCTCATTTTCGTTTCGTGTGATCACCACGTCTATTGTGCGCATAGGTTTCACTTTTGGGTGTCGGGGTGCTTGTCTCCACAGTTTCCCACGTTTATAATAACACTGCTGATGCCCTTGTACGAAACACAAATATTTTGTGACTGGTTATCCCACAGTAAGTTACACACCCCCACGGACTTGCTTGTGTTGCCAACTTTATCTAGTTCGTCGGCATTGAGCTGTGATTCCGCGCTATAGACGCCCAAACAAAAGAGTTGGGACTTATTCAGGTTGATGTAGTGCTGAGGTTCCACATCCCACACTGTTATGCGGGCGTAGTCATCGGCCAAGGCTAAAAGTTTCTTATTGGGAGAAACAACACCTTCAAATACTATGGCATTCTTAAAGTTTTGTGCTTTTTGGCCATCTATGGCCAACTTAAAGTTATCCATATGTTTGTACACCAACGAACTGGTTATGATATTTCCGGTGCTGGTGTTCCACATATTCACTACCCCGTCCATCGAAACACTCAACAATACGCTCTCCTCTTGCACAGAATCTAACCACTCTAATCCCACAATCGGTGCAGTATGCAAATTTATGCTAGATGCAGCGCCCATTCCGCTGGAGGAGCCATTTGTAGACGCGGGGAGATCCAAAGACTCCTGTGTAGAGTTTCTGGTCCACACCTTAATCACATAGTCAAAGTCCGAGCTAGACGCAAGCAACTTTGAGACATTGTTGAATTTCAATATCGATATATTGTTCTCGTGGCCGTGTAGGTAGCCGATAGTCTGAAGATCGGGAGGTGTGCCAAAATGCGGCTGTGATATCTGGTACACCTTTATGGAGTTTTTGGTATTTGAAACTGCAAACTTGTCCTCGCTGAGCCAGCATGCGTCTATGATGCCCGTCTTGTCCTGGTGGGGCTGCGACTGCTTGATCTGCTTTATTAACTTCAAGGTCGTGCTGTCCCACAAGCTTACCTGGTTGTCGCTGTCGATTGAGAGAACAAGGAGCGCGTTTACACTCCAAACTAATTTTGTAATCACCGGCATCGCTACTGGCGTCTCGCGGTCCCGTTCCCGCTCAGAACCCTCGATCGCCACAAGACTCGCCTTGTCGCTTAGCCTGTCTGCAATATTCTTTAGCTTTCCGTCCGGAGACCACGCTCGCAACTCTCCGTCGGAACCCGCCGTCACAATTACATTACCCAAAGGAGACCACGAAACAATATTTATCTCGTTCTTGCTGTTCAAGGCCGCCGAGTGGTTCAACGCAACCGACTCCGCAATCTCGGTCCCGTTAATAGCATTTATAACAGCTGTCGAGTTTTCGGTACCGTACGCAAACACATGTGTCTGCGGGTGCCAGTCAGAAGCCAAACTCTCGGGAAAAGTGATGGCAGCACCAAGTACATGGGTCACAAAATCTGTAACCACGTCCGGCACCACCTCCTCTGACGATGTCATCTCAGACGCTGTCTTATCTGACGCCGTCTTATCCAACGCCATCTTCTCTTTATGCGGCAAAACCAGTGAGTCTACCTCCCCGTTCTCCCCACCGTCCGCATCCGCCATTTCTTCGTCCTCCCGTAGTTGCTCAGACTTGAGCAACAAGTCTGCACCCTTGTCCTTCCCAGCATACTCCTTCATCAAAGACTCCTCGCTCACAACAGCTCCAAGGAGCGAGAGACTCTCGTGAGCCTCGCCACCCGCGTCCCGCTGGAAAAGACTGAATAGTATGCCCCGCTGAACCAAGTTGACGAGACACCCAGGCTCAACCTTGGAAGACACTACCGCACTCGCAGAAACCAGCTCGTACTCCAGACAACGCAGCACCTTGTCCAAAGCATAGGCCGCAAGCTCATTACCGGACTCCTGGAGGTACCTCCACACCAAGTAATTAAGCTCAGCACTCGTTAAAGACATTGCTGGCTCGTGGCTTTGGGCTATTTTGAATTTTCACCTGGCACTAGTTTAAACTGTCCAAAAACGGATCCAGAATCTCACGCTAGCAAGACCCGGCCGCCACGATGGACTTTGAGACGAAGAAGGCCCACAGACAGAGCAGGGCCCCGTGGCAGAAGCCGCAAGGGCGAGCTCGGGGCCCCAGCAACCCGTACGCGCTCGGGGCGATGCCTGGCGGCTCTGATGCTGTGAGTGTACACGTTCCACAAGGAGACGGGCCTGTGACGGCCACAAATAAGAAGGCGCTGAGGCGGATGAGCATACACGCATCTGCGGCGGCACATAGTCATGGCCGCGGGTACAACGGGACGCAGTTTGACGCCAGTCAATTACCCCCTCCCCCGCAGTTGAGCAGCGTGGCTGGTCACGGGTCAGACGCTTCGCTCGTGGAGGCCGATCAGCACGCCGACATTGAACGGCGTATATATGCCGAATTGGAGAACGGAACGGCAACACAGATTGACGACTTTTACAAATCGCTTAGTGGGCAGAAGAAGGCGATAACCAAGGATATCAAGAGCAATATCAACCAGAACCAAAAGAACATCTTGCAGCTTACTACAGATTTGAAGGAGACTCAGGATGAGCTACTACTGTTGCGTGTATTGACGAAGGAATTGTACGAGGTGCTTGATCGCTTCAAGGAGTCGGCACAGAGGCGTTTGGATCTCGAATTTGAGCCGCAGAATCTGGCTAGCGACGGCCGTCCGAATGGGTCCAGCAAGAACCCTTCGAGGAATAACAGCGCGAGGGCTATGGTGAGCTTGAACCAGCGGAAACACAAGGATAGATCGTCGATTTTGGTTTTGGAGAAGATGTGGGCTACCGAGTTGCAGTCATTGTTCAAACACGTGGAGGGCGCTTCCAAATTGATACCGGTTCGTCCTGGACGACACGTGTTGGCGGAGAGCGGGAGGTGGCAGGAGATCAACCTGGGTACCTGGAAAACCATAAAGCCTGCGCACTTATTTGTTCTTAATGACTTGCTCCTTACCGCGACCAGAAAAAGTTCGCAGGATCGCGGAAGCAAAACGCGACTCCAGGCCGTACACTGCTGGCCATTGAACGAAGTCAAGTTGTCGCACGTCAAGTCTCCAGACAAGAGCAAAGAAGATAAGGTTTACTACATCAACGTGCGAGCCAAGAACTTGAGTTATATTTACCAGACTGATCGCTACGACCACTTTCTCAAAATAATGGAAGCGTACAATAAGGGTCGCAATGAGATGATTCAAGAGAAGCGACTTAGCACAACAGCCGAATTTTCAAGTCTTGGTGACGCAAAAGATGAAAAAAAGCAGTTGCGCGAATCTTTCAGAAACTCTGCACAAATAGAAGGGGACGAGTATGGGAATAGACCAACTAGCGGCTCTTACAGAAATAGTGGTGATGTCTTGTTACAAGATATTTCCGTACGCGTTCACTCTCGCAATAGGTCGCACGATTTTTCCAAGAAAGTTCTCAGTGGAGAGAAGGGTCACTTTTTCAACGAATTGAAAGCTTTGGAGGACAAACTTGATGATGTGGATATAGAAATAGCTCATAACCTATACGCACTGGCGGTAGGATTTATAGCTCACGTGGAGAATAAGTTGAAGAGCATTGATGCAGCAACCAAGCGTGGAAACAATGGAACCAATTTAGATTCTACTGACGAAATCACTCTATTAATTGATGTGATAAAATTGAAGATAAGTAATAGAAAGATCAAGGTCCAACAGGGCTTGATTTTCACCATGCAGCATAATATCTCCAAGCTTACTGAACAAGAAATAGAAGAGATTGTTCTTTACTTTGAGAGTTTTGGTGAATTGCAAAAAGGTATTTTGGCATATCTTAATGCAAGATCTCACCTTTTATCTACGACAGTAACGCGTTTGATCGTGGGTGCTCAAGGATCGACTAAAATTGACGTGGTAAACCACTTATCCAATTTAGTTGTTATCAACGTATCTATTATCAAACGTACTGTACTTGTTTACAACAAAAAGCTAAGCAAGATCCTTCTGAACCAAGGAGACGGTCATGTCGATTCCAGTGGTTTAATCCATTGGTGCATTGATGAAATATCTAAACTTGCTGGCCTGATCCGCAAGCATTTGTATGGAACATTTGTCAGCAAACTGGGCATCAACCCTGAAACGGAACAACCAATTCTTGACGTCAAGGACCCTGCATTATTGAATGAATTCTTGGAAGTCTTGTTGACTCAATTGGGAGAACTCAAAACTGTTGGAGTCAATGTCGACTTTTTGTTTGAAGAAATACTCTCTTTGAAGTCCATGTAAGTCTAGTTGATGTTAATAAATATGATTGAATATGACTATATATGCCAAAATGCACTGTTATGTACTATGTGAATGTTGTAAATGAGCAATATTTCATGTGACTGATTTATAATTTGTCATACAACTTTCCAATATCGCAATTTTCTCTGAAATAAGAACCATTACGCTTCAAGTACAAAAGTAAAAGAGAAGAAACCAACAAGATGCCCGCTAGTATAGAATAAAGAATTCCTGCGCCAATGGCATTTAACAAGGGTTCGACAATAAATGTTGCAACGGCCGCTAAAATTTGTCTAATTAAATTATTAAGCGCGACGCCTGTTGCACCTTTACCAGGTAAAGTATCCACAATGTACGTGACGGTAGCACCAATTACCAACATTGATGAGAAACCGAAAAGAGCTGTTCCAATCAAAGGAATAACCCAAAATTCTCCATATCTAATAGTCCAACCAAAAATGAGTAAAGCTGGCGGGAACAAAACAACTGCAACGACAATATTCCAAGATATTCTTGACTCAGGCGCCATATCTCCATTATGTGTCTTCATGTACTTATGAAGTAAATAGTCGTTCCAGCGGCCACCGATAATGGAGGCCAATACATATGTTACCGAGTTTGGAATGTAAAGTAAACCAACAATAATCGTTTTGAAATGGTAAGGCTCGTGTGAATACTCAATAGAAATGGACATGTTAATGAAATAGATAACGGCAAACGATATTGCTGAGAAAGTAATCGTAAGCGCGACCGGAGGATGCGACAATAAAACAAGCGCATGTGTAGGCCTGATGACGCAATCATATGCCGTTTCTTTATAGATATCCCACTTCAGTGATTTTCCGTTAAGCATTGAGTTTTCTTCTAAGGTGAGGTTAGATTTGCGAACAGCTTCATCAATTATTTCATTAGCCACTTTGCGTGAGTAACTGGAGTGATTAGTTGTTAACCGCGAAATTGTCGGCATGACAGGGTCCGAAACGAGACCCTCTGCCTCGACTGTTATTCGAGAAGCAATGCTCTCTCGAGTGCTGAGACGGGTAAGGTTGGATGCGATTCGCTCCAATTCTATCTCTGTAACCTGTGGGGCCTCGGGGACCGGATCGTTATCATCAAGCTTTTCACCTGAACTGTTTTCAACATGGCGATTGCGTAACATTTCCTTGACTGCAGCAAGGTTGTCCCCCTTACGTAAAGTCTCTGGAAGGCAAAACGTCATTAATAATAGGTTGCAGAATGCAATAATTACCAAGAGCCATTGGGTAGCGCGCCAACCCCATACTTCAGCAACCACTCCTCCAAGAATTGGAGCTAGAAATGGTCCACAGAGCGGTCCGAGGTAGTAATATCCCATGGCAGTTCCTCTATCGTGGGGCGTAAACAAATCTCCAATTGTTCCTGCTCCAACCGCTTGCACCAGGGCCGATGATCCTCCCTGGAACACACGCAAAATGATTAACGCACCTATGCTCGGAGACAATGCCGTACCAATGGAAAACCCCACAAACATGGTGAAGGATATCACGTAAATAGAGCGACGCCCAAACTTCTCGCTGAGAGCAGACCACCAAAGCGGAAAGATACCCAACGCCAATAAATAGATACCCACGCTGACATTCACCACTGTTCCCGACGTGTCGAGGTCTTTGACAATGTCGTCAATAGCAGGAAGCATGATAGACGTGCCCATTGGACCTGTAATAGCTCCCGCAGCCACAATAAATGTAATAAAGTACTTGGTACGTTTCGGGTAGTCACGCGCATCCTTAAACTCCGGCACCATCACGATTGAGGACAACAAGCCCCGTCTCTCAGCCACAGGCACGCGATGCTGCTCCCACACCGAAACCTTACCCAGAGACGTCGCAGACGTCGCCAGCTGGGATCGCGAGACTGGGCGTGAACTGGATGGAATCATACTCGCATTGTCTGGACCCCGCTCGTCCGCAGCATCATCGTCCGGGCCGCTCAACGGCTTTGCGTGGTACTGTGAGTCCAGACTGTCGAGCGACATGCTGTCAGAATCACTCCCGGACGCATCCTCTGTCAGACTGTGGTGACGCGGTCTGTGTCCATGCACGGCTCCAACATCTTCAACATCCTTTGAAGCGGCCGCACCACCAGTACGGTTATTCTCATCACCAGTACGGTTATTCTCATCACCAGTACGGTAAGTCTCATCACCAGTACGATCCCTTGCATCACCACCTTCGTCCTCTCCAGTCAAACCAGCGACTGAAGCCTGACCACCATAACCTGGGGCGACGGATCCTGACTCGTATCTCCCCAATTCCCCAGAAACGTTTCCGGCCAATTGAGGCACACTTCGTGAAGCGCCCGAACCAGTTCCCTCGCTCAGACCTATGTGACTGCTTGTTCCAGCGGGGATTTTGTTGTCTCGCTCGCTCATGTAAAGATAAAGAGTAGTGACTAATAAGCGGGATTATCACCCCAAATGACGGGGTTAGTTAGACGTCACGTGAGGTAATGATTAAGAGCACCGTCCTTCGCCCTCGTCCGGGGGGTGTTTCCCTACTGCGTTGCAAGTCGCGAGTCGCACCGTCTGCTCTCCCTTGTCGCTCAAGCTCACAGTGGGTGGCGTCGTACACTGCGATTTTGATTTCCGAGGGCCTAAGAAAAAGCTACCAGACCGGCCAAACGGAATTGCTGGTGCCACGATTGATCACGAAAGGCTGTGTTGGTCATCACGGGTTACGGTCACACTTCCGGACACCTCGGACGCCTAGCCACTCGGACTCGAGATCACTAGGACATGCCATCAGTGAGGTCTAACAAGGCTTTTGCGGCTGTGCGAGCCGCGATCCTGTTGCCTTTGTTTATTTTGGGGTGCTATGCGATTGTGGTTACGCAGTCATTAGGGCGATGGATCTTGAAGGCTCGCCACCCTGGCACGTATAATGCGTTGATTGGTGTCACTAAGACGCACTTTTTGGGCTTGATAGTCACCATGTCGCGGTGGATGAGTCCGAGCGAGATTCTGGTTTCGTACGACGCGGCTAATGGTTCCGCAACGTTCCGGGCAGACTCGCGCGGGCACTTGATAAGTCTGCTTCTGCCACACGCGGTGCTCATGGGAAACCACCAGATATACACTGACTGGATGTACTTGTGGTTCTTTCTGTACACGTCGCTGATGAGTAACTACATATTTATAGTGCTCAAGGACATGTCGAATATACCGGTGTTGGGGTCAGGCATGAAGAACTTCAACTTTCTCTTCTTGTCACGCAAGTGGGAGAACGACAAGAAGAAGTTGACTGAGCAGCTTTTGGCGATCGATGCGAATGCGAGGGGCTATGGTCCCGCCAACGGAGTTAGAGAGGTGACGGTAAAGGCGGCAACGGGAAAAGAGGCTGCGAGCAGCCAGATTGGCTCCTCGTGGCCGCCAGGCACTAGGGGCGAGCAGTTGTGGCCGTACCATCTCATTATATATCCCGAGGGAACGGTCCCGTCGGACCGGACGACCAAACGGTCCAAAGAGTACTGCGAGTCAAGAGGCTTGCCGCCCTTGAAGCACGTGTTGTTGCCGCGGTCGCGCGGATTGTTCTTGACGCTTCGTAAGTTGCGAGGCTCTGCGCAGGTGGTATACGATGTGACTACTGGGTATAGCGGCGTGTCTGCTGATGAGTACGGCGAGTTGGTATTCTCCCTCAAGCGCTTCTACTTAATGGGCCAGGGCCCGCCACGCGTCACGTTGCACGTTAGGGAGTATAAGATTAGCGACATTCCCTTGGGCACGGAAACGGACGATGTGGACGATGCACCAGCAGAGGACTTAGAGAGGTTCGATCGCTGGCTCTTGGACATTTGGTACGAGAAGGACAAGTTGATGCAGCACTTTTACGAATTTGGCGAGTTCCCCGAGCTGCCAGGCCGCAAAACGGTATTGGCTGAATTGAAGCTCAGAAGCTGGTTCGAAGCACTCAGCGCGTTCTCGGTACTTTTTACGTTGATTGTCGTGGCGCGCCTACTCTGGGTGTGGGTACGATCGACATTTTTGTAGAGTGGCACTACCAAATTAGGGAGGTGCTGCAAGTTTGGTACATGATTGTATCACAATTGTTTTATACTTGTCTCTAACACGGCATTGAAACCAATGCCCAGGGACAGCAACACAGGAATATAGTATATAACTGTTGGAAGTATGTTACTACTAGCAGATGATAAATTAGTTTCTAGAACTCGATTTGAACCACCATGATGATTTTGTACTTGGCAACACGTATTCCAAAGTACTTGCTGTGGGCGTCCATTTTTATATCTGTGTTCCTCTTGTGCTTTCTCTTACTCGGCTGCATCGAGACGACGCCCACGTATTCGTCGGTCTACTTGTGCAGGGTTGGATTCAACACGTCGTCGTCAGCGATTCCTACAATCGGGGCCATACTTCCAACCAATACGTCTCTAGCACTACAGCAAAACAACTTGGTATCAGTCTCTATCAGAGTAGGCTATCTCGCAATATGTTTGGACTTGGATGGAAGTCTCAGCTGTAACACATACAGCCAACTAACTGAGGCTGCAAATATTACAGGGACCCCGCTTAGATTGGGGTCAACTACAGGCGGAGCAACCTCTACCGGGCAAGAAATAAATCTAGCAGAACTCGCATCTGCGATAAATTCAACCTGCCATCCCAACTTGTTGTTGGCAGCAATTGTACTCTGCCTTATTATGTTTGCATGTACGTGCTGGTGCGGCATGCCGTGGATGCCCGGTAAGAAGATGACGCGGAAAGTGAATTGCATTATTGGCGCTGTAACAGTATTGGTCTGGGGCTTGGGCAGCATGCTTCAGCATGAAGCGGTTACGTCTGCAGTTAGCGTTGCCCTGCCAGCCTCTTCTGGGGTTGTTGTCGCTATGAAAGGTGCAAGAGCAGATGCAATGACTTGGACAGCATTTTCATTTATATTAATTGCGACGATCGGTTGCGCTTTCGAGTGCTACACAGAGCTGCGGCAAGAGCAGGCAACAAACTCTACAAAACCGATTCCAGATCTAAATGGGCACAAGATCTAGCGTCTATAGTATAAACATTGATGCACGCGTATATCACGTGTATATCGCGAATTCTGTCGAGAGCGAAATCCTGTTTTTTTTTTCCACATAGATTTTGGCTCTCAACTAGGTCGGCTGCTAACTGTACGGTAGTATAAATGTCGTACACGGCACAGCTAGACACGTTCGTGTCCCGGCTTAATGACAAAGATGCCGAATACCGCGCATCTCACTCGGTTCTATCCGAGTTATTAGATACAATTGAGACTTTTAACGGTGCCTCGGAGTATGAATACTTCTTGAAGAACTTGGTACCAATATTTATCAGACTCTTGTCTGAGGTGCCCGTCTCTTTCTCAAACAGCTCTCCAGAGCACAAACTCCGGAACTCCATCCTCGAGATTATACACCGCTCGATTATGAATGCGACTTTTCAGGCGTATGCGGAGCAAATCTTGGACGCGTTGACAACAATCTTGGTAGACGAGAATGAGGATAATGGTGTACTCTGTATGAAGATTATCACCAGCTTACACAAGGCGTACAAAGCAAACTTGGGTGGGAAGGTGAAACCGTTTGTTGATATCGTTAACCAGGTGTACGATAACATGGCTAGCACAGTTCAGGAGGTTTTTGAGACTCTGGGAAGTTCTCATCTGAACACACCAGCCGGGTCTACTGCAGACGATGGAGAAGGAAGTCTGAAGGAGATTCTCCTCTCATCGTTTAATGAAGAGTCGTCAACAAAGACCTTGAACAAAGCTATGTACTCATTCAAAACCTTAGCAGAGTGTCCCATTACAATGGTATCACTCTACTCATCATACAAACCATTGGTGAGCACCTCACTTGCAGATTTTTTGCCTAGAATTATTCGTCTTTTAGAATTACAAGTCAAGGATCAACGTCTCTTTAGAGAAGAGGCTTCACAGGACAACAAAGTTGTAACATCTATTTCCCCAAAAATTACCAATAGACAAGCGTACAGTGATTTCATTCTTGGTCAGGTCAAAGCCGCTTCGTTTTTGGCATATGTGTTTATTAGAGGATATGCAAACCAGTACTTGGCATCAGATCAAGCCAAGGCAGTGCCAGATGTTATATTAAGACTTTTGCAAGACTGCCCTGCGGAATTGTCTATAGCACGCAAAGAACTCTTGCATGCAACTAGGCATATATTGTCGACACCATTTCGCGCACAATTTATACCAAAGATAGAATTACTCTTTGACGAGAAGATTTTGATTGGTGATGGTTTAACGTCATTCGAAACGTTGAGACCATTGGCGTATTCAACTGTTGCGGACTTTATACATAATGTGCGTAACGAGTTGACTCCAAAACAAATCTGGTCGACTGTGAGAATATACTGTGACCTCCTCAAGGATGATACTTTGGCGTTGACCGTTCAAATTATGAGTGCTAAGTTACTTTTGAACTTGGTAGAGCGTATTATGAAATTACCCAATAAGTTAGAAGGAAGACAGTTGTTCATGATAATTGTGGACTCCTATGCCAAGAGATTTGACTCGTTGAATCGGAAGTACGACTTTATTATAAGCAAGCATAGAGAGTTTGAAAAGAAGAGAGCAGTTAAAGAAGTCGAGTCAAAGACGGCAATTGAAAGATACTCGCCCATAAGAAGTGAAGATAGTCTTGTCCAATTGAATAGAAGTAATCCTGAAGACCATAAACTGGATCAAGATGCTATGCTTGTTGATAGCGATGAAGTTTCCAGTGAACTGGCTATTGATGCGGAATCTTCTCTTGATGATGAAGATGAGACTAATTTTATGGACCTTTACAATATTGATTCATTTTCGCCAATCGCTACTCTCCATGTCAGCAATAACTCAGACTTGTTAAAAGATGCAAGATATTTGTTCCGTACTTTGATGACGTTTTTAAAATCTGTGATTTTTGGTCTCAAGAACTGCAACCCCCCTGTGCCACCCCAACCTACTCCCAGTGATCCCAGCAAGCCAGGTCAACAAATAAACTACGATAAATGGAATGATTCAGCAAAGCTCAGATCTTATGAAGAAGTAAATATCTTTCGTGCGTTACTTCGTGGAAGCATCAGCTGCTTGAGATTCTTCTCAGTTTCAAAACCTAAACAAAGCAGAATGCAAGCGAAGGCTTTTGACTTTTCAACTGGTGGGCCTAACTTGCCGATCACTTCTTCTAAAGAAGAGAAAGATTTAATGGAAATTTTCGCAACAATTTTCATTCACATTGATCCAGCTTCGTTTAACGAGATTGTCACAGCTGAATTGCCTTTAATGTTTGAATCTATGCTTGACAACGCGGCTCTTCTCCACTTGCCCCAATTCTTCTTGGCAAGTGAGGTCACATCTGCCAACTTTTCTAGTATATTGATATCCTTCTTGAAAACGAATCTTCACCAGCTAGGGAAAGTGGAATTGGTTAAGTCCAACATTTTGATTCGCTTGTTTAAGTTGTGTTTTATGTCGGTTAATTTATTCCCTACGGTAAATGAGGGAGTTTTATTGCCACACTTGAACTATTTGATTTTGGAGTCATTAAAATTAGCCACAATGGCAGAGGAGCCTATAGTTTATTCATACTTGGTCAGGATTCTTTTTAGAAGCATTAGCGGAGGCAGGTTTGAAAATTTGTATAAAGAGATCATGCCAATATTGCCGGTTCTTTTGCAGAATTTGAACAAAATGATTGCCAACGCAAAGAGATCGTATGAAAGGGATATATATGTTGAGTTATGTTTGACTGTCCCAGTGCGTCTTTCAGTTCTAGTTCCTCACTTGAACTTTTTAACAAGACCATTGGTATATGCCCTTAATGGCTCTCAAGAATTGGTGAGCCAAGGCTTACGTACCTTTGAGTTGTGTGTTGACAATTTGACTGCTGAGTATTTCGATCCAATGATTGAGCCTGTTATTGATGAAATAATGTCAGCGTTGTGGAAGCACTTAGAACCAGTTCCCTACCATCATCAGCATTCACATACTGCCATAAGGATTTTAGGAAAATTGGGCGGCAGAAACCACAAGCACTTCAAGCCTTGCAACAGTTTAAGACCACAATCAGAGCTTGACCAGGAGATACAGGCTTTATTTCAGATTCACGGTTTAGGTGATCAAGTACCGGTATCAATCACGTCCGGAGTTCAATCTGCTCTAAAACTTCTCGAAGACCCCAGGTTGAAGGTACATTACAGAATCAGTGCTTTCAAGTACCTTTCGAACATTTTCAAGTTGTTCATTGACACAACGCCTATTCCTGATAATTTCACGCAGTATGTTGCTGATGCTGTTGAGTTCTTAAAACAAGAAAAAATGGAAGAAGTGATGGAGCTCGAGGCTTCAGGTGTGAAGAATGTTGCAAAATTAGATCGTCAACAAGCCTTATTCACACGTTTATTGGAAATGCTTTTCTTTTCCATGTCAATCCCAGAGCTTAAAGAAGAGGCAAGCTTGCTAATTGATGGATTAACTACTCATTTTACTTTGATTTACTTAGGAACCTCAGTTATTGACAAGGTGAAGAAGGAGAGACCTTTTTTGGTTAGTGACAAGGAAGGAAAAGCTTATATTAATGAATCTTCTTTCCTTAATGCCTTGAACTATGCATTGAGTTTTTGGGATAAGGAAGTTCGGAATAAAGGTGTTGAAGTGATAAAGAGCATTTACAAAACTACTACGAAGATATTTGGATCGGAAGAAGATGCGTTGTATTCACCGATTTTCAGGTCAATGTTTTATAAGTTCACCCACAGTTGCTACAATGAATACTATCACACCAAGCTTGGTGGTGTATTAGGCCTTCGCACGATCTTTGAAGACATCAACATTCCGGCCAAGTGGTTTTTCAAGAGACAGTTTGAATTAGTAAGATCGATTTTCTTTATCTTACGTGATACACCCGAAACTGCACCATTTGAGGTACGTGAACTTGCTAAAAATTTAGTCTTGAAATTACTTCATGACTGTAATGTTGAAGTCACTAGAGAAGTCATCTTGGAGAAACCTTTTCAAACTCTTGTTGGTGCATTAGTATATGATTTGGCTAGTGCAAACCCCCTTGTTAGGGAAGTATCTCAAGCTTCCTTGAAAGTGCTCTCAGAAACGACGAACGTTCCCGTTGCAGCAATAATGGGCCCCTGCAAGCATCTCTTGTTGACACCTATTTTTGGAAAGCCTTTGAGGGCGTTGCCATTTCCCATGCAAATCGGAAATATTGATGCAATCACCTTCTGTCTTGACCTTCCTGATACATTTTTGACATTTAACGAAGAGTTGAACAGATTGTTGTTAGAAGCCTTGGCTCTTGTGGATGCAGAAGATGAATCATTAGCCAACGTACACCGCTTGTATGAGTACAGAACTTCGAAGCAATTAGTCGAATTGCGAGTGGTATGCGTAAAGCTTCTTTCTTTAGCGCTCACGAAACCCGACTTTTCACTTGGGTCGTTGGCGGAAGCTCGAATCCGAATTTTAGGAGTATTCTTCAAGGCGCTATGCAATAAGTCTACTGAAATAATAAATGCGGCACATTTAGGATTGAAGTCAAGCTTGCAAGAAAATGCTAAACTTCCGAAAGAACTTCTTCAAAACGGCCTTAGACCCATGCTTATGAATTTATCGGACCACAAGAAATTGACAGTGTCTGGCCTCGAGGCTTTAGCTCGTTTGTTGGAGTTATTGATATCTTACTTCAGGGTCGAGATAGGTCGAAAATTATTAGATCACCTCATGGCGTGGGCTCAGATCAACACATTGCGCCAGATTGCCGGTCAAGATTTGGAAAACAATCATACCGTGCAAATTGTCATGGCAATCTTGAATATTTTCCATCTCTTACCTCCTAAAGCTTACACCTTCATGGAAGAAATCATTAACACTTTGCAATACCTTGAGGGTCACTTGGACCGCCATCAAAATTCTCCGTTTAGACTTCCTGTCTCCAAGTTCTTGAACAGATTTTCAGAGAACTGCATTGACTATTTCATGACAAATATCAAGAACAGAAAGCTAGGTAATACGTTAGCTTCGATCGCGGGTATGGAAGACTGTGATAAAATTAGAGAAGTTGCAAAGGATAAAATGAGTTTGATAATCGAAGACGTTCAAAAGGAAACTTCAGAAGATATTAAAGTTGTGAAATTCGCTAACACTATTGACCTTCTTGAAGCTATCACGCTCTATGATAAAGAGTGGTTTGACTCTCAGGGAGAGCTTCTTTTGACACTTTCAACGTTAGTTGAAGATGTGATCTCTATAAAAAACAGCTCTACGTTAATATCTGACGCACACTTCCAGGGAGATCAATCTATTCACAAACTCGAGTCTATTATTGTTTCTTACTTTTCAAGAAACCATGGTGAAATTGAGATGATTTTCACAATTGTGGACCGTTACTGTAAGTTGAAGCTTGCAGTACCTAACCAACTTGAAGATTACATTTTTAATCATGTGGTTCGTTCCGAAGATGTTAAACTTCGAGAGTCATACTTGAACAAATGTCTTGATTTTGTCGGGCAGTCTGACGCTTTCTTGAAATCGAAAATATTCTTCTTGAGAAAAATCTTCTGCTCTATTTTCATTTATGAAGCAGAGAAGAAGGGTAAATTAGACGCATTCTTTGAAGATAATAAAACTCCTAAATGGTTAGAAAAAGTTTCAAAGAATATCTGGAAATCAACGCATGATATCATTACAGATCATACTTCTGGCACCATTGACAGTTACAGATACAAATTACTAGAAATGACAGCTGTGTTGTTGAAATGGGCTCCCAGTTTTATTTCTGACTTGAGAAAAGATATTATCAAGTTCAGTTGGAATTATATTAAGTTGGAGGATAATATCACCAAGCAGGTTGCCTATGTGACAACTTCATATTTTATTTCTTCTTACCAAACGCCAGCTAAGCTTGCCACGCAAGTATTTGTTGCTCTTCTCCGTACTCATCAGACTGATTCGCGGCACCTTGCAAGACAGGCGTTAGACATTCTTGCACCTGTCATGTCCAAGAGAATTGTCGAAGATAATTCGCCTGACAGTTGGCTTAAATGGCCTCGCAGAGTTATATCAGAGGACGGTTTTAACGTAACGCAAGTTCTTAACGTCTATCAGTTTATTGTGCAACATTCTGACTTATTCTTCGTGGCCAGAGAACACTTTATCTCAAATATCATAACGGCAATGGGCAAATTAACTATTTTGGCGAATCCTGCCATAGAGAACCAAGTTCTAGCAATCGAATTAGCTGAACTTATTTTGAAGTGGGAGAGAAAAGCGGCTTCCCAGGCGACAATCCAGTCGGGCGAAGATGACTCAAAGATAAGCGAAGGCGATTTCACTACATCGCCTAACTACATAATTCCTTTCGGGCAGCGTGAGGCATGTGTAACATTCTTGATAAGATACGTTTGTATCAGTCCCCAGAGAGCATCTGAAAGTGAATTAGGACAAAAAGCCTTAGGAATATTGTATGACTTATTAAGTCCCAGCCATTGGTCTGAAGTTTCTGTGAAACTCACATTCTTTGAAAAGTTCTTATTGTCCAATGATTTGAACTCTTCTAACTTGTTAGGTTATTGCTTGAATGCTTTGGAGGTGCTTGGTGTAGTGTTGGAGTGGAAGAAGCCTGAATGGATTATCTCAAATCTTCCTGCATTGCACAAATTGTTGGAGAAATGCATAAAATCTGACAACCATGACATTCAAGAAGTCTTGCAACGGGTTTTAAGAATCATTCTTCAGGCAACAAATGATCTGAAACAAAGCATTGATCAAGAAGAAGAAGAACCTGAAGTTAAAGAATTTGTTGGTCTCTTGTCCGCTACTGTCGCTGAAGATTCGGGTGACATGCCATCTGTTGCTGCTGGAGTCACTTTATCATGGACATTGGCAAACTACAAGCCTTACGTCTTGGATTCATTATTGCCGCTGATTATGAGAACTTTTGGTAAGTTGTGCAAAGATCACATCACAATAACACACCAAGGCTCTCAGGCTTCGTCGAAAGATGCTACCAATGCAGAATATGAAGCTAAAATGACTACCAAATTGTTGGAAAAGATCTTGAACTTGTCGTCTATGAGAATTTCAAACTTAGGAGATCAGAGACGTATATTTTTATCCTTACTAGCACAGTTGATCGAACGTTCCTTAGACAAAGATACGCTTGAAAAGATTATCCGAATTGTCAAGAATTGGGTTTTTTCAAGGTCCGACTTATTCCCTACTACGAAGGAAAAGGCTGCAATCTTATCCAAAATGATGGTGTTCGAAATAAGAGGAGAACCAACCTTATCCAAGGAGTTTTATCAAATTATTGTCGATATTTTTGAAGATGATACTTTTAGTTGTACTGAGTTGACTGTTAGAATGGAACAACCGTTTTTGGTCGGTACAAGGTCAGCGGATGTCTCAATAAGACTGAAATTGATGTCGATTTTAAATAACAGTCTTGAAAGAGATATAAGCAAAAGATTGTACTATATTATTCGTGAGCAGAATTGGGAGTATTTGGCTGATTATCCTTGGCTCAATCAGGCTTTGCAATTATTGTATGGATCGTTCAACTTTGAAAGGAACATTAAATTCGTCGAGGATGAATATAAGTTGCCTCCGTTGAGCTCTTTGCCCTTACCAAAGGGTAACAAAATGGACGTGGATCTGAATAATGCTCCATTAATTCAAATGCTCGAATCACATAATGCATTCTTGAGGGAAATTGGTGATTTGAAAGCTGGTGCAATTATTGAGCCACTTATTGACATGTTTTATCAAAGTAGCGAAACGATTCACCGCACTTGGGTCAGTTTATTTCCTGTTGCTTTCAACTCTATTCCCATATCGGAAAACCTTGACTTTACAAGATTTTTGGTCATTCTTTTGTCAAAAGACTATCATACTCGTCAAATTGATAGCAGACCTAATGTCATTCAGAGTTTGTTAGAAGGTGTTGCAAAATGTGAAACACTTCAGTTGCCTCCATTTGCAGTTGAATGCCTTGCGAGCAACTTTAATGCATGGACACAAGGTATGAACATTTTAGAAAATATCGAGGTGCAGTCTTTGAATGGTAACGCTGATGTTCGTGAGGTTACTCAAGATGCATTAGCGAAGTTGTATGCTACTTTGAAGGAAGATGACATGTTCTATGGTTTATGGAGAAGAAGAGCGAAATACTCCGAAACCATAAGTGCTTTGTCTTATGAACAAATTGGACTTTGGGATAAAGCACAACAGCTTTATGAAACAGCCCAGATTAAAGCTCGCAGTGGTGCTTTACCGTATGGTGAATCCGAATATGCGCTTTGGGAGGATCATTGGATTCTTTGTGCGGAAAAATTGCAGCATTGGGATATTCTCACAGATTTGGCTAGGCATGAAGGTTTTTCTGATTTGCTTTTAGAGTGTGGATGGAGGGTTGCCGATTGGTACAATGATCGTGAAACTCTTGATCAAACTGTCAAGAATGTTATGGATGTTCCGACTCCTCGTAGACAGGTTTTTGAAACATTCCTTTGTTTACAAGGCTTTGGCCAGGAGAAAGAGACTTTGCAAGATCTCTCTAGATTATGCGATGACGGTATTCAATTGGCGTTGAGGAAGTGGCATGGTTTGCCTAAGAGGTTCAATAACGCTCACATTCCTTTGTTGCACACATTCCAACAGTATGTGGAATTTATGGAAGCAAGTCAAGTTTATGCCAGTCTTATCGCAACCAATGCCCTGAACTTAGATGTCAAATCTCAAGAACTAAAAAGAGTGTTACAGGTCTGGCGTGAGAGATTACCAAATACTTGGGATGATATTAATATCTGGAACGATCTCGTTACCTGGCGTCAGCATGCTTTCCAAGTTATTAATAAAGTTTACATGCCTTTTATTCCGATTTTGCAGCAGTCAAACTCGGGGAATGCAAATTCATACGCTTACCGCGGGTTCCATGAAATTGCATGGGTGATTAACAGATTTGCGCATGTTGCGAGAAAACACAGCATGTCGGATGTTTGTATCAAGGAGTTAACTAGGATTTATCAGCTTCCTAACATTGAGATTCAGGAAGCCTTTTTGAAATTGAAGGAACAAGTTAAGTGTCATTACCAAAATCCAAATGAGTTGAACACTGGCCTCGATGTCATTAGCAATACCAACTTGGTTTATTTTGCGACTCAACAAAAAGCAGAATTCTTTACTTTGAAGGGTATGTTTTTGAACAAATTGAATCAAACTGACGAGGCCAATAAGGCATTCGCAACATCTGTTCAGATTGACCTCAATTTGCCTAAGGCATGGGCAGAATGGGGAATGTTCAATGACCGCAGATTCAAGGAGAATCCAAATGAAATGGTGTATGCCAACAATGCCATCAGCTGCTACTTACAAGCGGCAGGTCTTTATAAGAATGGAAAGACAAGAAAATTACTTGCTCGCATTCTTTGGCTCATAAGTTTAGACGATGCAACTGGGACTTTGACACAAGCCTTTGAGCATTTCAGAGGTGAGGTTCCAGTATGGTACTGGATTACTTTTATTCCTCAATTGCTTACATCGTTATCAAATACTGAAGCGAAGTTAGCGAGACAAGTGCTTGTTCGCATTGCTAAGAGTTATCCACAGGCATTGCATTTCCAACTCAGAACTACTAAAGAAGATTTCGCTGCTCAACAACGTCAAAGTATGGAATTGTCTCGTCAACTGGCGGCAAATATGTCATCAACTTCCAAAGAAAACAGCAACACGCCATCTGCTTCGCCGCCTGTTGAGAAGGATTCCGAAAAGAAAGATGCCGAACCTGTGGTCGATTCGCAAGGAGGCAAAGAGCCAAATACCGGGTCTCAACCTCCAACCGGCACATCAGAACAGCCACCTCAATCTACCAAATCTACTATCCCGGATGCTCTTCGTCAATCATTGGAGCATGTTGAAGAAATAATGGGAATTTTGAAAACCGCCTACCCATTGTTAGCCCTCTCGTTAGAATCTCTTGTTGACCAAATCAACCAACGCTTTAAATGTACTGCTGATGAGGATGCATATAGGCTTGGAGTTGCTTTACTCAACGATGGAGTGCAATATTTAAATCGACTTGGAAACCCTAGAGATGACGCTAAATTACCACCCATAACTGAAGCCAATATCACAAGATTTGCGGAAACAGTATTACCAAAACAAATCAGAGCAGAATTTGAAAAAGACCTTGTCATTGGAAAGCCAAACTTAGAGACTTATATCACTAAGTTGCGCAGATGGAGAGATCGCTTGGAAGATAAATTGGATAGAAGATTTTCTGAAGTTAATCTTGAGAACTTGTGTCCTCATCTCAGTGAGTTCCATCACCAAAAGTTTGAAGACATTGAAATTCCTGGCCAATATTTGTTAAACAAGGACAATAACAGCCATTTCATCAAGATTGAAAGATTCTTAGCAACTATTGACTTAGCCCGCGGTACGAACGCCTGTTACAAGAGATTAAGAATCCGGGGACATGATGGCAGCTTGCACACATTTGCTGTACAATTTCCTGCTGCCAGACACTGTCGCCGCGAGGAATGCATCTTCCAACTTTTCCGCATCTTTAATGAAACGACATCTAGAAAAGTGGAAACCCGTCGCCGCAATATTAAGTTTACTTTGCCTATTGCAGTTCCGTTGTCGCCGCATATTCGTATTATTAGCGATGATGCGAGGGATGTTACAATGCAAAAGATTTACGAAGATTTCTGTCGTCGGAATGGAAAGAGTCGTGACGAGCCATTCATTTACACTATTGAAAAGTTGAGAGCAGCATTCGACCAAAGATTACCCAAACCTGATATTATGAGTATCAAGGTTGAAATCTTGAGTGCAATTCAGTCGTTACTCGTACCATCGACGGTTTTGAAGGATTACTTCCTTGCTCTTTTCCCTCAGTTTGAAGACTTCTGGCTATTCCGCAAGCAATTTACTTCGCAATATGCGTCATTTATTTTCACCACATACATGATGTGTGTGAATGCTCGTCAACCTCAGAAGATTCACGTGAATAGAGGTTCTGGTGATGTTTGGACGTCGGATATGTTGCCATGCAAAATTGCGAGCAAGAGCGCCTTATCCGATAATCCCCAAGGTCGTCCTACCCCTCTCTTCTACAATGCGGAGATGGTTCCGTTCAGACTCACGCCTAATATTCAAAAGTTGATTGGCGAGACCAGTTTGGAAGGTGTTTTGTCGGTGTACGTATTATCTATTGGACGTGCATTGGTAGAACCTGAATCCTATCTTGAGCAATACTTGACGTTGTTCGTGCGTGACGAAGTTATCTCCTGGTGCTCGCAACAAGATCCACCTAGAAATATGCCTCAAGACAAACAGTTGAGAGATATTGTTCGCGTCAATGTGGATTTGATTATTAAACGTGTCGTGAGTATGGGACATATCTCTTCGGGCCCTGCTGTGGCCACGCACAATGTTTTGGAGTTGATTTCACAAGCTGTCAACCCCCGCAATTTAGCTGCTGCCGACACTTTGTGGATGGCATATTTCTAATCTAGAATGTAAAAGTAAGATGAATATTTTATTCTATTTGATTTTGTCGTATAATTATTTCGTGTAGCTAGAGCGGTTTTCTTTCAGCAGGTTGTTTGGTATGTCCTCTGTTATTGTCTTTGACCCCATATTGTGATTATTTATGATTCGGTGGTCCATCTTGTTGAGGACCTGGCTCAAGACACGTGAAGTAACAATAAAGATGCAAATGGTGAGGCATAATGCAAACAAATTTATCACCAAACTAATTACAGACATCACCTGTACAAAGACCGTGACGTTAACTCTAGTCATGGTTCTCAGGGCGACATTGTACTCGTGCAGGTACATGGCTGGGGTCATGAGACATAGTACTGTCGCCGGCAAGCCTAACCCGACACCAATGAGCTCCAAAATCGCCGATATTAGAATGCAGCGTACTGAAGTTATGTTTGGAATGTTTGTTGAGCAAAGGGGCAAGAGGCAGGAATTGACAGAAAACTAGAGGTGTTAAAATGAGTGAAATTAACAAAAACCGACCATAATGGACAGGAAATAACATACCACAAAAAGGCCGTAAAAGCTTGCAATTACGCTTACAGCAGGTTTGCCATCTATGGCTTCAAAGGGTACAGTAGCATACACCAAGATATACTGAGCCATGAGAAACCCAATGTATATCTTCACTAACAACCTGAAGCGGTAAGCCTTGTACATGGACGCAACCATAGACAGAGTCCGATTCTCTAGCGGCTCCGCGGCTGGCAGAGTTGCAAACAACAATACGGGCAGGAAAATTGTACCATTGTATTCTACTTCAGACATGTTATGGACCGTTGATAGCTAGGCTTGAAGATATTTCCCCGTTATACTCCTTCTTGCTACCCAATATGTGATCATTTGTACTTGTACTTGTAATCATTTGTACTTGTCTTCGTAATCGTTTGTACTTGAACATGTACTCTTACTTGTACTTGCACTTGTAATCACTTGTCCCATTATTGTAATTACTTGTACATGTACTTCAATTACCTGTACAAGTACTTCTAATTATTTGTAACACTTGTAACCACTGTACACTTGATCACTTGTACAACATTAATCCTCACTCCCTGAAACCGTGTATCTATTAATTCGGAACAGGAGGTACAAACGGATCAGCTTCCCGCTTTGAAACCAACTGGCTGTACACAAACCGCTCAAACCGCGGAAATAAGCCCTGTGACTCAAATACACCCTCGCTAAGCCATAAGCCCCACGACCCCATCATGTTAGCCATAAGCACGTCGGTGAATAACCTATCTCCAATAATTACTATCTCGTTCGGCTTTATTCCTCGGGCGGCAAAGTGTGCTGCAATCTCCGTGTAGCACCCCGGCTTTTTGGTGCCGTGACGCATCACCGCGATACCAGTGCTCTCCTCCAACACCTTTGCCTGCGCGTGACCGGCATCATCGTTGGTGCCCGCCGAGTTGCTCACAATGAGAATGTTTTCCGCCCGGTAGTGCAGCTTGAGCCTGTCAAAGGTGCTCTGGTTGGCGGGCCACACCTTATCGTCGTGGTCCTTTGCAAAGCAGTTGTCCTTGTCCAACACCACTCCCTTGATAACTTGCGGCGTCGCTATCGGTATCGCAATCTCGTCAAAGGTGCGATACGTCAAGTGAGGCAAGCAGAGACTCGGCTGGTACACGAGCCTCGCGACGTTGAGCGTGGCGCTAACGTTGAACATGGTGGAGTATGAAAATTTCGTCACCAATTACACCTATACAACGATGAGCGCACAGGCAAAAGCGCGAACGGGCAAAGCGAAGCGGGCGAGACGCGGCGGGCCTGGCGGTTCGGCCGCGGGGAGTTCTGGCGACGGTGCTGGCGAAGTTTCGAGAGAAGAGAGCGATTCTGAAGACCACTGCATCATTTGTGCGCTGTCTCTCACGGTCAGGGCAGTGACACCGTGCAACCACTCGACGTGCCACAGGTGTGCGTTGAGACAGCGCGCGCTTTACATGAAGAACCAGTGTTTGGTGTGTCGCAGCGAGAACGAGACTGTGATATTCACTTATGACTTGGAAAAGGACTATGCAGAATTTGGCGAAGGTGATGCTGCCACTGTGAATGAGGAGCTCGGTATCATCTTTACTGCGAGTTCTATTCCGGATACTGTGTCGGAGTTGTTGGGACACGGCTGTCCGGCGTGTGTCGAAAAGTTTTCGTCGTTCAAGTTGTTGAATGAGCATGCTTTGGCGGCCCATGGCAGGCTGTACTGCACCATTTGCCAGCAGTACAAGAAAGCATTTACGTCTGAGTTGGAGATGTTTCTGGGAAAACAGTTACAGGTGCACTTGAGCCGAGGCGGCCTGACGGGCTTTACCGGACACCCCGAGTGCAGGCACTGCCGCGGTAAACGATTCTACTCTGAAGACGAGCTTGCGGTGCACGTTCGTGACGCTCACGAGCGCTGCTATATCTGCGACCAGTACTCGCCTGCGTCCGCGGAGTACTACAAAAACTACGACACTCTCTACGCACATTTTAAGCGGAATCACTATGTTTGTGCAGTCCCGTTGTGTGTGGAGAAGCGTTTTGTAGTGTTTCGCGATGAGTTGGATCTTACCGCCCACCAGCTCAAGGAGCATGGCTCTATTGGCGGCTCGAACGAAAAGATTGTGATTGGATCAAACTCGCGTCACTTTCACTCGCAATTGCTGACCATTGATCCCCGCAGAAACAACCAAGAGGGTCAGCGTAGCACGGAGGATCACCAGTCTATGGCTGTTAAAAAGAAGCGGTTTGAGGAGCGGGCTAAGCACTACCTCAACTACCTGGCCGACAAGCAGAAACAGTTTACCACTCTCAACAACTTGTACAAGAATAAAGAAATCTCGGGACGGGACTTGTTAAACGCGTACAAAACCCAGTTGTTTGTGAGTCAGTCCCCTCAAGATTTGCATTTGCTCTTGTTGGAGTTTATGGAGCTTTTTCCAGAGCTGTCGGACTTGCACAAAAACTTGGATCCCTTGGTGCGTGAACTTCGAGGCAAGGACAACTTGGAAGCGTTTCCAGTGTTGGGAAAGCCAGGGGCTGCAAAATTTGCCACAAACACCTGGGTAAAGGACAGGCCACGCACTCTGCAAAATGACCTGTTTCCTGTTTTGCTGAGACCAACCATTGCGGCACCTAAACCAAAGGCTCCTATTCGGTACACAACCGTCTTACAAAAGGCCCCACCCAAGAAAACTAGGCCAACATGGACACAATCACCAGCTGCTCAGCATAACTACTTGAACTCTACCCCCACTCCATCCAGCAGCAAGTCTGCCCCTACCGCAAATAGCCGCCTGTTGTCTGAGCAGCACTTTCCAATGCTTCAAAAGAAGAATGCTAAAAAGCCAGTACCTCGTGTAAACCCCATCAATGTGGCAGATCCGAACCAATGGGGTAGACCTTCTACGCCTGAGGCAATAATCATTGGAGAGACCGAACCAATAGGTGTCGACAAGCGCTCGGTTAAGCTTAAGAAGAAGCAAAACCGGCTCTTGTTCAGCAATGGCATCTAACTAATAGACAATTCTATAAGGAAAACAGGATAAAAGTCTTCCATAAGGATGGAGAAAAATTTGTTCATAAGGCTGACAGTCTAGTGGGAAAGTCCTCCAAAAGAGTGACAATAGACAAGCCCCTAAAAGAGTGACATTAGACAAGTCCTCCAAAAATTTACAATCTAATGGACTAGTCTTGCAAAGTCTAATGGATAATTCCTCCCCAAAAAAGGCAAAATTTTCAAGCCCTCCGTCAAGATGACAATCTAATGGATGACTTGGTTAATAAATTTTTCTAGCTCTAATAGACGCGTGTTGTTCCGCAAGACGTTTATAGGTAGATAGTAAATTTTGGTTTACACTCCGAAAAGCTAACCTTTAAATCTCTATATAACCATAATGTGTCTGATATGACAGTGACAGGCCGTTTTACTGTGACATACCCATCGATATCGCTATCCTTGTTGATATCCAAATATCCTGACCTTGCACGGGGCAGCAAAAGGCGTTTAGATGATAGTGGTGCCGACGTGTTTGTGCCTGATCCTGACCGCCAGTACTCAATCGCAGAGAAGTCGCTAGTGGAGTATTTTGGGTTAAGTACGTACACCTTAGACAGGACCAAGCTCTGTCCTCGTGTTACCAACAGACTTGAGTACTTTAAGATTATTGAGCTGTTTTTGATGGAACCGATTCATGTTTTGGAGGAGTGCGAGCAAATAGCTACAAAGCAACGTTTGGATATAGCTACAACCCAAAGCTCAGATCGATACATAGTCGATATTGGCACTGGTTCTTCTTTGATATATCCTCTAATTGGTCAAGCTTTGAGCAAAGATAACAAATTTATTGGTACCGAGTATGATGTTTTATCACTCAAACATGCCCAAACTACACTTGATCAGAACAAATTGCACAATCGTGTAGAATTGCTTCCCGTTACAGATGCGGAGCGGGTTTTTGTGCTGAATGATATTGCGAGTAAAGTTCCTTTAGGGCAGAGGGTGCGATATGTGATGTGTAACCCTCCATTCTATGCCCATCGCGAAGAATTAGAAGAATTGGAGAAGTTGAAGGATGAGTCTCGAAAGAGTGCGGTAAAACTAGTTGCGGGCGATTCAGAGCTCTTTTACCCTGGTGGAGAGGTTCAGTTTACAAAAAGAATGATAGACGAGAGTCTAGAAGGGAAGGAGATGCCATGTTTCAAGTCAACCTGGTTCACCGTGCAGTTGGGAATTGGCAATGACGTTGAGCCTATTCTTTCTCATTTAAAACTACGCCAAGTTTCTCGATTCGCTGTGCGTTGTATCAACCTTTCCACAAAGCGATGGGTAGTGATGTGGAATTTTGATGAACGCGTGCATGCCCTTGGTTCAGGCACAGTTTGTCGCAACAAAACGGGTCTTGAACAGGCCATTGAGATTCTTGAATCGAGTTTAGAAAGTGTTTGTCGGAAACATCCCAAGTTTTGGTTTGTGATTATGCGTATGCCAAGCGGGTGCGTGTATCTTGTAGCCAATGAAGTGGTTTGGCTCCGCAAGGTGAGAAGACGACTTGTACAGGAAGAGAAAAGAGATGAGGAGAAAGAGAAGGAGAAAGAGAAGGAGAAAGAGAAGGAGAAAGAGAAGGAGAAAAAGACAGAGAAAGAGACAGAAACAGAGACGGAGAAGGAGACAGACAAAGAGACAGAGGAAGAGACGAATAATGTACTGAATTTACTTAAATTTAATGAGCTGAGTGAAATTACTACTCATCCAACACTTACGCTGATGCCTATCCCGAACCCTATTCTGAAGCCTGATTTAAACCCTCTCGCTCCAAAACCTAATCCACCCAGCTCAAAAGTCACAAATGGGCCGGTCTCACCCTACACGCTGCACATAGTCATGCTTCTACTGTTTGGAAAAGCATTTTACTCACAAGTGGCGCATTGTCCTCCTCAGTACGACCCGGTTCAGTTATGCAATAGTCTAACCGCATTTATTAGCTAGTCCCTCTATACAAAAAACCTTAATTTCCAACCATGCTATTATATTCTCCTTCCTCTCCTTCCTCTTATTCTTCTTATACTTCTTATCCTCCTTCTCTCTGCCTCCCTCTTATTCTGCCTCTCTCATATTCTCCTTCTCCTATTCTCTCATCCTATTCTCCTTATCCTTTTCTCTCATCCTATTCTATCATCCTATTATCTCATCCTCTTCTACCCGCCAAACAAACTCCAATCCTTCACGTCAAAAGCAGTAGTGGCAGCTCTAATTATGGCATACTCCTCTGTCTTCATCAACCACTCCGCGTCATTCGCCCTGTACGCATCGCCCCACCGCTGCGTCGACACATTCAACGTCACCAACACGTCGGTGCTCACCGCAGCCAACCGGATCAAGCCTAGAATCGTAACCACCGTTTTGGGCCCCGACCCGTGTACGACACAGCTCATGTGCGCCGAGACGCTAGACAAGGTCTCTACCTGCTCGAGCACCGTATTGACAGGCTCGCCAACATCCAAGTCGCTGATGTGCACGCGCACGGCCTCGGCGTACTCGCTCGCATCCACCGCTTCACAGAGGTCAATCACCAACGAGAGGTCGGTCTCGACACCGCCCAGCGACTCCACGATGTAAACCTCCTGGCTGTCGGGCACCTGGCGGAAGCGCGAGACGTCGACCGCCCCGTCGGCGATGCTCGTCTCGATGGCGCCGCCGTAGAGTTTTACTGTTTGCATAGATGCAGTTTCAGTGTTGATGAAAAATACGTGACTATATATCACTCTGCTTAACTTGCACCTGGCGGCGGCTCAGCGAGATCATGGCGAGCTACTATAGCAAGAAGAAGCGACCGATCGTGATCACGGTTGTGTTGGTCATTGTGGTGCTTTTATTGACGCAGATTGCGCCGTCTAAGGAGTCTGGCAAGAACCTCCAGGAGAACCTTTCAGACGTGCTCCAGAGTCTTCCCAACGAGAACTTGCTCGGACTTTCAAACTTGATCTCGAGTGCAAACGATAAGACGCAGGAGGAGTTGCTTCGGAAGCTTGTCAAGTTCTCCCAAGCGCAGGCATTGAAGCTTGAGGAGTTGAGCGCCAAGAGCGACGAGTTGCGGGAGGAGTTAAGGAATAGCCGCCACGTACCTCCTGGTGCCCTGTTGCGGGAGAAGTTGGTATTCCTCTACCCATATGACCCTACGGTCAAGTTTCCCGCGTACATTTGGCAGATGTGGAAGCATGGACTCAATGACGAGCGTTTTGACGAGCGTTACCGGGCGGGAGAGTCAAACTGGGCGTGGAAGAACCCCGGTTTCGTCCATGAGTTGTTCAACGACGACACTGCACATGCAATGATACGGCATTTGTACCGCAAGATACCTGAAGTGGTGCAGGCGTACGAGAAGATGCCGCACGTTATCTTAAAGATGGACTTTTTCAGGTACTTGATCTTGCTCGCCAAGGGTGGTGTTTATGCGGACATTGACACCTTTCCGTTGCAGGCGATTCCAAACTGGATCCCTGAGAATGTGCTGCCAGACGAGTTGGGTATGATTATCGGGATTGACACCGACTCCAACTCGGCCCAGTGGAAGGATGAGGCTGCTCACCGTTTAGAGTTTTGCCAATTTTTGATTCAGTCAAAGCCTGGCCATCCCGTGTTGCGTGAGGCTATCGCGCAGATTGTCGAGTCAACCTTGGGCCCCCGAGCCAATCAGGAATTGTCTGGCTCGACAAATCAGCAGGCGATGGCCATTTCTAAATGGACAGGATCTGGAATCTGGACCGATGTGGTATTCAAGTACTTTAACGACTATATTCAGAGTTCAGTCTATCAGGGTATAACTTTTAAAGATTTCCACGAGCTCACCGTACCAAAATTGGTTAGTGACATTTTGGTTTTGCCTGTGGCATCATTTGCAGCGGACATGGAGGTGCCCAAGGACGAAAGCCAACAACAACCGTTGGCGTTTGTGAAACATTACGCTGCGAAACTCTGGACTAGTTCATAAAAGTTGCGGCGCTTGCAAGTATATATTAGACTGTAATCTGCAAATCCATTCTCGCATGGTGCATTCTCCACAAATTCGCACTGTGGGAAATGATCACATTTATCTACTCCTATCTAATCTTTTTCTCTTTATCAACCTTTTTAGAGGAGATTCCAAATAACATCCGTACAATTCTCGCCAATATCAAGCAAAGCCCAATGGAAATTGTAACCACTGTAAGTGTGTTTACATTTTCAAAAGTAGACGTTCCGCGCGGAATCTCAATCAAAAGGTTCGAAGAGTTGCTATGCAAGTAATGGTAAAAGACGGTGTCTGGTGTGAAGTAAAGTTCATAGTTTCCGCCTAGCGGGCCTCTGGTGTTAAACGGAGACGCTTCCAATTTCTCAGGTTCTTGAACCAGACATGCATAAAATACCTGAGGCTGCGAATTTTCAATCACTGCGAACGCATTATTTGCTGCTGCATTGGGCTTTTGGTACCGCGAGTGAAGCACAAGTTCAACTTGTGAAGTTGAATTTAATTCCAAGAGCAATTCGGTTCCCCATTTATCAACCTTATACTCAGGCAACTCCAAATCTTCCAAGCCCCGCTGAATGACAAGCGTTGAATTTATCGGCACGGACTGGTCCTTGTCAAAAATAAGGGACTTGTCCAAATTTACGTAGTAGTAGAGCTTGCACTCCAAAGTGTCCTCGTCGCTAGGCACGGTACTATCAACATCTGCGAGGAGCGTTTGTACAACGGGATGAAGTCCGCTTGGAATTATCCGAGACTTTGCAGCGCCCCAATATCTGTGGCGTGGCTTGGTGTTCACCATGGTCTTGATCATAAATTCCTCCTCTTCGTTAGCTGTGTCCAAAATCGCACGCATTCCAGTGAAAACCGTGTCGTCTCGCAAACTAACTCTATCATCAACCAAAAAGAGGCCAATCTCCTTTCTTCCTTCAGAATCACCTGTGAAGACCACTTGCTCTTTTTCGGGAAGTGTGTCCCATTGATAGAGCACAGCAGTACCTGTTCCAGCATCGTATTTCAAATCGAAACTCGGGGTAGTCACGAGCGATCGAGTATCCTCTTCAAACGCTGCAAAGTCTATCTGTGCAAGGCTTTCTGTATGGTAAAAGAGAGTACCGCTGGTCAGCACCCACTGGTCGCGGTCAATGTTCAACCCCACCAATTCAGTCACAAACAGACGAACCTCTTCATAGAATGCAGCCTGGTCTTCTGCACTAACAACAGAATACTGCGGTGCCGCGTAGACACTTGTCCCTGTGCTCAACACATGGGCTAAGCGTACACTGCTCTGAACACTGGAGTGAATACGCAATAACCTAATGAGTGGGTACTTTGATAATGCCAATGTCAGCTTATACTCAATTTCAAAGCCTTCCGAGGGTGGTGTTATGAGGAGCTCAGATGACAGAACACTGTCGACGACATCTGAGTGCGATGCCGTCGGATTGAGAACCGTAATGCGCTGCTTCATACCGCCTCCACAAGTTGCCAAACCGTTGACTTCATATACTGTGAGGAACTGTACAACCTGTAATTCAAAAATGCAGATTGCTAAACACCGGGAATAATTTCTCGCCACAATCAATATCAGTTAAGGAGAGCAAATAGCTGTCAGAATTATCAGAACAAACTATAGTTTAAGCAGGTAAAGACGGTTATTTAGACGTTCAAGTGGGGAAGTGTCAAAGCCTACGGAGCTGTTACGAGCTTATCCCGCTCCACATTGGACCCCTGAAACATCAATCTGTAAACTACTGGCGCAATAGGAGGAGATTTACATTCTAAATAACCTATTAACTAATTGGGAAAATCTTAAAGTCCTCTTCTCGCCTCAGTATGGCAAATGCAAACAAGGTTATAGTCACTATTATTTTACTCCAACGACTGGGAGAGCGACTTTACCAAGGCGCCGTAGGCCTCGTCATTGATAAAGCGCTCTTCCAAAACCTTTTTAAAAAGGCAAACGTCTTCCTGCGCGAGTCCATCCAGGGACACCGTCAATATAGCTTCCACGCGGCGATGGAGCAGCGAGCACGTCTCCTCCAACCCTGCGGGGACCTCAAAGATGACGCTTCGGCTGCGGTGGTGAACCAGTTCGGCGAGCAAGTTGTAGTCGTACAACGAGTTTATGATTGTGTCTGTCACCGTGTGGAGACTGGTCGCCAAGTATGTATCAACCACAGTCTGCAAGCCTTGCTTGGTGCTGCGTAGCAGCTCCAAGGTCGGGGTATTTTCAAATCTTTTGGAACCCTCAAGAACCAGCTCGATGCTCCTGTTAAACGCCTTTACAAGTCGTACAAGCTCTTCGGCGTGTTGTGCGAGAGGCTCCAATCTGCGCCTCAACTGACCGAGGCCCCGTTCGTCTTGGTCCAGCGGGAGCGGAAAGAGCACTGCCTCGCTCGAGAAGGATGCAAACTCAAAATTAAGAAAGGTGCGGGGCAAGTTCGCCAAGCTCTCTGCCATAAACACCTGGTCTGACAAGTAGCTCCGCAACACTGCACGCGGGTCTCGAGTTGTGGAAAGCGCGGGTAACACCTCGAATATTGCTCGCAGACTGCTGCGTGCTGCCAAACTTGGCCGTACTGGCGGCGTCTGCCGCCAACGGGCCAGGTCCAGCTCCTTCTCGTTGTGTTCTGTAATCACCTTTGTTGTGTCGAGGGCGGACGTCCAAAACTCCAGGTCCGACTCCAGCATAATAGACCCGTCCTCGGCACAAGAGTCTTCTCCGCTCAATCGCAGCAGACTGTACGAGCGCATCGCGCTGGCTTGTCTCTGGCAGAGCATGGATCTACAAAGCGATAAACCTAAACGGTGCGGCGCCCAATAGTTATACTCTGAGCAAAGCCCCGGGAAATGGACTTCGTTGCGGAGCCAATTTTCAGGTGTTATTGTTCCTTCTATTGTGCAGTAGGATACGATAGTTGGGGCAACGATAAGCCCCCCTGCCTGGCCTAGGCCCCACAAACAGGGGGTGGTGATCCGGACCGGCGGCGCCAACCCACCACCGTGTCCTTGGCATGATAGCTAGTTCCCTCTGTCCGAGTTGTGCTGAGCGGACTCTTCCCTGGCAGTGTATTGTATGGAGCAAAATTACAAACGGGGTTATTGCAGGAAAACTACACACGTCACGGGCTGAGCCCCGTCTATAGCGCGTCGCAGGCGGCGTGGACGCCGTAAAGCGGCGCGGGCGGTCCTCGAGTCTCGTGATCAACCTCTTGAATTAGAGCTCATCCTTTTCTCTCGACGAATCGCCACTGGGCGGTGCGCCCACGGGGATAACCTTGTACTCCACAAAGAGGTCACCAAACTCTTCGTTGTTGTCGGTGACAGGCATTCCCTTTCCTTTTACCATTTCTACCTCGCCGTCCACCACAACCTCGCCAGCTGTGCGTGCGAGCCCAATGAAGCCGTCGCCATCCTCCTCGTCAAAGAACGGCACGGTACGCAGCCAATTTCCGTACAGCGCTTCCTTGGTGGTTAACACCTCGGTGCGGTACAAGTTGTTTCCAATGCGGCGGTAGCCCCAGCTGAGGTTTCCAATTTCATTCACTGTGATGACGAGATCTCCGGGGGTAATGTCGGGACGCTTCTCGCCCTCGCCCTCGAGCACAATCTTGTGACCGCGCACCGCACCAGGCTTGAGATAAACGTCATAGTGGCGCGGTCCCCTGACGCTACCCGCGCCAGAACACGTCTTGCACGGACGCTTAACCTTGGTTCCTTTGCCGTTACACGCTTCACAATGCACCCGCACCTGCTGACGAATGGGTCCAAACTGCCGTATCTGCACCTGGAAACCTTGGCCGTCGCAGGACTTGCACTTGTGCTTCAACTTGTCCTTTGATCCCGTACCCTTGCACGGTTCACACAAATTCACCATCTCCACGTCAAACTCAACCAACCGGCCCTTGTAAAACTCCATAATGCCAACGTTGAGGTTCAACTGCGTGCTCTCGCCGCGCTGCGGGCCCTGTGACTGCTGGCCGTGGCCGCCAAAACCACCCCCAAAGAACTGCCCAAACATGTCATTCATGTCTGGCTGCGGCTGTCCGTCAGGATCGCCGTACTTCTCCCAGTTCTGGCGCCGCGTGTCGTCGCTCAACACCCCGTAAGCCTCACCAACCTCCAAGAAACGCTCGTTCGCTTCCTCATTGTTGGGATTCTTGTCGGGATGGTACTTGAGACTAAGACGCTTGTACGCGCTCTTGATCTCGCGATCAGAACACCCCTTGCGCAAGCCCAACACCTCGTAGTAGTCCTTCGCGAAGCAGAGCCACGCGAGCGCTAGCAAGCCGGCAAATGGGGCTGTCAATCTCATGAGTGGTGGTGAGTGGCAGCCAAAAATTTAAGAACACGTAACAATTTAAATGTGTGATCGCTGGCTGCAACAAATTGCCACACACTTTTGGCTGCCAGTAGCGCGCTTTTTTCATCGACGGCGGCAACGACGGCGACGACGACGACGACGACGGGAGAGTGAGAGATAGGTACTCCTGGTGAGTGCTGGTGAGCTGGTGAGCTGGTGAGTGTGATTGCTAGTGATTGCTAGTGGTTGCTGCTGCTGACTGTTGGCTTCTGACTGACGCTGAGTGTTGAGTTTTGACAGAGTTTCCTGCTTCTGACTTGACGAGTGTTGAGTTTGACAGTGTTCACTGCTGTTGACTGCTGGTCTCTGCTACTGACTGCTGGTCTCTGCTACTGACTGCTAGTCTCTGCTACTGACTTTCTCCTGTGATGCAGCATCTTGCGGTAGCGGTACGGCTCGTGTCGGGAAGCGAGGTACACGCCGTCTCGGGCGTGCACTTGGTGTGGGCCGATCGCGACACGGTAGTGGCCCTTAGCCCGGTTGAGCCGGCTCAGGACTATGAGATTTTTGTGAGCGACGCCGCGCTAGTGGGGCAGGCGGTCGAGTGGTACCCTATGCGTGTGGTATCGTCGCGCAAGCTAGACTGTGACTTGACGCGGCGCTTGCATGCTATGCGTGCTGAAGGGTTTGGGTTTGTGCCTAAAAGCTCTCAGTCGGGTGCGGTGGGGGTATCTGTGCTACTGTTGCGGTTTGTGGACCGGGAAGCACACAAAACTCTCGCCAAACGTGGCAAGTACCGTCCGCTCCATCTCGCGAGCCTGCTGGAGGCGGGCACGCCGATACGCATTGTCTCTTTTCCGTTTTCTGCAACCAATGCCGTCTTGTTTGCAAACTTTTTGTCCCAAGGAAGCCTCTGCCAGGTGGTGGACGGGGATATCGGTGTTGCGGGATACTTCACCGATATTCGCTACTTGGAAAGCATGATTGGCGGCATGGTGTATACCGCTGATGGCTGTATTGGTCTTGTGTTGGGCAGTATCCGCAGGTTGAATGGTGACGGCGAACTTTGTGCAGTGATACCGTGGGGAGACATTGGGTTTGGCCCGGCTGGTCCGAGCAAGCCTGTTGTCTCACGCTTGCGCTCGGAAAGCATCGTGCCAGACGCAGGTGGCACTAAGTTGGCTGTCTTGCCAATCACACTCGAGGCTGGCAACTCAAGCACCTGGGGCTCGTGCGTTTACTACAACAAATCGACAATTGTTACAAACCATCACGTTTTGAAGCCAGCCCTAACCGATCCAGCCACAACATGTAAGATCTACTTAACGAAGGACATGACGTTGCGCATTTCTGCATCTCAAATATGTGTGCCCAGTCCCAACTTGGATTTGGCATTTGTGACATTATTGCCGGATCAAATTTTACAAATGCAACTATATGGAGCAGCCCCCGCTAAGCGAGCAGCGGCCTACTCGGTTTCAGACACCGTATCGACTGAAGGGTTTGGTTTGTTTCTTAATCGCTCCCCGCGCATAACACCTCTAAAGTCAATCGGCACCATCAATCAGGTGCTTACTATTAACAGCATAAACTCGGTTCTAATTGTATCCTCCTCATGTTGGAACGGATCCTCAGGAGGCGGACTCTATAATAGGTTCCAGGAATTAATCGGTTTGATATGCTCAAACGCGCAGGTCAGAGCTCCAAACTTTGATGGATCTGATGTATACACCACTGAAAAAATTACCTCCCTTTCCTTTGTTATTCCTATTGATTTGATTGACCATTGCTACAAATTGTCAAGGACTACATCAAATGTGGACCTAGATCCAAAAGTTTGCCTTGTTTGGTCTCTCAACCCTTTTCACGAAGATATTGTCATGGAAACAGCAAAATTGTAACTACATTTTGGTGATTTTAACCGAGTTTTTCCGAGGCTATTCTCTCCCTGGAATGGCCCCTGAATCCAACAGACTCTGCTTGAAACAATTGAGACGCTTTAGGGAGAATTGGTGGCAAAACCAATAAACTGTCTCCATCCTTTACCCCTGCGGTAGTGGTCATTGACAAGAGAGGTGGTGGTGGACAACTAGTAGGGCTGACAAAATAATACTGACTTGATGCTGCACCATTGGGTGTCTGTGTATTAGGAGCAAACAGGCGATAGTTTCCAACCATGTGGGACACGGATCCAATAGATCCGCTTCCGCTCATGCTAGCGGTATGTTCGTGGTCAAATCCTAAACTCCCGAGGTTTATAGAATAAGACCTTTTCAAATTAGAAGTAGAATCGTTTTCGAGCAGAAGGGATCTGCTGTTGTAATTTAGATTGTTGAATTTTGCAGGATCGTTTCTGTTGTTCATATTCGTATCAAGTCCTTCACTAAATCTGGAGATTTCGTTTTCGGTAAAGTCGCTCACAAATTTCCGTATTCTCGATGTCATCAGCGCAAAGTTTGTCACCGCACTCGAAGTGATATTGCTTTCGCCATCGAGGACACCAATTCTAGCAACATTTTGCTTAATGACTTCACTCCACTTGTCAAATATTAAATCAACTTTCAATTTGTGCTTCCAGAATGACTTCTGCGTAAAAACATACAGCTCATCACTATTATCTAACATCAATTTTGTTGACAGGCTTCGTCTATTATCCAACAAAAGTATTAGCATCTGAACAACGTAGCTTTGGTCAAACCACGAAGGATCTCCCCAGATTACCAATAACGTTTTGGTCACGATTAAGTACCACTTCATTATGAATATACTAATATGTTTGAGTTGCAATATATCATACTGCTGTAATCTTAGTAACTCCAAGTTGAGATGACTGCTAAAGAAAATAATCGGAACACTAATGATGCTCAAATTATTGTTCACTTCATGAGATGCATCCTCATAATTAAAGAACGACACAAGATGTGAGTTTAGGGCCTGTGAACGATCCACCATTTGGGATTCGAGTGTAATTGCATCATTCATGAAGTTATCAAGTGGGTTCAATTCCTTTGTCTCTTGTAGTGTTACATTCAACAACTCCCAGTTGTAATATTTCAAAGGAATAAAAATATAGCTGTGTAATAATTCTTGAAATCTCAATGGACTACCCACAACAAGGTTCTTCTTGAATATTTCAAAGAGTTTCACATTTTCAGGTGAAGAAACCAGTAATGACTTCATCGATAGAAGCACTGGGGAGGTTGGTTCTGATGTAATTGTCGACACAGAAGATGACGTTGAATTTGTTGCTTGTACCCCGGTAGATAATGGTGGGAACGAGGTATCTGATTCTTCTGTGGATGGTAGGCTTGGAGGCGTCTTGGTGATTATGCTGCTTTTGCTATTACCTCTTCTTACAGATAAGATAGTGCCATCAGTATTTATCGACTTGTTGATTAATATAATCGCATTATGAAGACAATTTCTGGAAAGAAATATTTTCAACGGCTCCAGTTTAACGTAGAGTTTGGATTCGTTGAATAAAGTGCTAACAATAATCGTCTTTATTAAATCACTTGCCATTTCCAGTCCAGACTGGTCCAATTCAAGGGTCGTTTTCGAGAATATTGTCAATACTTGCGAGAGGGTTTGGTCCTGCATGACTGGCTCCAGTAGCAAAAAGGAATAGATCTTAGGAGGTGACAGTCGCAAATTGTGTGATAAGAGTATGTACGTGTGCCAAAGCAAGTTCATGTTGTATAAGCTCAACTTTGTCGTCAAGGAGGGTAACCCTCCTAAATTCGAAATCACCGTAAAACTAAGATTATCTAGGTAATTGATAATAATCTCATAATTTACCACGCAAATGTTTTGGCGGTTATGAAGGTCTGCTGTGCTTCCCAAATTGAAGTTTGTGTACAAGTAAGACATCAAGTACAAACTGTTCAAGATCTCAATCTGATCGAGCCACGCATTATTGGCATTGTAGTTAGGAATTATATGATTTGTAAGGAGATCCCAAGACTTGAGAAAATATGTGTAAGCCATTTCAAGGTTATGGTATTTGGCAAAACCCAACGTTAACACTGAGTAGCACATTCCAATCTTGAAGATATCTGGAGGAGCAATTAGTTTTTGCAGAAGAGCAGAAACATTATACCTATCCAAGTACTGTATTAAATCATTCAGGCACTTAGAAAAAACAGGATCGTTCAGTGGGTATGCTGTTGCCTCCACGAATCCAATCAATAAAGCACCATCCTGTTCGATATGGGGAACAGCCAAGTCTAAGATACTTAGTATTAGCTCCAATTTTCGTCCAATAGATATGATGTGAACTGGGTCGAATGTTTGGGATGTGGGTGAAGGAGGCCTGGCAAAAATTGTGGCGCTCTCTCCTAATTGTTCTTGCAGTTGCTTCTCCGTTGCCACATGTAAAAGTGACGAAACTGAGCCCTCCCAGGCAGGGGAACTACTTAAGGTTGCCGTTGTACCGGTGATTGTGCATGGATTCGAACTTGCAGCAGACGCTTTTTTCGGAGCCTTGGCACTATTGCCCGCTTCATTCTTCTGTAATCCAACCTCATACCCATGAACTGATCTGCAGTGTCGCTGTAACAAGTCTCGCCTCACAAACGATGATGAGCAGTGCAGGCAGTGGTATGGTTTTTCATTTGTGTGTGAGCGCTCGTGGCGTTGTTTGTGCTCTGAGCGACTGAACGCACGCGCACAAAATACGCAAATGTATTTCCGAGTCATGGCAATTCCCCTGATGATTGCATCCAAAGGATAGAGATGGTTCGCGGAATTCGGCGCCTTAAGCACAGGTCATCTATTTATCAAAGTCGGATACGGTTCCACATCCCACCATTTGAAATTTATAAGATTTAGGTTCCACAACAGTTGCTGCAAGTGAAGTCGGGCCCCGCAATGAGAACGGCGTATTCTTGCTCTTGTAAAGATATGCAAGGTTGGCCGTCACAGTTACTGAAGTAAAACAATGAGTTTCCAGACGGTTCAAAACCCACACTTGGAGGCGAAGAGAGGGGTTGATCCTGAATGCTGCTCGGGAGGCGACAAGGCGGATCGCGGCAGCATAACAGATGAATTAGGCGTTTTCGGAGTCAGACCGCTCCCTTGTCGGCAAGTAGGGACAAGTATTCCCATGTACCTAAGCAAGCGAGCCTGCTCGGCGGCACCCATGGGCACCTCCGACTGCATAGTAGGTAGGCCCCTCCCCCTCTTTGTGCTCGTCTTGTCCTCCCTTTTTTTTATACATGCTATGCACCCTCTGTTAGACCCGTGCGGGAAGACTGCCTCGGTTTTTGCGTGACTCTTGCTCCCGCATCACCAACAAAACCAGAACCATCATCATTGCGTCCTCGCCCACCGTGCTACCTGCGTTGTGGTCGTACACGGATATAATCCCGTTTTTTACAAACCGCCCCGGCTGCCGTCCTCCGGGAAGGTCCGAAAAGGTCGCTATGGGTGTCTGCACTAGCGGGGTATCCCTTGAGAGAGTCGATTGTACCAAACTCTTGTTTTGTCGGTCAATTGCCTGGTACAAGCTGTTGCCCTCGAGCTTCTGTTTAAGCGCTGGCACCGTTATCGGATCTATACACTCGACACCGTCGCTTAGGAGCGTGCTCAGTGGCTTCATGACGTAGGCCTGCACCGCCCCACTCGTCCCAAAGGTTGAGCTTGTTCCGGTGACCCCCAGGATGCGGATCTTGGAGCCGCCATGCTGCAAGTCAACCGAAGGTCGGTGGCTATTGTTGTTCATCAACACCAACTCGCGCTCGCGCCCGCTCGCACCGTTTGTAAATGTGAGGATGTAGCACGAAACGTGGTTGCTGATAACTTTAAAGTACACGCGACAGTAGTCGTGCTTGGCAGTCCGCAGCGTGTACCGGTGAATGACCATAAATGGCGCCGCCTTCTTGAAGATGCCAAGCACCAGTACCAGAGTCAGCAAGAGCGGGAAGGCCAGCTCGGACCCCGCGGCGTGCAGTGCAAGAGTGGCGTCAGACGAGAAGACACACACTCCCAGCAGGAGCTTGGTGGACACAAGCGGCATGCGGTGCGTCTGCTGGAAACGGTCAACCGAGACGCCAAACACCGTAGGAAGCTGTAACACCACCGTTTCCGCCAGTCCGAACAGCGGTCCAAACAGACCCGCCAGCGCCAACAGCGTTTCCAGATCAAACGTTGGCGCTAACGTCCATTCTGTCCTCTCGGTGAGGATACTCGCCCTCTCAGCACCCTCTGTCACATCCTCGTCCCCCTCGTACTCTCTCCCTCTGCTCTCGCTCGCGTATAAACTCGCCCCCAGCCCACTCATCGTGTGTAGGCACTGCCACCAGTTTCCTGTCGCTCCGCCAATTGACTTTTCCTCCGCTTCCAATCCCCTCAATCCGATATCTCGCACATCTCGCACTTCGCCTCTCCCCCTCCGCTCCCTCTCCTTGCCTTGTCTCCCTCGTATCTCCCCCGTCTCGTATCCCCGTCTGCTTATCTCTTCCCCTCCGTATTGATCTCGTGTGTCCCACACATTATTAACACACACATTATTAACACACACATTATTGACACACCTCAATTCCCAATTGCGAGTCAACAATCTACACTTGGCACCGACTGCTGAAACGTCACTGCTCAACCGTCGCTGCTCAACCTTCACGTCATTCGCCCAATCTCACGTCACCGGTCATCACCCGTCGCCCCTGACCCCCTCTTGGCCGTTTCATCTCGTGCTGCCACACACAAAATATCCTACACTCTAATAAAACTTCTCATCTATTAATCCTAATGATAATAAAACATACAGAAGCATCTAACTGATGACGCTTTAAAAACCGCAGCTAGCCGCGAGAGTTCCCCAACTCTCACAGCTCGCTGCGAGCGCCGTGTTCAAACAAAAAAGAGCCAAACAGGGCCGGCGGGTTCCCCAACCCGCTAGCACTTCCGACTGTGTGCTCCCGCAAGCACACTAGTAAAAAAAATATCTAGGTTCGGCATACTCGTAGCTGCACCCGTCGTCAAACTGGGCAGCAAAATCACCTTCACACCCACGACAATTCACTCATACCCAAAAAAGACCGTCCCGGCGCTTAGAAGCGCTGGTTGGACTTCTTGGCCTTCACCCGCTTGTGGATCAACACTGCGGAGACTGCGCAAAACGCAAGGAAGACCAAGACAAACACTAAGATAACACCGGCGGGCAACATTTGGTACTACAGTGGTTGGTTACCGCGGGCAGCAACGGCAGCGGCCGCCGCTTTTATATGAGCCATTTGTCGCCGGTCTGCTGGTAATATTACGCCTCGACCAATCGGGAAGACGCTGAAAAAGGGCCAAAAGTCAACAAAGAAGAAGCAAATTGTACGGTATAATAAATCACGTGTTGAGTTGCCTGCAGGACTATTGCCGCTCTGCCGCCATTCGACTTTTCGCCGTCCCGCCGATCAACCGCCGTATCCGCGCTAATTAACGAGACATCGTTTTCTGGGGCTTGCGATTGGCTGAACGAGGCGTGTCGGCCTCCAGGCTCAGTAGTCGGCGGGTGGCCGGCTGCTAGCCGGGTCGGTCCGCTGAGACCGTCTTCCACTGGGGTGATTATTTGTGCAGCGTTATAATACGTCAGGTCCCGGGCGGGGCGGGTGGTGCATCTAGTGGCTGTCTATTAGTATCTACAGGGCTTATCTTTTTGATTTTGACGAGAATGTATTTTCCCGTTGCGGTGCCTCTCTGCACCACACTGTAGCCGTTGATGTGCGGCCTCGCAGCATGCCCAAGTGAAACCCCACTGGCGGCACCGGCACCAGCACCTCCCACTGCAAAAACTTCCCGCTACAAACACTTCCCGCTACTAGAAGCCCACACTATAGTACGCCAGTTCACAGCCGTGTCCCGTGCGCCAGGCGGTGCTCTTGCATATGCCGATGCCGCTTCCCTGTTTAGTGTACGGAATCCCTGGCGTCTTTTCGCGCAAGCCGTAAATCCTTCCCCTCTTTAACGGTTTCGTTACCCGTTCGAGCCTACGCCTCACATCTGCCCTGCGGCCATCTACTGGTGACGTCTATTGTCGCTACTTATTGGAGGCGTCTCTAAAGAGGCAAGCGTGAGGTATTAATGGCTGGACGGGCGGAGACGTCGCCACAGCCAATTTTCTCTCAGGGCCGCTTCATGTCCCCTCTACTCTCCTTCACGCGTCCCTCGGATGTCTTTGCTCTTCGACACTCGTGACTCCTCCCACTGATCTCGTGACCCTCTGTTGGAACTCAGCACTCCACTACACCACTACTCCACACAATCACTCCTCACTCGCTCCGCTTACTCCACTCACTCCACCAACTCCTTACTCCACTTACTCCTCAATCACTCCTCACTTTATCATGTATCACCCCTGACTCGCTCCTAACTTTATCACCCCTCACTAAGCACTCCTCAGCCACTCAAAGCTTGATTCTTCTCTCACTACATGCTAGGCAACCTCACATGCCCATTCGCATACTTCACATGATATTTTGCTCCTCCTCTGCTCCTCCTCTGCTCCTCATTCCTCCTCTGCTCCTCATTCCTCCTCTGCTCCTCATACCTCCTTCTTCCTCTCCATTACCCCGTACACACTTGTACTTCCCCACCTAGTTTCGCTTTCTTGTTTTGCTGTCGTCGTCGTGCTGCAGGGTACACTCTGTGCGCCGTGGAAGCGCTGGGAGAAGGACTGTGCCCAGGCAGTTTTCGCGCCTGGCTGCCGTAATGCCTGATGCACTGGTGCTCGTGGCGGGGCAGTAGGGGCACACCTGATGCGGGGAGGCGTGGCGGGGCACTTCTAGGCGTCGGCCGCGTCGAAAACTGCGAGTAGCTGCGCGCTGCTTTATTTGAGGCTATTGTAGACCATAAAGGGGAATTCCGAGCGTGGCTCTTCAGAATCAGGGCAGTTTCTGGCACTGGATCTGGCAAGGATCTAGTACCCGAAACGTGGCGTTGTACCTGCCTAGTGCCGTGAGCACGGCTTTCCTCTCTGAAGCGTCTAGCTCCGCTAGGTCCATGTCCGGGTCCAAGGGTTGGACCCTTGTATGTTCCTTCTGTTCGATGAGGCGGCGGCTCGTACGGCACCTCACTGGTTAATCCCTCATTAGTTTCTGGCACTTTTCTGTTTTGCGCAAGGTTAGCCTTTCCATTGGACAACTCCCTCTTTACAATCCTCCTCTCGTTCGCAAGCTCATTTGCCAACATTTCGTCGCCGTCGTTTACCAAATCGAACTCTTGAGGCGGCTTGCGTCCATGCCATAATTTATCGGAGGACGGGCCGGTGCGGACCGACGCTCTCTTTACGGAAGTAACATTGTGCCCTTTGGTTTCGAGGTTGACTCTCTTGGCAGTGCCTTTGGTTGTACCTATTGCAGCGCTGTTGGTCACACTTTTTGTGCCTTTAGTTGCACTCTTTGTGCTCTTGGTCACACTTTTTGTGACTTTGGTTACGCTTTTTGTATCTTTGGATACACTTGGGTCATTGATAGCAGTTCTCAAGTGTCCTTTGTTGTCTGGTTTGGGGTGTTTTGCTTGGATAGTGTCACCTCGGTTGGTCATTCTGTAACTAGTCGCGGACACTGCGGGCTTCGAACGAGCCTGCTTGGATTGAGAGTAAAGACGCAAGTTAGTCTCCCACTCTTCCGCGGTCGTGGAGTTTTGAAGTCTAACCATTGCAGTCCTGGACTCTATGCTTGCTCCATCATCCATTTGCGAAATTACAGGTTTTCGTTGCACATAATCAATGTCCCCTACCCTTTTCCTTCGCTTTGGTCCACTCTCCAATACGTTTGTGTCCTTTATCTTGTCAAGTAACTCTCTAATTCCTAGTGACTCACCAGCAGCAACAGGTACAGGGCTTGACGGTGTCACGCAGTCAAGCGATACTTCCTTGCGTAAAACATGGTCAATATCAACCTCAGAGAAAAAGGCAATCGACTGTGGAAGCTCCTTGATTCCCAACTGCTCACAGAACATGGCTCTTGTCCATACATTGCTGATTTGCAATAACAAGGCGCCCGTATACTTATCTTCTTCTTTAAAGAGGAATCTTACCTCGTCATGAACGGTGATTACAAGGCGGGCTTCAAGCTTGAACCGCTGAATTAAAAACTCCATACTGACAATAAGCAAGTGGAGATAGTCCACTCCAGAACTTTGAATAGCCCAGTTAATTCTAGAGGGCAAATAGGAACTCTTGTTCAAATTGGCTGCTGATAGTGCGGCCGTGATAGCCGCGCCAAGGACAGGTGTCCTAGGATTAGTCTGGTATGCAATTTCCTCCAAGCTATTAAACATAATAGACTCCGATCCGCCATGATAAAGCTTTCTCTTTATTCCAGGCGCCTTTGAAACCTTTCCTTTTGTCTTGGTGTACAATTTACGCGCAATTTTTGAGGCTTCTTCTTCAGTCAAACTGGTATTGAACTGTTGCAACAATTGCGTGGCAAAATTTACACCAGCGCCATAAATTCTACCATAATTGAACACTTTTGCATCGCCTCTAGATATTCCCAAAATTTCTGCTGTCTTGGAATGCAAGTCGGTCTTTTCATTCTTATCGCCTTCAAGTGTCATCCACCCTAGAGCCGTTCCACCGTGCATTTTAAATAATGAGTCGCCAACTAATGACGCTATCCAGAGCTCTTCGGAGTCCACATCGGCACCAACAAGACAATACCCTTTAGGCGCCTGGATTAAAGACTTTAACTCTGATCCCATTCTATTTTTCTTGGCGTTAGATGCTGTCAACCAGGTATTTTCGGTGGCTCGACGTGTAATCGTTCCCATTCCACAAATTCTAGGCAAAATTATACCCATGTCAGCGTGTTCTAAGGTATCCTTCTTCTGTGTAAAGAACTGATTCTTCTGGTGCGATTTGTCGGCATAAACCACAAATTGGTTCATTATTCGACTTCTGTTACCCATCCAGTATGAGGCAGCAGAATTGAGCTTTAAAAATGTCTCCGCGATATCATATTCGGATGACAAGATACCGCTCTCAAAGTACCGCATGTAGCTTTTAGACAAAATGGATGTACATCTTTTTCCCACTCCACCAGGGTGCGGAATCTTAAACAATTCATACGCATTTCCATTATCTTGTAGTTCAGGAAGAAACTTGTTGTGTTCATCTTCACTCAATTTTGCAGGAGTATAATTCTTTTTAGCCATCGCTTCAGACTTTTCTCCAAATGGGACCTTGAAGCACCAACCAGCTGAGTCCGTCCAAATTAAAGGTTCACCTTCCCATCTTAATCTCAATAGTAAAGGTGTTACCCGCGTGCGTAGAGTGATTTTTGGTTCGCGCTTCTTCTCTCCATTGTTCTCGACTACTTTGCTCAAGTCGCGATACCATTCAGGATACCCAACCAAGAAAGCCTGCTTTGCTGTGGGAGTTTGATCCTTTCTTAATCTAGGTGCTTTTGGAGTCCAGTCCAATTGTCTTAGCCATGGATCACTCTCGACATGATCCGCGGTGTTTATGCCTTCAAAAAATTCTTTTATCAACGTATCTGCTTTGGCCTTCAAATTTTCAGATACTTCAATACGATTTTCTTGATACATTCGTTCGGCTGATTCGATATACTTTTCCCACCTGGTAGATGTTGGTAGTATCATGGTTCCCATGTGACGTAAAGCCGCAAACGAGACTGGATGAGGAACTTTCTCTCTAAATTCTGGAAACAATTTCTTGGTAACCGCATAAGTCGCAATCACATCATTTGCGCAGTAAGCCATCAAGCGATTGAAATTCTCGATAACCTCCATTGGATTCTCTGTCGCGAAAATTTCTCGATCTGTCTTGTCCATCCGCTTATTGCAGTGGAACTCGTAGACAGTCGCTAAAGAGTTGGGCGAGCCCTTTGCAAGCCACGGGTCGTCAATCAACTCCTCCGCCAATTCGCGTGAGATGCTCTCCGAAGACCGCTCTCCAGACTCGTCCATTTCGCGTGAGTTTTCCACCATTGGATCTTCATCCGCTTCGGCTCCGGACTCGCGCTCCTCCAACATGCTTCTTGACTTGTTGTGCTTTACCCACTTGTTACGCTGGTGGGCGCAGATGCCATTTACCGCCACATGAAGAGCCATTCCGTCCAAGTAGAACCCCTTGGACTGCTTAATATTGTACTCTTCGAGAACTGCTGCTCTGTCGTAGCTCACATTGTATCCCACCAATAACTTAGGCGTCTTGAGACAGTCAAGTGGCATGAGGTGATCAAAGTCGAGATATGTCTGGTCCTTGGCGTGCGCCACAAGAAATGGCGAAACCCATCCATACCACGCCTCGGTAGATGCAGCGGTAGCCATTGTGGGGTACTTCGACCGATTGTACATCACCTCAATGTCAAACGTCAACTCGGTCTCTAATGGATAAGGTACCGCCTGTGGCTCCTCTCCGGTCACGTACCGCGTCCAGCCGGCCTGGAAGAGCCACTCCTCCTCTTTCGGCTTCGCCGGCAACAGCGTATCCTGGTGGAGGTACCTCTCTGCCATTCCCAAATACTGCTGTGACGACTGTGTGCCTATGCGGTGAAAGTGCTCGTCCAAGCTGTCGCCCTCCAAAGCCGGAAACAGCTCAATATCTATAGGGTCCGAGATGGCTGTCTTCTTTCCAAGCAAGCCGCTCACCGAGAGATGGTCTTTCGCTATATCCAATAGCTCCGGCAGCTCTGGCGTGAGGTACGCACTGGAAGGCGACCCGGGAAAGAGCTTAGCATGAAGTCCGTGCGACATGTACTGGATTCCCACGGGGTTGATTCTCGGCTTCTCCTTCGGAGGAATGCCCATTGTGGGTATGGAAGCCCATCGTATGCTGGTCGGCCTACATCGATGAAGGCCTGACCGCACAGCAGCGCTGTGCCTTAGTATGTTACTCATCGCAGCGTAATAGTGCTAGGTAATCTTTGGTCGAAACGGAAATGTGCATAAAAAGTAGTGGTATGTAAGAATCAAGTGCTCTCTCGACTGACAGGCTGCGCAGAAACAAGGTTCGTGGTTGTAAAACGTCTTGCAAGAGCAGTCTAGAAGCAAACTCCTTCTTGAGGCGGGGGAGGAGCTTCTGTCCGAAGCTTGAGAGCCATCAGGGCATCACATGACTACTATGTTACTGCATATGGCGTTTTCCCAAACACCAAAATGTACAAAATGGTAAACAAACTTTGGACTGTCTGTCTATTGACAATTTACTAAACAACAAAGCCTCTGTGGAGTACTTGATCTGCTCTGCCAAGTCCAAACATCCTGTACATTTGCTGTTTGCTGATTTTTCTTACCGATCTACTCTCACCAGCTCCTAGAACGACCTACCATGCCGTCGCGGTACCTGCAAATCAAAAAGGCTGATATATTGGCTGTTGCGCAAAAGCTTGAATTGGATGTTGTTGCCAAAGACACCAAGAAGGCGATTATTGAGAAGCTTGATATTTTTACCAAAGCAAATCCTACCAACGGTTGGCCAACAATCCAAGCAATCCTTGCTGAAACGGAAACAGCGGACGCCGACGACCAGGCGACTTTGGCTGAGAAGGAGACCACTGACGATGACGGAGAGGACGACGACGATGACGACGATGACGACGAGGAAGAAGCGTCTGAAGTCAAGGAGGATGAGGACTTTGAGGATGGTCCTCCACTCAACTTGAAGGAGTACCTCTTGGACCCTGTTATTGAGCACTATGAGGTTACATTGCAGCGCGTCCTCGACTACACGGACAGTGTTGGTATCACCTACTTGGAGTACTCAGATGAGTTGAGAGAGCGCTTGTCCAAAGCTATCACGTTGAACTACTTGGAGCTTGCTGTTGAATTCTCTTACTTTCTCTACACGTTTGTGTCGGTGGTTGCTCTCAAGGACAACTCCTTCAACTTGCAGTTGCTCAAGGACAATGTTGACTGGTTTGCTTCAAGCAACCTTCCCACTTTGGAGCTTGGAAACTTGTTGTCTTTTCCTGCCATTGGTGTCGCCCTCCTCTGGTTGGCCACCGCGGTTGCAGGGCCCTTACTCGTTTCCTACTTTATCAACTTTACTAGAAGGGTAGTTGTATTTGACGACGATTCCGAAGGTATCTTGGACAGAATTTACGCGTTTGACCCCTTTGTCTTTGCAATTTCAAAGGTTTTGGTGTTTTACTTTTTTGGTGAAGCCGTCTTGCCGAGATTTGCCTTGTACCCGCTGGCATCTATTTTTGCTACTGTTTTCAGTTACTCGGCCATCCTGCTTGGCGCCTACCACACTTTCCTTACCTCTTTGGGTAATGTTCCTGTGATTCTTGGTCTTGCGTCGGCGTCAATCGCACTCTACTCCCAATTTGAGGAGTACTAGTTTTTACTACAACTGTCAACCGGATGGTTTCTGAGTCTATGCTGATTTGTTTTGTTGTCGGATAGCAATCGCTTCGTTAAGTGGCGACTCTGGCTAGATGATGCTCGACATTTACTAACCCCCTTATGGCATAGTACTGTCGCCAGTTTTTATATCTTAATGTTCTACTTGTATTATTATTATCAATGAGTTTACAAATACAGCTGGTGCAGTTTACGCAAATGAATATGTCTTAAAATCGTTATGCAAGAATATGTAGAATCTACTTAATGGTCACTTCAGTACTGGCCATTTGGATGTTACTCCCATGACTTTTAAGTCGTGACTTAATTCATCCTGCTTTGCAGACTGCGGTCCGCTAAACTGTTTCATGATCTTTGCAAGCAATACAGCCTCTGAGTACTTGTTGTCTGCTGTATTGTCATTAATCTTCTCGCCTGCTCCGCCATTACCGTTAGGGCCACTGGTACCTGTCTGACCTGCGCGACGTCCTCGCCTCTTCGGACCTCCCATACCTATAATGCTACCTCCATCAGAGCCATTAGTGTCTGAACCAGAGGTGATTTTGTCATACAAAGAACTCTGAAAAATCTGGTGCTTCGTAACTGCTGATTTCTTGTTCTCCTTGCTTGACTGTGGAAGTTTGGTCTTTGTTGGAATTTCGCCGGTGATCGCGTCAAACTCCTCTGGGTGTACTAAAGGCATAAGATCATGTACAGTAGGTGTTTTCAGTTGGCTCATTCCAACAGTTTCAGACGGCCTCGCCAATGTATTCTTAAGTTTTCTCAAGTTGTCTGGTTCAAGATCACTGTTGAAAGCGGCTTGAATAACCTCCTTCACTTCGCTGTTGAAGTCTCGGTCTGATATTGAAGCATATAGCTTACTTGATTCCTTTGTCTTGATATCAAAAATATCGTGAGTAGAACTATTATTCAAGTAATCTTGTAGCATATTGCGTTGGAATTCAAAAAAGTTCTTCAACTTTTCCATCTTGTTTATCTTGAGCGAGTTCAAGTGCTTGTATACTCTGTTAGAGTCCTGGTAAAAAGTTAAGGAGCTTTTCAAAAGTTCATAATTTTCGACTAGCTTCAAACTAACCAATTCATCATCTCTATCTAGCTCTAGCCTTTCATTGAATCTTCTCAACTCTTCGTCCTTGATATCTGAATTTATAAAAGAAATCTTGGATCTTCTTAAGTCGTTTAGGCGCTTTAGGAGCTGTCGCTTACGACAGGCATAAAGTTCCTCGCGATGCCTGTCTCCATACTGCTCAAGTTCATGTCGCGCCCTCAATTGATCGGTTCGGCGTTTTTCTCTATTCCCGGCATTTGCTGGTGCATCCTTGCCCGTGTGCGGTAGAATCTTTGAAGCCGTTGCTGGTAAAAATGTGTCGTGTTCAATTGAGGCGTGTTCGTCGTAGCAAGCAGTTCGGCCTTTAGAGTCGACATCCATCTGGCTTATATCAAAAGCTTTAGCCCTCTTCTTGCCCTTTACGTCTGAAAGACGTGCTTGAACACGAATAAATTCGGAAGACATCGGTAGCGACAATTCGTGGTGTTCGCCAGGTGTATTGGATGTAATTTCGGACTCCATTGTGTCTATTCCGTCCACGTAGTCAAGGTAGTCGTCGAGTTCGTCCTGGTTTGCGTCGTTGGAGCTTTCTTGCTCTTGTTCCAATACTTCTTCCTTCTGAGGAGGCCTAGTACCTACAACAAAGTCCTCGTTGCGCGCCAGACTCCTGATATCAAATAGGGAGCCCGCTGCGCTGGCCAACACCATATCAACGCGGGGAAGTCGCTCGTTAGCTTCAAGAAAACTCTCAAACACGCTGTGTGGGTCCATGTTTGCCTTGTCGGACACGAGGGGGTACGGCATGAAATTTGGAGGGGGAAAGGGTAGGGGTGGTGCGGTCAAGTGGTGTGGCGCGCCCGGTGGGTATGGTGTTAGTTGTCGTGCTATTGTCGGTGAAGAGGGCACAACATCGCCGCTCTCGGGAGCTTTGGCGAGTGTCTTCTTTGCATACTCTAGCGCGCGCTGGAATTGGCTAATAGAGTATGGAAGCTCCTCCGGATATATCACCGGCGGAGGAGGGTATATGAACGGCACCATTATCCCCCCGCTGGTGCGTATATTTCCCTTTGCCCAATTGTCAGCGTCCTCGTTGTCCTCGCCAGCGCCGTCCTCGTCGCCCAGACCTTCCGCATCGCGAGAAGCGTCGTTCTCGCCACCACTATCGTCATCGCCGCCCAGGTCGGCGTCCGCGCTGGAATCGGGCCCCGACTCCTCCTCTTCCTCGTCCTCTTCGTCCTCGTCCTCCAGCTCTTGTACGGGTGTCGCGCCAATTTCAGGCACAAACGGCGCCATCGGGGGCGGGAACCGCTCCACAATGCCAGCCACCTGCTTCCGCAAGGTCTCCTCCGCAGAATTGGGCGTCAAGCCCACAAAGAAGTCCCCTACTGTGGTGTTGGGAGGCACAATCGGCACCATGTGCGGCGGAGCAGAGTGAACTGACGCCGCCTCAGACTGGCGCGCAGCCTGGCCGCCAGCGATAAAGTCAGTTCTCTCGTGCGATGGTGTCACGCCATGTCCCGCTTCCAGTGTCGACGCCGACGCTGGCTGACCCACTTTAGAGTCTTGGAGGGTTCGCGGAACCGACAAGATTTTGGGCTTCTTGGACGCGGGAGCCGCTGCAAGCGTCGACGCTGCAGCCACAAGCCGCGAAAGCGTGCGTGGACTGTGGAGGTCCAAGGGACGCTTCCCGTGCGCACTAGACGGGTCCATCGGTGCCTCCTCTCGCTGCAACTGTGGGAGTAGCTGCAAGCTCTTTTTTCTGCACGCAAATTTGGCTGCAACGACACAGTGGACACCAACGGCTGTGACGGAAGACCGGCTGTAGAGATCACGTGTGTGATGGCTGTGATGGCTGTGATGGCTGTGATGGCTGTGATGGCTGTGATGGCTGTGATGGCTGTGATGACTATGAGCTGGGGTACTAGGGGCTGTGACTACTGGCAGTGACAAATGGCTACATTAATGGTGGTTTGGCTTCCGCACAATCGATATAAATTTCGATTTATGAGACAATTTTACGCCAAAATCTGTAACGACATGAAATCAAGTGAGGGTTACAGTTTGGAGTGGAGTAGAGGAGAGGAGAGTAGAGAAGAGTAGAGAAGAGTAGAGAAGAGAAAAGTAGAGAAGAGAAGAGTAGAGAAGAGAAGAGTATAGTAAAGTTTGGCAATAGATTGCTTATGGTGTGTTGCAATCGAAGGATGGATTTGGAGTGGGCGGCTGTAGCGGGTATGGTCGTTTGTTTAGAGGGTATGCTTACGTAGGCTGAAATTGTTATGGATGTAATGCTCAGGCTTGGTTAGTACCAGTTAGTGGCACACTTGTTAGCGGACAATGCTTGTCGGAACCTGTCAAGGCGTTTCCAGGATTGTGGTCGATACGGATAGGATAACCTAGTGTGTGGGAAGAGATTGGATATGTTCTAGCCCTTTATCGGCGTGGAGTGTGCCCTCCACTAGTTACTCTCAGTTACTCTTGTAGTGTTACTCTCGCAGTTACTGTTACTTTTTTATGGATCTACCTGACTCTTTATCCTCAATCTCTCTCTCTTTATTATTCTTTCAGACTCTCCCTCTATTCTTCCTCTATTCTTTCAGACTCTCCCTCTATTCTTTCAGACTCTCCCTCTATTCTTTCAGACTCTCCCTCTACTCTTTCAGACTCTCCCTCTATTCTCTCAGACTCTCCCTCTCATTCTTTCTCCTCCTTTCTGACTCTCTCTGCTATTCTCAGTCTTTCCCGCCCACTACAATCCGCTCCCACTACAGCAGAGCCTCTGCCCACCAGACTACCCCCACTCACTCCACTCACTACTCTTGCCTGTTCCCCCCTCGGTCGCAGTACTCGAGTATCGCAGGGAGGCTCGTGTCACGCGCCGATCAGTCGCGCTCTGCGCCGCCACCAAAGCATTTTACTGGCGGTGGGAAAACCCATGCCGCAATACAAACATGTGACGTCCCAACTTTTCGGCAATTGTTAATATCAAAAGATTGTTGATACTTTTGCCCACGCGCAACACACAGTCGAGCGAGGAGGAGATTGCGGTTCAGGCGCTGTTAGACCCGTCTGCTTCGATATCCATACTGACGGAATGCCACCTAAGAAACGCGCAGCACCCACGCCTGGGCTCCTGCCCAAAGACCTCGTGCTAGCCAAGATGCCGCGGTACCCGCAGTGGCCCGCGTTTATCATGCCGATGGACCTTGTCCCGTCTGGCGTGTTACGCGCGAAGAAGAAGGCGACGCCGTTCTGTGTCATATTTATCCCTGACGGCGACTTTTACTGGATGACAGAGAAGACGTTGGAGCCGCTCACGCTGGACCGGCTCGAGCAGTTGCTAGATAAGGTGCCGGCGCAATTTAAGAAGAAAGACGATGCGGAGAAAAGAAATAGACCCTCCAACATCAATGAGGCGTTTGCGGCGACGGACGGATTGGAGTTTGACTCCTTCATCAGTGCTATTTTTGCCAAGCGAAAGGGGACCGAGGACGACATAGATGGAGATGAGGGGGAGGAAGATGAGGAGGAGGAAGAAGAGGAAGAGGAAGAGGACGATGAGGAGGAGAAAGATGAAGACGAAGACGAAGAGAATGTAAAATCTGAAACACCTAGCCGAGATGTGGAGGCCAAGGAGAAGGCGGTGCCTGCTCCAGCACCAAAAACAAAAGCACGCCAGAATATAAAAGTCAAGCGCTCGGCGTCGCCACAAGCTCCTCCCGCGCCCAAGCCCGAGCCCACAGAGCTGGAAAAACAGCACCAGCTCTGGTTGTGTCGCATCAAGCTCCAGAGATCGTTGATCCAGCGCAATCAGCCGACCACGCCAAAGGACACAAACGGCTTGGCGCCGCCCTCTGCTGATGAGTTACTGATTGCGCGTTTGATATTGAACCGGCTCGGTGACTTTCCGGTACTGATTGAGTTGCTACGCAAAACAAAAATACACAAGGTGCTCAAGTGTATTCTTCGTGACCATCTGTTGGCGTATCCCGATAGCTTCCGCTTGCATGAGCGCTGTACCGAGCTCTTGGCGAAATGGGAAACGTTGGTTCAGGGCTTGAAGCTCGAAAAGTCCGCCCGCCTAATCACACTGGCCGCAGCGCCGGCCGCGGAGCCAAAGCAGGACGAATCAACCTACAATGCAGCAAATGTACCTATTCAAAGCTAAACAGACAAGAGACGGTGTGGTGGAAGAGAAGGCGAGGTAGTTGCAGAATAATTGGGAAGTGATTTGAAGGCGAGGTTGACATGGTTGACAAGTGATTTGAACGATAATTAAAAGGGGTAGGAGATCGCAACAATAATAATTGCAGAACTGGGACATGTCACAGAGCTGGATGACGAGAAAAGCTCATGAGTACGGATCGAGACTATGTACCACTGTGGCTTTTAAAACAGCAAGTTACTATTTAGGACCCACAGGGCCTCCCATGCCAGACCCTTCCATGCCAGACCCTCCCATGTCAGACCCTCTCATGTCAGACCCTCCCATGCACAGGCCCCTAGCAACACTATGTACAAAGCAGTCTACCAGCTCCCACATCCAATTCATAGCACCTGTGCCTGTGAGTGCCGGCTCACAAGACTGCTGTTGGTCAAGTACGCCGACAACGCTGCCAAGTGCAGGAGACGCTTGCAAGTGCAGGAGTTCTCTGCAAGTGCAGGAGAAGCTCACTAACGTGAGCATTGTAGAGCCCGGGCTACCGGAAATCTGGATACCAGTGTGTCAAACCGCTACAGCTCTATAGGGCAACTAATGTACTATATACATGTATAGACCGGGTAACTGGAGTACTCAGACGTACTATATTCGACCCAATACAAAGTCGTTTGTATCTGCTGATGCACAGACGCCCAATAGCGCTACCATTCTAGAAATTTGGATGAAAAATCACACTGTTGCGGTATGGAGTTTGTGAAAAAACTTTCATTGTAAAAATTTTCAATTTGAGCAGCGCAAACGTAGCAGACTTATTCTACAAACCAGATCCAACATGGCTGACGAAGACGTATGTGATCCAGCACTCCGAGGCCTTTGGGCTATCTACCGAGTGGTTACTAACAGTCCTGCAGCACACCTTTGAGACCGCCGATGCCGGTGCCGCCTTGACCTACCCCATCCAGTGTTCCGCCTTGAGAAAGAACGGACACGTTGTGATCAAGTCGAGACCTTGCAAGATCGTCGACATGTCGACCTCGAAGACCGGTAAGCACGGTCACGCTAAGGTCCACTTGGTTGCCATTGACATTTTCACTGGCAAGAAGTTGGAGGACCTTTCCCCCTCCACCCACAACATGGAGGTCCCCAACGTTGGCAGAGTCGAGTACCAGTTGTTGGACATTGACGATGGTTTCCTCTCCTTGATGACCAACGACGGTGACACCAAGGACGATGTCAAGATCCCTGAAGGTGACATTGGTGACAAGATCCAGTCTGAGTTTGACGACGGCAAGGACTTGTTGGTCACCATCATCTCTGCCATGGGCGAGGAGGCTGCCATCTCGTACAAGGAGGCCCCCAAGCAGTAAGCTAGCTGCGTTAAACCAGTGAGGACGAGTAGCCTAGTCTATTTAATTTGTTGTCTCGAGCAGCGCGCAGCTGTTTAGCACAGGTTTATAGTGTCAATAGAAACTACACCAAGCAATCTACGTCTGTATGGAACGGGAGCGTCGCGTAGGCTTATGATTCCTGTAGTGTCCAGATTTGTGTAGCCAGCCACAGCGTCGGGGCTGTGGGGAAGAGTGGAGAAGGGGTCAAAGTACCCAGTGGAGAAGACCGAAAAAGACCAGAGTGGAGAAGGCTTGGACCAGAGTGGAGAAGGTTTGGACCAGAGTGGAGAAGGTTTGGACCAGAGTGGAGAAGGTTTGGACCAGAGTGGAGAATGTTTAGACAAGAGTGGCGGTTCAATGGAGAAGGGTGGAGTATTAATGGAGAAGGGTGGAGACGTTCAAAGACAAGAGTGGAGTATTTAATAGACAAGAGGAGTTTCAGGGACTGTGTTCAATGGAGACGAAAGACCAAGGACAAGTGGGGACCAACGTGTAGTACTACTACTAGAGATTAGACCGCAACAAAGTTGTAGATGCAAACTGTAAAGCAATGGGTGCATAGAAAGATATCAAACGATACATTGGGCAGCCAGGGTGCCCCTGCAATATTATGGAGCGGGCCACAGCGGGTCTGTGCGGGTGCGGAAATGCAAGTGGACGATCCTGTCACAGCCTGCGTAGAGGGCAGGGGTAAACGGTGCCGAGTCATGATCACGCGCGGGAAGCATAGCCCAGCGTGACGACATACTTTTGCAGTCAGGGGAAGAGGAGACGGAGAGGGAGGACGGAGAGGGAGGACGGAGAGGGGAGGATGGAGACGGAGGATGGAGAGGTAGACAAATACGTAGACACACAGACACATACGTAGACACGCAGACACACACAGACACATAGCAGACAAAGGGTGACAGACAACGGCGGAGACAAAGGTAGCAGTGTAGCATTACGAGACACTGTAACATTGAGCGAGGAGACTGAATGACTAGACACTTTTGCCCAGAGGGAAAAACAATAGACGCGGCGGAGCTAGTCTGCACCGCGGTTTCACGATAACCGCCGGTGCTCTGCTCTGCTCTGGCCGTCCAGCTCTACGCCTCCACCTGCTCTCCCTCGCCTGCTCGCCTGCTCGCCTGCTCGGCCGCTCGGCCGCTCGGCCTGCTTCGCCAGCGCTCTGGTGCTCTGCTCTCCGGGGCGGCGCCGGTCACGCCCTGACTAAGCTGGTTGGATCGCTTATCGATGCGGAAATCTAAAACATTTCTACATACGACGGCGGCTATCGTTGTGACAGCAGTATAAGACAGCACGATGGCCGAGGTCAGTACGCTGCAGTCACTCCAGTCACTGGGAACAGCGCTGCCGCTACCACGACAGCTGCAGCTCACCCAGACATCTGACGGACCGTTTCAGCTGTCGGCCGTATTGTTCTTTCTCGCGCTAGCCGTGGGCGTATGCATCGCCATACTCTTTGTCTTCTTCACGGTTCGCTACTTTGTGAGGTCAACGTATGGTCTACATGTGTACCCCTTGCGCGGGTACGCGGGCGCGGGCCCCGGTGGCGCCGGGGCGCCCGTGCGGGAGATGGGGCCCACGTCCAACGCTGAGTTGCGCCACCAGCTCAACTATGTGAGACAGCACGCGTATCTCCGACACGAAATTTTGCAGATGCACTTGCGGAGACAGCGGCTCGGGCGCGGCGGTGCGCGGCGGAGACGGCGAGGACGGTTGTCGAAGATGAAGAAGCTCAAGATTGAGGAGGTTGAGACGTTGTTTCCCAAAAAGACGTACTATGAGTGGCTTAACGGGGGTCGAGAGAATGACGAGGAGTTGCGCGGCGACGTTGTGGAGGAGGAGGCTATTGGAGGCGACGCGATGGAGGACGCGTCACAGACGACGGGCGTCGAGAGACATGCTGGTGATGGAGCTAAGGGTGGAAAGGGCGTCGGAGTTAAGGATGTGGATAGCAATGCTACGTATGAGGATAGAAGGGCGGTGGAGGGCAGAGCTGTGGAGGGTAAAAAGGTTGTGGAGGGTAGAACCGTGGAGGTTAGAACTGTGGAGGGTAGAACTGTGGAGGGTATAAAGGTTGTGGAGGGTAGAACTGTGCAGGAGAAGGATGGAGAAACCGCTACAGAACGTGTAACGAGCCTACCTGAGCCAGATTTGGCGAGCGAGCACCAGCACGTTGGACACTCACACGCAGACGGTCACTCACACTCACACGGCCTTTCACGACTGCCTACTCCAACAGGACTCCGGTCACGATCGTCTCTAGTGCTTTCTGCACAAAATACGCCATGGGCCATATTCCAGGTACTGCCAACGGCGCTGCCAACGGCGCTGCCAACGGCGATGCATGCTCTTCTGCCCCACGCTCTGCTGTCAGCGAGTCATGCAACACGCACAGCAACTATTGAGCTCTCTGACCTTGGTAAAGACAAGGTATTGCACTTTTCATCGGGATCATGCGCCATTTGCTTAGAGGTTATTGAGGACGAGGATATAGTGCGTGGACTCGTGTGTGGGCACGTATTCCACGCTGAGTGTTTGGACCCGTGGCTCACTAAGCGGCGCGCTTGCTGTCCCATGTGCAAGCGCGACTACATGTTCAATGACCCCAACGCACTGGCTACAGATGCTAGAGAGGATGGAGTTGAAGGTAATGAGAGAGAAAATGAGGGAGAGAATGAGGGAGGAAATGACAGAGGAAATGACAGAGGAAATGAAGGAGGAAATGGTGAGACTGTTGAGAGAGTGAATGGTGAGACTGTTGAGAGAGTGAATGGTGAGACTAGCGCAGGAAGACCTGGTGAGGCTTCACAGATACCCGATGAGGATAACTTTGATAGTGTCGACTTGGATGCACTTCGGTCTGATCCGGCTTTGCGGACGCTAGTTCTGGAACTTGCGCCTGCTAGTGAGCGTGTACAAATGATCATTGCCGACCAGTCGCTAGCGCACTTGAACATTGAGTCAATTGCAACCGCTCGTACAAAAAAGACGTATGGCAGGGTCTTTAAATCGCTCTGGTGGAGGGTTATGGGTATCTCAAGAGCTGATATCTTCAATTGGACGGTGTTAGATATGTACCACACGTACATGGCGCTGCAGCCTGAAGAGGGTGCTGCACAGGCTCCTATATCTGCCGGACCTGCATCAGAGCCTCTTGTAGTTCCGGTGCAAGCTACAGAAACTCAAGTTACCAGCGCTGGCCAGCCGGGACACACAACACCCACGCCACACTCGCCCATACCGCCACACTCTCCTAGAGAGATTGTTGAGCAGCGTGTTTAAGAAAGCTACAGCATTTTCACAACCATTTGTAGCACTTTAGCGTATATCGGTACTTAATTGGTAGCGCATGGCGCATCTCTACTGAAAATTTTTCATTGCACAACGGTAGGGAGTAACAGGCGTATAGTCTAAAGCAGCTAGCTATTCACTAAACTCTATATCAATATGGGAAAGAAGGGAGTGAAAATGGACCTTGGCTCGTTCCTTGCGGACGAGTCCCTCGGTAGTTGGGCTGACGCCGAGGTTGACTTGAACAGTATCAGTGTTCAAGTTGGCAACAACGCGGCGCCCCTGTACGGATCGGGATCTACGTACAGTGCTCCGAGAGGTGGCTTCGGTGGCCTGATGGGTATGGGAATGGACAGACCCGAACGCAAAGAGTACCCTGTCCCCGATGCGCCTCCTTACAGAGCGAGAGTGAACAATTTGCCTTGGGACCTTGAGCTGGATGTGTTAGCGCGTTTCTTTGAAGACCGCATGCAAATTCCCGGAGCTATTACTGATGTTGACTTGCCTATGGATTCGGACATGAACAGACCAAAAGGGTTTGCATTCGTCACCTTTGCCGAGCGCGCATTTTTGGAGGATGCCTTGGGGTTGAATATGGCAGAGCTCAATGGAAGAAAGGTATTTGTAAGCGTTGCTGCTCCCCCAAGAGGTGGAGACTTTGATGGTGACTGGTCGAGAGGTCTGGGAATGGGTGGCAGAGACCCTATGGACCCCGAACCCATACTTGACTGGGGCGCTGCCAGAAACTCCAGAGCTTCTTTACCCACCAGGGAAGGCGACAGACCCGAAAGACGGGACAGAGGCGACAGGCCACCGAGAAGAGAAGAACTGGATATGGACTGGGGTGCTGCGAGAGGATCGCAGGCCACCTTGCCCCCTAGAGAGCGTTTTGAGAGAGAGGACAGAGGTGACAGAAGCGACAGGCCGCCCAGAAGAGAGGAGCCCGAGATCGACTGGGGTGCTGCGAGAGGATCGCAGGCCACTTTGCCTCCGAGAGAGAAGTCAGAGAGAGGCGGATTCGAGAGAGGTGACAGACCTGAGAGAAGCGATAGACCACAGAGGGCCCCCAAGGAGGAGCCAGAGATTGACTGGAGTGCCGCAAGAGGCACACAGGCCACGTTACCTCCTAGAGAAAGATCTGAGCGCTTCGAAAGACAAGACAGAGAGCGTCCTGTTAGAAAGGCTGAGCCTGAATTGGACTGGAGCAGAGGCAAGGCGTTGGCTCCTCGCACTGCTGCCAAGCCCGCCGCCGCTGCCGCTGCTGCCCCCGCACCTTCAAAGAAGACAGAGGAGAAGGAGAAGGAATCCATCAGACCACAAAAGTCAGCATTTAGCGTCTTGGCCACCGAAGATGACGATGAAGAAGAAGAAGATGCAAAGGTCGAGGTACCTGCTTCAACCAGTACTGGCTTGGAAAAGGCTACAGCCAGTTTAACTATTGGCGACGATGAAGGCTGGAAGGCTGTTGGTAAATAGTGTTGTAACATTAATCGAATTAGCATTAACTTGAGAAAGATTCTGTTTGTAGCAGACTGTCGGCTAACCGGCTAGCTGGGGTCGTTTTTTCCGGGGCAGTCATTTCAGTTTGAAAAATCATAAATACATCACTGTCTCACACGCCAACTGGATGACAGAGAAGTCTGCTAGCCAGTACTACTTAGTAGACTCCACCAGTAAGTATGCTTGCTATGATAAATGTCCATTTGCTAACTCGCTTTTTTCCAGAGGAGTACACTGGTCTCCAGCCCTCGCCGTTGGGTAACTTGCTACAGGTGTACGGCTTAGAGCCAATAGCCAAGTCGCTAGCCCGCACAAACCAGGACGGCTCAAAGGGAGTCAAACTTCGAAAGTCGTACAAGAATCACATTCTGGACTTGCCTGGTAAGCACCAAATTCCCGATCCGAAACCGCTACCCATGGGTCTCATGGACCCCGGCGTGGCCCAGGCCCCAGACATCATAAAGGAAATAGACACTACATTGTTGGCGCGAGCTCTCCGCTTCGACAAGACCCCCATAAATGGAATTCCAGGGTTTAATGCGGCTGACTTGGCGATCAACGATCAGCAGACCTTAATGCGTGGTGATGACATGCTGGGCGACGACTACAACGCAAAACGCGCCAAGCGTAAAAAGAAGTTTCAAAATGGTAACGACCTTAAAAGAGTACATCCATGAGCAAATACCAAATTACTATACATTCTACTTCCCTGCTCCGAGTTCTGATAGGGTGGTGAACCTTGAGTACAGTTTCAACGACCTCAACGGTTTGTTCACCACTATTTTATTGCGTCTTTTGCGTCTAAGCTTGTTCCTTATCAAACTTCCGCTGTGGCTCAAGAGTGTATGAATAACCATCTTCTCCAATAGTTTCGTAATGTCCAATGTTGAAAAGATTTTGTTGCGAATGCTAAACTCTGGAAGATGAACCAAAAACGCCTGCACATTCAAAAGTCGCAAGTACCCATCTGAGAGCTTGATTGAAATCAGAAGTGTGATGGGCTTGATTTTGAGACGAACAATACTGAAGTACTTTTTGGATCTCTCAATCATGTCCTCAATCTGATCCAAGTAATCCTTATCAGAAGAATCCGAACCAACGGACATTGCCATCTTAGAAAATTTATGCCTTCTTCTTTTACTGCTGGTGGAGCCCTCGGTTGATTTATCAAATTTTACTGATTGGCCCAGTGGGTTTTCACTCGTGAGATCTTCTTCGTCAGATTCACCATCGCTATCGCTTTCACCTCCACTAGCTTCATCAGAGTCACCGCCACTATCGGTAGATTTGTCAGATAGCTTGTGCGTAATTTCTGCGATTGGGCTATTTTCGATATCGGCATCCGAACCAAATATGAATTTTGATAATTTTCGGCCCGTTATCTCGTCCATCTTTATTGTCAATGGCTGAGCAGACAACTCTAATTCTTCAATAATCTTGATTCCCCCAATCGCTCTGTTCATTGTCCAGTTTACAACAATAAGATTATCTTTTCCTTTGGAAATTTCTTCAGACGTGTTATACGGTTGTAGAATGTCCTGATAGGTAGTTCCTGATATAAGATTGAACGCCTGCATTATCCCAATATCCACTTTATTGGAGTTAGCACCATCTTCGTTAGTAATTCTTGTATAGGCACCACTTGCCATGGCAATATCCATCAATGGGGACCTGTCATCATCAAGCATGTGTAGAATAATTTCATCTCCTCGAATATTGCAGATCGACATAGCACTTTCCGATGAATCTGTAAAGGCATCGCCGTTGAGAATAGTTTGCATCATCAAGTATAATTCTGTCGCAGTCTCGTACTTCTCCGAATTAAGCATTAAATATTCATTCAAATTTTCATTGCTCAATGTCGACTGGCGGAATTTGTAATTACGACTCAAAAATTCAAGTAGTTGATAGTATCTGTGCAATGAAATGGCTTTTGCATGTAAGGCCGCCAAGTCCTGGAAATCGATTGAAAACTTAAGCTTCTCTAATCTGTCTCTTAATATTTTGCTGTTTGGCTCGCTGTATACCATCAAACTCAACATTATGGAGTACATTGTAAAATACTGATCTCCTGTCGACGATATTATCAAGGTAGGAAAATCAATGCTTAAACGGTATGGAATTCGCGAGTCGGCGTGGCGAGACTTAATAGTTGAAGAGTCATCTTTTTCATTTGAATCAACTGTGCCAACCAGTTTCAGTTCCTCATAGATAACCATCATTGAAGTTTCTTCGACTAACAAATGATCTCCCCCAGCCCATCTACTATTCTTGCAAATTTCGATTCCCAACCAAGGCGGCCAAGAAGATTTTGATCCATATGCTTCTTTCTCGAAGACTAGCTCGTCTGATTTCGTTAATGTAGACTTATTGAACACAAAGACACTTGCTCTCTCAAGAACCACACCATATCTTGTTTCTAATTCTCTAGGATTGTCAATCAACCGATTTGTTGACTTTTCAATTACTGAGAGAATTTTGGAGTGGATTCTGGGAGCGGCAATTATTACAACTGAATCCGGAGTGGAGTCAGAGTGTAATTGGATTTGAGGTGATTCAACGTCAATTAAGAAATTCTCAGAAAAGCTTTCATTCTGTGCCACTCGTCTCAAAATTTCATCAAAATTGTTCAACCTGTCTTTTGAGAAGCCTTCAGCGAGTCTTTCACCTCCCAGTTGAGACTGGACCTCTGACTCTGCTTTTCCATTGGAAACCGTCGATAATTGTTCTAAATGATTCGAGGTCTTCTCCATCAAGTCCTCTAGTTCTATAATTGACTCGTAAGACATGTACTTGAATAATCTTATCCTTACTTTCACAAGATGTATGTATTTCATCAAGAAATTTCGATTAGTCAAATTCCACTTGAAAAGCATGTTCATCAAGACAAATTTATTATGAAAGTTTTCCGAACTATTCTTAGAGGTAGTGGATTTTTGCTCTTGGTGTGCCTTATCGTCTTTCCTCTCAAGTTCTCGAATTTCTTCTTTCAAAAAGTCGATCCTATCTTTCAAACGATTTGTAGAAGTTCCCTTGGATTCATTTGCCTCGGCTTGCTGTTTTAATTGCTTGATCCTGTCCAAGAATAGCTCAACCTTGAGATTAGGTACATTCTTCACTTCAGTATTATCCACTTGCTCGGCAAGAAATACTTCGCCATCGGGATCCTCAGGAGTGTCTGCTGTGGTATCCCGCAAATATGAAAACCTTTTAGAAAATAGAATTGGATGAATCTCGACTGTGCGCTGAGTATTTTCCAAAGAGGGTGTAAAAACCTCATCGAAGTCCTCTACATCAAACCATTCCTTCTCATCACCAAAAATAAAATACTTCGACTTCGAGTCATCGTAGGAGTGGACAGTTTCGCCATACAAATCCTGTTGAAATAGTGCATGCACAACTCTTACATCTATCCCCGAGAGATGAATCTCTCCTAGATGCATGTTCATTTTCATAATTTTTGTATTTCTTGACAAGGCAGTGTGAACTTGAATCCTTGGTTCTTTTCTTTGATTCAATTTTACGCTGAATGTATTCATTCTGGCTCTAATACCCACACATTCAGTTTCATCGTTATCTTCTTCGGCAGATTTATTACGGTACACGTGTGAAATGTACAATGAACTCAAATTGAAGTCGAATTGGTGAGTGAATAAATGTTGTGAAAATTTCTGGGACTCTTTTGGACTCTTGAACAACTTTCCGTGTCTGACGGGTAATGAAAGATTACCTTGAAAAAGGTGCCACCACTTAAAAAAATGTAATAATGTACCAGGAGATAATCGAATACAATTGTAACTGGCCTCATTGTTTGCTCTCATGGAAATTGTCATGTGGATATAGTTGCTTCTAAATCCAGCGTATGAGTCGTGGCCTTCCTCAGTATGCTCTGGATCGAATAGATCAACTTCATAATGAGGCTTTGCGCGTGAGGTTATTTTCCCGTCAATTTTTCTCTCCAACACAAATCCCACAGTAAAAGTAACCCCCCCTCGTAATACAACAGCATTTTTCTCTAGAACATGCATTTTATATTCCGTTGATTCGCTATCACGTACTCCTCCTTCCAAGAAATAGCCAAAACAAGAAGTGATAAAGTTTTTTGACTTTGGCAAGTACACAGACTTTGAGCTATCCCGAGTCCATGGAATAAGATTCGCGCCCAAATAATTTGGTATATACCAGGATATGTATTCTGACTTCACATCGAAGAAAGTTCTCGAGTCATCATTTCCATTCACTGTTAAATTCACGTCCTTCTGAAAAGACAAGATAAAGCCTGAGGCGTAGTCAAAAATATCATACGGATCCCTAGAACCCTTAAAAGCTATTTCCAACTTTTCCTTCGTAGTTATTGTACATTTTCCATGCATTATGTACCTTATTTTGTCCCATATTCCTAATTTCTCTGAAGGATCAACAGGGGGTTTTGAAAACTGGTCGAAATTCATCACAACCTGTTCTAATCCAAATCCATAAGATTGTCCCCATACAAACCTGCTTGGTTCCTTCGAAGTGAATTCACATGAGATATCGGTGTACAACTTCACTGATGCAAGGGATTTCTCAACAGTAATGGAGTAGAACTTTCCAGGTTCTTCGTTTACCGATAAGGGAATATGGAGCAGCCTTATATTTTCCTCTGTTTGCACAAGATCCTCAGACACGATTAAATGACCAGTCATGAACATACTTGGTCCCCCCTTTGGATCCACGAGCAGATTATTAGGCACATACAATAATGGAAGAGGATAATCACGTAAGTGAATTCTTAGCTCATCTAGCTTCAAACCAAAATGCATTGGAACCATTGTTGTGTATCTGGTGTCCAAGGGGACCCCTTGTCCGAGCTTGTGAATAAATTCAGGCAATTCTTCTAGCTCAAACTTGGGTTTGTTGAGATCAATGTCTACCTGTTTCGCAATAATCAAGAATAGGGGAGCAAATCCCGGGTAACCAACGACATTATCGTTAAAGGACCGGTCTAAGGTAGCTTCATAACCAAACGCATATTCCTTGTATTCCATAATCTCATCTTTTAGTCTGGATTGATACACTTTCACTTTGCGGATCCAAGAAGCTGATATTGTTTTATGCAAATTATGCAACCGGCTACTAACGTCTTCAATTCCCAGAGAAGCTGCCTTAGATTCAAACAATGTATAAAGTTCAATTCTTTTCTTGACCTCTACTAATCCCAACTGGTATATCATCCCCAATTCTGTCTCAAAAGGATCATCTTCCATAGAAAATGATAATTTTTTACACTTCACGTTAATCTTGGGAAACACGATAGCCTTAGATTCAGATGGATGAACAACCACATCTTTTTCGTCGGAGCTATCTCCAAGACACTTAACAATGAACTTTGTAGTTTTTATTCCAATTGAAAGATTATCAAAGAGTGTGTAGACAACAAATCCATGTGGTTGCAAGATTCTAATTGATTCGGTAATAACTTGGATTTTAGATTGGTACTTCGGATTGTCCACTGAAACTTTCAAATTGTCGACACATACCAACCGCACCCATTGGTCTTCAACTAAAGGCGACAAAGTTAAAAGTCTTAAGAATGTGTTGGAAACTGCTATTACTCCCGACCTGTAGGTGACTATGGTATCAAGGGTTTGAATCCGAGCACTGAATTCATCATTGACGTGAAGCATAATTTCATTATTCAATAACGAAACATGAATGTTCAAGAAGTTATGAAGGCTCTCCTGGCTCAAATTGTCTTGCGTTTTTGTAGACACCATTGATACCTTCTCGAAATCTCGTTTCATCTTTCTCTTTATGCTTTTGAATGGATTTAAAACAAATTCCTTTAGCACGTAGATAGCCCCCAACAAAGTGAGTAATTTGTACTTGTCGTAGGCAATATTCATCTTGTCTACTTTAATTTCCACATCTAAAATATTCTTATCGTGTGTGTCGGTGGCCGCTCCTATTCTGCAACCTATAAAGGGAAGCGAAAGAAATGGAACCACCTTCCGCGTATCAAGGTCTACCAACATTTGAATTCTGAAGTTGGTAACGTCAGATGTAATTGACCAAAAGGTTGATCCTTTTGTTTGTTCTTGGGATGAAAAACTTTCTTGCGAACTATTAGCTGAGGGGCTTGAAAGAACATGTTGATCGTACCAGTCACTATTATTGGCCTCGGTCTCCTTGTCATTGTCATTGACAATAAGAACCAAAGATTCCAAAGAGTACTTCACGAATCTAAGATCGTGAGATTTTCCAGAATTGTCATTTTCAAAATCGTCACCGTTTACTTGGGAAAGGTACTCATTGGGGATCAAAACAGATCTAGATCCGAGTATAATCTCTAGATCTCTTAGGGTTATTTTTGCTTCAATTAGCCATGACGGCAAATACTGAAATAATTGTTTCTCGATTGATGATTCTGATTTTTCAGTATGTGATGATTTCACTTCTTGAGGTTGGTTGCTAAACTTTCTTTTGATGTCAATTAGTCTTGAATTAAGCCATAAGTTATAAGTACCCACTCCACTTCCCTTTTCTATCATTTTTGTAACATCTTGGAGAAATGAATTGATTCCAGTTAAGACCCTGAGTTGGCTTAAATTTATATAAACGTCTTTTACGTCACATTGTGACTTGAACTTCAAGTTTTTTAGAATGTTAAACTTAAAGTTGACGTGACTTACCCTTGAAATTTCCAAATTTAACAAGCTATTCGTGAACTTTTCCGAATAATCCGTTTCCTTTTCAATATAAGTAAGATTTGAGTTTAGAATGTGACATTTTGCATCGTAGTTTCGGGACTTTGTAGTCAACAAGTGGAAGTTTAGAAACGAATACGACAAGCAAAGCATTTGAACACTTCGCTTTGTACTATCTATGTGTCTTACGACAATCCTTGGTTGTTCAACGATCACTTTAATAACGAATCTTGGATAGTACTCATCAAGTAGCTTGAAGATTTTGCTTCGGGCTGCAAAACTTGAGAAACCGGCTTTCTGATTTGAGCCAATATCTCCGTCAGTCGTATTCTTCTCACTTCGTGATTCAGTTTTGGTATTTGATTTGTATCCTCCTTCCAAAATATCTTCTTGTTTCTGCAATGACAAGTACTTTTTCAATAATACGAAATTGTATATGATCTCGTTCAATTGGATAGTATTCAAGTCCAAGATAGGACTACTGACTGAAGAGAAAAATTCTGTCACGCAGTTTTTGAAGCCAAAGCCATTAGCCAACTGGTTGAACATGTTCGTCTTGTAGGTGAGGGAGACATTTGGGATACTCAAAATCTCTTCTGAATTCTTACCAGTATCTCCTGTGTGGGTTATCATCAGCTTTGAACTCGTGATCTTTAGCAGTTGAAGCGAAGCCAAAACATGGAAAGGTATATCGCTCTTCGGATCAAAGAGAAGTTCGAAACCTGCCGAGTCCTCAAAGAGCTTTGAGAGGTTGAGTGACGCCGACTTAACGACCAAGTCAAGTGATGAGGATGGCACGCCTTCAGCTTCAAAGTAATTAAGAGGAGCAGGCTTGTCTGTCTCATCGGTTATAGATATAAACGGAATATCCAGTAACATCACACTTTCGAAATGTACTGCTATCTCCGAAACAAGTGAATGAGCCTGTTTGTTCAATTTTAACCATCGCCGAGCCCTCTCCTTCTTTTCTTTCTCGGTCAAAGCACTCCGCTCAGTTGATACCTGGGTCTTATCCCGCTTTTGTTGGCGGAGACGCCAAATCTTGACCAATTCATAGACGGAAACTGAAGTCTCATTTGCAAATGCCTTCACCTTGACCTCAGAAACCTGGCCCCTATCCAAGTCCAATGAGCAGCCTACCTTGGCTCTGTAATTGTCGAGTGAAACTAACTGTGTACGAAGCGACTGCAATTTCAAGTTTGTCACCATAAATGTTGCAGAGAACTTGCATCTGTCGGTTACGCGCAATGACACCCGTGACTCTAACTTAAACTGAATAGTTTCCGCAACTAAAGCATAGTCTCCTTTTCCTACGCTCGAGCTTTGGAACTCGAGGTCTAAGAACGGGGCAAGCTTGACAATTCGTCTCACAATCCACCGCGCCCATTTCAGAGAGCGTAACACGTACACTCCCTCCGGACCTTCAGACGATACATTTTCATCATCACTCTTCGACTTATTGTCATCATTTCTCTCTCCATTGGCCGTGTTCTCTTCATTGGTATTGCCCTCTCCATTGGCCTTGCCCACTCCATTGGCCTCGCCCACTCCATTGGCCTCGCCCTCTCCATTGGCATTGCTTTCTCCCCTGGAATCGCTTCCTTGCTTATTGCTTTGGTTATCCGGTACATCCGCGTCAGGTAACTGTAGATGCAATCCAACCAAAATTAGCTTTCTAGAGTTCCCCCAGAGCCGGAACCTGACTGAGCGTGCAGTCACTACTACATTACGGTACTTGAAGTAGACTCCGTTGAACAGTACCCCATTGTTGATCGTGATAGATCTCAAGTAGAACCCCGTTACCAAGTATACCAAACTCCACAAGGAAAGCCAGCACACAATTGCCACGCCCACATAATAGCCCACATCACTCAAAGTAACGCCACCCATCAAGTGCACAATTCTCTGACAGAGTAAGAGCGCGTTTAGGTAGACACAATGAGTTCAGAGACACTGTGAGTTCAGACAGTGAGTTCAGATGGTCACGGCCAGTTCTTCTACAAAAAACCTGAGAAACCAGCCATTGATTGTCAATAGAGACCTTTCCCAAATAGGAACACGGAGAAGATCCGATTCAGCCGTCCTTGCTGTCAAGTCCGAGCAAACAACGGCTTACGAGTCGTTCGTTTCAGAAATCCGCAGCAACCATTCCTTAAGCGGTCTGTATATATCACGTGTGTATGCTTAGGGCATTTACCCTGGCAGAACTGATGTGACTTGTTTTTAGAAAAAGCTTTCTATAATCACGTGATTTAATTTGAACCTTTGCGGCCTGTGGGTGGAAAAAAGCTCTGAAAAATCTTCAGCGTTTAGAGGGCTTTCTTTCACAACAACTTGAATCAAAAGTACGTCGAAATGCTGTGAACAGCGCATAGGAATAGGCCGTACAGTCGGGCAGTTATTGGAATGCCGTTCCATCAACTGAAAGTCTGGTTTTGAGATGTATTGAGTGTCTGATTTTAGATGTTTCGTCTAGAGGGAGGTCATCTCGAGATGCGTCTGGTCTATTCCATGAGCTGCGATTGTTATTTGAAATTATACTAACCTGATGTAGTGGCTGCTTCATTACCACACCCCAAGATTGTCAAGAAGTACGTTGGTAAGTTCAAGAGACACCACTCTGACAGATACCACCGTGTTGGTGAGAGCTGGAGAAAGCAGAAGGGTATTGACTCTTGTGTCAGAAGAAGATTCAGAGGCTCTATCCCACAACCCAACATTGGTTACGGTTCCAACAAGAAGACTAAGCACTTGACCCCCTCCGGCCACAAGGTGTTCTTGGTTAAGAACGTCAAGGACTTGGACGTCTTGTTGTTGCACACCAAGACCTACGCTGCTGAGATTGCCCACAACATTTCTGCCAAGAACAGAGTTGAGCTTGTCGCCAAGGCCAAGAAGATTGGTGTCAAGGTCACCAACCCCAAGGGTAGAGTCGCTTTGGAGGCTTAGGTTATATGAAAATATAGCATTGTTTAATACACACAATTTTGGTATACATATTGGTCAAGCTACTGCTTGCATACAACTGTAGAAGTGAACAGGGTTCGATATTTGCAACGATAACTCATGTCGCGCAAGCTGTCTAAAAATAACTTGTGTAATACATACCATAAATAAACTGTCCTCTCCCGTGAGATTAACGTCTTCTAATTCCAGAAGACAATCCGCAAACATCCAAGTGATGATGCTTCTTTACCTTGTACCCTAAATCGCACATGCCATTCGACTCTAATTTCAAATCCACCGGGCACCGCAATATGGCCCGTGCCAAATCGAGGCACAGTTTTGGCTTGGGATTCTTGGAATCAGTACTCTTTCCTATGGTATTCGCCTCGTCACTTGTAGCGGTAGATATCTTCGAACGCTCTGACTGAGATGTACCAGAGACACTTCTAGATATTGGTTCGTGCTGCTTTGTGGTGTTGTTCTGTACTTCGTTCTCGAGCTCAACCTCGCGCGCCAACTCCTCCTCGCTAGCTTCACGAACGGCTGGAAGAGAATGAGTGCTAACGTCGTTTGCGAGGTTTAATTGCCCTTCACTGACCATTGACGTACTGGCCTCATCGCCCTCGTCTTCATCGGCCAGGATATGATCATTTTTTTGTAATTCTAACGGGGATTCAGTAAGGGACAGTGTCGAGTGAAAAGACTCATTATCCGGTACATCATTCTGGTCGTTGTTGCTCTTGTTTGCATAGTGCTGGTTAGGCCGAAGTGGTTCTCCTGTTCCCTCGGTGGGGTTGCCAGCTAGTGACAACAAATCCAACATGCTCCTCACGGGAGTATGCTCCACTTCTTCATGTGTCACCTTGTGGACCAGCGTGCCTCTTCTACTTGGCGCATTAGACCCTGGAAGAGAAGGAGCATTGGAATGACCAGAACTTGTTGAGCCTCCCAGATAAGAATTGTTGCCCGTCCCAGGCAAAACAAACGGACTTATCCCCTGGTCAGGGTGTTCATAAATGCACATATCCAATTGCTGAAACCATGGGTCGTTAAAGAGTTCTTCCACAGAGTAGCGATACTCAACTGTCGGATGACACAATTTCCATGCAACACGCAGACCACCAGACGATTGAAACTGAGTTGCCCACTTGAACTCCACGCCTGGGCCCTTGGAATAATCAGAATTGTTCTTGAATGCGGGATGGTCTTGCGAGAAACGATCGTGGTTAAACTTGTAGTCGCGGTACGCGTGCTCCGTCGCTATTGCGCTCTGAAATGGTACACCACAGTAAACCATGCAAAACAACAACATTCCCAACCCCCAAGAATCCATTTTGAAGGGGTTATACGAGGTATTCTTATCGGAGGAGGACTTGTCCTTCAAAAGCATAACCTCTGGAGGCGAGTATGGCGGTGAGCCCACGTATGAAGTGCACATGGCGATTGGACTGCTAAAGTCACCCGGTATTTTGTGACCATAGTGGCTCACGCCAAAATCACACAACTTGGCCACTCCGTTGCAGTCAAGCAAGATGTTTTCGGGCTTCAAGTCGCGGTGAGCGACATCATGTTCGTGCATATACTTGACACCGTGACAAATTTGCTTAAAGATGCAGTAGCGTTCAGCTAGTGGTGCGCGGCGCCACGCTTGCCTTGTGATTGTGCTAAACAAGTCGCCACCAGGGCAATACTCAAGCACCATACCCCAACCACGAACCAAAGTTGCCTGGCTCTGAAGCCGCACCAACGCCAAGATATCCACAACGTGGCGCGAGTCTGCGAGACGCTTGGATATCACATACTCCTGACTCACGCGCTTATAAAACTCCTCATCCAGCTCTTTAGGAAGAAGCGTAAAGCGCTTCAAGGCATACAACTCGCGCTTGTGATGTGCTGCATTTATAATGAGAACGTCACTAGAGCCGCCATCCCCCAACTTCCGACCCGACACGGCATCAATCTCAAAGTCGTCGAGCAAATTCACCTTTTGCTGCACAAGGTCGGCGGGTATATAGTCGTTGGGGTCCGCGACAGGGTTAGCAAGCACGCGAACGCCTTCAGCGCCATTACCGCCACTCATGTAGAAACTGGGCGCCTTTGGTAGCTCCTGTGTCGGGTTCTTGTTCAACCCATACGGGTTGTACACAATCTTGTCGTGGTGTAGACCTGCTGCAGCCGGCAGTGTCGGCGAAGTCCCTTCAGTCACTGACGATATCGACGCATTACGCGCTCGCGCAGCATTCTTGCTGTTCAACGAGTGCAAGTGTGCTAGCGTCTCCAGCTTGGAAAGCTTCTTGGGGTGGTGCGGCGGCGGCACGCCGATAGCCACCTTGGGGAGAGAGGGCTGTGAATTATGCCGCCGCAACGACCCAAACGGCAGCGAGTCGTGGTTCTCCTTGTTATGCTCCTTCTCCTTCTCCTTGTCTTTGGGGTGGTGGTGGTGGTGAAAGAGCTTGCTAAACGTGTGGTGTGTCAGCAGCGCCAGCTCAGGACTAGGGTCCTTCTTAAAGAGCTTCCGAAGCAGGTGTGCTGGGCTGTGCTCCCGCGGAGACGCTGGCACACCGATAGCACCGGGCGCGCCAGAGCCTGTGCCTGAGCCTGACCCTGAGCCTGACCCTGAGCCGCCGCTGCCTGGTCGCGCACTCGTGCTCAAGCTCGTGCTCCGCCGCATGCTACTGGGCCGGACGGAAGCCACGGCCCCGGTATCTGTCTTGTCGGCTGCTGTAGGCATCGTGCGTGGTCGTAGAGCGTCGCGGCGAGTCTCGTAGGTGTGTAATCGTGGGGGGTGCGAAGAAGGTGGTGCAAATGTGCGATGGTTTGATTGTGTTTGGCTGTAAAAGGCTCAATTTGCCCGCAACCGCAAACGGCGTTCCGGGCGTTTGGGTACTTTCTGCGCTGAGCTGACGTCAGACGCTCAGAGACGGCGCGGTGGCGACAAGGTTCTACAGAGACGCCAGCAGCCGGACAGCGACAATCTATACTGACCAGGGCGCTCGCGGCGGCGGTGGCGGCGGAAGCGGGGACCGCAATTGTTGGGCGCGCGACGGCTGCATCGGCAAGGGGCTAGCGACGGCATTGGCGAGGAATGCGGCAAGATAGCGGTGGGGGGATGAGCCTTACAACGTGGGCGGCGGGGACGCGTTAAGCGCTGGTACGTCTAGTTATTCTGATTGTAGATTAAGGTGCCGCTACGAACTAAACAAGGGCCGGCGAGTCACACCGGACTTCCTGGAGTGATATTAAATAGATATAGGAAACGTACTGGCGGCTGTCTGCCAGAGTCGTCTGGCAGTTCCGAGTCGTCTCGGCGGCCCGGGCGCGCCAGGCACGGGGTCGTTGAGGGCGTTTCACCGCCGCCACCACCTCCAAAGCCAGCAAAAAAAATGAGCGCACACTAGTATACTGGCAACTACTGAGACCCGAGTTTCGAGTTTCAAGTTTCGAGTTTCGAGTTTCGAGTTTCAAGGAGTTTTAACTTTGTCTGAACCAATCTCGTCTCAACCAGTTGAACTAGTTTCAAGTAGTATAGGCAAACCAGACTAGCAACTGGACTAGAACCAGACCAGTAAGTCAGACTAGCAACCAGTAACCAGTGTCTGCATCTTGATAATATACATCATCAAGGTGCTAAACGCTCAACATTTCTCTGGCTCGCGGCTCAATTAGTCGCTGTCTTCAGCCACATTCTTCGCATTGCGCTTAATCTTGAAAAAGCGAATTCCTCCCAGTGGCTCCTCCTTTCCAGCCTCGGGACGTGCAGCGCGCGTAAAGGACGACTCGTCGCCGGTAACAGCCTCGGTGTCCTGGGGAACGCCACGCACGTTATTGAGGTGCTTCAGATAAGAGTCGATAATCGTTCCAGCAAAGGCGCTAAACCACACAATAATGATACACGCCAACAGGGTCCAAATCAACGCCATTCCCTTGGTGCTCACGGTAGCGTCAAGGCCCAGGCCGTGGAAAGCGTCACGCGCGAGCAAAACCAAGGCGGTCTGCATACCACAGAGACCGGCGATGAAAAGGAGAGCGAGACCAACCAAAATGATGACAACCTTGTCGACAGACGCAAAGCAGAGACCCAAAAAGTCAACCAAAAACGCCAACCCAGCAAACGACACGCCTACAAACGTAAACGCAAACGCAAAGCGCGAGAGGTAGTAAAAGGTGTTCTCAGAGTCGATAAACTTTTGGGGAACACCTTGGGTGGTTCTAAAGTTGTCGACAGGCGAGATAGGGTAGGCAGGGCCCAAGTGGCAGTCCGAGTAGTTGGATGCGTCACACGCACCCCAAAAGGTCCACGCAGTCTCGCTATAAGCACCAGGGATGCCCAGAGTGTCGGCCTTGATCCAGTAGAAGCGGTTCATCGGCGAGTGCGACAGAGACCCCGCAAGGATCGTCAATATCAACAACACCACCGTTCCCGCGAGGAACACCAAGTTGATAATGGTCAGGATAAGTTTCATCTCGTGTAGCGCAGCGGCGGAGCCGAAGGGGAAGCAGGCCCCACACCTTATATAACCACCCGAAAAAAAAACACAGCAAGCCCAACTAGTCCAAAACAACTAAAAAGCAAAACAGCCCAAGCCGCCCTGTCGCCGCCCTGGCAGCCTGTGCAGCAGCAACTTACGCTAAGCAGGCGCCATGCTCCGTCGGGCGCTTGCTCGCCTCGGAATGACTTGCTTCGTTTCGATGCATTCCCATCAACCTTTTTGGACTAAATCCAAACATTCTGCGTCTATGTGCAGGCATGCTTGCTATTATATGGCCCAAAAGTGGAGACCTCATACCTTTTTCGGTAGAAATTGCCTGTCTATTGATGTTATTGCCTATTTTGGACTGTTAGCGCCGTTTCTAATCACGTGATTCGTCTTCACACGCTATTTTTAGTAAGGTCATGCTTGCGGTCAAATGCAGTCATGTGATGCAAGTTTTGTCATGTGATTCGTGTCATGTGACTTGTGACACCCGTCATTATTTGTATTACGTCATCGTCTCCGTATTTTGTGCACCACCCATACCAGTTGCGTTCGAGGCATTTTTGAGCGCGGGTAGTGGTTGGGCTCGGCATAGTTTCTGAAGACGGCAAAGACGAAGATGCCAATGACGTGCTCATTGAATAGGTTTTCGACGGGCGTAAAGGGTTGGGTAGCAGTGGTTCGGGTTCGTCCTTTTCGTCTTCGCTCACGTAGCGCCAGTTAAAACAATCGCGGCATGGCGGCTGTGGGACGCACTCTGGCGTACTATTGTAAACCATAATGATATCGTCAATAACGGTGTGTATGCGGTGATGGATCAAATTGACACGCCACCCCATGTCGCTGACAACGTCGTAGACACACTGTTGGCCTGTGTGGCATACGGTCTCCATTGCGTAGCCAGCGGCATTGCATGTGCTCAGTGCACCGTTGCAGACGCCCATAAAGATGGGGTCGGCTGTGTGGCCAATGTGCCAAATGTGTTCAGCCTGCACAGGCAATCCTGGCGGCTGTGGAAGGTGGAGCCTATGGCTAGCCAACATCTCGCCGGGCGACTCAAACAATACGGCTGGAAGCCCATATGTGCGGGCAAGAAGCAGCGAAAGGGCGCCGCCAAGGGAGTGGCCGGTAGTCCAGATCGTAGCGTTGGGGTAGAGTGCGGAAACATTGTGATAGACGTCCATAGCTGCAGAGTAGAAGCGGTCCGGGCGGACAAGCTCCCGTTCGAGACAGTCCTGGCTGCAGGTGTAGGTTTTCGTGTAGCAGTCGCAAACGGTTGTCCAGAGGTAGCCTACGCGAGCGCAGCAGCACGAAAATAGTAAGTTGTCGTTGGTCTTGTCTTGGCTCGCTGTTTCCTCGCTTCCACCGCCAGGAAGCAGTGCACCTGAGGTTCCCTTAATCGCCAACACAACTATAGACTCGTCGCCGCTCACAAACACGTGTCCACGGAGTCCCCCTTCATCCCACCCAAAGTCAGCCTTCTCGTCCGGCTCCCAACCCAGACCAACGTCCACCCAGTCCAGTCGGCGCTTCTCGTCCTCGTCATGTGTCAAGCGTACGTAAGCATTCAGCAGCATTGTTGCCAATGTTACCAACGTCTCGCGCTTTGACATGTCAGGAATAATCACCTCGTCTTCATCCCAGTCCAAGTGAAAGCGCAGCATCACCTTGGGGTCGCCGCTAACCGACATCGAGCGACGCATGTATGAATGGATAAAGTCGGGCGTGTGGCGCTCCAGGAGTCGCGTTATGGTTTGTGTATGCGGGGATACAGCAATTGGAAGCTCAATGGTGAGCGGGTCGCTCTCGGCATGAGCTTTGGGCCAGTCGTGTTCTTTCAATACCGACTCTAGCGTCACGTCGCCTCCTCCGGTCGCGCTCTTGTCGGTAGCGGCTTGCTTAACCCCTCCAGTGGCAAACTGCGCCACATACTCTGGGGTAATGTCTAGTCTCCGATGTACTCGGTAATGTTCTCGAGCTCCGTGGTGATGGATATGCTTTAACTTGAACCTGTGCTTTTCTCCAAGGCCAAGCTTGTTCTGCGGTACCTCCATGGCGGGCAGCACGGTTATCGGGACTTCGGGAACTGCGTTCGACTTTGGTCCGGTCCAGGTACTGAACCGCGAATACGCCCTGCATAACATAAGTAGCGCCGCAGCCCATAGAAACACGCGTGCTATCCGCTTCACTGAACTAGGCCTGGCACGCCTAGTCTTTTCCTGCTCTGTCTTCATGCCTAATCGCTGTGATTAAAAGGCGGAGAGTCGCATGTACAAAATCATTTTCGACCTAGACACGACTCTATAATGTCACTACAGTGGCTAGCATTGACAGCGAATCGATGCTGGCGTCGAGTGAGTGCTGCTGCTGTACGACGGGGATGTCTGCAATCCGCTTGGGAGGCTCGGTCGCGTTTTCGCACTCTTGCTGGTATGATTTGAGTAAAACGTGGTGCACACGTGCCCATACCAGCACAAGTATCTCTGGGGTAAGCGCCCCGCTACCGCGGCTGAACTCGTCCACCAAGAGCGCCGCAAATAAATCTCCCGACCCGCTGAACCAGCACGGTATCTGCTCTAGGAGCACTGCAAACGCCTGTCGCGGTTCCGCGACAAAACCCACGCCATAAACTCCGTCCTCGAGCTCTATAGAGGACACGGCTAAGTTACGTGCGCTGTACTGCTTCTCAAATGACTCTAATGCCTTTTTGAGAGAGTCCCAGTCACGAACCTTGACTCCGGAAAGTACTTCAAATTCAAATTGGTTTGGTGTCACTACGCTCACACTCGCGCTGCAAAGTAGCCGCTTGTACGCCCCCAACATCGCTTCAGGGACATAGAAACGATTGTTATCACCCATTACTGGATCTACTATCCAAAATGGACGCGGATGACCATGCTTCTCTGCAAGATGCATTACCTGGTTGACTTTGTCAAACACAATATGCAATGCCTCTGCACTCGGGACGTAGCCCGTCGAGATAGCACCGTAGTGAAAGTCCTTATTTGCGCCAACAATTTCACAAATCCCCCGCATTACCTCGCCAATCTCCTCCGGCTCACACGCTGTACCGGCAAATTGGCCGTGGCCAGGATGGTTGGATAAGTTTGTCGTATTCACCCCGTCTACATCCCACCCGAGGTACTGCAACACAAACGTTGCCATCCTATTTCCCACATAGCCGCGCGACACGTGTGACAGCACCGACAAGACCAGCTTTGCCATCGCCGTCGCTGCTGACGCCATTTAACCGCCGCACAACGATGCTCAATTTACGGGGCACAGTCGGTCACGTGAAGGTGCCGGACACCAAAATAGATTTCGTTTGGTTTGATTCACCAACCTGCCAGCACTAGACCCACAGCCATGTCTCTTAAAGAGTCCGCGATCATCGACGTAGGCTATCCAATTCTTGGTGCGAAGTTCTTGAACAGCAAGACGGTGTTGGTGGCTGGAGGCGGGGGAGAAGGAAACAATGGTATCCCCAACAAGATCACCGCGATCAAGTGTAACTTCGCTTCCAACGACGCGAAACGACGCTTGCAAAGGTTCCGCGAGATCACTCTACCGTCAAATGAGGACTCTCCGCAGTGCATTGACACGGCGCGTATAGTGGGCGACGATGAGAACAAGTTTACTGTAATGGTGGGGTGTAACCAGGCGTCACAACTCATCAAAACGATGAGTGTAAACAACAACGTGCGGAAGTACGTGTACACAAAAGAGGAACACTTGCGCTTTGTGGATGCGGCACAGTTTGAAGACCCAAGCACGGCCAACACGGACGACTACCCCAAAGCTATAGCCATTTCCCCCTCGAGCGGTGTTGGGTGCTTTATGACTTCGGCTAATCCATCGAGCATATCAATCTTTAACCCCGACACGCTAGCTCTCAACTTTAAGTTCTCGCCCCAAAAAGATTCTGAGATTAAGGATTTTCACTTGAGTCCTGACGACGACGGCAAGACATTGTGCTTTGTCACGTCAAACTCTGTAGAATCGGTTTCGACCACAGCAGGGGTTTTGATCGCATCGAGCTCTGGAAAAGCAGCCACTGCCAAGGAGTTGGGCAAATACATCATTAGCAAGGTTCGTTTCCTTGACAACAACACGATACTTCTCTCGGCAGGCGTGCGCGGAGGAAAAGGGGCTGTGTTGTTGAAGTACTCATTATCGGACCAAAAAATTCTCCAAGTCGGTTCTATTTCAAAATCATTCAACATCGTTGTTGCGCTTGATGTGTGCAAGGTGCAAGATTTAATCGCAGTTGTTGGCAACGACTTGACACTCAACCTAGTTAAGCTTTCTACCTTAAAGCCCGTCAAGACCTTTAAAAAGTTGCATGCATTTGCCATCACCAGTGTTTCCTTTTCACCAAACGGATCTAAACTTGCCACTGCAAGTGCCGCAAACACTCTTCATGTTTTTAAACTCCCGCAAAAGTATGCGAGCGGAAAGTCTTGGCTCGGAGCATTAATTCAGTACTTGTTTACTATAATTGTGGTGGCTTTGCTTGCCATTGGATTGCAAAAAGGTATTGAGACTGGTCAGGTGGATGAGCTCTTGACTATTACTAAGGCCTATGCAGAAAAAGCACATGAATACATTCAAGTTTCCGGTAAAGGGCATTTGCAAGATTGTGTCGAGTTATCAAAGGTGTATGCACAAAGGGGTTACGACGTAGCCGTTGAATACGGTCAGTTCGGGTATGAAGTGATAAAGGGGAAGATAAACGATATTTCTCCTCTTCTGGGTAAAGGCGAACTCTATGATCGGAAAAAGGTTCAAGCTCTGCCTCAATCCACCTTCGTCACTCTGTTCCAGACAGAAACCATATCTACCAGAGCAGAGTCTACTGTCAACCATGCTCAAGGTACGGAGAACGATATCATAAGAGAATACACCAGAGAGATTAGCCAGGAAAGTGACCAACCTGATTTCGATAGTGAATCCTTTCTCAAGGAAACCTCAAACTACGTTACAGCTGGTATATCTGAGCCCGTGACTTCTCTGGTCATAGTTGATACCCCCTCCTCTAAAGCTCCGGTGCTGCCTTTGTCTGTAAGTCCTGCAGTAGGAAACTATGATTCCGCCTCTGAGAGAACTATTGATACTAAGGATGCTTCAATTGTACATGAAGAACATGTTACTGTTGAGGATGTTAGCAAGGAAGATAAAGCTGAAAGCATACCCAGCGCTGAAGACGATCCAAGCGTTGGTCAGGTTCCCGTAAATGAGGCTCAAAAGATTCCTGTGACTTCTGAAGTTGAGGAGGTGGAAGAAATTGAGGAAGTGGAAGAGGTTGAGGAAGTGGAAGAAGTTGAGGAAGAGGAAGCAGTTGAAGAAGTTGAAGAAGTTGAAGAAATTGAAGAAGTTGAAGAGATTGAAGAAGAAGTTGAAGAGATTGAAGAAGAAGTTGAAGAAGTTGCAGTGGCGGAGGAGGTAGAGAAGGTGAAAGGTGGCCCATTAAAATCAAAGAACACGAACGAAACGGGAATTTTGTCTGATGTCTTGAATGAAACTAGTGATCAAAAATTAGACGAAAGTTCTGTGATTGCGAATAAGGACCCTGTTGGAACTGCTGCAAATGAAGTACCTCTCGACACCAGTTCTCAACTTACGAACGAAATCGTTGATTCGGCTGAGACAGATGAAGCCACATTGAAAAACGTGAATAATGGCACTGTTAAAAATGAGCCTGAGCCAACTAAGGAGTCAGAGATCTTGAGTGTTGTAGAGAAGTCAACCATAATTGACTCCGAAATTAGTGAGAGCCAACATCTGGAACCTGTGGTAAAGTCTCTTGAAGACCCCGCTATTTCCAGTCTGACTCCTGAGTTTACTGAGTTAATTTCAGAACCTGAGAAAATTACAGCTTCAGAAATAGCATCAGAGGCCCCAGTCGGATCTGATGAGTATGCGGAATTGCCAACCGTTATTCATGCAGTTGGTCCTGATGCCAATGAAGCAAGTAATTTGCCAACGGAAAACGAACTAGTGCAAAGTGGTGATATTTTGAAACAAGATGTGACTGCAAATCTGCAGATTGATATCCCTGAAGCTATTGCTGAGCCAAGTTTATCCTTCTCTTCCGAATTAATTGAAACGGTTAGCCAAGTATCAAGTCCGGCTATTGTCGCCTCGTCGGAGACTGAGGCAGTTCAAATAGACCAGGTTCAAAACTTGGAAGCGACTCCTTCCTTGGTTGAACACATCGATATTCAGTCGGTAGCAACCTCACCAGACGTTTCTCTTGAATCAACAGCATCGAATATAGTTTCTGAGGAAACTCTGATTGCTGAAGCTGACTCATCAGATGTCATATCTGAGACTTCTGTTGCGCCTTCAAGTGATTCAAACCCCGCTTCAGCCCTTTCCCATCCGGAAGTAAATTTCGAGGGTGTGATTCTTTCTTCCACTATCAGTGATAACGAGGCCTCGTTGTCATCGCAACGGGAATCTGTGTCGACTGATGAAACCTCGCTGGACAGTCCCAGCCCCGTCAAGCTGAAGCGGAAAGTCACCAAAACAAAAACCGTCAAAGTAAAACGTACCAAAGCGCCAGACCATGACGAGTTATAGGACGTTTGCTATATATCTATTCAGTATGTATCTAAATCGCATATTTTACGGTGCAAGACCAGACATTTTTCTTCCCTATCAAATTTGGATTTATAACGCGTCTTAGATTCATAGTCCAATCGTGGGGCGGACAGATAAGCAGGCAATACACCACTATTGCTGTGTATAAGCTATGAGCCTCGGGCTGGGAAACAAGCAGGATGTCACAGACCCGTCAGATTGGAAAGATACGAGAGTTCCTGGCATGTCAGACTTGGATAGGCTTAAGCGATGCTACATTTGCAAAGAATTCCTCAGGGCGCCTGTGATCTCCAGCTGCAACCACACATTCTGCTCTCAGTGCATACGGGAGTACTTACTTACCAACAACCACTGTCCCTTGTGCAAATCGGCGTTGTTTGAGAGCAACTTGAAGAGGAATATACTATTGGAAGAAATAGTCACCTGTTATGTACGACTACGAGCATACTTGCTCCAGGAACTCCATACTACTGTTGACGAGAGTCCTTTAGAAGACGAAGCAGTCCGTACGAGCCCTGAAGATAGAACTGATATCTCTGATGACATTATCGAAGTAATGTCTGAAGAAGACAGTTCTCATCCACTGTCTAACGACCTCAAGGACCAAGTGTTGCCTGGGCGAGATGACATAGTGCAGTGTCCTGTCTGCTCAGAATCTATGGCAGCTGAAACTTTGCAAGCAACACACCTCGATGCATGCTTGAGTGGCAAGAAACTGGTAACATTGCCGAAACCCCCAAGCAGAAAGCGTGCGAGTCCGACAACAGGGGGAAGTGGTATAGAACTGTTTTTTAAGCGTCGGGACTCAAGTAGGCGTCAGCAGCCGTCGCTCGTTCATGATCAATCTGAACCTTTCCATAACCTCCATGAATCCAGCAAACCCCAAGCTAACCTCAAAAGACTACCCAAGCTAGACTTCCTGTCCCTCACTACCCCCAAGTTGAAAGAGAAGCTCTCTGCCGTAAAACTTCCTACCCTGGGAACTAGAACGCAGCTTGAGTTGCGATACAACCAGTACTACGTGTTGTTTAATTCTAACTTGGACAGCAACCGGCCAACGTCGGAAACGGTTCTAAAACAAAGGCTTACGCAATGGGAAATAGCACATCTGGCTTTTAATGCATCCTCATCATCAGCAACGTCAAACTTCTTCAGCTCCAGAAGCGCCCTAAGCAACAAATGCATTACCGATAAGAACTTTCTGAGTCTGGAATGGCTAGAGGGCTTTGCACACGAATTTCGAGAACTAGTCAAGGCTGCAAAAAAATCTGCCAAGCGCGAGAGACAATCCCAGGGCCTGAAAGCTAAGGCTTTGGAGGAGGGTGAGGAGCCTGGTGTAAATGATGACCTGCGGCAATTGGTTCAGGATTAGTCCGAACCCGGAAAAAATGGCTCGAAAACGTCACATCTCAGTCTCGAGTTACGTGCTGGCAGTCTAATCTCGGGGTTGGACAAGCTACACCGGACTCGCCGGACGCACACGGATACACCTGGGTTACACTTGTCGTTTTCATCGAGGCAAATATTGTGCAGCCTGAGACTTTTCGGCGGAGTCCAGCTTTAGAGATAGCATGTCAGATGAGTCAGACTACTTGACAACGTACGAGGCCGCGCTAGCGGTGGTGGGAACCGCGATGAAGAAGTCGAGGTTACGACTTGACACTCTTGTACTCAACGCTATAGTAGCAGGTATATTGTTTTCGACAGGAAGTATGTTGTATGTTCAAATTCAGGCCCAGTGTCCCGGTCTACTAAAAGAAAATCCCGGTTTGGTGGAGATTCTTCAAGCCGCGATGTACCCCATTGGATTGTTCTACGTCGTTGTTATGGGTGCAGAGCTCTTCAACGCGAATGTTTTGTACTTTAGTACGGGTGTCTGTCGGGGTGCGGTGAGTATTCTTGACTTGGCGATAAGCTGGACCGTGACCTGGTTTTTTAACTTGGGCTCAACGATATTCGTGTGCTATATCATATGCAACTACTCAAACATCTCGAGAGACCAACATTACGTACGTGGCTCTATTGAGCTAGCGATGAAGAAGGCCAGTTATACATTCGTGCAAACCTTGTTAAAAGGTATTGCAGGGAATTTCTACGCTTCGCTAGCAATTTACTTGCAGCTTATGTCTAGACCCTTGCACGTTAAGTTCTTAATGATGTTTCTTCCAGTATTCAGTTTTGTCGCTATGGGGTTCACCCATTCTATTGCAGATATGTTTACGATGTCCATGGGGCTCATTAATGGAGCGCCTATCGGAGTAGGCTTAGTGGCCTGGAAAGTCTTTTTACCAGGTGTTATTGGTAATATCATTGGAGGCTCATTCTTTGGTGTGGTTATCACTTGGTACTTGCATATAGTTTGCATTGAAAGAGATCGGAAAAAGCTCAAGCTTCCTACTTATCACATGGAAGATGAGCAGCCGGAAGTGAATATGGACTCACGCGTCGTAAGAGGAAAGGTTTATAATGGCGATGAAGCAGACAGAGATGAACAGGAATACTCTACTGAGAAGCAAGAGGGAAACAGCAGCTTTTCAAATTTTGATCTGAATGATCTGCAGCATAGAAGAGGAGCCAGCGGAATATTTCATAGAGCTCAATTGAGACAAGATGATGGTCGCATAATAACTAGAAAGACACCCATCAGATCTCCGAAGAACGTCTTCCCGGTACGTGGTATGGGACCGCCCTTGATGAGGGAATCGTCAATTGCATCTGGTGCACGCATAAGCGGTGATGAAACTGCAGATTCTGGCTCTCTATACAGCGCGAGGGAGTATTATAACGATGCTGTTTCCGCAGACTACCTAGGAGATCAGTTGAAACGGGTAATTTCTGGGAGGACAAGCACAAAATTGCCAGATTCAGAATCACAGAACGACGAACGTTCACAGTCCACAAGAGATCAGTACCTGTCTTCAAGGCAATCTAATTATAATCATGATGTACCCGTTGCCCCGGAGCGCGCAGTAACAACTGAACGCCATACACACTAGACAAAGAGGGAAAGCATGCACGGGAGAAATGAAATTTAGTAGAATAAGGGAATGTATATAGATTCATATTAATGGGAATATTAATAGAAAGGAAAATATAGCCTGTTAAGCTGAGGTGCATATCCACTAGCGTCAACCCAATCATGTTCCAAAAAATAAAATTTATGGACGAGACCGGATTCGAACCGATGACCTTTCGCATGCAAAGCGAACGCGCTACCAACTGCGCCACACGCCCTCTCTTTAAATCGAGATTTTAGTAGCTCCACCTAAAAGGGAGCTAGATTATATGTCGATTCAAATCGCTCCTCTTTCATCTCACCTTCCTATACCTTCTATAATATTCAAATTCTATAATATCTAATACTTGACTCTCTGTAAACCAAGAGAAGTTATTTTCTGATTCTAGTAACGTACCTGAGACACAGGAAAAAGGTCAGATAGTAAAGTGCATAAGAAAAGCATTTAGAGCACTACAAGTAGTTCGGTGATACAATGAGACGTTTTTGAGCTTTTGAGATGTATCTTCACAAAACTAGATATTAGAATTTAAATCAAATTTTTAAAAAGATCTGTAAATTGTACCATTTTTGACTGACTTTGAAATTCAAAATAGCAGTAAGAATATCTGGTAGAATTAAACGATAAACAAGAATTTCAAATTAGTACGGTTTTTCATCTCTGAAAGGCATTAACTGATTATTTTAGTACTGATATTCTGTGAAATGGGGTACTAAATTTGTATTCTGGTTCCTTTCAATATACATCCATACCGCAACGCAAATAAGATGGATGCAAAAGTGACTACTGATGTTACAATTTCACCTACAGGGTTGCCGAGTTAGCTCCACAGAGGGAGATAGAGCCACAAAGGTGCTGAATAGCAGGCGTGATTTGCAGAAAGAACCCATTGGCACTTTTTTGTAAATTTGGCTGTTCACAGTGAGTCTGCGAGGCCGAAAAAGTAGAGTCTAAAAAAAATGGAGGGCATCTCATCGCCTTCATTGAGAGGACTTTAGTACTTCCCTACGTCATAAATCATGTCTAACACATCCGCTGCGGCCTCTGCAGCGTATATTGATGACGCTTCCAACTGGGAACTGCTCAAGTTGGATCCTCGTTTACTCCAGGCCATAGACCAAGTTGGTTTCGAGAAGCCGACTTTAATTCAGTCGCATGCCATCCCACTTGCAATTGAAGAGAAGAAGGACATAATAGCCAAGGCCTCTACAGGATCTGGAAAGACCGGAGCATACGTGATTCCTATCATCAACAACTTGTTGGTGGAAATCCAGGGACAGAATGCACCAGAGCACCACATTAGGAGCATCATCCTTGTTCCCACAAGAGAATTGTCAAATCAAGTACACAAATTTATTGAGACCTTACTAGTATATTGCGGCAACAAGATTAGCACCATTAATTTGTCTTCAAATTTGAGTGACCAAGTGCTCAACTCGCTCTTGATCGCTAAACCTGAAATTGTGGTGCTGACACCAGCAAAGCTTATTCAGGTCTTGGAGAAGAATGTTAATACAAACTTGATCGATTTATCAACTGTGAGAAACTTGACCATTGATGAGGTAGACTTGGTCTTGTCTTTTGGATACTCAGATGATTTAAAATTGTTGCAAACATACTTGCCTATTAAGAAGAATTTGCAAACGTTTCTCATGTCTGCAACCATAAGCGAAGAATTGGACGAATTAAAGGAGTTATTTTGTACCAAGCCCGCGGTGTTGAAATTAAATGACGAGAACATATATCAAAGCAAGTTGGTTCAATTTTACGCAAAGACAACGGAGTTTGACAAGTTTTTGTTGGCGTATGTTATCTTCAAATTAAACTTGATAAAGGGAAAAACGTTGGTGTTTGTTAATACGATTGAAAGAGGTTACAGGCTCAAATTATTTTTGGAACAGTTTGGAATCCGCTGCTGTATCTTGAATAGTGAGCTTCCAATCAACTCTAGAATCCACATAGCGGAGGAGTTCAACAAGAATGTCTACAACTTACTTATTGCAACAGACGAGACAAACGACTTTACCACTGAAAGAGACCACGAAGATAAAGAGGAAGAGGGCGAGGAAAACTCTGAGTCAGCCAAAAAGTCCAAAAAGAGCAAAAAGGGTAGTAAAAAGGATAGCGAGTACGGAGTCACCAGAGGTGCTGATTTCCGTAATGTTGCATGTGTCTTGAACTTTGACTTGCCTACATCATCAAAGGCATACATACATAGAATAGGAAGAACTGCCCGTGCCGGCAAAGCTGGAATGTCACTTTCTTTCGTTATTCCCGAGAAAGAAGTTGGTAAACACAGAACTGCAACCTTGGCCTCGGCTAAAAAGGATGACAAGATTTTGCGTCGTATTTTGAAGCAGCAGAGCCGCAACGGATTCGAGATTAAGCCTTATCAGTTCGACATGACACAGGTGGAGGGTTTCCGCTACAGATCTGACGATGCATTTAGAGCTGTTACCCAAACCGCAATCAGAGAGGCCAGAGTGAAGGAACTCAAGACTGAGTTGGTTAACTCTGACAAATTGAAGCGGTTTTTCGAAGAAAATCCCCAGGATTTGGCAACCTTGCGCCACGACAAGGAACTACACCCCACTAAAGTACAGGCACATTTGAAGCGTGTTCCAGACTACTTGTTGCCTGAAAGCGCGAGACAGACTAAACACATCGGTTTTGTCCCATTCACAAAGAACAAGGTTAACAAACGGGGAAAGAAGAAGCCCAGCGGCAGAAAACTGGACCCGTTGAAGTCATTCAAAAACAAAAAGTGATACTTTAATTAATATGATTAATAACTCAATAATTACATTCTCTATAGGTATTGATAGTCTATATTCAGAATTAGGCACGGTTTGCCTATTCTTGTTGTATTTTGTCTCTATTTAAGTTATGTTTTGTAGTTTTCTCTTAAAAATTGCGCCCAGTCTTGTAGGGCGCGTATATCCATCCAGTGTCCAAAGGATCACTGGCTGATGGATTCATTCTCTCGAATTTTTTCTTCTTTCTCCTTTCTTCTTCTTCTCCTTTCTTCTTCTTTCTCCTTTCTTCTCCTTTCTTCTCCTTTCTCCTTCTCCTTTCTCCTTCTCCTTTCTCCTTCTTCTTTCTCCTTCTTCTTTCTCCTTCTTCTTTCTCCTTCTTCCTCTTCTTTACGTGAGCTTGCTCAAAATCAAGTTCCACACCAATGCGGCAGCACAGTTTGCCGGAAATATCAGATATGTGGGCAAGAATAGAAACGCTATTATAGAGAAGAATGGCCAGAAGCAGTAACTGTACTGTAAAGAGCGTAAGTAGCCGCTCCTAAAGTTTGATTTGAGATCATGGCGCTCCCACAATGCATTAAGGGTACAGAATGCAAGCTGGAAGCACGGAGCGCCCACAAGCTGATCAACTATTATACGCTTTACCGGCGAGTCAAGCAGCACCATAAGCGAATCGATCCAGAGAACCGTAAAGAGGCCGTTGACACCTCCCCAAACCATAAACTTAAACAAGCGGCTCATGCTAAACTTCATTCGCGAGAGCTGGTTGAATGACTGTGCCAACGTAGCGGTGCTCGCACCCAAGAGCGACGCCGCCAACATCGGCAAAACCGTCTCCAACATGGTATAGTAGCGGTACACCAATCCTGATACCACCATCTCTGCTACAATGCACGACACGAGCTTGCGCTTGGTTGCAGGGGCAGCAGGACGGTACTTTCTGTCCCTCAAGTCGGCATGGGCCGCCAGCAGCGCATTCTCAAGGTCGTCAAACACCCGACCGCCTTTGGAAAGATCCAGGAGAGCAACGTTCAGCGTCATGGCTAAAGAGGCCAAACACTGGGTTTTCTATTTTTTTTCACTCCAAGTTGTACTCCTACTCATTACAACAATAAAGCACACACGCCACTCTTAAAAGACGAAAGACATCGCAGTGAACTATACTGGAAGCCCATGCCAGCAACTGTAGCTTTTCAACGGTGCAATTTTGGCCATTTTCGAGGCGGTACAGCGCATGTAGAAACCCGGTGGGGTTTGGCGCTCACAGGCCTACGCGAACGCGTCTTTTACATTGGTTGGAATCGTTTTCAGACTGGCTGGCGGTGTTGCCGCTGTCCGCCGTGCTCGACCGCTGTCCACCGCTGGTCCACGGGAGCCGTGAGGCGTGCTGGCGAGCAAGTAGATGTAAAAATTTTCCTGTCGAAATCGAATCACCGTTTAACTAAGATGGTGGTACACAACCCTAACAACTGGTACGTAGCGATTAGGGGGGTGAAGTGACGTGAAGTGAAGTGACGTGATGTGATGTGATGTGATAAGAGAGGTGAAGGTAGAGGTGAAGGAGAATGAAGACTCAAGGACTAACACTGTAGGCATTGGGTAGACAGAAACTGTCTTCCGTGGTCCAAGGACTACTTGAACCGGAACGTTGTTGACACGCTGGTCGAGGAAAGCGACTGGCGTCTCAACGTTACTGCTGTTGACTCGGTGGACGGTGACTGTGATGTGACACAGAGAAAAGGTAAGGTGTTGTGTATCTACGACTTGAAGTTGAAGTTCACGGTTGAAGGCAGCAGTGGTGATGCGGACACTGCCATCAAGGCGACGGTGGTGGTGCCGGAGTTCGTGCATGACCAGGACGACGACGAGTACGTGTTTGAGATTGATGTTTTAGATGGTAAAGACGAGTGGAAACCGCGCATTAGAGTCCACTTGGTGCCGCTAGTCAAGACCAAGTTGATGGCGTTCCAGTCCGACTTAATAGAGGCACACGAAAAGGAGGTACAGCATGCTTCTGGTTGAGGTAGATTGTCTATATAGTGAATTAGATGAATTATCAGGTGCATTGAAGCAGCCTTGCTTTCAGTGGAGCTCTAGAGGGTTGAATGGAGGGTGGGGTGTAGGTAAATGGAGGGTGGGGTGTAGGTAAATGGAGGGTGAGTTGTGAGTGAGTTGTGGGTGAGTTGTGGGTGAGTTGTGGGTGAGTTGTGGGTGAGTTGTGGGTTATCGTGATTGTGTAAGATTCAACAGAATTCAATAGTCAAGTCTAGCCATCGAATCCCTCAGGAACTCCCTTAGCGTGGCGCGCTGTTCCGTCGCGCGTTCCCAAGTAGAGCTCAATTAAGCCCGCATCTTCGTGTTCAGCTGAGATGCTGTACCATGGCACGAGACCTTGTTCGATCTGCTTCAAGAAGCGGTACGTCTCCACAGAACTATATGGTATACCATTCAGTGGATCAAAGTACTTCACTTCGGTACCGGATATCAAACAATTCTTTTTGTTTCCGTTAGGCAAGTACAAGCCGGTAGGAGCCTCCGTCTTGAGCACCACAGCAAGCTCCTCATCACGTACATCCTCTTCAACCTCCTCAACAAAGTCTTGCTTGATACCGAGACGGGGAAGCTTTCGGAGATCGTCGAAAACTGGGTCGTCTTCGCTGAGAGCCAGAACAGGCTCAAACAAGGTATCGCGATCTGGCCGTATTGTCACGTATGGGTTATCAACCTTGCCTATGCGGACAATAGTCTTAAGATCCTTAAACCTACGCGAGGCAGGCAAGAGAACTTGTTTACCAAACACAATAGACTTGACATTTGACATAACATTTAGTTTTAACGCCTTGTCGCCGTCTTCAAAGTCAAAGAGGTAAACTGTGTTTCTAGAAACCTTCTCAGATGGCCCTTCAAAGACTTCGTCCTCCTTCAAGTGACGCCACAAGGATAATGGGACAGGACTAGACGCTGCATCCCATGGTTGCGCTAATATATCCTCAGGCGCATAATTAACCTTTGAATCGTCATTCTTAACATCTAATGTATCTGTTGCGGCTTCATCTGTGATCTCATCCTTGATCTCATCCTTAATCTCGTCCTTGATTTCTTCATCCTTTAATTCGGTCTGATCTTTTGCGCTATCCTCATTTTTGATGGCGGTATCGGTACCCTCTTCACCCTCAATAGCCACATTCTTAACTTCATCTGTTATCTCAGCAGATTCTGCATCCTTGTCGCCATCAATATTAGCGGCTATTGATTCCTCTTCTTCTTCTTCTTCTCCAATAGGCTTGCTTGCCTTATCAATTTGAGGATCTGAACTAGTTTCAATTCCCTCATCCGAGGCTCCTTCACCCCGAATTTCATTAGAGGTTTGCTCCAGCGTGATTTCATTAACCCCATTAGCGGAACCAACATCCGGCAACGAAATTTCGTCAGTTGGCGAGCTCACCGAATTTTGGTCTGTAACGCCATCTTGAATGGTACCGTCTTCAGGCGAGTGATCCACATCGTCAGCACCCTCTTGTTTTACAGTGTTTCCAGGTTCATTTTCAGACGCCTCTAGCCTTGCCTTTGCCTCTTCTTCTAATCTCTCCAATTCTTTGACGGCGGGGAGGTCCCTGTCCAACTCGCCGGCAAGTCTCACAGGTGGCGGAGGCTCTTCCTGGAACTTTTTCCGCCGTCCAGGCTTCTTTTTGACCTTACCCTGTAGTTCGTGTAGACTCCTGGCGTACATGATTTCTTCGTTTGGCGACACAAGCGTGACTCTGCTAACAAGGCGGATAACATTCCGAAGTTTCTTTCTCTTAGCAAGCAACAGTAACCGCTGGTGTTCCTTCTTTACAATCTCCTGTTCCCTAAATTGGTGCAAAGACAACACATTGAGTCTCTCTGTCTCTACTGCCTCCGCCAACTTCTCCTCTTGGGTCAATTCCGTCTCTTTGACGCGTACAACTGGGGCAAAATGCGCTCTCCGCTTCTCACTCTCCTTCAATTTCTGCACCAACGCTTGCTTGCTTTCCACAGCCGCTGCACGCGACGAAGACCGCCTCTCAGCGAGAAGCAAGGAGTGTGAAGTGGTGAGTTGCGTCTTGGCCTTCTTAGACGGAGGTGCCATGTGTACTGGTTTTTTGATTGTGGGCACCACAGCGTTTTGCTTCCGTGCTCTCTTCTTCTTCATAACTTCCTGCTTCTCAAGCTCACGCTCCCCTTCACTTTGGTCAGAGTCTGACGCCGACAAGTCGGAGTCAGAGAGCACGTCATCATTCTCCACCGGTCTATCATTGGAAACCCCCCTGCCCTCGTCACTCTCACCTTCATCCTCACCATCACCACCATCACCATCCTCATCCTCACCTTCTCCATCCTCACCTTCTCCATCCTCACCTTCTCCATCCTCGTCATCGGATAACTTCTCCTCTACAAACTCATCGTCGTCTTCGTCTTCCTGGAATAACAAGTTGACATTCTCGTCATCCTCCGTCACTAGCTGTGATACCGATTCCCGGACTTCGCTGGCCTGCTCCTCTAGCTGAAGCAAATGCTTCAAGCGCGATCCGGCGTTCGGACGCCGGGCCCGCGTGGCCACCATGCTGTCCTTGTCCATGGGCAGTAGTGAACAATTTATTTGGATATGAAAATTTAATTGATCAACTACATCATGAGAGCCGCAAAATGGCCACGCCACGCGATTATAGCGAGGCGACATGTCTCTACGCTGAAGATTTGCTACAATTCGAAGTTTACAGCAGCTTCTGCGGAAGAAGTGGTTCATTTCAACGCTTTGGCGTCGAGCTGGTGGGACGTGAATGGCCCCCAGAGAATTCTACACAAGATGAACTTGTTGCGCATGGACTTTATCCACTCGACGGTGCGTAACCATGTCAAGCTCAATCCCCCCGGCACTGCCGAGGAGGACGAGGTGTACATTCCTCCCTATTCGCCCGAGTTGCTTCCGCGTCCCATTCGGAACCGCATTATCGAGGACCAGACTGTGCGCAGGGATGCCTTGCTCAGCGAGTCGCGGCTCCGGGTACTAGACGTTGGGTGTGGCGGCGGTATATTATCGGAGTCGATGGCGAGGCTTTCGTTTGTGGAGTCGGTGCGTGGCATAGACTTGTCTCCCGACGTGTTGACTGCTGCGAGGCTACACCAGCAGCAGGACCCAGCAATTTCGAGCTCTAGCAAGTTGCTGTACGACCTTGTTGCAATTGAGGATGTGCCCGAGTACGAGAAGTACGATATCATCACAATGTTTGAAATGTTGGAGCATGTTGAGTTTCCCGCGAAGGTGTTGATTGAAGCGTTGCGCCGCGTAGAGATTGGCGGGTGGGTATTTATTTCTACAATTAACCGCGACTTGGTGAGCTGGTTCACAACGATTTTTGTTGGGGAGCACTTGCTCAATATCGTGCCGGTGGGAACGCATCTGTTGGAGAAGTACATTGACCAGCAGGAGATTAGTGACTGGCTCAAGCTGACGGAAGAGGTGAATGAATCTTTCAAGCTCGTTGAACTGAAGGGGTGCATCTATGTTCCTGCGTATGGCTGGATACTCACTGAAAACCCCAACTATGGTAACTACTTTATGGCTATTCAAAGAAAGTCATGATGGAGTTTATTAGACAGCTAAAAGAGAGCTAAAAGACAGCAAGGCAACTAAAAGAGAGCTAAAAGAGAGCAAGACAGCAAGACAGCCTCAAGACTATGGCCAAAAGGACACACCATATTCACAAGACCACAGGCACAAGGCCACAGCTACAAGGACACGCCAAGGATACGCAAAGTCACTAGAATGACGCCACCTAACACTATAAAGATGACTATAATTAAAATCATCATAAAACATCATATATAATTATCAATGTAAGATAATTACCGATTGTAACTGATCTTTACTCTATGATCAACTTTCATGATACACATATTCATCATTACTATAATTCCATACCATCTCATACCATTAACATAAACATACTAGCAAGAGCTCGCCAGAACTACCTAGCCAGAACTACCTAGCCAGAACTACCTAGCCAGAACTCGCCAGATCTTACAACTACCCCCTAACTTGCCACCTTTGCTGGCGCCTCCTCAGGCTCATCGATAAACGTTGGCAACTTTGACAGGTCCTCCAAGTAACTTGGAACGTTACCCAACCCGAGCTCGGCGCCCATCTGGCTCTCATAGTCCATCTCCTCGCCCAACGCGTCGAGCTCGGCGTCAAGCTCCGACTCGCTGATATCCTCGCCCACATCGTTCGACATCAGGAGCGACTCCTGAAGCTCGTTCGACTTGTCAATCAAGTCCAACATCTCCTCCTGCAACTGCTCAATCTTGTCAATGTCTATCTTGCCATACGTGCTCTTGAGCTGCTTGTTCGCCGTCTTCATCGCGTCCACCGTAACCATCGTGTTCTTGAGGTTGTCCGTCGTCATCGCCGCCTGCGTCATGTTCCACAGCTGGTTCTCCAACTGGTCCTTCTGAGCCTCAATCTGCTTGCGCTGCTTCAACAACTTGAGCGCCCGCTGCTTGAGCGCCTGCTTGCCCGGCCCGTCGCGCATGCGGCTCATCTTTTGCTGGTACGTTGCGAGCTCCGCCTGGATCTTCGACAACTTCACGTCGAGCAGCCCCGAGCGCTCGTCGATGCCCCTGATGGCATCGTCGAGCGTCACCTTGGGCGCGGCGTTCCTGGCGCCAAATAGTCTATTCATGTCGGTGGCCAAAATCAAATCGCTTGTTTCCTTAATGCCAGAGGTTGCAGAGGTATGTGCACGCTACAGCGCCTATGGCGGTACTAACGGGCCCAGGTCGCGCTGGTGGCGTCGCAGTTGAGCGCGAGTGTTGTTGGGAGCACGATTAGCGCTGCAGACGTTCCTGAGGACGCGTTGATGTGGCCGCAAATCAAGGCCGGGGCGCTGGCTACAGAGCTAGCGGCGCGCTTGGTGCTGGCGCGGGTATTGGGGTGTGGGCGCCACGGCAAGTACTTCTGGCTCCGTCTTGATGGGCGTGTGTTGCTCATGCACTTGGGGATGACGGGGATGGTGCGGATCAGGGGACAGGCGCTGTTGGTGATGATGGAGGGGAGGGGGAAGGTAAAGGAAGAGAAAGATGTAAGGGAGAAAGATGTAAGGGAGAAAGATGTAAGGGAGAAAGATGTAAGGGAGAAAGATGTAAGGGAGAAAGGTGTAAGGGAGAAAGGTGTAAGGGAGAAAGATGTAAGGGAAGTTAGAGTGAAAGAGGAGAAAGATGTAAGGGAAGTTAGAGTGAAAGAGGAGAAAGATGTAAGGGAAGTTAGAGTGAAAGAGGAGAAAGATGTAAGGGAAGTTAGAGTGAAAGAGGAGAAAGAGGACACACTAGAGTGGCCACCCCGCTTCACCAAGTTCCAGCTAACCTTTCTACTCAATGGCATACCCATCTACTTTGCCTTTACCGACCCCCGCCGTCTCGGTCGCGCCCGTATCCTCGACTCTACCAGCGACACACACCTCTACGCAGTACCTCCCCTAGCAGACCTAGGCCCAGACTACTCCAAGGACAAAACGTGTGAGCCCGCGTCACACCCCGCCCTCTCCCTCGACGGGTTCCGGGCGCTTGTGCGGCGCTCGCTGGCGCCGATCAAGAGCCTCTTGCTTGACCAGCACCGGTTCGCTGGCGTGGGAAACTGGGTGCTGGACGAGATATTGTACCAGCTGCGGGTGTACCCCGGAACGGTGTTGAGCGGGTTGAGCAGCGAGGAGTTTGTAGAGGTGACAGGGCGCGTCTACGACGCGCTACGCAGCGTGTGCACCGAGAGTGTGCGGGTACTTGGCGACACAGAGCAGTTTCCGCGCCACTGGCTCATGTTGCACCGCTGGGGAAAGGGAAAGGCAAAGGGAACGCGTGGACAAGCCAAGCTCCCATCGGGCGAGACGCTCGACTTTGTAACGATTGGGGGGCGCACAAGTTGTTTTGTGCCAGAGCAGGTGGGGGGAGGGGGAGGAAGGGGAGGGGGAGGAACAAGAAAGAAGGAGATAGAGAAAGAGATGGAGAAAGAGATAAAGAAGGAGACAGGAAGAGGGAAGGAGACAGGAAGAGAGACAAGAGAGAGAGGAGGGAAAGATATAAAGACAGAGGGAGGGAAAGATATAAGAAAGACAGGAGGGAAAAAGGACAATCGAACAATACCCCCTACACCAAGAACCCCTAGAGGAACACGTAGCACCGCCGGTTCCGGCACCGGCACCGGCGCGAGGAAACGCGTCTCAAGCGACAGCGACGGCAAAAACCGCGACTGCACAGACGGCGGGAACGACGGCGGGAACGATGGGAACAACGCCGCCAACGGCATAAAGAGACGGAGGGGTTGAGCGGCGAGCACTCCGGCACGGAGTGCCGAGTGCGAGTCAGGGAGACAACATCAGACATCAGTCTTCAGACAGACAGGCAGCCAGACTTCACTTCCGTTGTCACCATCCGTCGCTTGCCAGTTGCCATCGCCAGCTGTCGCCACTCAGTTGTCGCCACTCGTCAGTCGCAGCGCCACCACCATCGCTGCGCTCTGGGGTGGCTCTGGCGGTGGCTCTGGCGGTGGCAGCGGGGAGACCCAACTTTGTCCCTGCACGGAAAATCACGGAATCACAAACACCCGAATTTATCCGCAAACTTGACAGTGAGATGCCCGCGATAGCGCCAGCGAACCGCCCGTTGCGCTGCGGCGGCGCTTCGTCGTGTGCTGCTCGCCGCCGCTGCCGCCGCCGCGCTCTGCTTTCGTCCCGTTGCGTTGCGGCGGCGCTGTCGCCGCACGGTGCGATGCGGCCTTCCCCTCCTCTTGAAAAAAGTATATAAATCTGCAGCGTGCCGCACAAAAACCTCCACCGCACCGTCATGATGAAGCCCGTGCACTATGGTATCCGCTGCTCGTCCT